>CM030359.1:414499811-415099811 GCA_017893485.1 Hemerocallis citrina | reverse complement strand
TACGATTTGTTAGTTGTTGAACTGTAAATGGTTCCCTCAATTTAATGACTCAATTTATAACTCAGAGTAAAATGTGGATTTCAATAGTTGTTAAATTGGAAATGGTTCTCTCAATTAATATCATGCGTCAGTATGCTATTATTTATAGTGCAATATTATGATAAGAAAATGTTCTTGGTTAGTTATTATGTTTGCGTATACTTCTTTATGTATACTTGGATTGTAAATTTATTTTTCTGTTAGATGATAACAATGCCATATGATGGAAAATAGGAGTTATCTACATTTTCATTTGAAATAACAGTCCGATGTAACCACATTTTCCAAGTATGTCCTGACATCCAACATGAAATTTCTATGGTGAGTATGTCCTGACATCCAACATGAAATTTCTATGGTGAGTATGTCCTGACATCCAACATGAAATTTCTATGGTTGACACCGCGCGACTTTAAAAGACTTAGAAATGCACCAAGACTTGAAAAACAGAGTCCTACTAAATGAAGAAGAAATTTAAATAGGTTATATCATATGTATTAAGTTATTTAATGAGAGTCACATCAGATTCCCATGTTGAAATATAACTGATAGGAAGATTATGCTCCTATGTGGAACTAGTAGAACTAAGTATATGAAGATTATGCTTGATGAAGTTATGGATACTATGAAGATTATGCTTGATCAAGTTATGGATACTTCAAAGAAAATGATATTGTTAGACAGATATTTTCCATTGAAGTATAGCAATTTGGTAGTATGATGGAAATGCGGGTTTATAATGACTGACATTATTTTGAATGTATAAAGACTAGAATGTATAAAGACTAGGAAAATGTGTAAAGATTGGAGGAATGGCATTTTAGTCCCTATTTACATAAATGAATTAGATATAATAAAGAAACATTGTGGTGGCAAGAAGAACTCCAAAATATTGTGAGAGAAAAAAGATCAACCTTCAAAATATGACAAAAGAGTAGAAATGAAGAGGATTTAGAGAGATATAAGACCGTTAGAAAAGAAGTTAAAAAGCGGTAAGAGATGCAAAAGTAAAAGCTTATGATGATTTATACAAAAAATTAAAAATAAAAGAAGGAGAAAATAATATTTATAAGCTTGCTAAACAAAGAGATAGAAAAACAAAAGACCTGAATACAATTAGGTGTATTAAGAGCGAGGATTCAAGAGTCCTAATAAAAGATGAGGAAATTAAGAAAAGATGGCGAAATTACTTTGAGAATTTATTAAATGAAAAGGTTGTGAGCAACTTAATTTTAGAGGACTTGGGAGAGTCGAGAGCATATATTTTTCCTATAGAATTAGGTCCTCGGAGGTTCGAAATGCTTAGGAAGGATGAAAATAGGAAAAGCTTTAGGGCCGGATGATATACCCATTGAAGTTTGGAAGTGTCTTGGGGATGTAGGAGTGAGTTGGCTAACAAAATTATTTAATGAAATTTTGAGGACTAAGAAGATACCCGATGAATGGAGAAAGAGTATTTTAGTACCTATATATAAAAATAAAGGAGATATACAAAGTTACTCAAACTACCGAGGAATTAAATTAATGAGTCATACGATGAAAATTTGAGAGAGTGATCGAATATAGACTGAGACTAGAAACTACAGTGTCTGAAAATTAGTTTGGGTTTATGCCGGGGAGGTCAACAATGGAAGCAATTTATGTATTGAGGAGACTTATGGAAAAATATATGGAGAATAAGAAAGCATATGATAAAGTCCTAGAGATATAGTATGGTGGGTGTTAAATAATAAAAGAGTAACTATTCGGTATATTGAGGTAATTAAGGATATGTATGAAGGGGTAACAACCACAGGATAAACCAATGATTTTCCTATTACATTAGGTTTACACCAATGTTCGGCTTTAAGCCCCTACCTCTTTACTTTGGTTATGGATGAATTGACGCGAGGAATACAAGATGAGGTGCCTTGGTGTATGCTTTTTGCCGATAACATTGTCTTAGTTGACGAGACTAGAGTAGGAGTCGATGCTAAATTAGAATTGTGGAGAGAAATTTTGGAAGCTAGAGGCTTTAAAATAAGCAGAACTAAAATATAGTATATGGAGTGTAATTTTAGTGATATTCGGAACACAACTGAGGAAGTAGTAAAACTTGATGGCCAAGAGATACCTAAGAGAGACCGTTTCTGATATTTAGGCTCGATTATACAAAAAAATGGGGAATTTCGTGAAGATGTTACACATAGGATCCAAGCAGGGTGGATTAAGTGGAGAAGTGTCAAGGTGTTTTGTGTGATAAACATATACCTTTGAAGTTGAAGGAAAAATTTTATAGGACGGCTGTTAGACCAGCAATGATGCATGGAGCAGAGTGTTGGGCAATAAAGAAATAACATGTCCAAAAAATGAGTGCAGCGGAGATGAGGATGCTAAGATGGATGTGTGGTTAAAAAAGGAAGGATAGAATTAGAAACGGGCATATACGAGACATGCTAAAGGTAGCTCTAATCCAAGATAAGTTAAGAGAGAATCGCCTCAGGTGGTTTGGAAATGTCACACGTAGACCTAGTAGTGCCCCCGTTAGAAAGAGTGATTTGATAAGTATAGAGGGTAAAGAATTAGGGGTAGAGGAAGACCTAAACTAACTTGAATGAAAACAGTGAAAAAAAATATGATAGCTTGTGACCTTACAGAAGATATTGCACTAAACCGAGCAGAATAGAAAACCAGGATTCATGTAGCCGACCCCAACTGGTTGGAAAAAGGCTTTGTTGTTGTTGTTGTTGTTTGAATTAGATATAATTAGGGAAAGATTTGATATGTACCTTTTTTTGTCCTTCTATAGGGTTAGTTCTAAGTAATTGATTTGGATTATAAATTAAAACGTGTTAACTACCAATTCCAACTTTTTTTTTTCTTTTCTCAATTTCAGCCTCTTGTACTTATTGATTGGACTTAGGACATGAATTTCGTCATCACTCGCCCAAAGTTCTTGAATAGTGAATAGGGGATTTCACAATTCACATGGTATTGCAGAATTCCAAGTTCAACTCCCACTTGTCTTGTATATTAGGCAGATAATAAATACTGTTCTCGAGAGGTTGATCCCAAAAAGTTTCAAGGATAAATTTTATCCTTAACTGTTAAAATTCCTGGAATTATCAATACCTGATCATGTTGCGACTTATAGGAGTCTCCAATTGTTTAATTGAAATTTCCATCTTATCAATTTATCTGTGAGCAAATTATCTCACACTGACTTGAGTGTATCATTCTGTATCCACTCTATATTTTACAGAGTATGCATATGATGTTTGGATAAATAGTAACACCAGTTGAATGGCGGAAGTAAACAATAATAGTGTCAGAGTTTCTGGTTTCCTCAGTTTTTTGTTAGGGATTACTCTTCGGTTGTTTTTTTAGACTACTATTTGTTAGTGATTACTCTGTGGTGATACTGCTTAACTCACTGAAACATTTGTATATGAAACTGAGGTTATACATATTAGCAAGAAATTCTACATAAAACCTCGTGTGTTTATACATTACAAGCTGTCTGATGTACATATAAGTCTGATAATACACTTTCTAGATGTATTCTTCATTTAAAATATCCCTATATGTAAATGGAGCGATGGAATCCTTATAGGATCTTACATTCGCAGTTTGCATACCAACAACAATTATCAACAGACAACATGTGTACTGAATTATGTATTCACATTTGAATATTTATAATAGTTACTCTGTGTATAAATTGCTCATAATCTTTCAAGGTATGATATTATTTTTTTTTTGTTTACTTTTGTACTTTTTTCCAAACCAACTCTGTTATGCAGGATTATGTAATTCTAAGACCCTAGCTGTGTTTGGGTTATTAATATCCTTCCTGTTGTTACACTGAATTCTTTCAGAGAGTTGCTCATTATTTTCCCTCGTCTTTTTTTTTTTCAATCATGTCTTACGCCATCTTTCTGTTGTGTATATATCCAGTTATAGGAGAGCTCATCCTATAAGATAATGAATAACAAGGGGGGGATGATATAGTTAATTTGGAGGAGGGTAGAATATTTTAGGGTGCTTGTGCTGATTCCTGTAAGGTCTGACTTGTGAATGAAACATACCCATAAAACCATTTCTGTTTTTTTTTCCCTTCTAATTATACTTACAGTAATTGGATTATTTGGTGAAACATAAATATGCCAGAGCAACCAGAGACATCAATGATCAAGATTACATCATGCCCTCATTAAGAATCACAAGGAGAAGGTTCGAGAGATGAAGAACAGAGCTTTGAGTGTATGAGTGACTCTTCTTCTGCTGCTGCTGCTACTTAGAATTTCTCTTACCTGAACTTGAAGTGTAACTAAGTTCATTACTCTGGTGGAATTTTGGTAGAGCATTGTGTTGTAACTGTACTTGTTTTCAACACCCATGAGTGGTTTTCTGTTTTCGTAATCTTTGAACTTGACTAGCTGATTCGTATAGATTGGAGTTTAAGTTTGCCGTTGATATTTAAATTAGTTGGTTGAGTTGAAATGGACGGTTGATATAGTTTCTAACTCAAAATCTTTGCTTGAGATTTATAAGTTGGTGATTATTTGGTTCTGCTCTCGAAAGCTTATTATCAAAGCAAAATTCTTTGCATTGTCTCTTATTTTTTGTATGATCAGTTATATAGCTCTCATAAGTGATTGATGTTGTTACGGCTGTTCGGCAAGGTCGTCCCATCTTTCAACCTATCGATGATGCAGCAGCAACAGTATCGTATATGTTGGTTCGAACCAGAAACTTTTCATGCAGAGATTATCACTCTGTAGTTTGCAGTTCACAACCAAACAAAACAGACGTTAGCTGCCTTCCTACAGTTCCTCAGGTTTGACAGCTGTGTTACTATGCATATTGTATAGGGATTCTCTCGGATAAGGATGTATCTGATTCAATCCACATCCAAATCCGAATTTTTTGTTGGTATGGATATGAAAAATCCGTATCTAGGCAGATACAGATATGGATTCGGATATTCAGATCCAAAAAAAAAACCGGATACGGATATTCTTCAAAAAAGCGGATTCGGATACGGATATTCGCTTAATTTATTGTATATTTATTTAATAAATTTATATAGTTATATTATACTGAAAAATATTTCCATTCCCCACCCTAATCTTCTAACTTCGAAGTTCTAAATTCCTAAATAGCAAGTCAGCAAAACCAACCGGCCAACCCCCTTCTCCCATTTTCCCGAAGTCCCTCATCATTGGATTTCCTCGCCGTCGATTACTTCGACCAACCTCAAGATATCCGACCGTCTTCCTTTCTAAACCTTCTTCTCCACCCATCCCCAAATCCCAAATCCTTTTGGCAGCCCCAAATCACAAATCTGAAACCCTATTTTCCAAATCGAAAAAACCCAAACCCGGTAATTGTTTCTCCGTCTCCAACCTCCTTGCTGTCGAGATCTCCGACCAATCTTCTCCTCCACCCATCCCCATCGACTTGCGGGTTGCGGCAGTCCCAAATCTCAAATTAGAAACCCTATTTTTCAAATAAAAAAAATCCCAAATCAGAAACCCTGACTTGCGGGTTGCGGTAGTCCCAAATCTCAAATCAGAAACCCTATTTTTCAAATTAAAAAAAATCCCAAATCAGAAACCCTATTTTCCTCTCTAGCCTTCCCCTCCATCCATCCCCATCGTCTACGTCGATTTCGAGAATTATGAAGGGATAATTCTATGCTATAGGTCTTTTTGGTTCTTCTTTTTTGTTATGATGACAAGCATTCCTAAAATATTTTCGTGTATAACATGATTAATTTTCAGCTAGGAAGGTCTTACTAAATCAAGGGTCAATTTTTTTTATTGTCCATATCTATATCTATGCTACATTTATTAATGTGCAATTTATATAAATTTTAACTTCGTTTACATAGGAAGCTATAGAGATAGTGGTTGCTTGCTCTGTAATGGCTGCAGCAAAAAGAGAAAGTGCAGTTAACTCTGTGCCTACAACTTTATCTGAGCTGAACTCTGTGTCTCATTCACATTGATTTATCAATTTTATTTTACCGTTGTAATGTTAATTGACTATGTATTCCTTCATAAAAGAAATAGTATGTAGTTAATACACTCAATTGCTTATAATGAAAGACAACAGATAAATCAGCCATTACGTGATGAAAACCAAGTGTTAAAATATGCCTATGTTTGATGGTCCCAATGTTTAGGTTGAAAATTCTCATTGTTTCATATTTTGCTCTTTTCAATTGACGTAGGTTTACAATTATATATAGAAATCACAATATAGGTCATCGAAAGGATCTCGGACGACTCACCAAAGCACGAAAGCCAGGATCTTTCAGAAAATTGATTCCTATTTGAAGAGGTGTCGTCTTCTATTGTTTTTATTTAACTCATATCTCTAATATTATAATGGGAGAAGGCTTTAGTGTCATTTGTAAATATGTAAATCTACCAACACGTGCAACACACATGCATAACTATCATAAAGGAGGTACTAGGTTCAAACCCACACTACATCTAAATTTTTATTTTAAAAAAACTATATTTATTAAGACGTGCATCGCACGTGTAAATTACTAGTCTAATTTAATACTAGACTGGCTTATGAAGATTGTTGTCTTGGCTAACAAGGAAAATTTTGCCGTACTGACCCACTTTTTGAAAATATTTGGCACTCTGACCCACTTCCGAAAACAATTAGCGATCCGACCCAGTTTTGGACACGTCAGCATAAACCGTTATTGAAAATAACGGCATAGGTTATTTACGTGCCGTTATTTCCAATAACGGCATCTATATTTAAAAAAAGTGTCATGCCGTTATTTGGAGTAACGGCATAGGTTATTTTGTTTTTCGACAGTTTGTAGTCTCCATTTCTAGGGCAGCGTGGCAGAACCCGCAACGAGAGTCCACATTCGGTTGGTATTTAGAGAGATTTTCTCTAGTCAAAATCGCATCGTTCAACACCAGCCATAAGAAAACTTTGATTTTCAGTGGGGCTTTCATCCTCCAAACGACGCATACCCACTTTGGGGTACATCCCCTAAAGTGAATACGGTTATACAGGGAGCGAACGGTGAACGTGCCGTTCTTTTTCAATCCCCAAGATTTCTTATCTGGACCTTGAGAGCAACTAATTCCAGCATTGGTGATGTAGGCCTGAAGTTCTATGAGTCTAGTCTGAGCGCCTAGATCAAGCGATTGTTTAAATGGTGGTTTCCAGGCGCCTCTTTTCCAGGCTGCGGCCACCTTGCAGTGTGGTTGTGATGCATGATCATATAGATTGGGGAACAGGGCTCTAAGTGTGTGATCACCACACCACTTATCTCACCAGAATCTGATGAGCCTGCCGTTACCGATAACTGATGTAACACAGCTAATGAAAGGTTCGTAGGCCTTAGCGATGCCTTTTCAGAACCAGGAGACACGTGGGCCTACCCTGAAGCCCAAATTTCTCGTTCCATACCCATGCAGATATCCCTGAACAAAATCTTGTCACCCTTCTCCATTAGGGTGAAAAACCTTCCACCACCATTTACCCAGTAGAGAAGGATTGTATCTTGAAGATCAATGATGCCTAGTCCTCCATGCATCTTTTTCATGCATGTCTTCTCCCATCTAATAAGGTGGAAGCCGCCCCGATCTGGGTCTGCCATTTTCCATAAAAATCGTTTTCGGGTCCGGTCAATTCTCTGAATTACCCATCGCGGCATTTCAAAGAATGATAGATAATAGGTTGGAAATTTTGATAGGACTGCATTAATGAGCGTGACTCTCCCTCCCAAAGATAGGGCTTACCTTTCTAACCTGCTAAACGGTTCTCAACCCGGTTAATAATGGATAGCCAATCAGCCTTTTTGAGTTTCCCGGGTCTTAGTGTAATACCTCGTATTTCCGCGAACAGTCAATTGGTATATATAGCAGTCGACTGCTACTATATAACGTGTACACTATGTACATGGGATTTGAGGAGATTTGTGAAAGGATTTGAGAAATATAGTCCCACATGGGAAGTATACAAAAATAGTTTGAGTATAAATATAATTAGCCAAGGATCAAGAGTCACCTAATTGGTTAACCACCTTTTGAGAGGCAGCCTGTGGTGGGCAGTTGTACTACATAGTATCTAATTTGTCTTCTAAAAATATTAAAATTGTCTGAGTGTTGGGGCGGGACGTTACAAATGGTATCAGAGCCGACTTTCGACACCGAGTGTAGAAGATGGCCTATGATCTGCACATTTCGTGGGGTACACGGCAGGGAGGTGATTCTCCGGATAGGCAGGGTGCATTTGTATGTACCGGGTGTATCTGCACATTTCGTAGGATCAAGAACGACGCTACATCGACTAGAAAGGCGGATCCTACACTAGCTGTGTGCCCTGTATTCAGCGAGGACGCTGATTTCTAAGGTGGGGTGTATGTAATACCCCGTATTTCTGCGAACAATCAACTGGTATATCTAGCAGTCGACTGCTACTATATAACGTGTACACTATGTACATGAGATTTGAGGAGATTTGTGAAAGGATTTGAGAAATATAGTCCCACATGGGAAGTATACAAAAATAGTTTGAGTATAAATATAATTAGCCAATGATCAAGAGTCACTAATTGGTTAACCACCTTTTGAGAGGCAGCCTGTGGTGGGCAGTTGTACTACATAGTATCTAATTTGTCTTCTAAAAATATTAAAATTGTCTGAGTATTGGGGCAGGGCGTTACACTTAGTGGCAATGCCAGGTATTGAATGAGAAAGCTCTCTGTGGAGCAATTGAGAATTGTGGCATGTTCTAGTGACTCCTCCGTTGTCAGGGCAATAGGGATGAGAGCACTTTTGTGGAAGTTTACCCTGAGTCCAGACCAAGCTTCAATACTATATAATATACCTTTGAAGGTGGTTGTTTTCCCGAGGTTTCCATTACCAAATAGGAGAGTATCATCTGCATATTGGATGATGGAGCAACCATTGCGGTTTACTCCCTTGGCCACCGGTACAATCCAGCCTGCTCTACTGCAATTAGCCATCATGGACTGAAGTACAATTGCCACAATGGTGAAGAGAAGGGGTGAGAGTGGGTCCCCTTGTCTGAGGCCCCGTTTGCACAAAAATGGGTTGCCCGACACACCATTTACCAAAATTATAGTTCTGCTGGTGGTAAGACATGTGCGGATCCATCTGACCTATCTAACCCCGAAGCCTCTTCCAGCAAGTGCTTCCAGGAGATAGTCCCATTCGACCGAATCATAAGCTTTCTCGAAATCCAGTTTCAGGAGATAGCTCTTAACATTCGATGTGTGGCATTGATGGATAGTTTCTTCAGTCGTAGCTATACTGTCTTGAATACATCGTCTTTGAATGAACCCCGTCTGATCGTGGCTAATGAGACCATCCATCACCTTTCCCAATCTATTAAGAGAGTCTTGGTAATGATCTTAACAGAACAATTAAGGAGACTAATAGGGCGGAAGTCTCCCACTCGCCGGGAGTCTTCTTTCTTTGGAATCAGCACAACCTCCGCAAAATTAATTCTCCCTAATTTGAGATTATGGTCGTAGAAATCAGCGAACACCTTCAGCAAATCACTTTTGATTTCCTCACAGAATGTCTGATAGAAGATCATCGGGAAACCATCTGGACCTGGGGCTTTCTCTTTGCCAAGTTGTTGGACTGCCTCCCAGACTTCCTTCTCACACAAGGGTGCTTTTAGGGATTGCAGCATAAGTTCGGAGTTGCTCGTCGAGTCCTGCCAGAAATCGTGGCGGAGAGGGACTCTCAAGTCTGCTTTGTGTCCAAAGAGTAGTTTGAAATGAGACTGGAATGCCATTCTGATATCCTTGTCGCCTTGGATCATTCCAGAGTCTGAATGGATCAAGTGAATGAGGTTTAGGTCTACGCCGGACAGTGGCTATTCGATGGAAGAATGCTATGTTCGCGTCTCCCTCTTTGAGCCACGAAATTCTGGACCGCTGTTGCCATTTGATTTTCTCAAGCCTATAGAGTTGGTCAATTTTCTGTCTAAATTAGAGCAGCTTATTCCGCTCTTCCTGTAGCAGATCCCTAGTTTCTTCAGTCTTCTCCAGTTCCTCAATTCCTTCAAGAAGGGAGTTTTTTTCCCTCCAAATCAGTGCAAATCTGGTCTGGTTCCATTTCCTGAGCTTGACCCTAAGTCTTCTAATTTTTTCACACCATACTGTAGTTGCTTCAATCCCCGTAGTAGGGCGAGACAAACTCTCGTATACCATGTGGTGGAAGCCTTGGATTTCTAACCATGCCTTCTCGAATCTAAACTTTGGTGATTTCCTGGGTTGAACTTCCCCGGAGGATAGGAAAATAGGTACATGATCCGAGGTGGGTTTAGGAAGTGATTTAGCCACAGACAACGGGAATTTGGTCTCCCAGTCAGTGGATACCAAAATCCTATCTTGTTTCGCTAGAATGGGCGACGATTGCATGTTTGACCAGGTGAAGAGCTTATCAGGAATGGGGATATCAACCAGCTCCAGATCCGTGATAACCTCATTAAACGCTTCCCTTTTCGAGTCACTGGCTCATCTGCCCATATATTCATAGGCGAATCTAGTGATGTTGAAATCGCTCCCCACCACCCTGGGGTGTGGTCAGTGTGCTTGAATCGCTCTAAGTTCTGACCAGAAGACCATTCTACAGGCAGAGGTGTGCGGACCATAGATCACCATAATAGATTGAGTCCATAGGTCTGCTTTACGTTGGAGCAAGACCGACAGTGAAAATTGACCGTCAGTGAAAATTGACCGTAGAACTCGTCTAGACAACAAAATGTTTCTGGGTTGAAACCAAGAGCGATACCCCCAGATGCCCCAACCGATAGGGACATTCTCCATTTAGTGATTCGATTTTCCCCCACCCTACTCAGTCTAGACATATGTGTAAGTTTGGTCTCTTGCAGACCAACAATATTAGCTTTTGATTTGGCGATGACCTTCTTAACTATTTCCCACTTGCCCCGCCTGTCCAGACCTCTAACGTTCCAGAATAGTGCCTCCATTAACTTTTGTTTGATAGGGGATCGTTACTCGATGTGGGCGTCGAGTTTGAAATAAGGTTAACCCTATCGTTCTCCCACCCTCTAATCTTATTAACGAGAAATGTATTCCGATCAGTATCGCCTACTGCAAGACCACATATTTTGGCTAGACTAAAAATCTCATTATCAGACATGAAATTAAAAATAAAAACTAGGAAGGAGCGCGTACCTCCATCGCTAGTTTTAGCAGATTTGGCCGCCGCAGCAATCTCAAGATAATCATCCAGGGACTCCTCCATAGTTCTCTTAGCCACTTTCTGAACTTTAAAACCTTTGTCGCCGTGAACAGGGACAGAGACAGTGGGTTGTGTAGGAGGGAAGGTGGAGGGAACATAATCAGGATTCAAACCCAGTGTATTTTACTTTGTTGTTTTGTATTTTTTTTTTCCTAAAGGTGATGAACTTATGATTGTTAGGTTGGGCATTTTTCACATGTTCTTCTCTTTCACCTCAGGTCCTACTTTATTCTGTACTTCAGTCTTCGATCCTGTAGAACACTGATAACGCATTTTAGAAGTCCCCCAAAACTAATTTTTCTGAAGTTTATATGAGTTATCCGCCATTTAACCGATCTATTCTTACGGGAAAAAAAAATCTACATCTATCGATCTATGTTGCAACATCGATTCATTTTCTACTACAGCTTTACGATGGAAATAAGTTTACCAAGCAAATAATTCCACAACTTTAACATGCTCTAGGTTGTCTACTTTCTATCTAGAGTTATTAGACTGCATGGCTGCCTGTCACCTATGAAACATAGTGTGAACAATGTATACATACTGTGGTCCATCATTCACTGCACTGATAGGTGAGCTACTACCACCAAACATAAAATGGGCTAGGCTTTAAGTCCCATCAAAATTGGGCCACTTATTGCACCATGACAAATTGGCAAATATCCTCACATTGAAAATCAAAAAGGACTAAGAAAGAGGAGTTTCACCATTACCACCCCAAATTTCAACTATTGGAGAAGGTAATAATTGTGAGTAAGAAATTCTTTTTGGAATAAAGAACTGCTTACATCAAAGTCTGAAAGCGAACCTAAGACCTCTTCTTTTATCCATTCTAACGCTTTACCATCTGATTTACAACTCAAGGATTTTGGATAAGAAGTTATTTTTAACACCTCCTATATATTAGCATTAAGGTGACAGGATCGCTCTGTTGGCAAAGGGGATAGTTCATACTGTGAGAGTTGAAGTCAATTGTAAATGGAATTTTTACCAAACTATCCCACTTTTTGTAAGTATGTACGAAACTATCCCTGTTTGAAAATTTAATATCAAAATATCCCTGTCGCTAACTGAGTTAGCGCGCATAGTAATTTTCTTCGCGCTAACTCAGTTAGCGTGCTGCAGGAGATACAACTTTTTTCCTATAGTTTGGGTGTGCGAAAAACTCACTGAATATAGACACGCTAACCCCGTTAGCGTGTGTGTTTAAACCACTCGCCCTAACGGGGTTAGCGTTCGTAGATGGGACAGTATGGGGCACTACCTCAAAGAGGGGTGTGGGTAAAAAATCACTAAATATAGACCAGTTAACGTGCATATTATTACCAAGGCCGTTAACTCAGTTGATGACTGTGAAGATTTCAAGTTTCCAGAAAGTTGAAACTTTCTGAAAATTTGAGATACTCACACACGTTAACTCAGTTAACTCAGTTAACGTGCCTAGCTATTCTTACCATGGCCGTTAACTGAGTTAACGACTGTGAAGATTTTAAGTTTTCAGAAAGTTGAAACATTCTGGAAATTGGAGATACTCACACACGTTAACTCAGTTAACGTGCCTTGTTTTACCAAGATCGTTAACTGAGTTAATGTGTATGCCTATCTTCACAAACAGACTAATAATCGACACACGCTAATCAAGTTAACGGCCTTGGTATAAAGAGGCGAGCTAACGGGGTTAGCGTGTCTATATTGGGTGAGTTTTTTGACACACCCAAACAAGAAGGGAAAGTTGTACCCCCTGTAGCACGCTAATTGAGTTAGCGCGAAGAAAATTACTAGACGCGCTAACTCAGTTAGCGATATGGATGTTTTGGTATTAAATTTTCAAACAGGGATAGTTTCGTACATACTTACAAAAAGTGGGATAGTTTGGTAAAAAAATTCTTTTAAATGCCATCTTATATTCTTTTGATGTCAATGTATGATAATAGTATCCTACTTATCTAGCTAAAAGTTACTACATTATCTAAGAATCTAGAATGATGATGAAACTATTGGATTAGTTTCCACTAATTAATTGAGAACCCTAAGAATATATAGGACCAATCTAGAATGATGATGAAACTATTGGATTAGTTGCCACTAATTAATTGAGAACCCTAAGAATATATAGGACCACGAGAGAACAACACAATATTCTAAATGAACAAGGTTCCCTCATTAGTGAGTGGGATACGAGATGTATATAGGTTTGTTAGGAGGGCCACATCTCCATTAAAAATAAATATCAGTGCAATCAACTCTAATTAATAATAAGTCTAATTTCCCATTTATTTCCACCACAACTAAAAAAAAAACTCTCCATCTTCTCGTACTAAGCTAATCTGGTCTAAGTATTATTCAGATTTAGACAGATATCTACAAGCGTTTAAGATTGCTTCGAACACTTAACCATATTTTGGAAAATTATTATATCTGAATAATCAGTAAAACAAAACAGATTAACATAATGATATTGTTATAGCTAGAGAGCTGAAGTTAGAATTGTGTGGATGCTCTTTAATTTATTCAACCTTGAACGTTCATTGCATATGCCTTTTATTACTATCCGACGATGTAGTGGAAACTAATGATATTAGAGCATCTCCAACGGGCCTTCAAATCTTCATTTTGAAGGCTCCGGAGTGCTCCAACGGGACTTCAAACTTTCCTTCATTTTGAAGGAGGAGCTCTCCCATCCTTCAAATTTGTAGGTTTTTTGTACATGCCTTCAAATCACTATTAAATTTTTTTAATGTCTATTCTATCCTCTTGCATCTTTACATCTTTTCAATTATTACTTTCATATCATTTTAATAAAAATGTATTAAATTAATGTATCTTAAAAAATAGTAATCCAAATTTTAGTATTTCGGTACCGTTAAAATTTTTTCGATGATACCTTCAAGATGAGATCAATTTTGAATATTTTTTTATCGATTGAAAATAATAATTGATACAATATTAATATTTAAGATTATTTATTTATTTTGTATTAACTTAATATATTTTCAAAATACTACTGAATAAATATACTGCACCAACTCATAAAATGTAATCATTAATTGAAAATAGATAAACAACGCTTGAATAAATGTATTGCACCAACAAGTTTTTTTTAAACGTTCTATTTCTATCAAAATTCTAAATGTTCTATTTCTGTCAAAATTTAATATAAAATTATTCTAAATTTTAAAAAATATTTGATTAAAGTCAATTTAATAAGTCGTTATAATCTAAGTAAGGTGATAACTAAATATAATTAATATTTTATGAAATTTGTAAGTTATTAACAATCGCTTAAAGTGAAATTTATCAAATAATGCAATAATTAAAAATATTTATCTAAAAATTAAAGTAGTTTCAAATTTTACTAATATTACAATTAATGTATGATTTATTTTAGTTTAATTAAAAAATTGCAGAAAGTTTGAAAAAAATATATTTGAAGAAGTATGTCTGAAGTTGATGAATCGTAAAAAAAATATTCTAAAAATATTCTTTTTGAATGCCTTCATTAGCATTGGTATCGGGTCGGATCGGGTCCTTCACTACCCGGACCCGATCCCTTACGGGTCCAAAAATTGGACCCCGATCCGAACCAATGAGGACCGGGTCCGGTTCCGATTAAAATATTCCTACTTGTTCGTGTTGGAGCAGGAGTGTGAGCGGCGAGCAGCGAGCAGAGGCGGCGAGTGGAGGATTTAGAATAGAGGAGAGAAGAAAAATGCATGAATTTTGAGTTTGGAAGAGGAAGATTTAGAATTGAGGAGGAATGAGGGGAGGGATGAGGATAGAATATTTAATTTGATATTGATTTTTTAATTTTTTTTAACGGGTTCGGATCCAGATTGGGTCTCTTTTGAGCGGATCCGAACCTGAACAAAAAAATACAATGAGTACCATTTTAGGACCCGGACCCGGATCCGGATCTAGATAGGCCGGGTAGGTTCCGGTCCAATACCGGATTCCAATACCGGATCTGGATCGGGTCCGAATCGGATCCGAATTTCATATATTTATACCAATAATAGCCTTCATTTTGAAGACTATGATTGGAGATGCTATTAGCACCATATATTGGACCAGTTCAGAGAACCAAACCCTAACCGTCAAATTTCTTACACTAGACACTTTCTAGATCCCTAATCTGAAGTCCTTTCAAAACCCAGCTGTAAAAATAGCTCCATATCTAAGTCGCTTTCAAACTACAGTCGTGCACCGTACTGTACGGGCCCCAAAGAAAACTTGACCACGTCAGTGTCTGGCCACGTGGCGTGGAGTCCGACAGCAAGCCTCAGTGCTGGCGTCGTGATGACGTGTGGACCTCACTCGGCCATCACTTCAAATTATATGGAGTATTATTTTTGAGAAATGGTAGACTAAGAGCATCTGTAGTCGTTCTAAGCTATTCTTTTTGGGTATTTGACTTTTGAAAATAGAAAATATGGCTGCGCGCTGCAGTCGTTGAAAGTTAAAATATGGCCGGACGATTAATTATCTCTCGTCCCAAATTTTTTTAAAAAATTTTTTTATTTATTTTCTGAGCACTAAAAGACAAAAAAAACAAATAAAGAAAAAAGAAAAATAGGGTGGGACGGTGGATTATACACCGGCCCACCTATTTTGTCTTATTCAAAATTGGTGGGACGGTGTATAATACACCGTCCGAGACTTTTTTGCTTTTTTTTTTATTTTTTTAATAACGGACGGGACAATGTTCATCATCCGAGAAAATTTTTTTTAAAGCAACGGGATATTATCCATTGTCCAAATGCACTTTTTTACGTCTCACCTACGAAACGAAATATTATCATTCGTCTCTACTGACGGACGAAATAAAATTCGTCGTTAGCTATATTTTGATTTTTGCCAAATCGTCTGCTATATTTGGCAAGACACTATTCATCGTACACCTAAATTTTGGGTATTTGGACGACGACTGCAGCTCCCTTTTTCCAAATTTTTCCAAAATTTGGGTATTTAGCCCACGACTACAGATGCTCTAACATGAGATTCTACCTCAAACTTTTATAGAACTTATCTTTTTAGTGATTGTTGGGTTTTATCCATTTATTTTTTACAAAATGCTAGATATGCATGAGTTTTTACCTGAAACATACATTATAAATGTATTGGGCCCCATTTCTCACTAAAAGACAATGTTAAAAACCTTGTCTTTTAGTGAGAAGTGAGCCTCAATGCATTTATATTGTACAAGTATAATGTACGTGTGATGCACGTCTAAAAAAGTAAAGTCATCAAATTAAATGAATATATATTGAATATGAAAAAAAATAGTTTATATTTGAATGTTTTGATTTGAACTACACGCGCGGTACACATTTATATTTGTTAGATATAGTTTGAACGTGTATTATACGTGTTTATATAGTTACAAAGTTAGAGTTTGTTTGTTACAAACTTCAACTCTCCCATTAAAATAGTAAAGATGTTTGGGGGTAAAAACTCATGTATGTGTAATCATTCTCTTGTTTTTTAGTGATTAATGAACACACCAACTACTAAAAGACATGTCCCATGTATTTTTGGGGTAGAATTTTATGTATGTCTAGCATTTCTCATTTTTTTCCACTGTAAAAGTTAGTGGCACTGTTCATCCATCGTGCAGCTAGCTTCAGATATTGAGCAATGTTTTTTTTATCTTTTCTTTTGAGGGGTGGGGGGTGTTATGATTATGAATTTGTAAACGCGAAGACAAAAAACTGACATCTGTTGGGTCCATTTTTATTGTTTACTTTTTTGGGGTTCTATTTGTAATAGTATTTAGGTCCAAGTTGTGGAGAGGCATTTGGCTGTTGCTTTAGAAAATAACGTGTTAATTAAAAGTTTATCAAAAAACAATAGATTCTTTATATATAAAAAAGGACAGAGTCTACTGTTCCAACCAATAACATAAAAACTATTCTTAGTGCAGAAAGCTATAACACTAAGTAGTATTTTACAAAGAGAAAGAGTAACGTTAGTAGGACAAACACATTATAAATAGTCTTGTTTTTTATTGCATCTGAGAGCATCCACCGTCGTTATTGTTAAAAAATAATATATTTTACCATTTTAAATTAAAATAATATACAGACGGAGATTCACATTACGTTGGAGAGGGAAAAAAAATTAAATGGTGGGATGGCACATGGAGTGCCGTCGGAGGTAATAAAAAATATTTAATGAAAATATTTTTGAGCTTCTTGGTTGAGTGCTGAGTGGGTTTTTTTTAAATTTTTTTTTAATTACAAAAATTAAAATTTTTTCGGAGGACGGCACTTCAAGTGTCGTTTCGAGTTCCGTCCTTTATATATGCATAATTCTCATTTCGATTCTCATTTATAGCAATCTCCTGTAGCGATATATGTAAAATATGCATATTTACCTAACGACTACAGCGCTATTTTTGACAAAATATGCATATTTGCATATTTAACAAACGACTACAGATGCTCTGATAGGGTCCAATGAACTCTAGCCGCTTAGATTATATATATATCTATATAATAAAACACAAAGAAAGCTATCAAGCGGCTCTCCTTCAATCCCCCAAAATTAAAGGCCCAGATCTAACCTCACAGAACACATTTTTCCCCCTCCCCCAAAACTCAAATTCAAATCCCTCACCCAAAACAACTCCGTTATTTTTAATTATTTCTCTCTTTCTCTCTCTCTCTCTCTCTCTCTCTCTCTCTTCTATTCAATAAATTAAGAAAATAAAAATTTTAAAATTTTTTTAAAAAATGAAATAAAAATAATTCAAAAGAATAAAAAAAATCAAAAACTTATAAAAAATAATTTTAAAAAAAATATTTAAAAATTTTAAAATTTTAAAAAAATTAAAATTTTTAAATTTTTCAAAATTTTAGGAATTTTAAACATTTTGAAAATCTAAAAATTTAAAAAAAAGTATGAAAATAAAAAAAATTTAAAAATTTAAAATTTTTAAAAAAAAATTTAAAATTTTAAATTTTGAAATTTTCAAAATTTGAAAATTTGAAAATCTCAAAGCAAATCCAATTCCAATGTCGAACCCCAATCAAGTGGTCGTTGCCGATATCTGGTGTGCTGCTGATTCTGTATCGGTGACTCCCCTCCACCAAATCGAGCGCGAATATCAAGTGACTCCGTATCGGCGACTCCCCTCCACCGAATTGAGAGCCTCTATATGCGATGCGACGACTCTAATTTCATCTCATTAACCGAATTCTCATTACAATTTTTAATTTTTTGTGTGCAGGGAATTATTCATTTTTTGCTGACTCGAATTTTGTGTGTACATGAGATTTAAGTTCAGAGATGTATGATTGTTTTATTTTTGGGTTTAAAAATTTTTAATTTTGTGATTTATTTGACGAGTTTTTTTTTTGTTTTGATTTAAGGTGTACACAAGTGAGAGATGAATTATTTGGTGGCCTCAATTTGGACTTCCAAACCATAGCAGGACTGGTAAGCTGACTAGTAACCTAAACTACTATGCAACATTAATTTCTTTACTACAAGAGAAAATACTATCGTGAAGTATTCCCTTCACTGATTATTAGAAACCATGGATAACATAACATATAAGAACTTTTAGTGTATGTTTGGATATATAGAATTGGGATGACTGGAGTTTACCAGTGAAGGGTGCAAACTCTCCACTCAAAAAAGACAGCTAAAGTGAATTTGTTATATATTCATTTTGATTTTTTTTTATAAAGGTGCAATGGGGAGATAAAGAGGAGATAAAATAAATGATGAACTATGCCTTGAACTTGTTCTGAAACAAAAATCGATGCCTGCTCAGGGATGGAGGGGGTACGATTAGGATTTGGAGCTCTCCAAACGAGGTTAGGTGGTTTAGGAGCAGCGGGAGGGGCTTCTCAAACATAAGGTAAGCTCTGTTTACCTCGACCACCACCTTTAAAGCCTCACCTAACAGAGGAGCCTCTTCTAAAATTACCAATTGAGGGCTTACTCCCATGCTAAGCAAGCGAACTCCCCTCAATGAAGTGGAGAGATGATTTGGTGCCAATATCAGAATCAGTAATAGTGGTAGCAGAGGTGGAACCAATAATAATAACCTTGGTAGGTTCAAGCACCGAAGGGAAAATAACCGACCAAAAAAAGTCCAACTTCTAATATAAAGCTTCATTGAACCAATGTGGAAGGGATTTTTAGAAATCAGGTCTAGAAGAACATTGGTCGATGGAAATTTAATCACAATGTCACCATTGGAATAAGAACTGACGCTCGATTTCAAGTTAGAAACCCCGCTAGAGTGGTTGAGGAAGCCATCTAAAGCCACACTAGAAATAGTGCCCCCAGAGAACGAAACAACCCCATAAGTAGGGAGTAGATCCTTTCTAGCCTGTAATTCCGAGCTAAAATCACAAAACACATGAGTACTAGGAGAGAGAGTTGGAGAGGGGATGGTGGGAGAAAAGTCCTGTGGAGACGGAAGGATGGGAATATAAGATGAGCCAAAAGTGGAGGTAGGGAGAGGAGTGGGGAGTAGGGCAGGTGCCATAGCAGGAGCGGGAACCATCTCGAATTTCAAGCGCTTAGCGCTACTCGCAAGGAACTTGGCATGGAGAGAGGGAAAATCAAGGGTAAAGAGAACATGTTCAGAAATTGGCAACCCAAGTTGGAGGCCAACGAGTTATTAGTGAAGCCTGAGCGAAGAGGAAGGTATTGAACTCGTTGTTTGGAGCCAACGAGTTATTGATGGTGCTCAAGCGGTGAGCAGGGCGTTGAACACGTTGTTTGAAGCCAACGAGTTGTTTGGTGGAGCTTAAGTGGAGACCAAGGCGTTGAACTCGTTGCTTGGAGGCAACAAGTTGTTGATGGTGCTCAAGCGGTGAGCAGAACATTGAACTCGTTGTTTGGAGCCAATGAGTTGTTTATGGAGATCGAGCGAAGAGAGAAGCATTGAACTCATTGTTTGAAGTTAACGAGTTGTTGATGGAGCTCGTGCGGAGAGCAGAGCGTTGAACTCGTTGTTTGGAGTCAACGAGTTGTTTATGGAGCTCAAGGGGTGAGCAGAGCATTGAACTCGTTGTTTGAAGCCAACGAGTTGTTTGGTGGAGCTTGAGCGGAGACCAAGGTGTTGAACTCGTTGTTTGGAGCCAACAAGTTGTGGACGGAGCTCAAGCAGTAAGCATAACATTTAACTTGTTTGAAGCCAACGAGTTGTTTATGGAGCTTGAGCGAAGAGTGAAGCATTAAACTCATTGTTTGAATTTAACGAGTTGTTAATGGAGCTCGTGCGGAGAGCAGAGCGTTGAAGTTGTTTGGAGTCAACGAGTTGTTGATGGTGCTCAAGCGGTAAGCAGAGCATTGAATTCGTTGTTTGGAGCCAACGAGCTATTTGGTGGAGCTTGAGCGAAGACCAAGGTGTTGAACTTGTTGTCAGGGCCAACGAGTTATTGATGAGCTCAAGCAAAGACCAAGGTATTGAACTCGTTGTTTGGAGTCAACAAGTTTTTTATGGAGCTTAAGCGGAGACCAAGGCATTGAACTCGTCATTTGGAGCCAACAAGTTATTGATGGGACTCAAGCAGTGAGCAGAGCATTGAACAAGTTGTTTGGAGCCAACAAGTTGTTTGGTAGAGCCTAAGCGAAAAACATGGTTATTGAACTCGTATTTGGAGCCAATGAGCTATTTGGTGGAGCTTGTGCGAAGAGCATAGCATTGAACTCGTTGTTCAATGTTGACGAGTTGTCGGCCGGAGGAACTCAAGCGGCGTGCGTAGCACCGAAATCGTTTTTAGAGTGAATGAGTTGTGGGTGTTCTGAATCTTCTTAATATGGAAGTGAAGTTACTTGTATTTGTTCAACATTGAAGTGGTTCCATTCTTGTCTTTGCCGACAGATAGTTGTGTACATCAAACGAGGTCCTTGGGGCATTGAGCTTACTTTCCTTCGCGATACGCGGTGCTTGACGAAGTTGGGATTCTTCCGTTTGCACAGTGCTTTAAGTGAGACGGAGTTCGAGCTTTATCAGGTGAAGATGATCAGATAAACCTGGAGCTTGCCCGCCTAAGAAAGATTTGTCTTGAATTTCATCATCAAGAGTTAAGGCGGCCTTATGGAGCTGTTAGCTGGTAGGAGGTCGGTGAAGTGGTTTGTTTCTCTTAGGTAGATCATCTCTCCAGTATGTAGCTGGAAGAACAACTTGCTTGACAGTTTGTTGCACAGTGTTCACAGGACTTTTGGTAGCGATTCCTAGACATGAAACGTAGACTCATTGTAATTCTGTTGTTGTAATGAGACTTGTAATTTGTGGAATAAGAAGTCTTACATGCCGGTGTCTTATCCTGTGATTCGTCAATTTGGGGATTGGCTATTCGTATGAGCTGCTCGTGGGGAGAGTTAGACTCTGGACTTGTCATTTTGTATTTGTAGATATTTGTAGTGGTACTGGATCTGAACATATGGGTTTGCAATAGTTCTGTGATTTTTTATGAAATCTCTTCATATGCTTGATCCTTGCTGTCAAGGTTGATGCGCCATCGATTGGGTTCTTTATAGCTAAATAACATAGCCTCAAATCTGTTGTGTATAGCTAATGAAAACTATTGACGGTGTGTGACGGAGTTTAGAACTTCTCCGACTTGAACTCAGCTAGCTGTAGGAGCAACTCCGAGGGAGATTCGTTTTCCAAATTTGCTGTATGGGTCATCTGACAAATTGTGAGTCATAATCGAGTGGAGAGTTGAATTCTAAGTGTTTCTTTTACAAGTGATAATGGAGTAACTGTGATCCACGATTTTGGACCTCTTAATCTATATTCAAGGAATTTTAACTAGTTTTAGGAATAGATCGAATGGTGAGTTGAACTCTGAATGTGCTTAATTGTAGGTTGCTAAAGTAACTCCAAGCCATGGGTATGGATTCCAAACTTGTTAGTTTAAGTATTAACAGGTTGCTGGATCAGATCGAATGGCGGGTTGAACTCCGAACGTGCTTAGTTGCAGGTTGCTAAAATAACTCCGAGCCATGGGTATAGAATCCGAACCAGTCGTGGAGGCGCTAACGGATTGCAGGAGCAGATCGAATAGTAAAGCAAACTCTGAACTTGCTTCATTGCAAATTACGAGAGTAACTTCGAACCATGGGTATGGACTCTGAATTCATCTTATGGAAAGCTTGTAATGAGTATTTAGCGCCGCTCTTGGCGTGAGTTGGGCGTTTAGCTCGTTGTTTGCTTAAGTATTAACTGGTTGCAAGAGCAGATCGAATAGCGAAGCGCACTCTAAACTTGCTTCATTGCAAATTGTTATACTAACTTTGAGCCATGGATATGGACTCCGAACCCGTCTTATATGAAGCTTTTAACGAGTTTTTGGTGCTGTTTTTGTGTATAAGTTTGACACTCAACTCATTGTATGCTTCCGTTGGCTTGTACAATAACTTTGCAAAAATACACATAATATTTTATTGAAAAATAAAACTAAGCGGCTGCTCTAGTGGCTGGTCGCTATTACATGCAATGACCGGTAGTGAAAGCGGTGTTTACTTGAAAGTAAAACTAAGCGGTTGCTCTAGTGGCTAGCCTTTATTACAAATTGAGAAAATTTGCTATTACTACTAAGAGAGGACATTTCAGACGTTCTCGTTCACCTTCGCAAGGTAATCTACTTTCCAAATTCCTGCTGATATCTCCTTACCCCTCGGTCTTCAAGTTGATGAGCCGTTAGACAAACAACTTGGTAGACCTTGCCTAGACTTGCCTGTTTTGAAGGGAGCCCCCAATGTTCTACATAGAGAAAGAGAAGATGCACCAATGTGTGTAGGCATGACTATTCGTCTCCGCTGAATGAGCGGAGTGGCTTTGGGCGAGAGATTCTAGGTTATTAATGTTTTATGATGAGAACCAGTTTGGACCTGGTAAGGGATGATATGGCAAGTTTGGAAGTTCTTGGTAGAGTTGTTTTTGGCAGTGGCTTCAAGCTTATTTACAGTCTTGAAATTATTGTGACTGCTTTCTGGCGGTAGCTCTTTGGCGTCGAGGGGGAGAACCGAGGCCCCCATTATAGTGGTGTAGCATGCTCGTGTTGTTTGTTGGCTCCCTACATCTTGGCCTACGCCAGCCGTTGTTGGGAACTTCATTTTCATATGGAAGGCGGAAGCAGCTATATGGAAGGCCGCTAGGCCGGGACGGCCGAATATAGCGTTGTATGTGGCTTTGACATCGACTACCATACAGTCTAGTACTTCCGTTCGAATAGCGGAGGCTTTCCTTGCTGTTACATCAAGTGTGACGACTCCTTCTACTTGAATGGGTATACCGGAAAATTCGTGGAATGTATAACCGGCTGGCTTGAGTCGGTCTTGGGAAAGATTGTGGGCCTCCAATGTGGCCATGAAGCGGATGTTTACTGAGCTACCGTTTTCCACCAGGATGCGGCATACCTCATGATTCACCATGCAAAGGTTTATGACCAATGCATCGCAATGAGGTGTTCGGACACCTTCTAGGTCATTGTCGGAGAAAGATATCTGGACTCCGGTGCTCTTGGCAGGTGTGATGTTATTTATGGAGTTGATTTCCCTGAAGAAAGCTTTTCGGGAGGAGTTGGAATTTCTCCCCATCGGGCCTCCGTGAATGGAGTGGAGGACAGCCATGTGTTCAGAGCCTTGCAATTCGGATGGCCTCTCTTGGCACTTATTAGCCCCTTGGGGCAGAGAGTTTTTAGCGTTGTTGTCTTTCTGAACGAATTTGGAGAGATAGCCCCAGCGAATCACGGCTTTCAGTTCTTCTTTAAGGGCTCGACAGTTGTCAGTAGTGTGTTCATGATCTCTGTGCGCACCACTTATTTTTGTCTCTTCTCTTGCTAGACGTTGACATCTTAGGAGGAGGGCGGATTATTCCGTCCTTCTCAACTTCCATGAGGATGGCTGATACGCTTGCGTTGAGAGGAGTGAATTTGTCGAAGCGTGGTGCTGGAGGTAGACGGTGTTGACCTGCATCATCTTTCTAAAACTTTCTGGGTTCTTCGTCGCTTGTATTCTTCCGTTTGTTCCCGAAAGATGAATCATTCTTGCCTTGAGGATAGAGAGCTTCCTCAACCCTGATATACTTGTCACTCTTTTCCAAGAGTTCAGTGAAACTTTTGGGTAGTTTTTTTGTGAGGGAAGCCTTCAGGTCTTTGTTAGTGGCGTTGTAGCGGAAAGCTGCATCCGCCACTGAAGTGTTCAAGGAGGAAATCGACCCTGTTTTAGTTGTAAAGCATTTTGACAAGGTCTCTCAGCAGTTCTCCATCTCTTTGCTTTAATTCCAATAGGAAAGCACTTATTTTTTCAGCCTTGCGGCTAGTAACGAAGTGCTCAATGAAAAGCTCCTCGAGTTTATCGAAAGAGAATATTGATTCTGGAGTCAGGCGCGAATACAATTCCCTTGCTGATCCTTTCAGTGCGGCGGGAAATGTTCGACACATGAGTGCTTCGGTAGCGTTGTAGACTATCATGAGTGTTTTGAAGCTCTCTATATGATCGGACGGGTTTGATTCTCCATTGTAGGATTCAAATTGAGGAGCCTTGAAGTCCCTTTGGATGGGTGCATCGAGGATGACTTTGCTGAAAGGTGGTCGACTAGGGCGGTAGGCCCTGTTGGAGCGGTTTCTCTCATTCTTCTTCAGTTCTAGACGACTTCTACTTCTTGGATATGGCAAAGGTCTTGGTCGTCCTTCCTCTGGGACCCAGTTGAGTCGGTGGATCCTTTGTTGGGGGGTTGGCCAGATTTTGACTTCCTTAGATAGCTTGGAGGATTTCAAGTCTGAACTTATCCAATTCGGCCCTAGTGACTGGGGCATTTTCCCCTTTGTTCGGCACAAGAAGCTTGCGACTCTCATGAGTCGGGCTCCTTATTATGGTGCGCCCCCTTGTGAGAGGAGGATTGCCTTGATCTCTGTCTAGAAAAATAGGTTCTCTGGTTTACTTGATGTCCCGAGCAGGAGGCCTCAGCTTGGGTGCACCTCTCGTTCAAGTGGATTCGCAAGTCTGTTCCTTATTGCCTGGCACTAATGATCTGGCGGTGATCTCTAGACCCCCATGGGTCTCGCGAGGCCATTGAATCAGTTGAAGCATTATGGACTGAGACGTGGTCTTACAGAGGATATTGTTCATGACGGTTTTGTCGGGAGCCCCCAGTACCTCTCCGATGGAAGGAGCTTGACTAGGCTGCCGAGGTAACTATTGAGGAGGAATCAGATCTTCCACAGGAGGAGCTGGTTGACGAAGAGAGTTTGTGCGATAGCTTGAGGCTGCCCCTCTGCTTCTTAGTCTTGGTGGCATGGCGGCAAGTATGAATTGTGTAGTTTCCCACAAACAGCGCAAATCTGTTGCTGTTTATTTTGGATTGGGAGCAAACAGATAGTGAGTTCTTATTTAATGGAAACTACTAAAAATCTGACATTTGATTTTTGCCGTGAAATGCGGTTAGAACTCCTGAGATTGAATCTGGGTTGTTGATTGACCACTGTGATCTGAATCTGGCGGTTGCTGACACGGTCGATGAACTTGTAAAAAGCCTGAAACACCGGGGGGTGACCCCGGCGACAGACCCTCCGACGCTCAACTCAAAACCAGAAAGAGAAAGAGAGTATGAGAGAGAAACTGGCAAATTGTTGATTACCTTCTGACTGTGGAGGAGGGAGGGTATTTATAGGTCTGAGAAACATATCAAGATATTGATTTAGATTTGTTGGATCGATATGAATTCTTTATCTCCTTTATGTTTCCCCCCCTCAAGAGATAAATTCTTTTGTTAGGGGATAAGAGATTTGACTCCTACCCTGCATGGGCTGGGTGTCTCTCCTAGTGGGCATAATCTGTTACTTTTTATAGGCTTAGAAGAAGTCCATATCTTGTAGAGGAGCCAGAGAAGGCCCGGACATGTTAAAGAGGTCCGTTATGATTAATCTGCCTTTAGAAGCATTGAGATCCGTGCTGGAATTGTATGACCCTGATTTGCTGCGATTTTTACCATCATCAATATTGGCATCCATTGTTCATGAATTTTGTATGAGTTTTGATGTTCAAAAGATGGAAAAACACGGTTCGTATGAGTTAAGAAAGTACTGCACATTAGATAATCATTGAACGTATACTACAAATGAAAGAACTCTCATTGTTTACTCTACTTTTTTACTCATGTACAGGGTCGATCCCCACCTTGAGCTACGTGAGGCGGCCGCCTCAGGCCCCCGAATTTTTTGTAATTTTAGGAGCCCCAAATTTGTATTCCTTTTATAAATATAGGCACGCATTTGCGCGTAAAAAAAGTTATAATTGGGGGCCCTCAAAAAATAATTATTTGGGCCTTTTGTCTTGGGCCCCCGAAAACTTAGGGTCGGCCCGCTCACAAACATATAACTTGAATTTTTTTATTGTTCCAATTTATTTATGTACGCACACAGTAATTAGCAAGATAGTGTGCTGCATTTGTTTACATGTTAATTGAACAATGATCTATTACATCTCTAGAAGAAGACCTTAGCGTCATTTGTCAATCTACCAATGTATACATTGTACGTTCATAACTAATATGAAGGAGGTCTCAGGTTCGAGTCCTCATTACGTCAGATTTTTACTTTAACTATTTTAATATATTAAATGTGCATCACACGTGTAAATTACTATCTATCTATCTATCTATCTGTCTATCTATAATATATGGGTAAAAGGGATATGAGCAACTTGCTCATTTAGTAAATAAGCAATTGATTATGTGGCATGCATGCGATACATTGGACAAGTAACCATTTTAAGGCTTTTCCAATCACATGTATGCCACATCATCAATTGCTTATTTACTAAATGAGCAAGTTGCTCATACCCCTTTTTCCCATAATATAATATATAATCTTTAATCTAATATTATAATGAGAGAAGGCCTTAGTGTCATTTTTAAATCTACCAACGCGTGCATTGCACGTGCATAACTAATATGAAGGAGGTCTCAGATTCGAGTTCTCACCACGTCAGATTTTTTTCTTTAATTTTTGTTTAATATATTGAATGTGCTTCACCCGTGTAAATTGTTATCTATCTATCTATCCAGCTATCTATAGTATAATATATAATAACGATTATAATGGAAGAGTTGAAGTTGTAAATCTACTTACTTACGTGCAACTCCAACTCTCTCATTTACATTTAAAACTATATAATCTTATTTATTTACGTGCAACTCCAACTCTCTCATCTACATTTAAAATTATATAATCTTATTTATTAAGACATGCATCGCATGTGTAAATTAGAGATTTTATTTTCATATTCTTTTAAAATAATACGTGCATCGCACGTGTGTATTACTAGTTTTGTTTAATGCACGTGGCACTACAAGTCTACAAGAGAGCCTTGCATGCATGGCTATAAACATGCATGATTCTTTAAAGCAAGTCGATCATGAAGTTGCACTAATTTTGAGTACTTAATTATTTTTAAAAATTTATTAAGCCCTGTAAACTCAAGATAGACTGTCGTGCACGGCAGACTCATTGAGATCTTAGGTAAAACCAAAGAGAATCTTCCAATCTTCTTTTTTGAATTTCAGTTCCCCTTCGAAAAGAAAGGAATAGCCATTCTGGTTGTGTTCACACCTGAAAAGATGAATCCTAGGAAATTTTAGCTAGGTACGAGTACAACTAATTACGGAACAAGTTAATTTGCTTTAGATTATGAGTTATGTCACGTAAGAGCATCTGTAGTCGTTGCGTTGAAGTAAAAAATATGCATATATAGATAAATAAAAGTAGAGATCAAAGTTTAGCTGCAGTCGTTGGAAGCTTTAGATTATGAGTTATGTCACGTAAGAGCATCTGTAGTCGTTGGAATAATAAAAAAAAAATTTAAAGCGGAAGGGAGGGACGGCACTCGAAGTGCCGTCCGACACATATGAAAAAATTCATCTTCGGAATGCAAATAAAAATTACAAAAATATTTAAGAAATTATGAAAAAATTACAAAAAATTACAAAGACATTTCAGAATTTACAAAAACAAATAAAAAATTACAAAAAACCCCGGACGACACTTCATGTGCCGTCCGACATAATTGGAAAATTTCGTAAATAAAAAATTACAACATTTCAGAAATTACGAAAAAATTACAAAAAATTACAAAAACATTTTAGAAATTGCAAAAAAAAATTAAAAATTGCAAAACCATTTTCAAAAATTGCAAAAAAAAAATTGAAAATTACAAAAACCTCTGGACGGCACTTCATGTGTCGTCCGAGGAATTTGGGCTGGAAAATTTTTTTTCTTCAAAGGACGGCACCTCATGTGTCGTCCGATGGGATTTGGGCGGGTATTTTAATTGAAAAAAAAAATATCAAGGGAAGGCACTTTCCGACGGAAAAAAATTTATTTTTTGGGTGGGACGGCACTCGAAGTGCCGTCGCTCAAATATGGATAATCCTCAAAACGATTCTCATTTATGGCACACGACTGTAGCGAATTATCGATAAAATAGATATTTGGCAAACGGGTGCAGCACGTTTCTCAGCCAAATATCCATTTTATCGATATTTGGCAAACGACTTCAGATGCTCTAAGGCTGGTCCTAAATTGTCCTGAGATTTATAGGACATTGTGCAGAAAGAAATAATTGGGTCCTTTTTACATATTCTAATACTAAATTTACTTTATTTTGATTTCAATGTCATGTATATATAAATTAAAGACAACACAACGAGGATGGCCTTCCTGATTTGTAAGTCCTGTGCGGTCCCACAAATCGCACATGCGCAGGGCCGGCCCTAATGTCACAGTTTAAAATACATATGTATGCTACAATATGCTTTATCTCTAATACTATAATGAGAGAGTTGAGATTGTCATTTGTAGACAACCTGTAATTTATAGACATTCAACCGTCTAATCTCAACTATTCATTTTTAAATGGGAGTTATATTAACCATTCATTTGCTTAACTATTGTTAGTTATCATAATACCCTCAAAGTTCAAATTTATTTACGATATAATTATTTACAAAAGTGCAACTCATACAATATAAAAGTGTGTGCCACCAGGGATAATTGTAAAGAATAAGTATGAGTAAAGAAAAGTCTCAAATTAAATGTCAGATTACGTCTTATTATTTAGTTTAAAGAAACATAATAATTAGGATATGTATCACACTTGTAGATTACTATTTTATTTTTTTTTATAACGGGAAAAGGTAACTCAAAGCTTATCTCATCAATCCCTATGCGGGAAAAGTATTCCAAGGATACCTTAAAGTTCAATCATGTTTCAAACAAATGCAAAAGACATGTATCCCAAAGTGTAGCATTCAGATTCTTTTTACATGAACATACAGAAATAGCAACATACATATTTTTCAAGGTGTTCGTCCAATTTTATAAGTTGAGTTGTTTTAGTACAATAAAATGTTGTGCGGAATACAAATCAAACCAACAATCAAACCAACGCGGAAACAAAGAGAGAACCAGCGAGAAAACACAGAAAAACAAGCAACACAAGAACACAAGATTTACGTGGTTCGGCAAAACGATGCCTACATCCACGGGGCGGTTGGGGTTTCTTTACTATGTTCTTCAATGGGCAAACAAAGCCTTTACAAGAGATGACGGTTTCAAAATCCGAATAAGGTGTTATAATTTACAAAACCCTAACGGGTGTATTTATAGGGAAACTATTGGGCCTTTCGAATTGGGCCGAATCTGGATCCAAAACCCGTCGACAGTCGACTGGTCTTCATACCAGTCGCCTGGTTCCTTCAGGACAGTCGACTGATCAGTCGACTGCTGCTGCTGTATTCTCAGTCTTCGAAAACCTCCTCTGGACAGTCGCCTGATCCTCCAACCCAGTCGACTGAAGCTCTGAAACTTTCGAACACTGCAGATACCAAATACCAGAATCGAGCCATTATCCTACAATCTCCACCTTGGCGAGATCTTCCAAGTCAAGTATCCAACAATCTCCACCTTGGTGAAATCTTTCAAGTAGCCCAAGCAATCTCCACAAATACTTCAAAACAACTGCTCATCACCAAATGCAACAAACGAACCCAAACTCCACCTTAGTATGATATCACATACTAAACAAACCAATAGCAAAGTACTATCCCAACTGCCCATGCCAAATTATCAAACATGCAAAATATTAGCCAGGTTCATGCAATGCTTGAACTTGGCTGCCCCAACAACTTTGGTCAACATATCAGTAGGATTATCAGCTGTTCCAATCTTCACCAAATGAATATCACCATCCTTTATCAAATCACGCACAAAATGATAACGAACATCAATATGTTTGGTCCTCGAATGATGAACTTGGTTCTTCGCTAAATGAATAGCACTCTGACTGTCACAGTGTACCTCCACCTTCTCCCGATGAATCCCCAAGCTCTTCAAAAGTCCATGTATCCAAATGGCTTCCTTCATGGCCTCAGCAACCGCCATGTATTCAGCCTCAGTAGTAGACAACGCTACAGTGAACTGCAAATTTGACCTCCAACTTATAGGTGCTCTAGCCATAGTAAACAAATAGCCTGTAGTAGACCGCCTCTTATCTAGATCACCTGCATAGTCAGAATCAACATACCCAACCAATAACCTGCTAATATTGTCATCCCTTTCAAATTTCAAACCCACATCTGTGGTGCCACTTATGTACCTCAAAATCCATTTAGCTGCTTGCCAATGCTCTTTGCCTGGATCATGCATATATCGACTAACCATACTCACCGCCTGAGAGATGTCTGGTCGAGTACAAACCATGGCATACATCAAACTGCCAACCACACTAGTGTAAGGTACATTCGTCATATACTGTCTCTCTTCATCTGTACTTGGAGACTGAGAAGCACTAATTCTGAAATGACTGGCTAAGGGTGTGCTAACTGGTTTAGTTTTCCCATCTATACCGAACCGTTTCAGCACCTTCAAAAGATATTGCTTCTGTGTCAAACTCACTATGCCATTTGCTCTGTCTCTAGCTATCTCCATCCCAAGTATCTTCTTGGCTTCACCAAGATCCTTCATCTCGAACTCAGAACTCAACTGATTCTTCAAATTTTGAATCTCCTTAGCATTTTTAGAGGCAATCAACATGTCATCCACATATAATAACAGATATATGAAAGAACCATCCTGCAATTTCCTGAAGTAGACACAATGATCAAACTCACTTCTGGAATATCTCTGCACCTTCATAAACTGGTCAAACCTCAAATACCACTGCCTTGGAGATTGCTTCAACCCATAGAGAGACTTCTTCAACCTGCAAACACAATTTTCCTTCCCAGCAATTTTGAACCCATCTGGCTGCGACATATAAATTTCTTCATCTAGATCCCCATGTAAGAACGCAGTCTTCACATCCATCTGTGTCAGTTCAAGATCAAACTGTGCTACCAAAGCTAACAAAATCCGAATAGAAGGATGCTTCACAACTGGAGAGAACACTTCATTATAGTCAATACCTTCCTGTTGAGCATACCCCTTTGCAACTAGTCTAGCCTTGAACCGAACACTGCCTTTTGGACCTTCTTTCTTCGTATACACCCACTTGCAACCAATTGCTTTCTTCCCCTTTGGTAGTTGCACTAGATCCCAAGTCTTATTCTTATGAAGAGAGTTCATCTCTTCATCCATAGCAACTTTCCAATCTGCATTTTCTGAACTTCTAGTGGCTTCTTTGAAGTTGGAGGGAACTTCATCATCCACAATGGGAAGAGCAAATGCAACTGTATCTGTAAAACGAGACGGTCGTTTGATATCTCTTCTTTGCCTTCTTACTGCAATTGATTCTTCCTGCTGGATAGGAACTTCTTCATCATTCTCAGTATCAACCACATCATCTTCATCTTGGACAGGAACAGGATTTTCAACTGACAACTTTTCTAACTCCACCTGTTGGAGAACTCTCCTACCAGTCGACTGATTATTGCCAACAGTCGACTGTCCCGAGCTCCCGCTCTTCTGTTGTTCTAGACCACCAGTCGACTGCTCCTGTACACCAGTCGACTGTCCCGAGCTTCTACTACTTACCTGTTGGAGAACTGTCCCACTCTTCTGCTGCTCACCAGTCGACTGTCCCATACCACCAGTCGACTGTCCCGAGCTAATCATGCTGGTCTCATCAAAAGTCACGTCCCTGCTGATTACTAACTTCTTCTGTTCTGGACACCACAACCTGTAACCTTTGACACCAGTACTAAAACCAACAAATATAGCCTTTTTGGCTCTTGCATCAAGTTTAGTTTCAGTTACATGAAAATAAGCAGGACAACTAAATATATGCAAAAAACTATAATCAGATGCAGGTTTACCACTCCATACCTCAATAGGCGTCTTGCCTTCAAGTGCTGCTGATGGTAAACGGTTGACAATGTGGCTTGCATATATAACAGCTTCTGCCCAAAATGTTTTCTTCAATCCAGACTGTGCTAACATACATCTCACATTTTCAAGTAAGGTTCTGTTCATCCTTTCTGCAACCCCATTTTGCTGTGGAGTCTTCCTAACTGTGAAGTGCCTCTGGATCCCTTCATCTTCACACAATTTCAGAAACGGATCATTCTTATATTCCCCTCCATTATCTGACCTCAGAACCTTAATCTTCCTACCAGTCTGATTTTCAACTTTCTTCTTCCAACTTGTGAACAATGTCAAAACTTCATCTTTGTGCTTCATGATATATACCCAAACTCGTCTGGAGTAATCATCAACAAAAGTAACAAACCAGTGTCTACCACTCATAGAAGGTGTCTGAGTAGGGCCCCAAACATCTGTGTGCACATAATCGAGGATACCCTTTGTCTGATGTACAGCTGTACCAAATTTCACCCTAGTCTGCTTACCCAAAACACAATGTTCACAAAATTCCAACTTGCACCCTTTAGCATCCTTAAGCAACCCTTGCTTCACAAGCCCCTGCAAGGCCTTTTCTCCTGCATGCCCGAGTCGCATATGCCACAACCTGGTAGAGTCGGGAACAACCTGTTTAGGCTTCTCAGTTACACTGGCAGCCTCACCCAAATATGTCTTTCCCTGCAAGAAAAACAAGTTCCTTTTTCTTTGCCCTTTCATCACCACGAGTGATCCGCTAGTCACCTTCAGAATGCCACCTTCACTAGCAAATTTCAATCCACTGGCCTCCAAAGCACCAAGTGAAATTAAATTCTTCTTCAAATCTGGAACATACCATACATCTGAAAGCTCTCTAATAAGACCATCGTGCATTAGTAATTCAATCTTCCCGATTCCTACCTTCTTACAAGGTGCATCATTTCCCATCAAAACTACACCACCATCCATATACTCCAAAGAAGTAAACCACTCCTTTTTCCAAGACATATGATAGGAGGCTACTGTATCAAGAAACCATACTTCTTGATAAAGTGAGGGACTAGAAGCAAGTGCAAAAGAAAAATCCTCGCCACTTTCTAAATTATCAACAGTCACATTTGCAGTCGAATTTCCCTTATTTCGTAGCTTTGGACAATCCTTTTTCCAATGCCCCCTTTCATGACAGAAAGCACATTCATCTTTGGCCGGTATTTTCCTGTCCTTCGAAACTCCTCTCGATTTGGAACGAGATTTGTTTCCCTTTTTCCCAGATTTGGACTCAGATCTTGTCTCAGTCCTGTCCCTTACAATCAAAGCTTCAGAAGTTTCTCTATCAACCATCTTATCCCTTCTCCTAGTTTCATTATTCAACAAAGCATTTGCAACATCTTCATATTTCACAGTATCTTTTCCATATAATAAAGTAGTTGCTAAATGATCATAACTTTCAGGTAATGAATTCAACAGAATTAGGGCTTTATCCTCATCCTTAATTTGCTCATCCAAATTTAACAAATCAGCCAATAATTTATTAAATGATTCAACATGAGCATTCATAGACATACCTTCCGTATAGGTGAAGCGAAAAAGTCTCTTCTTCAAATACAGCCGATTCTCCAAACTTTTCCTCATGTATTTGTCTTCGAGTTTCTTCCACAACACCGCAGCAATGGTATCCCTCATCAAATCGTACTTCTGAGCCTTCTCAATAAAGAGCCGAATAGTCCCACACGCAACTCGATTCAACTTCTTCCAATCTGCTTCGGACATATCCTTTGGTTTTTCTACCTCCAAAGCAACATCTTGTTCTTGTTGAACAAGAACATCCAACACCTCACATTGCCACATCCCGAAATTGTTTGTTCCATCAAATTTTTCAACTTCAAATTTTGCGTTGTGAATCGTTGTTCTTGACGAACTTGATCCCACAACATCCTTGGTTGCATCTGCATCACCCGCCATCTCCCTCTAGGTCGAACCAATCGCTCTGATACCACTTGTTGTGCGGAATACAAATCAAACCAACAATCAAACCAACGCGGAAACAAAGAGAGAACCAGCGAGAAAACACAGAAAAACAAGCAACACAAGAACACAAGATTTACGTGGTTCGGCAAAACGATGCCTACATCCATGGGGCGGTTGGGGTTTCTTTACTATGTTCTTCAATGGGCAAACAAAGCCTTTACAAGAGATGACGGCTTCAAAATCCGAATAAGGTGTTACAATTTACAAAACCCTAACGGGTGTATTTATAGGGAAACTATTGGGCCTTTCGAATTGGGCCGAATCTAGATCCAAAACCCGCCGACAGTCGACTGGTCTTCATACCAGTCGCCTGGTTCCTTCGGGACAGTCGACTGATCAGTCGACTGCTGCTGCTGTATTCTCAGTCTTCGAAAACCTCCTCTGGACAGTCGCCTGATCCTCCAACCCAGTCGACTGAAGCTCTGAAACTTTCGAACACTGCAGATACCAAATACCAGAATCGAGCCATTATCCTACATAAAATACCAGGCTCGTCAACTCAGGAGTTACGTAGATACCATCACTAATAGTGTACACACACACACACCCTCCCCCCAGTGGAGGCGGGGAGGCGGCCGCTTCGGATCCCTAATTTTTTCTCAATTTTTGGGGCTCCAAAATTTTTTTCTTCTTTATATTTATATATACGTATTTTTTACGTAATATTTTTTTATGGGCCCCCAAATTTAACTTTTTAAATTAGTATTTGGGCCGCGTTATTTTAGTTGAGTTTGGATTTGTATGAAGATTTTTTTCTCAAATCCCTAAATCTCCATATAGGGACGGCTCTGGGTAGACCACATCCAAAATTAAATCGAAAACTTAGTTTGCAAGCGGATCGACAATGGCAAAGAAGCATCCGATCATTTCGGACTGCTAATTATGAATATGCGCCAATACTTGTGGTCTTGCGGTAGGCGATACTGATAGAAACACGTTTCTTCTGAATAAGATCAGGGGATGGGAGACCGATAGGGTTAACCATAACTTGAACTCGTCGCTCAAATCGAGTCACGATCCCCCACATAGCCGTAGTTAATGGAGGCCCTTTTCTGGAACATCAGAAGCCTCGGTAGGCGGGGCAAACGAGAAATGGTTAAAGAAGTCATAGCCAGGTCAAAGGCTAACATTGTTGGTCTCTAAGAGACCAAACTTTCTCACATGTCTAGACTTAATAGAGTTGGGGGTACTCGAGTTTCTGAATGGAGAATGTCCACGTCAGTTGGGGCTTCTGGGGGAATCACTCTGGGTTTTAACCCCAACCTATTTTATTATATAGACGAGCTCCACGGGCAATTTTCTTTGTCGGTTGTGTTAAAGCAAAAATCCGACGGTTGGATTCAGACGATCACGGTGGTCTATGGACCGCATACTTCTGCCTCTAGAACGGACTTTTGGACGGAACTAAGAGCGATCCAAGCTAAATGGCCACACCCCTGGGTGGTGGGGGGCGACTTTAACATTACTAGATTCGCCTCTGAACTCAGAGGCAGAGGATCTAGCACCCCAGACAGGGAAGCATTTAATGAAGTCATCACGGACCTGGAATTGGTAGACATCCCCATATCAGATAGGCTCTTCACCTAGTCGAATATGCAAGCAGCGCCCATTCTGACCAAGTTAAACATGATTCTGGTCTCCACGAACTGGGAGACCAAATTTCCATTGACATCGGTCAAATCTCTCCCTAAACCAACATCAGATCACGTGCCTATTTTCTTATCCTCCGGGGAAGACCAACCCAGAAATCCGTCAAAGTTTCGGTTTGAGAAGGCTTGGCTAGAAATCCAAGGCTTCCACCATATGGTTAACGAGAATTGGTCTCGCCCAACCAAGGATCGGGAGGCGTCCGCTATATGGTAAGAAAAACTTAGCAGACTAAGGGACAAACTCAGGAAATGGAACCAAGACCGATCTGCGCTGATTTGGAGAGCAACGGAGTCCCTTCTGGAAGGAATTGAGAAACTTGAAAAAATTGAAGAAACTAGGGATCTGCTGCAGGAGGAGCGAAATCGACTGCTCCAATTCAGACAAGAAATTGATCAACTCTACAGGATTGAGGAAATCAAATGGCAACAACGGTCCAGAATTTTGTGGTTCAAAGAGGGAGACGCGAACACTGCTTTCTTCCACCGAGTTGCCAGTGCCAGACGTAGATCTAACCTCATTCACTCGATCCACTCGGACTCCGGCATGGTACAAGGAGACGTTGCTATTAAGATGGCTTTCCAGTTCCATTTTAAAAGCCTTTTTGGGCATAAAGCGGACTTCAGGGTCCCTCTCCAACACGACTTCTGGCAAGACCATGCTGGCAACTCCAATCCTAGTCTGCAACCCCTCGAAGCACCCTTCATTGAGAAAGAGGTCTGGAAGTCTATCCAACAACTTGGAAAAGATAAAGCTCCAGGTCCTGATGGCTTCCCGATACTGTTCTATCAGATATTCTGGGAGGAAATCAAAGGTAACTTGCAGAAGGTGTTCGCAGGTTTCCACGAACATAAACTCAAACTAGGGAGATTCAACTAGCGGAGGTTGTACTGATTCCTAAGAAGGAAGACTCTCGACGGGTTGGAGACTTCCGCCCCATAAGCCTCCTTAACTTCTCTGTTAAGATCATTACAAAGACTTTCGCTATCAGACTGGAAAAGGTTATGGATGGTCTCATTAGTCAAGACCAGATGGATTCATCAAAGGACGATGTATTCGGGACAGTATCGCAACAGCTGAAGAGACTATCCATCATTGCCATACCTCGAACTCTAAGAGTTACCTCCTTAAGCTAGATTTCGAGAAAGCCTATGACTCTGTTGATTGGGACTGTCTGTTGGAAGCACTTGTTGGGAGAAGTTTCGGGGACAGATGGATCAGATGGATCCACACTTGCCTTACCACCAGCAGGACAACGATTTTGGTAAATGGGGTTTCAGGCCACCCATTCTCTTGCAAATGGAGGCTCAGACAAGGCGATCCGCTCTCACCCCTTCTCTTTACCATAGTGGCAGACGTGCTAAGATCCATAATGGCCAAGTGTAGTAGAGCAGCTTGGATTGCACCAGTGGCTGAGAGAGCCAATCATCAAGGTTGCTCTATACTCCAATATGCAGACGATACTCTTCTTTTTGGCAATGGCAACCTAGGAGAAACTACCGTCTTCAAAGGAATTCTATATTGCTTTGAAGCCTGGTCTGACCTCAGGGTTAACTTCCACAAGAGTGCCCTCACCCCCATTACCCTGACTCCAGCAGAGGCGCTTGAACATGCCACAATCCTCAATTGCTCCACAGAAAGTTTCTCCATTTAGTACCTTGGATTGCCACTAAGATCCGGGAAGCTAAAAAAGGTGGACTGGATGCCCATTATTGACCGGGTTGAGAAACGGCTTGCAGGCTGGAAAGGCAAAGCCCTATCTTTGGGTGGGAGAGTCACGCTTATCAATGCAGTCCTTTCAAACCTCCCCACCTATTATCTATCCTTCTTTGAAATTCCGCGATGGGTAATCCAAAGAATTGACCGGACTCGGAAACGTTTCTTATGGAAAGGGACAGATCCGGATCGAAGGGGGTATCACCTCATTAGGTGGGAGAAGACGTGCATGAAAAAGATACATGGAGGCCTAGGTATAATTGACCTGCGAGATATGAATCTGACGCTTCTGGGCAAATGGTGGTGGAAAGTGTTCCACCCTAATGGAGAAGGGTGGTAGCAATTTATTCAGGGTTATATGCATGGGAATGGAACGAGAAGGCTGGGCTTCAGGATAGGCCCGCGGATTTTCTGGTTCTGGAAAGGCATCACTAAGGCATACGAACCCTTCACTAGCTGTGTCAAGTCAGCTATCAGTAACGGCAGACTCACCAGATTTTGGTAGGATAAGTGGTGTGCTGATCACACGCTTAGAACCATGTTTCCCGACTTATACGAGCAGGCGACACAACCACACTACACGGTGGCCGCAACCTGGAAAAAAGGTGCCTGGAATTTATCCTTCAAACAACCGCTTGACATAAGCTCTCAGCTCAGACTTATGGAACTTCAGGCCTATATCTCCAACACTGGAATTGGCTGCTCCCAGGGTCCCGATAAAAAATCCTGAGGAGCGGAGAAGAACGGCAAGTTCACGGTTCGCTCCATGTACAAGCGCATCCATTTTAGGGGTTGTACCCCAAAGTGGACTGCCGTCATCTGGAAAACGAAAGCTCCACTAAAAATCAAAGCTTTCTTATGGTTGACACTAAATGATGCGATCCTGACTAGAGAAAATCTCGCTAAGCGCCAACCGACTGTGGACTCCCAATGCGGATGCAGCACCGCCCTCGAGACTAGAGACCATCTTTTTTTCAGTGTCCTATGAGTAAAGCGGTACTCGTAGAAGTACTCAGTGCCCTAGGGACAACCCAATACCTAGTACTTACGAGGACCTGTGGGTAGGCCCAAAGTTCACAGCGGAGAGGGGTGCTCTGAGAGAAGCGTGATATTTAGGTATCGTCGCAATGACCTGGGTTCTATGGCTAGACAGAAATAATCTTTACTTTCGTGGATCTTGCAATAGTATTTCTGGCAATTTGACTCACATTATGCATTTTATTTCTTTTTGGGCTAATGTGGCAGCAGCAGGTCCCAGAAAAAGGATTGCAAGTGTTTTCCAAGTAGAGGAGTTTGATGATGAGGACATCGAGATCGGGCCAACGATCGATTGACGGCCAGTACAGCACGGCTACTATGTTCCTTGATACCCATCGCCCCAGCGATTGTTGGGGGGAGATGATGTATTTCTGTACGATTACTATGTGTTTATTTTGTCCCACCCCCCCATGTTCGGGGTGGAGTTTATGATTTTCGTTCTGTTTGTAGGATGTTGTAGTAGGCTCAGTACTCTAAGTATATTTTATTAACCTCTTATTAATGAAACAGGGTGACCAGATTCTACATTTTCTTAAAAAAAAAATTAATAATAAAAAATTATGAATATGCAAGGTAGTTAGCATGTTCTAATCGAAGAGGCAAGCCCAGCTGCAACTCAGTGATTCAGGAGATCTCATTGCGAAAAACATATGCTTGGAGTAGTCCTAGAGAGCATAGATTATAATTGTCCTTGTTTAGGGCTCGATGGTGATCTGCGTTGTTCATTTGTTTGTAATGCCTATACGTAAAGTTGTGCTACAAGCAACACATTTCAAACCCTAGAAGGAAACTTGTTTTATTCCATATATACATAGATTCTTCGTCTCTACTATCTCACTATTTTGATTAGTATAATACAAGTGCCTGGTTTCTATTTTGCACCCTCCTCCTTTTGGGAAAACACAACCTTCACATTTTGATCTGTCTCTCGGTCTTATCAGACTAGTAATTAATCTGCACGGCACATGCAATGCACGTCCTAATATTATTATCTCTAATCTCTAACTCTAATCTCTAATCTCTAATATTATAATGGAAGAATTGGAGTTGCCATTTGTAGACAACCTGAAATTTGTAGACATTCAACCATCTAATCTCAACCGTTCATTTTGAAGTGAGCTATATTAACCATTCGTTTACTCAACTGTTGTTAGTTACCATAATACCCTTAAAGTTTAAATTTATTTACGACATAATTATTTACAAAAGTGTCACTCATATAAACTAAAAGTTGATACCACTAGGGATAATTTATAAAGAGTATGTGATGAGTAAAGGGAGGTCTTAGGTTCGATACCAGATTACGTCTTAGTATTTACTTTAAAATATATATTTATTAGGACGGCAAAGCAAGTGCAAATTACTAGTCTCTAATATTATAATGGGAGAGTTGGGGTTGTCATTTGTAGACAACCAACCATCTAATCTCAACCATTCATTTTTAAGTGGGAGTTATATTACCAATTCATTTACTCAACTGTTGTTAACATAATACCTTCAAAGTTCAAATTTATTTACAACATAATTATTTATAAAAGTACCACTCATATAAAATAAAAGTTTGTGCACCAAGGATAATTTGTAAAGAGTGTGTATAAGTAATGGGAGGTCTCAGCTTTGAGGTCAGATTACGTCTTATTATTTACTTTATAAAATAAATAAATAAATGATTAGAACCTGTATCGCACATGTAGGTTAGTAGTAATACTATAATGGGCTAGAGTTGGGGTTGTCATTTATAGACAACCTGTAATTTGTAGACAATCAACAATCTAATCTCAATTATTCATTTTTAAGTGAGAATTGTATTAACTATTCATTTATTAGTAAATAACAACAGTTAAATAAATTTGAACTTATGGGTACTAACAACAATTAAGTAAATGAATGATTAATATAACTCTCATTTAAACATGAATGGTTGAGATTAGATGGTTAAATGTCTATAAATGACAATCCCAATTCTTCCATTATAATATTAGAGATATTAGAGATTAGAGATACACATGACGATAACGATTTTCTAGAAATGGACCTGAGGAACATTGTAGTCCATGTAACATGAGTGATACTGTGTCACTAAACTCTGAATTTTTTGTTAATAGATTTTTGTTTACCGGAGTTATGCAGTATTTTATATGTTTCCCTAATGTAAGTAATGTTGATTACGGCCAATGTAGGTAGAATGTCGAGAGAAAAAGAAAAGAGGGAAATTAATCAAGTGAGACAACCATGTAATTCTCCGTAAAGGATCAGTTAAAACCTGTTGTAGATTAGTGATATTGACTCTTGTATCCTTCCAACTCTTCATAGTTTAACAATCCTGCTTCAACAAAGATCATTTATGTTGGCAATAACAGGAGACTTCGAGAAAGAACTCTTGATCTTCTTTGTTTTGAAATTTCTAAAAGGGGGTTTTCAGTTCTAAAATCTAAAAGGTTTAAAACCTTTAAGCTTCTTATTTCCTTTTCTTTAGTGTGATCTAGGACAATCTAGGACATTAGTTGTCATTTCATTTATCATATGCTAAATTTTCTTTAGTATATTACCTCTCTGTCTACAGTAGAGTGATTAAGACATCTAACCCAATTGTCTAATCCCCTTAATTTCTAACATATTTTGTTTTGTTTCAACAGTAATCAAGATTATGGAGATTTGTTGTGCTTACATAGACTAATGAATTAATTCATTAGTTTTTAATTTCTTCTTTCCTAATCTCCACTAATATTTGATAAGTTTTGGATTACTACTGCAATTTGCACTATTTTAAATATGTAATATGTCATGAAATCTGTAATAAAGATCCAGTCTTTAGCAAGAAGATTACAGTTGCTGTCTTAATTAATTGGCATTACATTTAATTAAGAAAATGATGCAATGGGATTATATAATGTATTTCTCTGCCAAAAATGAATATAACCGTTATATATAAAGCTAACTAAATTAAAGTAATTATTATGAATAATAGAGGTGTAGTTTCATATGTATATGTATATACTTCTCGTATTTATTTGTCATAATGTTTGAAAGTTATGATAGCAATCAACGGATTCTTAATGACTGACATTATTAAGAAGAGTAATGCTAGAGCCATGCACTACCAATTTCACTACATTTCTCTTCACTATCTTAGGTGGCACACTCCAATAGGTAGAGGAAGATAGAGTAGGTGGGAGAACTCTCCAATAGGAGTCTGCCACCTAAGGTAGTGAAGAGAATGGTAGTGAAATTGGTAGTGGCTAAAGCATTACTCTTATTATGAAATAAAAATAAAATCAGAAACAAACATTACATATTTACATGTATTTGATCATTTATTATTGAGTAACTAGATTTGCCCATGGCACGTCTTCGGAACGACACAGCATATGAAAAGCCTTGTAAACAGTAAAATAAAGTTTGAATAGTATGACAATAATTAGTTGTAAATAAAAGTCCATATTTTAATTAGTATATGTTGAAAAATAATTATAAATGAGGGTATAAAATCCAAACTTCTTCGAACTTTGAGGATGAAAAATGATGAAATTTAACTAGGGCAAAAGCCAAAGTACCCCCCAACGTTTGGTCCGAGTACAAAATGCCCATACAACGTTTGAAAAAATACAATAAACACATTCTTCCGTTAACTTAACTCTTTCCGTTAAGTTATAATTATTAAATTACTTTTTTACCCTTATCCCATTCCTTCCCTTTCTTCATTCTTTTTTTCTTCCTTAATTTTGTATTGATTTTGTACTATACATTCCTAGATTCCCTTATACATTACCGCGTACCAAACGCCCCCTAAGGCCTTCTCACATTATAGTAGTAGAGATATATAATACTCCTAATACCACACGTACATTACCTGCATAATATCTCTAATACTTATTATAAAAAAATAATAGGTTAACAAAATCTCCGTATCTTTCTGATTAAAATACCTGCTTTTCTCTTAAAAAAAAAAAAAAAAAAGGAAAATGAGAAAAAACTAGCCTCCTGTTTTAAACTATGCAGCATAATTACGAGATAGTCTATCATAAACTATACATGAAGTTGGCAGAATGACGTAGAAGTGTAGAACCACACAAAATTACTTGCCACCACAAAAAAAATAAAAGCCATCAAATTTAGATCCTTCTGAGAATTTTATTAGGATGCAAGATATATATATAGTACACCGTTTAGAGAGCACCTGATCACAGATTGGACATGCACTATCATTGCTAAGTATCCTGCGTGCGTCTTCCCTACCTTCATAGTATAAATAAAGCATTATTATTCAATAATGACCATAAATTCTTGTATATATGAAACATCAACTTCAAATAATTAGCATAGAAAGTGTTTGCATACACAGAATATGGATCGCTTCCTGGATTCAGAAGCACCTGCTCTTTGAAGATCGCTTCCTGCCTCATCATCGTATTGCGCACATATTCTATGTTATTTTGTTCAAGTAATCTGTCCATTGCAACTAGAAGCTGGTCAAAACCACTTACAAGAAGAAAAAATGAATGAAGAAAGAGAATGAAGAAAGGGAAGGAAAAGGGTAAGGGTAAAAAAGTAATTTAATAATTATAACTTAACGGAAAGGGTTAAGTTAACGGAAGAATGGGTTTATTGTATTTTTTCAAACGTTGTATGGGCATTTTGTACTCGGTTCAAACGTTGGGGGGGTACTTTGGCTTTTGCCCATTTAACTATTGAAAAGATATTTGATATTTTTAATGTAACATGAGCAATAAAAACAACATAAAAGAAATCTGAAAATCTAAATTTCTGAATAAATAGAGAGAGAACGAGAGAAAGATAGAAAGAAAAATAATTAAATAAATAAATGAGCTGTTTTTTTTTTTTTTTTTTGGGATTTAAATTTGAGTTTTGGGGTTTGAAATTTTGGAAGAAAAAATGTGTTGTAAGATAGCAAGTCAAGTGGCTCTCTCTGGCGCGTTTTTCAAATCTCGGGCTACTTTTTCTGGCTCTCTCACACATGCGACTTGTGTACGCCCGCATGTCCTGTGGACACGAATGCCAGACCAACGTGTACCCACTCCGTGTAGAGTCACTTTTTGCTACATTTTTTTTTCTCGACCTGTAACGACTGAATTAAACACAGAAATGATTTTGTCTACCGTTTATTCATGTAACGGTTTCGTCCGCCGTTACATTACTGCATTCAAACATCTGTCTGCCGTTATGGTCGGTGCATTAAGGAGTTCTCTGCCGTTACAGTGGATGCAGTCAATGCGTTGTCTGCCGTTACAATTCTCACCTTGGCCCTATAAATAGACGTCTCTCTCACATGAATGATTACACCAGAAACTCTTCTCTTCTCCTTCTGTTCTGTGCTTCAAAGTCAGGTTCCATCCTTAGTCGTTCGGTGATAGATTTCAGACGCTGCCCAGTTCGAGAACGTGACGTGGTGCCTACGTAAACTCTGTTGTCGTTGCATCATGGGGGACAGACGTCTACACAAATTTCAGCACCCGGAAAAGACGAAATATGTTTTAAGGACATTGTGAGCCTCGAAATAAACTGGTTTGGTTTTGTAATTTTCATTTTTCTTGTTAAATTTCTTGTTTTTTTTTTCTTCTTCTTCCTTTCTGATTTTGTACCTCGAAGAACAAACTTTGATTTTATTGTAAACAAATTTTGTATCATTCTCTACCCGTTTACATCCTCACATTCACCTTGTTAACTTTCTTTCAACAAAAGTGTAAACAGTGATAAAAACACATAATGTAGCAATCTGAGGAATTTCCTCTATAAAAAAGTTCGTTTGGGAAAATTAAAAAAGAGTTCATTTTTTAAAGGAATATTTTGTAGAATTAATCTTATATAATTTAGGACTTTTCCTTCTGGGTAACATCTCATCTCTAATACTATAATGGAAGAGTTGGAATTGACATTTGTAGAAAACTTATAATTTGTAGATAATCAACCATCTAAGCTCAACCATTTATTTTTAGGTGGGAGTTATATTAACCATTCATTTTAAAGTGAGAGTTGTATTAACCATTCATTTACTTAACTGTTGTTAGTTGCCATAATACCCTTAAAGTTCAAATTTATTTACGATATAATTATTTACAAAAGAACCACTCATATAAAATAAAAGTTTGTACTAGGAAGATTAATTTGTAAAAAATATGTATGAGCAAAGAGCTCGGGTGTAGGAAATCAAATCCTATGGAGAATCCCCTTCCTTAAATACTTCTTGAGGCAATACTGTTCACAATTATTTTATTCTCTCTCTCCCTCCCTGCTGCTGAAGTTTCATTTATCTTATTTTTAATTAACAAAACTATATTTAAATCATACCTTTACATTATCCGTGGCAGATGTGTCCCTTGCATTTTTTGTTTTTTGCTTTGGTTTTTAGCTTTTTTTTTTTTTTTTCGATTTTTTTAGCTTCGTTTTTTTAGTTTCAGATTTTTAGCTTCGTTTTTTTTAGTTTCAGTTTTTTTGTTTAATTTAATTAAGATTAAGCGGCTGTTAATTGAGTTTCGTTTTTAAAAAAAAATTAAAGATCAATTTAGTTTAATTAGTTTAAACCCTTGTTAATTGAGATTAATTTCAAATAAAACAAAACACTAAAAAGTAAACAAAGTCAATCTTTCATGGAAAACTATTCTTGTTACAGTAAATCTACATTCAACCAAAGCTATTTCAGAAAATCAAATTCAATGATATACTTTCTCTACATTATTTTCTGGAAAGCCTATACATGGGGCCGGGTCATGCTCACGTACGGCTCAACTGCATTTTTTATTTCTAACGATGAAATTTCATATCAAATAAGTATCCGGTTTTCCTTTCTTCACTTTTTATAGACTTTTGTCTCCTTTTTCCAAATATCTTGAAAAAGGTAGAGAAATTACAATTTTTTTTTAATTTATGTCATTTTTCGAAACTATTTATAAAAAGAGGACAGTTGCCAAAGTATTTGTGCTCGGGAACTCAATAACTAAACTTGTCGTTCCCAATGGCGGGCTTAGTCATTTCGTGCTCGCCGTTTAGTCTAGTTCTAAATTTTTTGAGAAACTCGTCGTTCCCAACGACGAGTTTAGTTCAAAACTTTTGAACAAGACTCGCCGGCCGTTTCCAACGGCGATGTTCTTTATACTAGACTCACTATCGGTAACGGCGAAGTTATATGAAGTTTCACAGAGGGTGCAACAATTTTTAAATTTTTTTTACCAAGTCCAACAAAAAGTTTCACTCTTTGTGAAATTTCCTATAACCTGGTTGTTCCCAACTTCGAGTATAGTATACAAAACCTCGTCATTGGGAACGGCGAGTCTTGTTTGATAATTTTGAACTAAACTCGTTGTTGGGAGAGCCAAGTTTTTCAAAAAAAATAAGACTAGGCCTGTCGTTCTCAACGGCGAGTACGAAATAACTAGGCTCGTCATTGAGAATGTCGAGTTTAGTTGTTGAGCACGTGAGCTCAAATATTTTGGCAGCAGTTCTTTTTTTTAAAAGTGGCATATATTTTTAAAAAGAAACCGAGAAATTAAGGAACCCGGTAATATCGCCCCCCCCCGCCAAAAAAAACAAAAAAACGAATCATTATCAATCATGCATGTTCTTTCAAACTTGCCAATCAGAAAACAAAGTTTCGACTGTATATTGCTGCATGTTCAGTACTAATTAGTGTTGTATGTACATATGTGACCTAATTATTGGTGCATGCTGATTGTATAACTAGAGCTAGCTAGTGACAAACTTAATTTGTACGATAAATATGATGTTCTGTGATCAATATCTTCTCAATGATTAACTGATTAATAACCATATCCCATCCTTTGTGAACAACCTGCCATCTTCCAGTTGATGCATGTTTTTGGATCTCAACTGTTGATGACACAGCCTATAGACTCATGTACAGTTTTGAATGTTGTGGAATTTCACCAAGAATCGAATGCAATGCATTCACAAAAATTACTCCAGACTTTTCGCTTACTGCTGCTAAGAAGATTTAGCGGGGTACTGTGAGGCCATCTAAAAATGGCAACTGGCAAAGCAGGAGGTTCTCATGGGTAACATGTCAATATGAGTGTTTTGATCACATGTACTGCACTGCATCATTTATACGGTGAGATGGCAATACTAAGTGGCTTGGGAGCTTGCTGCAAAATAATCAACTTTTACCACATAGTATATAGTAAATGGTCGAGATGGGTAAAGGAATATATCAGGTTCGAGATCAGCTACAACGTTCTTTAATCAAAAAATGAAAACTCAACCTTTTTATTTTTGTTTAAATGAATAAGAGATCGACCTAATAACAAACCATATTTCATTAATTATCATGTTCTTAAGTCTTAACTAACCAAACCAAAATTATCATTTACTTTAGTACTAGTATTTGGCATGAACTTGTGCCTCTCCGTAGACTAAAACCAACAACTCCATCATATTCATTGCATATGCATTAGATCATAAAGTTAGAGAAAAAGGGAACAAGAAACCCAAGCCAAAAGATTTTTTTAAAAAAAGTTCAAAAATAAGAATAGAGATCAATAAAAACAAAAAGATTCTCAGGACAACTGAATAACCTCTTCACGCGTATGTGCTTCTATTTTCATCATGCATGTGTTGTTTATTTCCAAAGTAGCACTAATTACTAAACAAATCATTCGTACATCTCTAATCATGTACACCCTAATACAAACAAGATCTATATATCATATATGTGGAATATTATTGGACTGAGTTGTCCTGCTAGCTTGAAATTCAATCTAGCTAGCATGCTGTATAGTTTTCGTCTGTATATTTAGCACGAATCTGTAAGCAGTGATGGAAGACGGCTGGAACGTATTTAATAGACTCTCCAATTGAAGAACACGGGAGGGAATCCTAGTTCGTCTACATGCATGTACAAACAATTTTGTTAGGTACTGGTGGGGGCTAATAATAATCTAAGTTCATATGCCGGCTATATGAGTACTTAGCTGGTGTTTTAGGATATACTTATTTATATCCACACTTTTATCTTAGATTAGATGGTAGAAACTTTTCCTCATTTCTTTCCTACTATCAAAACACAACATCCCCAAAAGATTTTTAAACAACCTTTTATATTTTGAAAAGTTGTAACCACAAACAATACAAATGTGACAAAATAAAATGAATGTAGGATTACAGTGCGATCTAAAAGGGGATTTTGTAGTCTAAATGTGGAGCTTGGAATTTTGAGTTTGAGGGAATGGAACTTAAATTGGATGACCTAAAAAGAACCAAAAAGAAGAAGATAACAAATGGGCGACATGTTAGGATTGTGTCTTGTATACTCGTTGTTCAGATTAAAAAAAGGTAATATGAAGCACGAAGGTCGAAGCGTCGAAGTGAGTAGAAGGAGAACAGCAAAGTAGCAGGCGCAGAATAGTTGCGGTCGACGGTCTTGGCGACAGTCGACCGCACCCCCCGACCGCATCCCCGACCGCTCGTAGTACAGGAAATGTCAGAGAGTGGTACGGTCGACCGGTCTTGTTGGACGGTCGACCTCCCACGGTGCTGTGTTCGTTTTTGGGCTTCGATTTGTTAGGTCGGTTCTGCCCAATCTTCAACTCCAAGTTAGAACGTGAGGCTCATATTCAGTTACTTCTTTTTTAGGTTATATCAGACGACTGAGGATCAAGATTAGACCTAGGTTTCTCTCTATTCTTCTATATATATTGTAAACTCCTCCAATATGAGATGAAGTACTTCATAGATTTTTTTCTCCATTGCAAAGAGAGCCTCGAGAGAGAGAGATAGTTCTTGGTGAGTGAGTTTAATTTCTTGTGTCAAGTGAATCAGTAACTCCTTGTAATCTCCTCTAGTTGAATATCAGATCTCCCTATATTTTCTCCCGGATTAAGCAAAAGCTAACCGGGATAAGTCATCATTGTTGTGTTTGTGTTAGTTTGGTGGATCTACTTGCTTGCTCAATTTATTTGCCTCGTCTACTTCGACTTCCTCATTGTTGTAATTAGTTCCGCTGCGACCAGAGGGCATTTGTCGACGTCCCAATCCCAACAATTGGTATCAGAGCTTCAGATTGCCGAGTTTCTTGGTTAAGATGATAGGCCACAGTATTTTGAAGATCAAGCAGTTTGATGGTAAGATCAATTTCAATCTTTGGAAGACTGACATGTATGATGTTCTTGTTCAAGAGCGGTTGCAGTCAGCAGTCAACAAGAAGAAAAAGCCAACGGATATGAAGGATGACATTTGGAAAGATACTCGTGAAAAAGCCATAAGTCTAATCCGACTATCCTTAGCAGACGAAGACAAGTGCAGATTTCTTGAAGAAACTGACGATGCGAGTTTGTGGGAAAGACTCATAACTGGCTACTCCGGTTTGTTGTTATTATATCGGATGCATTGGAAGAGAAAGTTGTTATGTTTATCTGTGAAGAAAGGTACCGATCTCCAAGACCACATTACAGAGTTCAGTAAGGTATTATCTAAACTTAAGACGATCAACGCAGATGTGTGTGAGAAAGATAAAGCTTTCAACCTGACATATTCACTGTCGGATTCGTGCGAGCCTTTGATCACGACCATGCTACACGGTAGATCTGCCAAGGAGAGTATTTTGGTAGATGGTGTAATCAAAGCATTGAAGAAAAATCAACTTAGAAAGGAGATCCATAAATCTTTATTGTCTATTCCTACAAGTTGTCTAGCAGTGGATGGTCATTCGGGAGGAAGATAAAGTGCTTTGCAAAAGGATTTGATCTGTTGTCGATATTGCAAGAGGCTAGGGTATATCAAGAAAGAATGTTGAAAATTATAGAATCAAAAGAGCACCAAGAACGGGAGTTCAAAAGCTAATATAGTTAGTGCCTTTGGTGTCTTTGATTCAGGTGGTCCGTGTCTTCTTGTTTCAAATTCTTTAGAAGTGGATTCTAGTTGGTTTCTTGACTCAGGGAGTTCTTCTCATATTTACTCCAAGAGGGAGTTGTTTTCTACTTATAAGTCTACTACGGGGCGTTGTGTGACAACGGAAACTGGGGAGATTTGTGAAGTAGTGAGTGAGGGGACAGTTGAGTTGAAGATGCCAGGTCTAAATATGTTCACTTTAAGGGATGTTTTGCATATTCCTCTGCTGAAACGGAATCTGATTTTCTTGAGAACTCTTGATACATGGGGCTATAGGTACACAGCTCGAGGTGGAGTTCTGTCTGTTTTTCAAGGTCATCGTGAAGTGATTAGAGGTATGAGAGTGGTTGGGCCAAGCCAACACAATCTCTACAAGCTTTGGAGAATTCAAAAATCCTGCACAGGGGTTGATAGTTCTTTTTCCATTATTCCCGCAAGCTCAGCTAGTTTGCTGCAACTAGAATTATTGAGACGAGACCACGACGTTCGAATATTGTCGAGAGGTGGAGAAAGTGTAACATCCCACATTTTTAATTAAAAATTTATTTTTTCAATTTTTGCACGTATGATGCACGTACTATTTTTATCCTTAATTTTATTTCTCATTTATCTATTTTGCTTGCATGCATAAGTTTAATTAGTTTCCCTTTTGACCCATGGACCTAAAAGATAAATCTAGCACATTAGATTAAATTAAAAGAAGACCCATTAGAATAATTAATTAGTTGAGTATAAATAGAGCTCATGGATCAAGCCCACTAATTAAAACACAAATAAAGCTAAGCATACACTAGTACATGACAAGTTACAAACTCTAGTACACATTTAAAGTTATAGGAATGTATTAAAATTGTATGTTCATATGTGCATGTGTGCATACACACACACACCATATTGACCGGTTTTGAACCTTGTAGGCCTGGTGTAGCATAGTGGGGGAGGGGAAGATTTTGGGAGTTTTGGGGGTTGCAAATTTGAAGAGTTGGAAAAATGAAGAGTTGTAGGTTTTAGGAGTTTTGAACATGAAGAGTTGTAAAATTAATTTGGAGAGTTATTAGGTGTAAAATTATGCAAAATAGACCCTCACAAAATTCTATAAATAGAGCCTCATTTTCTCATTTCTCATTGCACCAAAAACATTATCAAAATCAAAAGAAAGAGAGTAGTGTTCTTGTGCTTGGAGACTATTGTTAGGAGAGGAAGAACTATGAGTCCTTGGAGCTAGAAGTGATATTCTCATTCTTTCAAGTGTTCAAGCTTCACAAAGGTGGGTGGTTTCTTACTTTCTAATTGTAGGGATGTCATGCTAACAATTATGAATTAGTATCATAAGATAATGTTGATATGTAGGTAAATTTCATGCTAGTATAACATGCTATGAATGAGAATAATATGGGTGTGATTAAGCAAATAATAGAAGATTTTGATATAAGAGTTGATACCATGATTCATGTTCGAATACTTATTAAACTTAATGTTTGGTAAATGTATATTTTTGAATGGAAATTTTGATGTAAAAAGTAGAACAATTTACACTATTGTATATGATGAAAATTAGTAGTAAATCATGTAAATGGGTAATGAGAAAAAGTAAGGGTTGATTATTTTGACATGCATGAACAAAAGAAAAGAATAGATTGCATGAAAAAGGTTGGGAGTATTTCTCTTGATAGCAAATATAAACTTTTTGAGTTATTTGGATACCAATGAACTCATTTTTTGGGTATAAAAGAAACAATAGGTTCCAATAATCAAAATGAATAGATGCAACTTTATGTTTTCTAATAAGAAGAAATATTGAAAGTTAGATCAATCATCTAAAATATGGATTAGAAACATATGAGTTACTGTTAAAGATTAATCTCAGTTTTTATAAGTTTACTTCAGTCAAATAAAAGATTCAATCACATTAGAGAATCGAGATTTATGAAATAAGAAAGATAGCAGAAACTGAAACAAAATCAATAGAAGTGTATTTAAACCGTTGGGCGCAACTGGCCCCATGGGCTGGCGTTGCGCTGTCTTGCCGTTTGGTCTGGGTTCGAATCTCAGTAAGCCCAAAACCTTCTTTTGTTTTTTTTAAAATTTTTCTTTTTAAATAAACCCAACCCGAGAGTGTGTACATGAGACTTCGAAAAGAGAAATTGAACACAAGTCCACAGTGAACTTAGTGGCTAGAGGGCTTGGTCTTTGGGTGTTGACTGTGAGCTCACGGGTTCGATATACATATACATATATATATATAGCAAATTAAAATTTGAGAATAAGTCCTAATATTCATATAAAATGGAATGGAATTATTTAGAAATATAGTTTTTAGAATTTTTTGTCGAAAATAAAAATGACTTTGAGATAGAATGAGATTTGTCTTCAAAAAATAAAACAAAATCATTTAAGAGTATGATTTATATCATTAGAAGAAAAATAAAATGTTGATATATGAATTAATTGTCTTTGATGGGATTATTCACTTATGTTGAATACTTGATTATTATATGTACTTAAATTGCAAATGAGATTGCAAGTGAGAAAATCATGCTTGTGAAAAGAATTATTTTTTTTTTATGAATGATTTATGGATGATGAGGGAATCATGAATAAAAGTTAAAACGAGACATTAATCATTTGAGAATAAGTTGAAGATGAAATTATCTAAGTTTAAGACAAGCTTATTAAAGGGTATATGTACCCATGTTTCTTGTACATGAAAGCTTATGATTAAGAATTAGTAAGACCTCGGCTACTGTCAATATTGAAAGAAAGATTTTTGAGATATGATTTCGAGATATTGCCGTCAGGCGATCTCGTATTTTGTAAACAAGTCCGGTAGGAGGTAAACTGATTCTAGGAATGATAACACGTTCATGTCTTAAACTAAATAAACTAGGCACATAAGTGAAGATGTACTAAACTTGGGCAAACGTAAGTGGGTTGCCTCTATATAGTCGGCGGTGGATCTCTGTGGCTATAGACCCAGTCGGCGAACTGAGGTTGCTCTGTGGGAGACGAGTTTTTATATTTATATCTGGGACTTGACGAAGTCGGGCGGATAGTTTGCCGTCTCCAATGTATAAACGTATACCGGGGCTAGGGGCACTTGCTGGATGATTCGCACGATGAGGGAACCGTTAAAATAGCCATCGGGCTGGGACCCATATTTTTGGAATAATCTAAATCTCATTTTATTACCGGGTAGTTATCATGGCAAGGGATCGAGCCCTTTATTGTAGAGTACATAGGCGCTTGCCCTCGGACCTATGTAGTATGTGATGCATAGAATCCGAACAAGTGTGCATTAGTGTCATCCTAGTATAAAAATGTGAGCATTAGGCATTAAGACATGGCATACACTTACATGTTTAGCGTAGTCATAATTTAACACTTTATTTATTCATTCAATCTTTTGTAATTTTGTTAAAGTAATGAGATCGTTATATGTACGACATAGAGAGGATAGCCGAGTATAACACTTTCGTCAGGTGTAAGTGACTGACGTGCCCACAAGTTGATATGCAGGTAGTGGACTTTTCTATGAAGATGTTATGATGAAATCAATGGTTTATTTGATGAAGTTGTACAAGTTATATTTTGTTTTCAATGTAGTAATTTTTATTCTTCCGTTGTTTAAAATAAAGTTGTATTTGAACTCTGATGTTATTGAAAGGTTTTAATTTCCTTGTAAAATTGTATGAAGTAAAGTAAAGATCATGTGAATTCTCGAATTCGGTCTTATTTGGAATTTGGGGCGTTACAGAAAGCCTACGGGTAGGTGGAGTTCGTGCGGAGTTTGGAAACTTCGTGAGTACATCTACGGAAGTGTGCCTTTGAAGGGCAACACTGGATTTGGTGAGATTGTGTAGAGATCATTTCAACTAGAAGAAGAAGCTATTGTTCTAAGTTTTCTTTGCAAGTGGAATTTGTTAGAGTTTGGAGATGAGTAACACATGATAGCACTCGTATGCAATCTAAGGTGGAGTTTGTTAGGATTGTGTCTTGTATACTCGTTGTTCAGATTAAAAGAATGTAATATGAAGTACGGAGGTCGAAGCGTCGAAGTGAGTAGAAGGAGAACAGCAACAGTATCAGGCACAGGATAGTTGCGGTCGACCGATCTTGGTGACAGTCGACCGCACCCCCCGACCGCACTCCCGACCGCTCGTAGTACATGGAATGTCAGAGAGTGGTACGGTTGACCGGTTTTGTTGGACGGTCGACCGCCCGCAGCGTTGTGTTCGTTTTTGGGCTTTGATTTGTTAGGTCGGTTCAGCCCAATCTTCAACTCCACATTAGATCGTGTGGCTCCTATTCAGTTACTTCTTTTCCAGGTTATATTGGACCACTGAGGATCAAGATTCGACATAGGTTTCTCTCTATTCTTCTATATAAATTGTAAACTCCTCCAATATGAGAGGGAGTAATTCATAGATTCTTTTCTCCATTGCAAAGGGAGGCTCGAGAGAGAGATAGTTCTTGGTGAGTGAGTTTAATTCCTTATGTCTAGTGAATCAGTAACTCCTTGTAATCTCCTTTAGTTGAATATCAGATCTCCCTATATTTCTTCCCGGATTAAGCAAAAGCTAACCGGGATAAGTCATCGTTGTTGTGTTTGTGTTAGTTTGGTGGATCTACTTGCTTGCTCAATTTATTCGCCTCGTCTACTTCGACTTCCTCATTACTCTAATTAGTTCCGCTGCGACCAGAGGGCATTTGTCGACGCCCCAATCCCAACACGACAAACCAAGGAATCCCCTAACATTAGTATTTTTAATATAAAAACTCCTTAAAGTTATTTTCTGATTAAGAAATACCCTACTCTGTTAACAGTATAAAACACGGTAATTTCTTCTGATGTGGGTGAAAATCTGATCGAATCAGGACGACACGATTGTAGAGCGAATCTCAAAGTTTCTAAAGGCATAAAGGTAATTTTACAGTGAATACAAGCCTGTATGAAAAATATTGGCCGATTCCAGACCAATCAACTCAAACAAGGCGACTAGCAAGGAGTAATATGTAGTCCCATAAGAAGATCTCAGGCTAATTAAAAACTCTTTTCAGAAAAAAGAAATACAAGAGAAGTATATATAAAAATAAAAAAGAAATACAAAAAACCTTTTCCACTTACCTAAGGTATATAGGTACAAAAAACAATTGAAGTATCTGCATTGATTCATGCTTTGGATATATACGTACAAAATTTGGTTGGAACTCGACGAAAGATACTTTTCCCCTACAACTCATTACAATATCTAGGTCCCGCATATATTGGGTAAGAATCGAATTGATATTGATATTTTTAAAAAAGGACGGCCTACAGGGTGTCAAACATTTGGATTCCATACAACTGGTCTACTGCTTTATTATTAGTCAGGACCGGTCCTAAAATTTTTAGGGCCTTGTAAATTCGACATTCTTTATATATTTCAATACTAATTTTAGTATTAAATTGGTTTCAATGTCATGTATATATACTTATATATATTATACGAATTCAATTGAAAAATATAAGTAGTGTACATTCTATATCAATCATAATTTTATACAAATTCATTTAAAAATACATTTCAAGTTGCAAAATCTTAGTATCTTCAAAAATCTCTAATCTCTCTAAAATTCCAGCATCTTGTAGGAGTTCCATGAGAAAACATTAATAAACAAAACAACAAAATATCAAATTTAGTTGTTTAGATGCATATCAGTACAAGAAATACATAACGACATAACGTATCATTTAAAAAATAATCGTCTCACATGTTTAGATGCAAAATCATTAATTATGGTACTCATATCAATTTTTTCTAAACAACCAGTTTCAATAGATATTAAAGCTAGTCCATTTAGTCTTTCTTGTGACATTGTCAATCTGAGGTAAGATTTCAATAATTTTAATTTGGAAAAACTTCTTTCTGCAGACGCAACAGTAACAGGTATAGTCAATAAAATTCTATAAGCAATGAATGCATTTGCAAAATAGTCTTGCTTTTTAAAAAGTTTAGTATATCAATAGCTGTCTATGTTTCTTTTGGTAAAATCTCTCGTAAAATTTTTAGTTCTCCAAATAAATCTTTTCCATCAAGATCATAAAACATTTCATGTCTTAGAACAAATTCAAGATGGTCGCAACATGTTTTTCAATTGGGTACCGCCTAATGAATTTAACTTATCCGAGCTAAATAAAAATCCAAAGATATCTCTTTATGCTTTATATTGATCAAACATTTTCTTAAGTGAACAAATAGCTCGATCTACAATATAATAAAAATAATTAATTTTAAAAGATTCTTCAGACGATTGTTTTGGCTCGTTATCAGCATTCTCATCAAAATATTTTTTTCCTATGAATTTGACGTTTCTCATGAAACACAGGTTCAACTTCCATTTCAGTAGCAATTTGTGTAGCGACAATTATGGCTTGTTTGAGTCCAGTTTCTCTGAAATTTTTTTAAAAATTGAGCAACCCTTCTACTTGTTCTATATCAACATTAATAAGCATGTCTTCAGACTGTAATTTTTTGCTCACTAAGTTAACAGTAAACAATATTTCATACCAAATAACCATGGCTAATAAAAATTCAAAATCTCCAAGTTCATGTTTTGCTAAAGATTTAGCCCCACTCTTTGTTTTAGACTCATTATCAGTTTCTGCTAATTCAAGTAAAACTTCTCTAATTTCCGGAGCTTGCAACCTAATTGCTTTAACACTTTCTACACGACTTTCCCATCGTGTGGCAGACAACGACTTAACAGTTAAACCATTTACGTTATTTTTTAAAAATTTTCATCGTTTTGTAGAATTAGCAAACAATGTATAAATACGGTTTACTACTCCAAAAAAATCTTGTACTTTCACACAATAGTTTGCCATATCACAAAGTGTTAAATTAAGACTATGTGAACCACATGGCGTGTAAAATGCTCTAGCATTTATATCTAAGAGTTTTTTCTACTCTTTGATGTTTTCCTTTCATATTAGATCCATTATCATATCCTTGACCTCGTATGTCATCAATATTAAGATCAAGAGTTTCTAGCATATTTTGTAATTCTTCAAAAATTCCTTGTCCAGTTGTATCATTCACTTTTAAAAATTTTATAAAATACTCTTCTACTTTTATATATTGGACTTATAGAAACATCTACACAACGTACTATCAAAGACATTTGCTCCTGATGACTTGCATCAGGAGTACAATCAAGTATTACTGAAAAATATTTTGATTCTTTAATTTTTTCAATGATTGCACTTTTTATTTCACTACCTAACATATTAATCAATTGATTTTGTATTTTATGACTGAGATAATGGAAATGAGTTTCACTATTTATAATTCGTCGAACATGTTCTTTCATTGTTAAATCCCACTCTGCAAGCATTTCAATTAAACCTAGAAAATTTTCATTATTATTTTCATAAATTTTCTCATTTGATCCACGAAATGGTATACTATGTTTAGCTAGATATTTTACACATGAAATTATTCTTCGCAATACTTCCTTCCAATGTTTTTTTCTTCGTTAATTTGATTTGGAATATCTTTATCAATTGTTTCATTTTTTTCTAATCTTCGACGTAATTCAAACCATATGTTCATGTTAATGAGGTGATCATTACTTGTTTCATGTTCTTTAAGCCTTTCACTAAGATGTATCCAATCGTTATACCCTTCATTTACTAATTTACCTTTTTGGAGACTTTTTTTAAATAATTTTCAATAGAAACAAAATGCTTTATCAATATCCTTCCAATACACCAGCCATATTCTATCTTGTTTCTCTCCATTGGATAAATTTCGTGTGTAATGTGAAGAAGAGAAATTTTTAGATAGTTTATCTTAAGGACCATTTACTATTAATAAATCTCTTATAGGACCTTTTCAACTAATAAATCTCTCGATTTTGTGTCTAGATTATCCCAAGTTCTTGGATCAAAAATGTTCAACTCTACTGGAATTGATGAACATGGTTCTTTATTACAAAAAAATTCAAGATTTGGATGTTCATTATGATCAAGATTATTAACATGTTTGTTACTACCAAAAGCTATATCATTAATATTTTCATTTCTATTCTGAACTAGATTATCAACATGTTCATTCATATTGTGACCTAAATCATTCTCTAATTCATTTTCTTTTGAAGTTTCAACTACACTTTCTTGTTCTTTAACAAAAAATTTATTAAGGGCTCCTTTTTGAGATTGGGATAATTGTTCCAGCCTTCTTTTTTTCCTTAAGTTTCTCATAACCAGATGCATATTTTTAGGAAATATTTTTTGTAATAAAAAACTATGTCTAGTAATCAAATTAGTTAAGTTGAAACAAAACAACCTGATTGAAGTCGTAAACAAATCTGATGTGTGAATTTGCTTTAGAAATTTTCAGGTAGAAGTTTCGCTGGTGCCTTTTTTCGGCTTTGCAGGAGCTGCTTTTGCTACTGGAGTGCTGGTGCCTTCACTTTCTCTGCTTCCTTCTTATTAATAACTAGAACGAAAAATATGGAATTATTTTAAAAGGTTCTGTTACATTTAAAAGTAAAAAATAAAACAAATGAAAGTCGATATAATCATCCCTACGGACCCTACCTCAAGAACTAGAACTGTCCTCACTTTCATCACAAGGGGCATTAGATTGGATTATAACCCGAGCTCCTGAAGTAAGCCTGCAAGAATAACAAGGCACATTATCCATCAAGAAAGAGAAGTCTCATAATATAAAGTATCTACCACAACTGTCACCATAACTCTGGAGTTTAGGTGCAGTGGTAGGGTTATTTCACTAGATATCAAGGCTATGCAGGTCACAGGTTCGATTTCACAATTTCCGTATTGAAGACATGTAACACCCCACATTTTTATTTTTATTAAAAATGCATTTTTGATTTTTGCACGTATGATGCACGTGTAAATTTTTATTCTCATTTTATTACTCTCATTATCTATTTTAGCATGCACAAGATTTAGATTAGTTTTCTTTTAACCCATAGACCCAAAGATGAAATCTAGCCCAATAGACAAATTAATTAGTTGATTAAGGGAAGCCCACTAGAGTAATTAAGTTAATAAAATTAGAAGAGAGCCCATGAATCAAGCCTATTGGTAAAATCACAAATTAAGTTGAGCTTGGACTAATACATGACAGGTTACAACTTTTAGTACACATTTGGAGCTATAGAAAGATGTATTTATGTTTGTATATGCATGTGTGCATACACACATAGTGTTAAATGGTTTTGTACCCCAGGGTGGCCGGATTTTGTAGCTAGTGGGGGAGGGGAAGAGGTTGGAGTTATGGGGATTAAGGTTGTGAAGGGTTGGGGGCATGAAGAGTTAGGAGTTTAGGAGTTAAGAAAATAAGGGGTTGGAAGAATTAAAAGAGAGTTATTAGGTTGAGAATTTTGTACTTTAGACCCTAACAAAATCCTATAAATAGCACCTCATTTCCTACTTCTCTTTTGCACCAAAACAAAATCAAAATAAGTGAAAGAAAAAGAAAGAGAGTAAGAAAGTTCTTGTGATTGGAGAAGCTATTACTAGGAGGAGGAGCTCTTGCTAGGAGGAGAAGTCTTGCTAGGTGCTAGGAGTTACTTTGGAGCTAGAAGTGGTGTTCCATCTTTCCTTTCACTGTTCAAACTTCAATTAAGGTGGGTAGTTTCATTATTTTCTAGTGTAGAATATGCATGCTAAAATGAGTAGTATAAGAAGATATTATATGAAAATTATAAGATAAAATTCATGCTAGGGTATCATGCTATGAATGAGGATGATTTTGTTGTGATTGTAGATATCATGCTAATTAAAAAGAAGAAAATCTTCATACCATCAATCACGTTAATGTGCTTGCAAATTTTGTACTTGTTGAGTATGTGAAAACTTTATTGATAAATGTCATATGAAAACCATGCCTTAGGATTTATTGACTAAGAAAGAAGAAAGTGAAATTAGTTAGTGTTGACATATGTATATTTTGCATTGTTGCATTTGAAAATAATAATTTTTCATGAAGGAGATTTTTGTGAAATTCTCATGAATGAGACATGTTGGCATGCTATAAATTCCCAATTTGTATAAGAGGAAAATAAACAAATTTTTCATGAAACTATTTTTCTTAAATTCAAGTTTTGAGAAATGCAAGTCTATGTGTAAATTGAAAGAAAGAATTGTCTAAGAAAAATGGAAATAGGGCTTAAAAGAATTGAAAATTGTTGTTTACTATTTTTAAAATCTAATATCTGACAAGAAAAAGTTTATTTCAAATTCCTAAATAGATTTTGGCTCTTTGAATAAACGAGTTGCATGAAAAAGAACCAATTTCTGATAGTTTAAACAAAAACAAATAAGTACGATTTCTAAACAAAAAATACACTTGGCCTTACTGGTTAGCCAGTGCAATATAGAGCATTCCTTGAAAGAGATCATGGGTTTGAATCTTGATAGTCACACTTATTTTTTAAATTAATCCCGAAATTAAGAATCGGCATATGAGCCTTTCGGCATATAAAGTTGACGCAAAGTCCAAAGGGACTAAATGACTAGTGGCTCGGGTCTGGGCGCTAGCATGTGTTGCCGCAGGTCCTGGGTTCAAAACCCAGGTCTCACTTTTGTTATTTTTTTTTGGATTTTTACTCATGAATGGTTATTTTTAATTGGAATTAAACCTTAGTATTAATATAAAATGAAGTGGAAATATTAAGAGATAGTTTCCTTGTATATTTTTGAAGTATAAAAAGAAATAAAATTTTGAGAATAGCACTTTGTGGTGAAGAAAAGAAATGTAGTATTTTGTGAATTGATCTTTTAAAGAGAATTACACTTCTATCTTGTTTAAGAAATATTTTTATAGTGAACTGAAACATTGTGATAGCTTAGATTTGTTATAACAATTCATGTGGTGAAATTGTGTTCTTGAAAGGAATATTTGTTTAAAAAGAATATGAATAAATAACTAGATCATGAATAGTGACGAGACTATGTTTATTTTGTAAATAAGTTGAAAGATGAAAATATCTAGGTTTAAGACATGTTTACTAAAAGGTATGTGTACCCATGATTCTTGTACATGAGAAATTGTGATTTAGAGTTAGTATGACCTCGGGTACCGGCACTATTGAAATAAGTGAAGATGTAGTAAACCTGGAAAAACGTAAGTGGGTTGCTTCTATATAGTCGGCGGTGGATCTCCGTGGCTATAGACCCAGTTGGCAGACTGTGGTTGCTCCGTGGGAGATGGACTTTTATTTTTAAATCCAGGACTTAGCGTAGTCGGGCGGATATTTACCATACTCCAATGTATGTACGTATACCGGGGCCAGGGGGCACTTGCGGGATGATTCGCACGATGAGGGATATGTTAAAATAGCCAGCGAGGCTGAGATCCATATTCGTGGAATGATCTAAACCTTATTTTATTACTAGGTAGTTTCATGGCGAGGGATCGAACCCTTTATTGTGGAGTACGTAGGTGCTTGCCCTCGGACCTATATAGTATGGGATGCATAGAATCCGAAAAAGTGTGCATTAGTGTCATCCTAGTATAAAATATGTGCATTAGGCATTAAGGCATCGCATACACTTCCATGCTTAGCGTAGTCACAACTTAACACTTTATTGTTCATTTCAACTTTTGTGATTTGTTAAAGTAATGAGATCGTTCTATGTACGACATAGAGAGGATAGCCGAGTATAACATTTTTTGTCAGTTGTAAGTGACTGGCGTGCCCATAGCTTGACATGCAGGTAATGGACCTTACAATGAAGATGTTATGTTGCAGTGATGAATTACATTGTTAAAATTGTACAAGTTATATTTTATTTCATTGTTGTATTCTTCCGATGTATAAACAAAAGTGTATGAACTTTGATGTATTATTGAAAAGTTTTAATTTCCTTGTAAATTTGTACGAAGTGAAGTAAAGATCCTGTGAAATCTCGAATTCGGTCTTATTTGAAATTCTGGGCGTTACAAGATAGATTTTTAAAATAACAAATAAATAGCATGCTACATAGAGCAGGTTTCAACCCTCAAAAGGGTGCTCAGTGGGTGTGTTATCATATAAATGAAAATCTAATTTAAGTGTAGTTGCAGTATCATTTCGCAGAAGAAAGCATACAACAAACAATAAAAAGATGAGATCAACAAATATGGTATTTGTAACTTAACTTTCCTCGATCTTGGTCACTTTTGTGTTTTCTTGTTTGAAGGATTCCAACCTTGCTAATGATCCTGTCAATGAGGAAGAATCTATGATTCTTATGCTTCCACCTAGTGATAACTGGCCAGAGTCGGGACCAGCTGAAGATTTTCTTGTGTAGTCTGATAAAAGCTGAAGATTTTCTATAAGATTTTTTTTAGTAGATCAAAAGATTTCTAGGAAGATGAAAAGGTTTTTTTTTAGTAGATCAAAAGATTTTTCAGTTGATGCAAAAATTTGGGCCTTCATTATAACTGGGCCTTTATTATAACTAGGCAATTTTTTTAGATAGAAAGATGGAAAATAGAAAAAATTTGGCCTTCATTTCATTGGGCCCTGTGCAACCGCACAGGTTGCACAGGCCCAGGGCCGGCCCTGTTATTAGTTACTAGTAAGTTGCACGGGTGCGTTGCATGCTTTTTTTTAGTTCCCAGTACTCTTCACAAGTTACTTTTAGGGGCATCAATATTTAACCCATATGATACTTTCATAAATAATTATGTCGTAAAAAATTTAAACTTGGAATGTATTATTGTAATTGGCAACACAACTCAACTTAGTTCCTTCTCACGTTCCCGTCTACGTTAAATCCCCAAAACAATATTACAAAAGCAATGAACATCCGAAAGGAACTTCCCTCTGTAATCTTCCTGACCAATATCACACTCTTAATACATAAATTCTATCAATTAATAATTGAATTTAATTTTGACATATATTGCATATGTGTTGAGTTCTAACTGCGAAATAATTCACCAACAAGATGCAAAAAAATAGAATCAAAAGCAAGAGAACAAAAGCAATCAAAAGACAACACACAAGAACACACGAGATTTTTTCGAGGTTCACCAAATGCAATAGTTATTTCTCCGCACAGAGGCACTCCTGCATTTCAACTAGAAATATCATGAACAAGATTACAAATCTCTCAAGAACTCATTCCCAAGGTGTAGGGTTTTTCTCTTTCTCCCTCCCTCTCTCTAACAGCTGATAGATCTCACTTTTTCTTTTCTCATTACCCGAAAATCGTACACAAAACAATATATATAGGTTACATAAGATTTTTACTGAGCAGCAGGTTAAACACCACCATGTGGTCGACCGCAAACTTGGAGGGTCCACCGCAACTGTCCTTCAAGTGTACAAGGTTCCAACTTAGAGCGGGACAATCGATTGTGCAGTTGAATGTTTATTCCTTCAAGTATACAGGGTTTCAACAGAGAGCGAGATGGTCGACTATGAGGTCAACTGTACAGCTCTCGACTTGAGAGCCTATAAAGGTCAGCCTCCTATGCGGTCGACTGCACGGTTGACCGCACTTTCTGCCGGCAGCTACTGGCTCCCACTTCGATGCTTCTTCTCATCAATCTTCTTCAACTCATTATCGTGTATTGGATCCACAAATCCCAACAATCTCTCACTTGGAGACATATACACGAAGTCTCTAAACTGTTCTTCATTCTTCCATTGGCCTAGTCTAGGTCTGTGCCTCTGCGAGTTTGATCATCTATTAACCTGGAGACAATCCGATAGCGGTATAGTAGAACTGATGCTTCATGTTGTCCACTACCTTTGTGAGCATGTCTACCGGATTCTTAGTGCCAAAAATTTTAGATAGCTTCAACCATTTCTTTTTCAACAACTATTCTAATAAAATTATATCTCATCTGAATGTGCCGAGTCCTAGAGTGATATGTCGAGTTTTTAGCCAAAAAAGTTGCACTTTGACTGTCACACCATAGCTCTTTTATGAGTTGCTTTCTACCCAACAATTTCATAAGCTCCGAAATCTACGACATGTCTTTCGTTGCCTCTGTAAGTGCCATATACTCTGACTCTGTAGTTGACTATGACACAACCTTTTGTAGCTGTAAAGTCTAAGTAACAGTTGCATATCCAATTGTAAATACATACCATGTAGTACTTCTGCAACAATCACGATCGCCCAAAAAATTTGCATCCACATAACCATGTATATGCAAATAATCTCCCCTAAAACAAAGAGAGTGATCGAAGTACCACCAAGATACATGAGAATCCACTTCACTGTATCATCATGCTGCTTACCTGGATTCTTCATGTAACGGCAGACAACTCTCAATGCTTGTGCGATGTATGGTCCTGTAGACACCATAACATTCATCAAACTCTCAATGGATAAAGCATAAGGAATCTGCAGCCATTTCCTGCATCTCTGCCTTCGTTGTCAGACAAAAATATGTAGATAACTTGATGGGTGCAGCCAAGGGACAAGTAACTAGCCGCACGTCATCCATATTGAATCTTTTTAACACTTTCTTCACATAGTACGCTTGAGATAACCAAAGCTTCTTGCTATTCCTATCTCTACTGATCTTCATGCCGATGATTTGTTTTGCTTCTTCCAATTCCTTCATCAAAAACTCCGAAGCTAGCACCTTTTTCACTTCCTTGATCTTCTCCATACATGAACATGCTCACAACATGTCATCCACATACAACGCCAAGGTAACTATATCATTGTATTCATATCAAAAAACATATACAAAATGATCCATTTCGCATCTCTTGAAATCATATCCTTTTATGAAGCAGTCAAACTTCAAGTACCATTGCCGTGGTGCTTGTTTAAGCCCGTAAAGACTCTTCTTCAGTCGACACACCATATCTTCTTTCCCTTTTGCTTCAATACATGTCAGTTGCCTTATTTACAGCTCTTCTTCGACATCATCATGTACAAATGATGTTTTCACATCCAAATACTTTAAGTGTAAGTTTTCAACTGCCACAATACTAAGCAGAACTCTAATTGAAGCCATATTCACTACCAGTGCAAAGATTTCACAGTAGTAGAAATTTTTCCTTTGAGAGAACCCTTTCACAACAAGTCTCGCCTCATACCTCTGACTACAAAATGCCATATTCTTGACTCTGAAAATTCATTTGTTCATAAGGGTATGTTTCTCCGCAGGTAACTTGGTCAACTCCCAAGTTTGGTTATGTTCCAAGGAGTTCATCTCGTCCCTCATGGCTGACTCCTACTGAATTCAATCATTATCCTTCAAAGCCTGCTCATGAGTCTCTAGCTCTCCTAAATCCATGTACAGAACATGCTCGTGAACTACACCAGCTGATGGATCAAATATCTGGTTGGCATTCTCTCTCGTATCGATCTCCTCAATGTGGGTATCGGTTTATCGACCAGTTCAGGATCCCCAAACTGCTCTGGTTGTACCTATTTTTCTTGGATATCTTTCTCATTCTCAACTGAATCATCATAAGCCTCCTGTGCTGTCTGTGGTACATGTACTTGATGCTGCACTATAGGGCCCCCACTACTAGGGTCGCCTTCAAAATCTAAATCGAATCTGAGTGTGAACCTAAATCTTACTCCGTACCAGTTGTACTACTTTGACCTATGTGTTTGTCCCTGTACTAGTCCTCTTCACTGAACATTCCTGCTGCGAATGACCTTGTTGTCCAAAAAATCCCAAACTATGTAATCAAACTCATCGTCATTTTAACCAATGAATACAAAATTTCTGGATTTCAAATCCAGTTTATTTCTTTCTTCCCTGTCGATTAGTGAATATGCAATACAACAATAAACTTTCAAATGTGAATAACTGACATGTTTACCTGACCTTAGTTCTTACGGAATGACCTCATCAAGAGCGCTAGACAAGCAACAGTCAATCAAGTACACTACTGTATCCACTGTAGCTACCCAAAGATGGATCGGAAGACCCGTATGAAGTCTCACGCATCTCTCCCTTTTGAGTATCGTGTGGTTCATTTTTTCTGCTACCCCATTCTCCTGCGAAGTCCTATGAACTGTCATGATTTCTTGGATACCTTCCTTTGCTAGATAGTTAACAAACTCTTTATTTGTGTACTCACCACCATTGTCTAACTTTAATACTTTCACCTTGTAACCCGTCTGATTCTCAACCCTCACCTTTCAAGCTTTGAATGCCTCAAACACCTCTAATTTCTCACAAATTGCATGAACCCAAAATTTTCTTGTAGCATCGTCGATGAATGTGACAAAGTACCTCTTACCATAACAGAATTTCTGAACCGGACCCCACACATTTGTATGTAGCAACTTTAGCTTTCTAAGCTTATTCTCCCATCCATTCAACTGAAAGCTAAATGTTTTCTGTTTACCCATCACACAGTTCTCACAAATATCAATCTCAACCTTTTTAAGATCCACAAAAGATCCCTAGAACAAAGCTCCTTGACACTATTTTCACCAAGATGCCCCAATCTAATATGTCATGGAATTGAAGAAGAACTACCTGCCGATGTTGTAGCAATGATATCACTTGAATCACATCCTCTGAGTAAGTACAATGTGTCACCACACTTTACTTTTGCCACCAACCTGGCTCCTGTAGTAACCTTCCATTTTCCACGTCCAATGGTTGTCGAGAATTCTTCTTTGTCTAGTTTACTAGTAGAGATAAAATTGTCCCTCAAGCCCGGAATATGTCTTGTGTCATTCAAATCCAATTGCTCGCCATTATTATCTTTCACTCTCATTGTTCCTCTGCCTATAACTGGACATACTTGTCCATTACCAACTGTGAATGCACCAAAATCACATGTTCTGTAATCCTCAAATGCATCCTTCAAGGGTGTACAATGATAAGAAGCACATTGAGTCTATAAAAAAATCATCTTGCATAATATCAAATCCAACAGATAAACATTCCTCTAAACGAGGTTTAATACTTACCACATTGGCTACATGTGACCCTGCTTGCACTTTCTTATACTCTTCACATTGGTCTTTCCTGTGTCCCGGCTTCTTACAGTGCCAACAACCTTTCCGATGTCCTGTTGTTGACTTGGACCTGCGATTCCTACTTTGTGATTTTTCGATGTTGTTGCTTCTACCACGGTTATCAACTGACATCACAACATTGTTAAGATATGACATCGAGGACTCTCCATGTCACTTCCTTCCGGCATCCTCATTCATGATGCTTCTTATAACATCCTTCGAAGTTTTCACATCGGTCATAGTGCTAGTAACAATTTGTACTACTGTGTTCTAGCTATCGAGAAGACTGGATAACAATAACAATGATTGTTTCCTTTCCTCAAACTTCAAACCCGGCGATTCCATTTGATTGTAAACCATACAAAAAATTTTGATCCGCTCTGCAACCGAACCCTCATTCCAAATACTTCATGTTGACCAACTTCTTTAGGTGAAGAATCCGGTTCACTGCATTTGGTTTCTCAAACATGTCTGTCAAGATCTCCATTGCATCCTTCGCGGTCTTTGCATTCTCAATGTGAAATAGCGACTTCCTACTCAATGACAACATAATCTGTTCAATTGCTTTATATTCTAAGCCATCAACGCCGCCGAATCGTCCTCTATCTCTTCTGGCTTCACGCCAAACAATGGATTATCTATATCATTCTGTCGAAGATATGCTATCATTTGGATCCTCCACATTGTGAAATTTGTTCCATCGAACTCCCTCAATCTACTCTTGTCCCTCATCTCAATCAACGCTACAAACGTGGTGCTTTGATACCACTTTGGTTAGTTCTAACTGCTGAATAACTCACCCACGAGATGTAAAACAATAGAATCAAAAGTAAGAGAACAAAAGCAATCAAAAGCCAATACACAAGAACTCATGAGATTTTTTCGAGGTTCACCCAATGTAATGGCTACTTTCCTGCGCAGAGGCACTCTTGTGACTTTCACTAAAAATATGAAGAACAAGTCTACAAATCTCTCAATAATTCACCCCCAAGATGCAGGGTCTCTCTCTCTCTCTCTCGCTTTCTGTCTCTCTCTCTCTCTCAGTCTATCTCTCTCTTTCTCCGATGGCTGATAGATCTCGCTTTTTCTTTTCTCATTACCCTAAATTGTACACAATACAATATATATAGGTTACATAAAATTTAATCTCAGCTGCCGATCAAGCAGCGTCGCCCGGGCGACTACAAACTTGGATGATCGACCACAACTATCCTACGAGTGTACATGGTTCTAACAGAGAGCAAGACGATCGACTGTGCAGTCGACTGCTCATTCCTTCAAGTATATAGGGTTTCAACAGAGAGCGAGATGGTCAACTGTGCAGTCTACTGTACAGCTCTCGGCTTGAGTGCCTGTATAGGTCAGCCACCTGTGCGGTCGACTGCACTTTCTGCCTGTAGCCGCTAGCTGCTATTGAGCTTCTTGCTCCTACTTCGATGCTTTTTCTCATCAATCTTCTTCAATCCATTATCGTGAATTGGATCCACAAAGCCCAACAATATGGTCCTAAAGCTATGCAGTCAGTGAATAATACAGTAACAGAGAAGCATGATTTAGTGAGGGGTTGGATCTGAGAAGTCATGCTTTTGACAGCAATCCACCTGACTTTCTCCATACCAACATCTACGTTGAATTCCCTGACCAATATCACTGAAATGAATGAACAACAAAAAAGAAACTCTCTTCTTCATAATCCTAACCATTATCAAACTGCTAATACGTAAATTCAATCAATCAATTATGCAATTTTATTTTGATATACAGTGCATATGGTCCTAAAGCTTTCTATGTATATAGTGAGAAACAGAATAATCGAGAAGCGTTTAAAAGATTGAGTAATGGAACGAATCTGATAACTCGAGCTTTTAACTACATTACCAACATCTCCCTTTTGCTAATAATCCCTACATGCACATCAAAATCACAACCAAAATTACAAAGTAAAATTTTAAAAGATTGCTACAAATCAACTCAATTTGTTTATTAATCACACGTGCATGATTGCTTTTAAATACTTGCACACTAAATCTCTTCCTAATTCAAATATTATATATATATATAATGTAGGCATTTACAAAGTCAGGTATAACAGATACATGCAAAATTTTGACACATAAATAGGTTAGACAATTACATCATATTCAAAAGTAAAGCACAAATAACAAATTATTATTATTATTATTAGTTGGTAAAATAATTTACCTAGCAATCTTGTGTGTGCGATGCACGCCCAACTTTTGAGCTGGTTTGTCTACAATATACACAACTCCAACTCTTGAGTTGTAAAGTTGAACCAACAATGTGATGCACGCCTACAAAAAGTATATTTATGAAATTAAATGAATTGCGCATAAGAAAAGAAAAAGTAAACCATTTAACCGGCAAAATAACAAGTTATCTCAAAATTTTGTTTCGAAAAAAAAAAAATGAGAATAATTAGCAATTAAACCACAAAAGTATATATTATATAATTCCTAAATTCATTACTCAATATGGCAAGAACAAAACAAAGTTAATAGTGTACACATAATAATTAAGTCATCATCATCCAGGACACTACCAAGTTTACAACTCAAGAGTTAGGCATGCATCACACCTGTCTTATTGCTAGATACATATAAAATACACCTAAAGGCAACACATTATCTCACATGATAGTCTCCGACGAATACAAACATATGATTCAAAAACAATAAATTTCATAGTATTCTTGATGAAATATTAGATTGACAAAATTAAAGTCACCATTCAAACTACAAATAAAAAGAAACACAAACTTCGATCAATTACCTTCATTGAAGCACCTCACAATGTGAGGCAACTCACCTCCCTCGCACCCACCAAAAACTCGTCTAACCTCACCCTCGAATCCCACCTCCATTCTGCCACATACAAAAATGCCTTCCTCGCCCTCGCCACCCTAATCCTCACCCTCCCCACCCCTCTTCCTTGTATAAACACTCACCGACTCCAACCTCCCCGCATAAATATCCACCTCCACCAGCATCGTCACCGCCCTCACTGCTAGATGCCTCAAGCTCCCACTCCTCACCCTCAACACCTCCCACACCTTACAATTCACCAACTCCACCATCTCAATCCGACCACAAATTTCAAAATTTTGATCCACCAGGCTTCCCCAAAAAATCACACGGTCGAATTTCAACGTTCGTAAATTAAAGCAGCTTAAACCCGTCGAGTGAATCTTGACCCGATTCGTCAAAAAGTCCTTCAAAGATTTGGACTTTAGGATGTAAGGAGGGAGGGTAAACTCCAAGTTAAGGTTTTTGACGACGAGTTCTTGGAGGCTGTTGTCGAGGAGAGGGGGGAGTACGACGTTGTGGGTAAGAAGGAGATGGCGGCAAGGTTGGAGATGATGCAGTGGTGGAGGAGAGGGGGGGTGAAGAGGTCATAGTCGTACCATCGGTTGAAGGTGGCAAAGTTGAGATGGAGGTGGTCATGGCGGGGAGGAGGGAGGAGGGAGGAGGACACATGGTGAAATTGGGAGGAGAGGACGGCAGTTTGGACAGTGAATTTGAGGGGGAGTGCGGCAAGGATGAGGGCGATGAGCTCGGAGGGGACGGCCAACAACCGATCTAGTTCGGGTTCCGAGTTGGTGGATTTTTGTAACACCCCGAATTCCAAATAAGACTGAATTCGAAGTTTCACAAGATCTTTACACTTCACTTCATACAATTTTATAAGGAATTTAAAAACTTTTATACAATAAAGATTACATAAATGCATCGAAATTATAAATTACAACATGTTACATGAATTAAACAATAACTATAACATTTCCTTAAGCAGCATCCATTCTTTTAGTCTTGTCAGTCACTTTATCCTGCATAGAAACTGTGGGCATGTCAGTTGCATACAACTGACGCTAGGATATAATACATCAATTTTTCTTACTTAGAAAGCACACACTTTTCACAAACAAAGCTGAGAGGACTATCCTATTGATGTTATGTGTGAATATGCACTTAGTCCTTAATGCAGCTATTTATATTACATGACACTAAAGCGCACTTGTTTTCTATGCATCCCATACTATATAGGTCCGAGGGAAAGTCCTTAATCGTTCTTCATCTTGTAGGGTTGATTCCCCTGTCATGAGCTAAACTACTACGGTAACTAAGGTAAGTACCCTAGGTATTCTATAAGTTACGAGTCCATGCCCAGACATCCTGGAGAGAATCCCACCTACTGACATGACGCATCATGCAGGCATCCTATGGATAATTCACCTCCACCATGGAACGATGGCACTATGTAGTCACAAAATACCCCACAAGCATCGCCGACGGTACGATATCCTGGAGAAGTATCCACGCCCTAACATGATGCATCATGTGGACATCCTGTGAATACTCTCACACCGTAGATCCGAGGCCCTCATACTCATGTTTTTCTCTTACTTTCATCACATCTCTACTATGTGTCTAATCCTTAGATAATTGAATCATGAATAAAAATCAATACTCTAGAATTAGCGTTACCTCTACATCCCCCTGTGAGAGGAGGATTGCCTTGATCGCTTTCTAGGAAAATGTATTCTCTGGCTTGCTTGATGATCTGAGTGGGAGACCTAAATCGAGCACATCTCTCATCCAATTGGATTCGCAAATCGGTTCTTTTTTGCCTGGCACTGATGATCTGGCAGAGATCACTAGACCTCCAGGGGCCTTGCGAGGCTATTGAATCAGTTGAAGCATTATAGACTGAGACGTGGTCTTACTGAGGATGTTGTTCATGTTGAGAGCCTCTCGATGCCTCTCCGTTAGAAGGAGCGTGATTAGGTTACCAGGGTGACCGCTGAGGAGGAATCTGATCATCCATAGGAGCTTGATGTGGTTGACGAAGAGAGTTGGTGCGACGGCTGGAGGTCGCCCCTTTACCTCTTAGTCTTGGTGTCATGGAGACAAGCTCGAGTTGTGTAGTTTTTCCACAGACGGCGCCAATATGTTGCTGCTTATTTCGGTGTGGGAGCAAACAGATAGTGAGTTAATAATTGAATGAAACCACTAAAAGTCAAACCTATGATCCTGGCCGTTAAAGATGGTTAGAGCTCCTGTGAATGAATCTGGATCGTTGATTGACCACCGCAATTTGAATCTGACGGTTGTTGATGTGGCCGATGGACCTGCAAAAAGCCTGAAACACCGGGGAGTGGCCCCGGCGACAGACCCTCCGATGCTCAAGTCAGAACCAGAAAGAGAGAGAGAGTAAGAGAGGACAAAATGGCAAATTGTTGATTACCTTCTGACTGAAGGGGGGGTATTAATAGGTCTGAGAGACATTTCCATAGATTATTTCGTGTCTGTTGGATCGATTTAACTACCTTATCTCTTTCATGTCTTTCTCCCTCATTAGATAAAATATTCTTATTAGGGGATAAGAGATTTGACTCCGAGCCTACATCGGTTGGGTGTCTCTCCTAGTGGGCCTAGTCTGTCACTTTTTATAGGCTTAGAAGAAGCCCATGTCTTGGAGTGGACCCAGACCTGTAAAAGAGGCCTGTGATGGCTAATCTGCCTGTGGATGCTTCAAGATCTGTACAGGAATCGTACGGCTCTGATTTGTTGCGATTTTTACAATCATCAATTATTTTGTTGAATTTCTGTATATATTGATTGGTCAATTTATGTTGATACTTTTATTTATTGTGAATTCATAGATTGAGATTGTCTCTCTTCATTGGATCATTAAGATTATTGGAGTTGAAGACTAGCAATTTCATGATCTAGAACGATCACACTTATTTAAATACCTTTAGTTATCAGATGCAAACTTCATACTCTGATTTTCTTTTCTAATTTTGCAAATGTTATTTACCTTAATCTGTATTGTTCCTTTTCATATTATGATTGACACTTCATTAGAGGTGATGAAGCTTATACTGGAAACAGTGTATATTTTTGTAAAATTAAGAGTATTTTATGAATTAATTATCTTCTTTTTCTTAAATTTCACGGTAGTGTTTAAACCATTGGAAAAAAAACTACTTATGTGGTATATGTACACATTAATCATTATGAACTTGGTGAAGACATAATAGATAGACGATGGCGTAAAATTTCATTTTTCTTTGCACATTATCTGATGATTTCTCTGCAAATTATTTTTTTGAAAATATTTCAAATGCATTGTTTTAGTTTCAAGATTGAAGCCTGACAATGAGGTTCTTGGTACTTGGTTAAAATCATTTCTCATGCCTTCAGGGTGTCAACTCTTAAATATCACTGGCATATGCTCTTGGATTGATTGTTATATACAATTTTTTTATATACGAGAAATTATATTGTTCATATACTTTCATAAATATCACTTTTTTTAGTAAAAATAATGTAATATAATTTTGTGACTAAAATTATTAGTTTGTTTTTGGTAATAATAAAAATTTTATTAAAATTTAAAAGATACTAATAATTATCACAGTTTATCTTATTGATGAATCGGATAGGGTCTTACGACCCCAGCCATCAGCAACACATTATATTAATGCAATTAAAGGTTAATTTTACAAGCCGTAAAATGGAATAAAAACACATAGAATACATCGAAAAAAGGAACAATCAAAATCTGTAGACGGCGGAACAAAGGAAAACACTCCGATGCTGAATCAGCTCTATCCCGAAAGGAGAACCCAACAGATCAGGGCACACTTCGAGAGCACTGGAGCCGCATCAGACCAAGGACACCTTGCGGTTCACGAAACCGAGCCCCCTCGCAGCTGCCAGCGGGGCCACACCAGAATGCCGCAACGCGGCTAGGAACAAGCCGGAGGGAAGGGACCTGAGATAAAAGAAAACAACACAAATCGAAATAATTGAAAAGCACCAACAGAGGGAGAAGAAAGTTCCCAGGTGCAACTTCAAATCAGCATAAAAGCGAAGAAGAAGAGAGGGTAGTGGTAAAAAACTGCCTCAAGAATCACCATAACAAACAGTTTGCAAGCACAACACACCATAAGACAGATAAACACCATAAAAATATCATCAGCCTAACCCATAACGGTGCAACTTCAAATCAGTATAAAAGCGAAGAAAAGAGAGGGCAGTGTTAAAAAACCGCCTCAAGAATCACCATAACAAACAGACAGCAAGCACCACACACCATAAGACAGATAAAAACCATAAAAATATCATCATCCTAACCCATAACGATGCTCAAGGCATCAAAAACATAGTCCAATAAAAATACAGATGCACATATCCTTGAACAGAAATAACATCTGACAAAAAGGCCAGGGATAGCAATGGCCGCAGGATAGGCTAAACAAGACTATGGAAGAGATGCTGATGATAGAGAAAGATGCAAAAACTACCGCCATCAGTGCCCATATAATAAGTAAAGGCTAAAAAACCGCTACCAACATCGTCAAAATATAAAAAGGCTAAGCCCTGAGAGATACATCAGTCGTGGATCATGATCACAGAACAAAAAACAGTGATGGCAGCCGCTCCCTTTGGGAGAACTCAAACCTGCAGAAGAAAGGGGGAGAAGAAGATATATGGTGAGTATATAGACTATAACAAGGAAGATTATAATGCATGAAGAGTGCGAAGACAAAGAACAACATCTTCTAATTTATGGTAAGCAGTAGTGGCATTGTCTATGGGTTTCAACTCCGAAGCCCAGAGTTTGAATAGGAATAAAAACTCATCAATCATCGCAGTAATAGAAGAGCTGCGATGCTGGAACAGTCTGTAATTCCTCTCCTTCCAAATGATCCAAATAATGGTATATACCGACAAGATCCAAGCGCTTCGACACGAGGCGTTTGAAGGCTTAGCGGACCAGCAAGAGGCCAATACAAGTGGGATAGATCCAGTGTCCCACGCTAGAGTGCAAATCTTCCACAACGGGGTGATAATGGGACATTGAATAAAAAGATGATTAACATCTTCAGCGTGCTGAGCGCACAGTGAGCAGAGCTGTCCCCAGGCTAAATTCCTTTTGTTCAGAACTTCAACAGTGAGCAGCTTGTTATTAAATGCAAGCCAAGAAGTGATCTTCACCTTAAGGGGAGCCCAAGAGTCCCAGAAAAATTTTGCTACCGGCGAATGAACTCCCCTCGAATTAAGGAAGCTATAAAAAGATTTAACGAAAAAGGTGCCAGCTGAAGACCAGCGCCAACCTATGCCCTCAGAAGGTCCCTGTGACAGTGTAAAAATGGCCTGAGGCCCATCCAAGGCCCAATACAATTCCTACTCAGAAAAGCAAGAATACTGATCTGGTTCGGCTCCGGACCCCTTCAGGGTCGGCGCCGAACCTCGTGTTTGCCCCCACAGTGCCGGCTTCCTCGTACTGACGAGCCTCAGTATCCCCCGGAGTCCGATCCGGAGCAGTCCCTCATGCCGTCCCCCCTCTCTGGCGGGGCAGAGGGATGACCTGGCGCAGCCTAGGCCCTCCGATTCCCCCAGATGCACAGAGGACTCACGATGGGCCACGTCAGCTCCAAATACCGCCAAGGGTTTCGCCACGTCAGCCCTATACCACACCTGGTGCTTCCACACGCGCCTCAGAAATAAACAGCATCAGGTTGGCGCCGTCTGTGGGAAAAGCTGCTCCAGAAGCCGATCCGACCCAGACCCTCAAAGGCCATCGACAGCCGAATCCTCATGGCAACCAAAGGCAAGGGGGCTGCTTCCTCCGTCAACCAACGGGACTCGCCCCCACCCACCAATAAAGCCAGGCCACGCCCGTCGAAACACAAGGCTCCCTCTCGGGAGTCCCAAGGGAGCGTCGGCCGGCCAGCCCAGCCCGACCTCCGGGGAATAATCCTCAACCGCAAGATTACCCGCAACAGGAGAAGGGCCGCTTCCAACCCGGCCCCGAACCGCCCGAGGCCACCGTCCGAGGTACGCAGACCCGCGCTCAGCCGAGTCGGAAGACAACCCTCGGACCAGCCAAACCGGGCCAAAAGAGCCCCCGTCACTCATAAGGAATTCCAAGACTTCCGAAAAGAAATGCTGGGAGCCCTCCGACGGGCCCCCAGGGAAGAAACCCTCCATTCGCAAACGGGGTCGGACGCCGAAGCCAGCGCGTCCCGCCCTTCAACGATCCAGCCGGGAGACGATGACGTACTCCTAAGACGCCTACAAGAAATGGAAGACCGCCTCGATCACATGGGGGACGGCGACCAAAGAATGGCTCAGGGGTACAGACCTGTCCGTCCACCCTTCTCCGCCCCCATCCTCCTAGCGGAAATACCCCGGAATTTCCGGCCCCCTCAATTCGAGACCTACGACGGCGAGGGAGATCCTGCTGATCACATGGAGGGTTTCAAAACCCTCATGATGATTCACAGCGCCTCGGATATCCTGCTCTGCCGAGCCTTCCCCGCCACCCTTCGGGGTCCTGCTCGCGAGTGGTTCTCGAAACTCGCCCCCGGCTCCATTTACTCCTTCGACCAACTCGAGGGCAATTTTCTTGCCCATTTTGTCACTAGTCGGAAGGCCGAAAGGACCAGCGCCTCATTACTGGGGCTCAAACAGATAGAGGGGGAATCACTCAGAATGTTCGTCCGGAGGTTTACCGCTGAGGCAAGGTCGGTCTCCTCCCTCGACCCAGGCGTCGCTTCAGCGGCATTCCGACACAACGTCCGCCCCGGACAGCTGAAGGCCTCTCTGGCCAAGAGACCCCCCATCGACTTCCCCGACCTCCTCAATAGGGTCGAGAAATACGTTAGGGCAGAAGAGGCCCTCAACCCCGAAGATGCCAGGGATGCCCCCGGGAAAGGAAAGCGGAAGACCGAGGAAGGCGAACCACCGAAGAAAGCTCCAAGGGACCCGGGGGCCATAAAGAAGGTCCCGCCAGTCCCCCGCTTCGAGAGGTACACTCCCCTGACGCATAACATCTCCGCCATCCTCTTGGAAATCGAAGACAAGGGCATTGTCCGACTACCCCCCCGATCTAATAACAACAAGAATCGAGACCAGCGCTTTTACTGTCGCTTCCACAGAGATCACGGGCACGAAACCGACCAATGCCGAGCCCTGAAAGACGAAATTGAAGAACTCATTTCCAGAGGATACCTCCGAGAGTTCACCCGAGAAGGCCCACGGGATCGGCGAGACGCTAGGAACCGGAGGCAATCGCCTCCGAACCCTGCTCCAAACCAGTCCCAGGATCGGGACCCCGACTCCGAGGGAGCCGCGGATATCCCTTTCATCTTGCACTGTGTCCACGGAGGGCCGATGGGAGGCGGATCAAACACTTCCAAAAAAGCCTTCCTTCGAGAGGTGAACGCTGTCAAAGACAACCCCTCGCCCAAACTACAATCAAGGCCGGTCTCCTTTTCAGGGGAAGACCTTGAAGGAGTCCGCCTGCCCCACTGCGATGCCCTCGTCATCAACCTTCACATGGCTAATTATGAGGTCCGCAGGATCCTCGTCGACAACGGTAGCTCGGTGAATATTCTCTTCCTCGATGCCTTCGAAAATCTCAGGTTACCCCGAGGCAAACTCAAGCCAGCCGGGTACACCCTGCACGGGTTCTCAGGCGTCCCTGTCGAGATAGAAGGAATTGTTACCCTCGACGTTACCGCCGGATCGACTCCTGTCAAGAGGACCGAATCCATGGACTTCATGGTGGTCAACATCAAGACGGCCTACGACGCCATACTTGGCCGGCCCGGACTAGGCTCCCTACAAGCAGTGCCTTCGGCTTACCATCTGAAGCTCAAGTTCCCCACCCCTCAAGGAGTCGGCATCGTCCGAGGCAGCCAAGAAGCGGCGCGGTCGTGCCACATGACCACCATCGGGGGAAGTGTGTTCCCCCTCGACGCCGAACCAGCATAGGTTATGACCCGGCTAAATGTAAATCAGCTTTTGTATAAACCCTCTCTTGTAAAAAGCTGCCTTAGCGGCCCTCCCTACCTTATGCTAAAAGATATCCCTTTTTGTCCGAACCCAAATGTCTCGATAATCTCAATACGAGCCCGGACCAAAAGTCCTTCCTAAAGCCCCTCTTCGATCCCTCACGGAACGATGGAGCCAGACCTCGCCTCCGACATTGCGTACTACACTACTGACCGGAGCGGGGAAGGAAAAGGATTCTCCTTTCATACCCCTTTCTATTTTTCGTTCCAAAGAGAAAAAATCAAACAAAAGAAAAACAAAGACCGATACAAGACCGCTCCACTCATCTCAAATCAGGAAGATCAGGGCCCCTCAGGCCCAACGAGGAACGGAGAGTATTTCGGTCAAGCAACTAGGGGCCCCTCCCCTCGTTATGATGCTCCTTAGCCTCAGCCACATTCGACCCTCCAACCACAGAGCTCAGGGCGTCATCCGGTCGCGCCCACTGCAACAGCAGCAGCGCAAAGGGGACCCCCTCCGCCTGTCGACCTGCGAGGGAAGAGAACGAAGCACCCGACATCGCCTTGTGACAAGGCACCCCCGTCCCCTTCTCCATAAAGGTGTCGCGAGGTAACCCCCCGGGAGAGGACCTCGGCACCAAAGTACTAAGCCCGGCCTGTCCAAGGTCCGCGCCGCCAAGCTCCCGGTCCCACACCGCTCTTCTCAACCGGCGCGCCTCCACGCTTTAGACGGCGGACTTATTCCGACAAAAGTTACAAGCCTCATCAGTATTCCGAGCCCCCCCCCCTCCAGCAACCAACCGACTCAAACGCACCTTCTCAAGAAGATTCAGAAATGTCCAGACCCAAAAACAACCGACCGGTCAAAAACTTTTCTTACCACTGTAAATCCAAGTGTTTCTTACAAAAAATTGCGGTGGCCAGTCCGCGGGAGGCAAACACAATCGAGGGAGAGGGAAAGAAAGACAAAAATTACACAACTCCTTGACCCACCTCCGCGCCGACGGACGGATCCACGGGAGCGTCGGCCGAGGGGTCGACGGCGGACCCTGCTTCACCCAGAGTCTTCGACGTCCCCTCGATCTCCACATCATACTCAAGATTGGACAGATCGAGGGCCGGGAAGAAGTGCCTCACGTGACTGAGGGCCCTCTCATAGCTCTTGTCCTGGGCCGCGATCACCATCTGCTGGCCCTTGCGCAACACCTCCTCCGCCTCCTTGGTAAACTTCGTCTTCAGGGAGGCCACCTTCTTCTCCCACTCCACATCCTTGGCCTTGAGCTGGAGCTCCAGCTGCTGCTCTCTCTTATGCGAACCCTCGAGTTCGATTCGCATCTCCTTCACCTCCAGGTCGCTCTTTTCCGCCCGAGCTCGCTCTTGGGCCAGGGACGCCTTGTACAGGTTCTTGATGTTGGCCCCTTGTATGCAAGCCTACAACCAACGGCAGACAAAGATCAGGCCTCGGCACAAAAATCAACAAGGAGATACAGAGTCGACGGGCTTACCCGCACAGTGGCCTGCGCCAGGCGGGCAAACGCCATCTCTACGGGCTCGCCCTCCATCACCTTGCGATCGCGAGGGGTCGCCAATTTCTCCACCACCTCAACGGCCTGGGCCTCCTCTGTCAGACGGTCCCCCATCAGAACCGACCAGTCAGGAGCCCACCGCTGCCGCATTAGCTCCACCACCGGATCCTCTTCCTCGGCTTCAACCCAGGGACCTTTCCCCTTACCAAGAACAGGGGCCCCCGCTGCGCCGTGACCCTTTGAAGTAGCCGCGCCCTTGCTCATCTCGGAGCGACCCCTCTTGGTCCTCGGCTCGAGTTGGACTTCCGAGATAACAAGGGGCAGCTCCCTCGGTCTCTTCGCCGCCTCCGCCTTCTTCTTCTTCTCGGCATTTTCCTTCTTCATGGCGAGCCGCTTTGCTTGGATCGATGCCTCATCCATATCTGCAGAAAATAACCATTAAGAACAATGAGCGAGAATATACGAAAGGATCGAGGGAAAAGAAACAACTACATACGGAGAACGGCGGGGCTCAGTCCAGCGCTCGCCAGGCGAACCTCCGTCACCTTAGTCCAATTAATACTAGGGGACAAACGAAGACACTCTACAAGCCCCCACTCCTCGACCGTCAGATCTCCCTGCCCCGGCGCAGGATAACTCGGCTTGGAGTAATTCCATCGAGTCGGGATGTCCCAGGGCTCTTCACTCCGAATTACCAGATACTTTTTCCTCCAGTCCTTAAAAGAATCAAGACGGCTATGAACAACCTTCCGCCTACTCCGGGGGGAGATATAGTAAACCCCCTCGACTGCCGGGCAAAGCGCCAGCAACGCGCGGAACACGTTCAAATGCAAGGGCACCCGTTGTTCCTCGCACGTCAGTACAAAGCTGATTATCTGCTCCCAAGAGTTCGGCCCGTACTGCATCGGCGCCAGGGAGGCCCAGTTCAACACCTCCCGAACAAACGGATGGATCGGCAACCTCAGTCCAGAAATAAACGCGTCCACAGGGAAGGCACAGTACCAAGCAGACAAGGGATCGGTTGGGCGAAGAGTAGAGCTCGGCAGCATCAACTCGTAACTAGGCCCTATGTGGTACGCCAATTGCAAAACTTCCAAGTCCCCGCCATCCAAGGCGGTCGGAATCGCGTCCATCAACACTCTCGTCCGGCTCGGCGAATAGGCCTGCACGCCAGAGAGCTCCTGATCGGACAGGTCGTCCGGATACTGACGGAAATGCTTCGGCTGCGCGGGCGAACCAGTCCCCTTGTTCGAGCCACTAGTTCCCCACTCCACCTTCCTCGGAGCCTTCTTCCTCTTCTCGGACCGCTCCGACGAAGGAGTGAATAAGGTCCCCCGACCAGTCGGCATGGAGTTCGGACCTACCCCCGGAACCATGGATCTCCTTACAATGCCGCCCTCGCCTCTCTCTCCCTCGGCAGCCGACTCTAAAACACGGACGTCGTCCAAACCATCTGCCGCTTCCTCCGACCCACTACTCTCCACCACGAGGGGACGACGAGAGCGCGACAACCTCGCACCATGGGCCGCCTCCTCAACCATCGGTTCCTCCCACGAAACCGTGTCAGAAGACCCGTCAGCATGCACTGGCTCCTCCTCGAGTACGGGCTCCTCCCAGGACGTCGAGTCAGAGATAGGCTCCACCCCCCCAGACGTCGACGCTGACGAGCCAGACTGAGCCCTATCCATCTATGCCTAGACTAAACAGGCTTGCTAACTCACCTAGGGTTACTTCGGAAGGGCGAGTCCGGTACAGCAAGACGCGAAGATGAGCGCGGAAGTATTGAAAAATTTTATTTTGAAAGAGAAAGAAGTGGACAAATAGGGGAGAGGGGGGACTATTTATGGGAGATAGAAGCGACTCCTCGATTCCCGCGAGTACTGTTCACCTATGCGACATGCAACTGCCGCCTAAGAATTCGCGCCACACCCTCAAAACGTGCGACGCTGACATCATCCACTGACAGGCTGGCAGCCAGTCACGGAGGCCAGCGCAGAAGAAGTATTCGGAGGAGGGAACATTTTTATTTTTAAGATTTAAGGCGCCGTCCTCAGACAGACGCCCCGGGCTCCGAGACTGGGCCGGTTCCCCTTTCACCCGCGAGCAGCTCGGGGCTTACAGCGTCATCGGCCGAAGACCCGAACTGTTCCCGGGTGAGACCGAAACCGCCTCAACCTGGAGCCCTGTTGGGATACAGAATAGTCAGCCTCCCATCGGAGAACTACTCATCTACCCAGGGCCCAAAGCTTCGAGACGCCCCCCTCGGCAAGCACCTCGGTCAAAAGCAGATCAACACCCGAAGGCCGAAAGAAGTGCTCCATTCCGAGCCAGTTGATGCAACTGCAAAGGCCCAGCCTACTCCAGCAACCGAACCTTCGCAGTTGCAAACAACCGGCCCGGAACGCCCTTCATCCCTCTCGGAAGGATAGAACCTCCGCTATTGCAGACGGCTCACCCTTCGACGTTCGGTCGCTATCCCTCTCGCCCGGACCCCCCCTGGATCTGACCGCCACCTCAGGGCCATCAGATCCAAGAGAAGATCGGGCGACAAAGAAGCTACCTCACCGACAAGACCAGGGGCAAGAATTTTCAAAAAAACAGGCGTCCGCCGAAGCAGACACCTTTATGGGCCAAACAGACCACCTTTGCCTGGATTTGAACCACAGCGAGAAAAAAGGGGGGGGGGGGTACTTATAAGCCCCCCCCCAGGGGCCGGCCATTATGATATGGGGAAAACCAAACGACGGAAGACCATGCGCCATACCGTTACTTAGCGGCGCCATTAACGCACCTGGGAAATGGGAATCTTGCACAGGTCCCCAGGCGCCCCCAAAATGCTCCGCGAAAAAACGGACCACACTACTCAGAACAACCCCAAGGCACAACGGTTCGCCTCATAAGCGGCCTGTAACTCCCCCTCACCAACTCGAGGTCCGGTCTGGCACCGGGATACTCTTCTCAGGAAGAAGCAACGACTCGCCTTCGCCCTCACCGACCCGTCATCCCTCGCCAGCTCGAGGTCGGGTCTGGCACCTGGGTACTCTTCTTCGGAAGATCCACCGGCTGGCCATCACCCTTACCAGCCCATAATTCCCCCTCGTCTCGAGGTTCGGTTTGGCATCGGGGTACTCTTCTCAGGAAGAAACAACGGCTCGCCTTCACCCTCACCAACCCGTAATCCCTCGCCAGCTCGAGGTCGGGTCTGGCACCTGGGTACTCTTCTTCGGAAGATCCACCGGCTGGCCATCACCCTTACCAGCCCATAATTCCCCCTCATCTCGAGGTTCGGTCTGGCACCGGGGTACTCTTCTCAGGAAGAAACAACGGCTCGCCTTCACCCTTACCGACCTATAATCCCTCGCCAGCTCGAGGTCCGGTCTGGCACCGGGGTACTCTTCTTCGGAAGATCCACCGGCGGGCCATCACCCTTACCAGCCCGTAATTCCCCCTCGTCTCGAGGTTCGGCCTGGCACCGGGGTACTCTTCTCAGGAAGAAACAACGGCTCGCCTTCACCCTAACCGACCCACAATCCCTCGCCAGCTCGAGGTTCGGTCTGGCACCCGGGTACTCTTCTTCGGAAGATCCATCGGCTAGTCATCACCCTTACCAGCCCATAATTCCCCCTCCTCTCGAGGTTCGGTCTGGCACCCGGGTACTTTTCTCAGGAAGAAGCAACGGCTCGCCATCACCCTTGTCGACGCGTAATCCCTCGACCTCTCGAGGTTCAATCGAACACCAGGGTACTCTTCTCTGGAAGAGACAACGGTTCGCCATCACCTTCACCTGTACTTTGACCCTCGACTAGCTCGAGGTTCTATCCAAGCTTCAGGACAGCACCACCAGGAAGGCCCTGTGATCCGCCCTCCCATTTTTTACAACCATGAACACTCCTCCACGGCTAGCTCCCGCACCCCCGGCAGGAGTGGGGGGCTTGTGTGACAGTGTAAAAATGGCCTGAGGCCCATCCAAGGCCCAATACAATTCCTACTCAGAAAAGCAAGAATACCGATCTGGTTCGGCTCCGGACCCCTTCAGGGTCGGCGCCGAACCTCGTGTTTGCCCCCACAGTGCCGGCTTCCTCGTACTGACGAGCCTCAGTATCCCCCGGAGTCCGATCCGGAGCAGTCCCTCATGCCGTCCCCCCTCTCTGGCGGGGCAGAGGGATGACCTGGCGCAGCCTAGGCCCTCCGATTCCCCCAGATGCACAGAGGACTCACGATGGGCCACGTCAGCTCCAAATACCGCCAAGGGTTTCGCCACGTCAGCCCTATACCACACCTGGTGCTTCCACACGCGCCTCAGAAATAAACAGCATCAGTCCCCATTCGTAGTTATTGAGGGAAGAGATGAGATCATTAAAGACCTCAGCCAAAGATAGGAGAAGATCATTCATGAACGGTATAAACCAATAACGAGAATTGTTAACCAAGGTAACTGAGTCCGCTATAGTAGCCGGCGGAAAGGCTACCATTCGAAAGAGAAAAGGGAAAGCCGTGGCAAGAGTGGTATTGCCAATCCACAGATCAGTCCAGAATTTGGCTCTTGATCCGTCATAGCAGGATCGATAAATACTACACTGAAAAGCAGCAGATGCCTTCCAGACACCTTTCCAAAAAGGGGAGGCGTGGCGATAAGTAGCCTCGGGAAACTCCCACCAGTTGAAAGAGGTGGAGCGATAACCTTTGATGCATCGAACCCAAGGTAGATGATCATAATTATGGAGTTTCCACAACTATTTACATAAAAGAGCGATGTTAAGATTACGAAGGTCCAAAACACCAAGACCCCCTTCCTCTTTGGAAGTACAAATCAGTTTTTACTGGCACAGATGGGATCCTGGTTTAAAAGGAGAAGTCCCATTTCAGAAAAAGTTACTCCTGATTTGATCTATCCTTTTGATCACCCAGGAGGGTAAAAAGTAGAAAGACATAAGATAAAGGGGCATGGCAAAAATCACTGAGTTAATAAGCGTCAGTCTGCCACCTCTAGACATAAGTTTGTCCGACCAAACGTTGAGCCTGGACTCAACTTTATCAATCAGAGGGAACTAGTCAGATCTATGCAGCTTGCCCCAGCGAAGGGGAATGCCTAAGTAAGATATCGAAAAGGAAGCGACGGGACAATTAAAAAAATTGGAAACCTCCACTTGGCGGTTGGGTGATCCACCCAGCCAAAGTACGGAGGATTTATGGAAATTGATCGATAAACCGGACGCCATTTCGAAGCAGTAAAGGAGAAGTTTGAGATTACGAAGAGAGTGGGTGTTTGGTTTGGTGAAAATAATAGTGTCGTCAGCGTATTGAAGGTTGAGCACTCCCTCAAAGATGGGGGAACTGCCGAGACCCTCGATCATGTTCAAATTTCAAGCATTCCGAAGGAGCTTGCTAAAGACATCGGCTACTAGCAAAAAAAGTAGTGAGGATAGTGGGTCTCCTTGACGGAGACCACATCTGATTTTGAACTTGTGGCCTTCCGAACTGTTGATAAAGATAGATGAGGTCCCCGAGTATAAGCTGGATTTAATCCATGCAATCCATTTGGGACCAAAGCCTTGATAAATAAGGATATTCAGAAGGAAATCCCAATTGACATTGTCGTAGGCTTTTTGAAAGTCAAGCTTAAGAAGAATGCCCTCCGAATGAGTTCTATGACAGTGGGAAATGATTTCCTGGGCCGAAGCAACACTGTCAAGAATGAAATGATCTTTGATGAATCTCGATTGGGCCGAGTCGATCAAAGGAGAGATGATTGCACTCAGTCTAGAAGAGAGGACTTTCATAATAATTTTGAAAGAGGTGTTGATGAGACTGATAGGTCTAAACTCAGAGACCAGGTGTGCTCCCACTATCTTGGGGATGAGCACAATATGAGCGTAATTGATCCGGTCGAATGAAAAAAGCCCTTGGTGAAGATCTTGAAACATTTTGAGAAGGTCTGCCTTAAGCAGATCCCAAAATTCTTGAAAAAAGAAAGCAGGGAAACCGTCGGGCCCTGGTGCTGAATCGCTTTTTAATGCGAACACCGCCGTTTTAATCTCTTCAAGAGTGAAGGGGGCCTCAAGAGAGGAAAGATCGTGCGATTGGTTACCATAAAGATGGGCCCAATCAAGCTCAATCGAGCGATGTTTCTGCGAACCAATAAGATTTTTATAGAAAGAAATGAATTCCCGGTGAATGGATTCATCGGAAGTCAGGTCCACACCCTGAACGGAGATGGAGGATATATGATTGCAACGTTGTCTATGGGAGGCAAAATTATGGAAAAAAGCAGTATTCGCATCACCCTCCTTCATCCAGTTGACCCGGGCTCTTTGAGCCCATTTAATATGCTTATTTATACGTTAGAGAATAATTGTAGCAATTTTTAAAAAATATTATTATTTTATTTTAAAAAGTTTGTGCAGTATTTTATAAGGGTACACTAGTAACACAACATAAAAACTGCATGTTATTGGAGAGCGACGATCCATCCTCCACCTTAATTATTAACGCGAAAATCTATCAACTCCGTTTTTAGTTTCACTGCTGGCAATTATGCATAGCAACATATTCTACTTTCATTGAAAAGAGACATATACTAATTAAATAAAGAAAGCCAAGAACCGAACTCAATCAAATTAATTTGTCACTTCAGTACAAAGCACTAATTTGTCACTTCAGTACAAAGCACTACTATACTTCGTAAAAAATACTTCTAACTTTTTTCCTTTGTAATAAACGATACCACCTTTTGTTTTTTTGTAGACTGTAACTTTTTAGATTTATTCCTTTATATAACCAAAAAAAAGAAAAAAAAGACGTGTGAAGTATTAATAACCCTACCGATGGACCAAAACTTAGGGTCATTAATATGGTATCAGAACAATCCATGTTCGAATCTCATCCGGCTGCGCAATTTAAATGCGGATTGAAAAAAAAATACAGCTGCGTATAGTCCAGGTCTTGGCCCAAAAAAATAGCCCTCAACCTGCACGAGCATGTTAGAATATAAATATTAAAACCCTTACCCTTACAGCAACTTCGGAGATATTTTCAAGGGAAATGGTATGATTACATGAACAATTTGGGGTTTTCTATTTTCTTTTCCCAACAAAAATAGAGATAAAAAATAATCTAAATAGTGTTTTCACAGCAATAATGCTACACCTACACTATTTTTCACAATTTTTTTTTTACAATCCTGCAGTCGAAGATCCCGAGTAGGTAAAAAAAATAACGATGTTGTTGTTATTGTTGTTTCACCAAACTATTAAAGGTATTTTATAAAGTGAGTTTAGACAGCTCAATAGTTTGATGCCACATAAAATTGTAAAAAAACATTTATAGAAGACAGGACATTATTGTTTTTCCAATAGCAAGCTTCATTAGTAATCATTCACACAAACCAAAGCATTCATAACATATATCATTTCTCCTACAAGCCCTATATACAATTCATGCAATCATTAGAGGCTCAACACTAAATAATTAAACCAAATTTGAATTAAAGAGAAGAAAGAAAGAAACCAAAAAAAATAGCAAAACTAGTAGATTGAAATTGAGGCCAAATTAGTAATCCCACAATTGTCCGTCAAACCCGTTGGGATCCGATAAGAACCCGCATTCATCCGGGTACGCCCACCAATCCACCGGATCATAATAAACTAATTCGCAACTAGAATGCACTGAATCAAACAAATTTCCGTCAAGCCTGGGCAACTCAACAATCTCACCCAGCTCATCTGATGAAGTAGGATCAGCCACGTCATCATCCTTAAACTCCATTGCAGCCGCCTTAGCGGCGGCTGCCTGCACGTCACGTGGCGAAAGGCTAACGGGCCGGGGCAACGACCCGGCAAGCTCCGGAAAGTTCAAAATGGCTGAATTGCCCTTGATGCTTAGCGCAGCCACGTCGTGTGCACGTGCTGCCATTTCCGGTGTGGAAAATGTACCCAACCAGATCCGAGACTTCTTTCGGGGCTCCCGGATTTCGGATACCCATTTGCCCCAAGTCCGCATCCGAACCCCACGATAAACAGGGTGCTTGTTGTCATTACCACTGTCCCTTATCCTCTTATTGGATCCGGATAGCTTTTTAGAACAGGGTTTGGATGTTTCTGTTATCGGGTTTGGTGATGAAGGGGATGTGACAGTGGAGTTGTTGCTGCTCTCAGGCTCACAAGCGGGTCGGGGATCCGCTATGCTACAATCCATTTGGAGGGTTTTTTTGGTAATAGTGGTGGTAAGCAACACAATTAGAGTCTGGGTTTCGGTTTTTCCCTAGAAATCTAGAGAAATTCAATGTGCATTATTGAGAATTTGATGCTCTGATAGGACAAGAAAAAAAAAGAAAAACTTCGGGGTCTATGACGCTCTGATACCAGTTGTTACGGAGAAGATAGACAACGAGGAAAATGAGAAGAAGTATGGGTTATACGATAACTTATTGCTCTGATACCAGTTGTTGCGGACAAAATATACAATAAAGAGAAGGAGAAGAGGCTCAAATACTGATACCAATTGTTACAAAAATTTTATCTGGATATGTACTTGGGTTATGGATTGAGAAGGAGAGAGAGAGAGAGAGAGAGAGAGAGAGAGAGAGAGAGAGAGACTACGGACAGGAAATAAGGGGAGAGGGGGGTTTATAAGAGGAAGAGAAAGAAGCGTGCACCATCAAAGCGACCCTTAATAACAGACCTGGTAACATATCATTTCCTAAAATGACACAACCTAGAGAGGAATGATGCATGGATCTCACTCTCTCTCTCATCACAACACACAAACCCCCTCTTTCTCTCTCCTCATGATTCATGAACCACACCTGTAGCATTAAATTATTTCCTACTAACTTAAGGCCTCTTCTCTTCTCTTCTCTTCTCTTCTCTTTTCTTTTCTTTTTTAACCTATGTCATGTTCCCTACTCCATTGTTGTTGTTTTTTGTGGGGGGATAATCCATTGTTCTTCCTCCACCTCTAATTGTAGGTTGTAGGCCACAATCGACCCCACATTACTCATTTACCCACCCAATATGGGAGAGGGGCCTTGGATTTTTCAGAAGATCAATTATTTTATGTTGACAAGGAAACACTGTGCCCATTTGTTGTGGGGCTATCACCAGTTCACCACCTTTACATATTTTCCCCTTGTCTCCAAATTCATATTTTGTAAATGTTTTTTTTATTTTTTATTTTAGGAAACATATTTTATAAACGTTGATAAGAGACAAATTCCCTAGGCTCCACTTTTGATTCTCTTCGCAGGGCATCAAAACTTGAACCTGGTTCAGTTTGGTTCGTCCGGTTTTTTTTATTATAAAATTGGATCAGTTTAAATTGATCCTGGTTCGATTCTTGCAGCACTATATTCTAGCAAAAGTTACATTAGGAAAAGCGAATTGCATTTCTTTTTAGGAGTAATTAAGCAAGGGGGTCAATTTCCCTTCACTTTTGAATCTCTCTTTGGCCCTATTAATCTTTCATGAGTTTCATTTCCATTTAAATTTAATTATCTAAGCACTTGTCAGTTGTCACTGCATCAAAATTTGAAAGTGGTTCAATCTGGTTCTTCCGGTTTTCTCAATATTTTATGTTTTATTTACAATCGGACAAGTACAGGTTGAACTTGAACTGATCAGCCAATTCGGTATGATTCTTACGACACTGTATATTCCACAAAAACTTAGACCGGGAAAAGCATAATGCATTCCTTTCTAAAACTTCAAAGGTGGCTAATTTCCCTTCACATGGTAATGGCATTTAAGAATTTTGTGAAAGTACCTGTTACTAAGCTAAAACTTCAAATTTGTACAAGAGTTTAAGAAAATTGCACTTGTATTCTAATACGCCTCCTCAGGTCGAGAGCTCTTTTTTTATGGACCAAAGAGACGAGATAAATGCCCAATAAAATGTGGGCCGAGACTTGGACTATAAGTAGTGGTATTTTTTTTATATAATCAGCATTTAAATTGCGTAGACAGTGGGATTCGAATCTGGATTGCTCTGATACCATGTTAAAGTCTTTGACACTAAGTTAAAATTTGAAGTTGTAGGAGGAGTGACGAAAATTGCAGTTGTATTCTAATAGAAATCAAGCTCCCATCAGGATTCCCATAATTAATTTGACTCATCTTATGTTAGTGGTGTTAGAAAATGAGTATTTTATACACCATTTACAAACCAGTTTTTGAGCAATTTTTTTAGTAAGATCCTCAATAAATTATTAAGATATCTTGATTGATTTGTGTTCTCCATCGTGAGTAGATCAAAAACGGTTCAGAGGTGAATGAGAAATTATCTCTCAAAGTGAGACGTTTTCATTTCTGAAAATGGGTTGAGGAACATAGTCCCACATCGAAAAAATCAAAGAAATTTGAAGAGGATATATAACAACCTCTTTCTAAGCATTGTAAGATAGCTAGACAAGGGGCTTTCTCTCGCGCGCACAGGGGGGTGGGGGCAGTGCATATCTCGGACTGCATGTCCTGCAGACACGAATGTCGGACCGACATAAACCCACCCCGTGCAAAGCCACTTTTTGCTGATGTTTTGATTTTTTTCTTTGTAAAGGGCTGTTATAAATGCAGAAATGGTTTTGTCTGTCATTTCAGTGCAGTATCAAACATTTTGTCTGCCGTTACAGTGTACGCATTAAATTGATTGCTGCAATTACACTGAAGGCATTCAAAGGCATTGACCGCTGTCTGCCGTTACAGTGTACGCCTTCAATAGGTTGTCTGTCGTTACACTGAAGGCATTCATAGCCTTTTCTGCCGTTACAAGTCTCTAACCCCGGCCCTATAGATAGAAGCCCCCCTCATTGTCTTCCCTGCACAAAATCTCTTTTTCTTCCTCTCTGTTCCGTTCTGTTTTGTAAGTTCATTCGGAAAAGGTGATAGAGTTCTGATGCTACCAGTTCGAGAGCATTATGTGGTGTCTACGTGAACCCTCTTCGTCGTAGCATCCTGGGAGACAGGCGTCTCAACTAGCTCCAGGATTCGGACGAGGCGAAAACTAATTAAGGAGATTGTGTGCTACACAATCCTCGACATCAAATCGGTTTAATTTCATTATTTTCTTTTTCATTTCAGTTTATTAGTTTCATTTCTCTCATCCTTCTCTAGTTTTTGTGTCTCTCAATCATTTGGATTTATGCCAAACTTTTTGTAACCAAAGTTGTAACAAAGAGAATAAATTTCTCGAAGTTGGTTTTATTGTAAACAAAATTTGTAACAAACTTAAAACAATTTTTTTTTATTTTCTTGATTTCTGATTAAGAGACACTTCTTTTCATTTTCTTTAATCTGGAATACTTACACTCATATTGTGTATTTTTAGAATCGAAATGACTAATGCATCGGAGAATGTTGTTGTGTCTAAAATGGTCGCTGGTTGCTGATACGACACAAGTACCGACTGCTGCTGCGACACGAGTGCCAATGCCAATCGTTTTACCTGTCTCAGTTTTCCATGGGGATAAACCTGAAAAGTTCAACGGGCAGAATTTTGAAAAGGTGGCAACAGAAGATGATGTTCTATTTGACCACATTGAATCTTGCAAGATTCTTGAACGAAGAAGCTATAAATTTTAAGAAAGATGAGCAAGATAACCAAGTCATCTCCGCTATGGATGCTTAGAAAAATGCTGATTACTTATGTAGGAATTACATAATGAACGGATTAGCTGATTCTTTGTATAATGCATACATTGATAAAAGAACTGCTAAAGAACTTTGGGAATCACTAGACCATAAGTATAAAACTGAGGATGCCAGCGCCAAGAAATTCATTGTGGGCCGCTTCCTAGACTATAAAATGGTAGATTCTAAAATAGTGATCAGTCAAGTTCAAGAAATACAACTGATCTTGCATGAGATTCATGCTGAAGGTATGAACTTAAGTGAAAGTTTCCAAGTAGCATGTATAATTGAAAAATTGCCACCAGGTTGGAAAGATATTAAGAATTACCTAAAGCATAAGCGAAAAGAAATAGGCATTGAAGAACTCATTGTCAGACTTCGTATTGAAGAAGAAAATAGAGGATGTGAAAAGGTCGGAGTCATCAGTCATGCGTCCAAGGCAAATGTAGTGGAACATAAATAACGTTCTAACAAGCACAACAACAATGGTCCCAAGTTGGGGCCTAAGGGAGGAATCTCCAAGAAGCCGAAGTTTCAAGGCAAGTGCTTCAATTGTGACAAGATAGGTCACAAGTCTACTGAATGCAGACTATCCAAGAAGAACCGGAACAAAGAAGCAAACATGATTCAAGACATTGCTCAAGATGTTTCGGATATCAACCTCTCAGCTGTGATCTCAGAGGTGAATATGATAGGTTCAAAACCCAAGGAATGGTGGATTGACACTGGAGCTACTCGATATGTGTGCTCTAACAGAAGAATGTACTCCACTTTTGAACCATTGGAGAATAGGGAGAAGATGTTTATGGGGAACTCGGCTACTTCAGAAAACAAGGGCCAAGGCAAGGTGATCTTAAAGATGACTTATAGAAAGGAACTGACTCTGAACAATGTTGCATATGTTCCTAAAATCTGTAAGAACCTGGTATCTGGTTCATTTCTTAATAACCACGGATTTCTTTTAGTATTTGAGTCAAACAAATTTGTTTTGTCGAAGAGTGGAATGTATGTTGGTAGAGGATACATGAGTGGTGGAATGTTCAAACTCAATGTAATGAACATGGTCAAGAATATTAATAAAGCTAGCTCTTCTACTTATATGCTTGAGTCTTCCAATTTATGGCATGGTAGACTAGGATATGTTAATTATGATACTTTGCGTAGACTAATTAACTTGAATCACATACCAACATTCCAAATTGATTCCAAACACAAGTGTGAAATTTGTGTTGAGGCAAAACTAACCAGATCATCGTTTAAAAGTGTTGAAAAAAACACTGAACCTCTTGTTCTAATTCACACTGATATTTGTGATTTGAAAATGATACAAACAAGCGGTCGTAATAAATATTTTATTACCTTCATAGATGATAGCACAAAATACTGTTATATATATTTGCTTAAAAGATGAAGCTATAGAGAAATTTGTTCTCTATAAAAATGAATTTGACAACCAACTCAACAAGAAAAGTAAGGTGCTAAGAAGCGACCGAGGTGGAGAGTATAAATCTCCATTTGATGACACTTATGCTAAGCATGAGATTATACATGAAACTACAGCGCCTTATTCTCCTCAGTCCAACGGTGTTGCTGAGAGAAAGAATCGTACATTGAAAAAATGATAAATGCAATGTTAATAAGTTCTGGTTTGTCACTAAACTTGTGTGGAGAAGCTATACTTTCGGCTAACTACCTTTTAAATAAAGTACCCAAAAGGAAAGAAGAGAAAACTCCATATGAATTATGAAAATGAAGAAAGTCATACTACAATTACTTGCGAATGTGGAGATGTCTTGCCAAGGTGGCAGTAACTTCACCTAAGAAAGTGAAAATAGGACCAAAAATGGTTGATTGTATTTTCATTGGCTATGAACTTAACAGTAGTGCTTATCGGTTCTTGGTATACAAATCCGATATCACTGAGATACCAAAGAACACGATAATGGAGTCCAGAAATGCATCATTCTTTGAAGATATATTTTCATGTAAGTTTAAGGAAGAACCAAGTTCTTTCAAACGAACACATAAAACTATCAGTGAAGATAGTGAAGACCAAGATGAAGAAGTTGATAAGGAACCTTGACGCAGTAAAAGAACAAGAATAGAAAAATCTTTTGGTCCGGACTTCTTGACCTTTATGCTTGAAAGTGAACCGCAAACCTTCAAAGAAGCGGTAAACCCTAGTGATGGTCCTCTATGGAAAGAAGCCATCAAGAGCGAAATTGATTCTATCTTGCAAAATCATACTTGAGAACTAGTGGATCTTCAACCAGGTAGTAAACCTTTAGGTTCCAAGTGGATCTTCAAGAGAAAAATGAAACATGATAGATCAATTGATAAATATAAGGCAAGACTTGTAATTAAAGGTTATAAACAAAAGAAAGGTCTTGATTACTTTGATATATATTCTCCCGTGACGAGAATAAACTCCATTAGGATGGTACTTGCAATAGCAACTCTGCACAATCTTGAAGTACATCAAATGGATGTGAAAACAGCTCTTCTTAATAGAGATTTAGATAAAGAAATCTACATGGAACAACCTGAGGATTTTTCAGCTCCAGGACATGAAAAGAAAATATGTAAACTGGTAAAGTCATTATATGGCTTGAAACAAGCTCCAAAGCAGTGGCATGAGAAATTTGACAATGTCATGATGACAAATGGCTTCAAAATTAATGAATGTGATAAATGTGTATATGTCAAAGACACAGAAAATGGATATGTCATTATATGTTTGTATGTAGATGACAAGCTTATTATTGGAAGCAATGATAAGATCATTAAATCTGTTAAAAACATGTTGAACTCAAGGTTTGACATGAAAAACATGGGACTAGCTGATGTTATATTGGGAATTAAAATCACAAGAACATTAGACGAGCTTATTTAAAGCCAGTCACATTATATAGATAATATTCTTGGAAAGTTTGATAAAGATAATTATGGAATTGTCAGAACTCCAATCGATCTAACTCTACATTTATCCAAGAATAAAGGAAAGAATATTTCTCAAGTAGAATACTATAGAATTATAGGCAGTATAATATACTTGATGAGTTGTACAAGACCGACCTAGCCTATGCAGTTAGCAAAATAAGTAGATATACGAGTAACTTTGGAAGCGAGCATTGGCAAGCGATTATAAGAGTACTGAATTACCTGCATTTTACTCGTAACTATGGACTGCATTATACAAGATATCTGGCTGTACTTGAAGGATACAGTGATACAAACTGGATATCTAGTGATAACTTAAAATCCACTAGTGGCTATGTGTTTACACTAGGTGGTGCAATCGTTTCTTGAAAACTCTCAAAACAAACAGTGATCGCTACATCCACAATAGAATCTGAATTCATCGCACTGGAGGGAAGAGGCTGAATGGTAACGCCACTTCCTTGAGGACATTCCAAGGTGGACTAGGCATGTGCTTCTAATCTGCATACATTCAGATAGCCAATCTGCAATTTGTAGAGCACAGAGAAATATATATAATGGTAAATCTAGACACATTCATCGAAGACATAATATCATTAGACAACTACTCTCTACTGAGGTTATCTCTGTGGACTATGTAAGGTCAAAGGATAACATTGTGAATCCGCTAACCAAAGGGTTAAATGGAGAGCTAGTTGATAAATCATTGACGGGAATAGGACTAAAGCTCATGAAAGAATAAGTCGATACAATGGACACCCAAACTAGCTGACTGGAGATGCCAAGATCTAGGTTCAAAGGGACAACTAAATTGTAAAGACCAAGTTGGATCACTGTGGAGATTTTCCCATGTCCATTCACATGATGAAACAGTGATGCCCGTAAGGTAACAGGTTAAGCTAGGCTTTTAATGATTCTTATGCGTCGGATATTCGAGCAGAGTAATGCGGGTTACTCTTAACTAAGAAATCACCTATGTAAGAGGAAAAAAAGACCGCTTCCAAGGGAATAATATAGGTCAATATTCCTATCAAACTCTTACAGATGCAGGAGTATGTTCATGGACAAAACGAACATAATAGTGAGAACTGAAATGCGTTAGGAAGATTCCTGTGTGATATATGTTATCATTTACACAAATGATGGAACAGTTCAAGGACATAGAGTCTGCTGTTTAGTTAGTAAAGTAAACATATTTTTATAAGGGAAGGTTCAAAGGGTAACACCTACATATCCTGTGCAGGTCTCAACCGCTGAATTTTATCACCAAGTCTGTCGTGTCTATGGTCGTCAATTTTCATTCATGGGGGAATGTTAGAAATGAGTATTTTATACTCCATTTACGAACCAGTTTTTGAGCAATTTTTTTGAGTAAGATCCTCATTGAATTATTGAGAGATCTTGATTGATTTGTGTTATCCTTCGTGAGTATATCAAAATCATATATTTATTTGCTTAAAACGGTTAAGGGGTGAATGAGAAATTGTTTCTCAAACTGAGACGTTTTCATTTCTGAAAATGGGTTGAGGGAACATAGTCTCACACCATAATTATAAAAGGAATTTGAAGAGGATATATAACAACCTCTTTCTAAGCATTGTAAGATAGCTAGACAAGAGGCTCTCTCTCGCGCGTGCAGGAGGGTGCAGATCTCGGACCTGATTACATGCGGTTTGTGTGTGCCCGCACGTCTTGCGAACATGAATGTCGGACCGACACAACCCCACCCCGTTCAGAGTCACTTTTTGCTGCAGTTTTGATTTTTTCCTTTGTAAACGGCTGTTATAAATGCAAAAACGGTTTTGTCTGTCATTTCAGTGCAGTATTAAATATTTTTTCTGCTGTTATAGTTTACGTATTCAATTGATTGTCTATAGTTACACTGAAGGCATTCAAAGGCATTGACTGCTGTCTGCCGTTACAGTGTACGCATTCAATAGGTTGTATGCCGTTATACTGAAGGTATTCATAGCCTTGTCTGCCTTTACAAGTCTCTAACCCCGGCCCTATAAATAAAGCCCCCCCTCTCATTGTCTTCCCTGCACAAAATCTCTTCTCTTCCTTTCTGTTTCGTTTCGTTTTGTAAGTTCATTCGGTAAAGATGATTGAATTCTGATGCTACCAGTTCAAGAGCATTACGTGGTGTCTACGTGAACTCTCTTCGTCGTTGCATCCTGGGAGACAGGCACCTCAACTAGTTACAGCACCCAGACGAGGCGAAAACTGTTTTAAGGAGATTGTGTGCTACACAAGCCTCGACATCACATCGATTTGATTTCATTATTTTCTTTTTCATGTCAGTTTATTGGTTTCATTTCTCTCCTCCTTCTCTGGTTTTTGTGCCTCTCAATCATTTGAATTTATGCCAAACTTTTGGTAACCAAAGTTGTAACAAAAAGAAAAATTTCTCGAAGTTGGTTTTATTGTAAACAAAATTTGTAACAAGTGGTTTGTGTTAATCACCTTAGAGAGGTGAATATGGTGATTGTGCAGAAATTAAAGACTTAAAATATAAGTGTAAGTAAAGTGATAGAGTTAGAGAAAGAAAACAGTGCAAAGAAGCAATAACACTGCGATATAAGTAGTTTGGCCCCAAGGTTTAATCCATTACCCATTACCTACAGCAATTTGCGTTGTAGGCGTTCCACTATACTCAATCTCGTATAGTGAGTAGTTCTCCGTATTCAGTCTGAGTTTCCTATTACACCCAACGAGATTTCTATTACTCTATAAGTTTCGAAACTGCCTCTTTCCGAGATGAAAAGAAAATAAAAAAACAAGATTGACATCTTGACTAAGAAAACAATAAAAGCACACTTCTCTCTTAATCTTTGAAAAAATATTAAGTTCTAGAGTTTATGAGTCAAAAGAGATGAATAATACTGAGTGGCATGGGTCCACCTCTATTTATACAGTTTCGGATTTATTCCTTTCCACAAATGTGAAAAGAAATTTCATATGTGACTTGGGGTATGTTGCGGTCGACTACATTTGTTGGGTAGTCGACTGTCATTTTCTCCAGACCAAGGTCTAGAGGAAATTACAGTCGACTGCGACAATTGACTGCATCAATTATAACTTAAATTTGCATTCGATTATTTAATGCAGTCGACTGTATGACTTTGTAGTCGACCGGACCCTTCCCGAATCCAAGATTTCAGTGAATTCAATTTATATTCTTTCCATAACTCAATGATTTGCCAGTGATATTTTTACATATTTAATTCTCACATATAAAGTAGAAAATAATCTTGAATGCATTAGCTTCTTGAGGATTAATCACATGTTTTTTCTTGATGAATCTTTCCCGATATTTGCAATATTTTATATTTGCGTGATTTTTTTTCCTTTTTCTTTGATTCTGAAAGAACTTAGGATATTTAAATTTCATTCTATATTATCATTTAAAAGACCTTAGATGAAAATATTAGATGCATGTGTATATTTTATACATACCAAATATAGGGTCAACAATCTCTCCCTTTTGGTGTAGATAAAACACACTAAGAATTTTAAGATAAAGCTCCAACTTAATCAAATACTCCCCCTTAATTCATGAATACATATAAGTGTGTGTATAACAAGATAAGAGAAAAATATGCACACAAACATGCACACACAATCTATAAATACACAACAATATTTATATATGTCATTCCAATAAAAATATTATAGAACATCAGTCATACAAATTAAGCATTATATATGTCATTCCAATCAAAATAGTTTATACATGTTTGTACATTATAATGACTAAGATACTCTTTGATGAAGAAATACAAAATAAAAATAAAAAAATAAAAAATAAAAATAAAAAAAAGATCATAAAAGCAAGGAAAACAAGTTCTTTAATTTCTTCAAGTCCCTAAATACTCTAACATTTTGGAACACAACAAAAGGGAGCTACTCCGCATCATCGTCGTCATCCTCATCTTCACCGCCCACATTCTCCACCACATTGCCATCATCGCGCCGTCATCATCACTAGATCGAAAAGGGTGATGAAGTGGCTTCCATCCTTCTTTGTTTGTGTGTTGAGGTAGTACCGGTGCATGAGATCTTCCATATGGTAAAATCGCTCATTTATCGCATCAAAGGATTGTTCATGCGAATAGGAGTCGTATTTCTTCTTAAGGGTTCTCCCAGCCATAGGCACTCCAATGCCCATTTGGGATGGAAGGATTGGTTTGTTCGGCTTGCGAAGATAGAATTTTCCAATAGGGATGTCAGAATCTATAGCAAGGTTGTAGATAATGGTGCTAAATGGGAGTGCAAAATTGTTAGTAGGGGCGGCCATCATGGTTCCCATAATGAAGAAGGGAAGGTCAAAATTGTATTCGCCAAGGACAAGAAAGAGGATAAAAGATTGATCTGGTCGGATGAGAGATGCAGGCCCCACATATCATAGAAAGAGAGAAAAATAATTTCAAAAATAGTTCTGATAAATGTGATCGACTATTGTTGGAGACATTCGACTGCATCTAGTTAAAAACTAAACAGAGAGCCTTGGGTTTGAAAAATGAATTTGCAGTTGACTGCTTTGTTTTGCAGTCGACTGTCAATTTTATAACTGAGTTATGAATTTGACAGTCTGCAATTTCTTGAATAATAATTTTTCTTTGTATTTTTATGGAATGAAGATGAAGATATTTAAAAAATTCAAGAGTATTCGAAAAAATAAACACTAAATTAGACAGAAATATCAATTACATTCAATTCTCCGCATAGATAATGAAATCTTTTTTATCCAAATGTTTTGTAAAGATATCAGCTAATTGCGATTCAGTCGGAACAAAGTCAAGTATAATGTCACCTTTAATAAAATCATCGCTAATGAAATTGTAATGAATTTCTATATGTTTTGTGCGACTATGTTGATCAAAGTTTTTTGTCATGTGAATAGTACTAATATTATCACTTTTAATTGGAATATGATCAAGAAATACCTTATAGTCCTCCAACGTGTGTTTCATCCATAATACCTATGCACAAACATACTGCAGCTATGTATTCGGCTCGGCAGCGGACATTATGACGAAGTTTTGATTCTTTGAAGTCCATGATACTAAAAAATTCCCCAAAAGTAGCATGTAAAACTTGTACTTTTTCTATCAGTTAGATTTCCAGCATAATCCGCATCTGAATAGCCTACAAGAAAAACATTTTATTTTTCAGGTACCAAAGACCCATATTTGGAGTACCTTTAAGTTATCGGATGATATGCTTAATGGAAACTAAATGTGGTTCTTTTGGACACGACTGGAAACATGCACATAAACAAACATTAAATAAATTATCGGACCGAGATGCAGTAATATGAAGCAAACTACCAATTATACCATGATAGGTAGATATATCAACATTATTAATGTTTTCGTCGTTTGAGATTTTTGTAGTAGTTGTCATCGGTGTTTGGTATGCATTTGTATTTTCCATTCCAAACTTTTTAACTAACTCTTTTTCATACTTAGATTGATTTATAAAGATGTCATCTTTCTTTGTTGCATTTGAAGACCAAGAAAGTAATTCAACTCACTCATCATGTTCATCTCAACTTCATCTTGCATTTGCTTTGAAAACTTCTTGCACCACATTTTCATTAGTAGACCCCAAAATAATATCATCAACATACATTTTAACAATTAAAATATCTTTAGAATGATGTTTGATAAAAAGCGTAGTATCTACTTTCCCTTTTGAGAATCCATGTGAATCAGAAAATAGCTTAATCACTCATAACAAGCTCGAAGTGCTTGCTTCAAAACATATAATGCTTTATCGAGATGAAATACATGTTTTGGGTGTGTCGGGTTTGTGAACCCTAGTGGTTGTTCAACATAAACTTCTTCAGAAATATAGCAATTTAGAAAAATCACTTTTAAAATCTATTTGAAATAGAGTAAAATTCATGCATGATGCAAAATGTAGTAAAATACGAATAGTTTCAAGCCTTGCAACATGGCAGATGTTTAACTAAAATCAACTTCTTCTTGTTGGTTATAACATTGTCCAACAAGTCGGACCTTATTTCTAATAATGGTTCTAGATTCATCCAATTTGTTTCTAAATACTCATTTTGTTCTGAGAACGGTTGTACTACGGGGTCTAGAAACCAGTATCCATACTTGATTCCTTTCAAATTGATTAATTTTTCCTTACATGACAATGATATAGTCATTATCCTGCAATGCCTCCTTATTATTTTTAGGTACAAGTATGGAAACGAATGCAGAAAAACTCATAATTTTTTTTAGTTTGAGTGCAAGTAGTTACTCCCTTTGAAATGTCGCTTTGTATTAATTCAGAAAGGTAGCTTGACATGATTTTCCATCCATGATGTTTTTCTATGATGGGAGTTGGACTTGAAATATTTGTTTGTTTGTTACATTATTCAACATTGTGATTCTCCAGATGTTCCATCTCTTCTGTCAGTTGGTCATTGATATTGTTGATGCCTTCTTGTTGAGAAGATGGTTCATCAAGATAAATTGAGTTGTGGATATTGTGTTAAGAGAGTGGGAATGGGTACTTTACTCCTGCACCAACGGCGACGCAGTGATTCAATGTCCATCTTCCAAGGTTCTTGAGGAACTGTGTGCTAACCAGTCTCTTGCTATTGGCTCTATTGCCCTGTCGATCCGCAAATGGGTTTCTATCTCTCCTTCTTCTAAAGCTCTTGATCCCAAACCCATTAAGGTTTCGATGTTTGGTCTCCCCCCCTTCTGCGACTCACTGAGGATGGTTGCAGCTTTCTCCAAATGCATAGGAGATATCATTAGCATCTCTTCTTGCGCTCGGTTGGCTTCGGGCAGCATTCAAGTCGAAGCTTTATTTCGCTGTCCCGCCCCGAAAGAGCGCATCGAAGCCTTCTGTCTTAACGACGGGCTCTCTTCCTTTAGTGTCTCGGTTCAGTACCACGAGAGTTCCCCTCCGTTGCCGCCTACTAAGAAAGGCTTCTGCTTAACTCCAACCCCTGCATTTCACCCTGGATCATCCTCTGGTCCTAAGACTTTGCCATCTCCGGGAAAGTCCGCCACCATTCCCCCGGCGCAAAGGACTCTTTCTCTCCCTCGTAAACCCCCTGGCGCTTCGGTTGCTCCTATGTTCTCGCCGGCTAAATCTCTCAATCTAGTCTGGATCAACCCCGACCGCTCTTCACAAACTCTCTCTAAATCTAATCCTCCTTCCTCGTCGCCTCCTCTGGCTTCTGTGCCTGCGTTAGCTATCTCTTCTTTAGCTTCGGCCCCCGATCCCCCAAAGACTGAGGATTGGCCAGCCTGGAATGCCAATCCTTCATTTGCGTCTGACTGGGAGCAATTTCAACGAGCAGCGCACTTCCCCTCCTCTAGCGCTCCCCGCTCTGCCTCTCCCTTACTATCAGCAAAGTCTCCTTCCCTCCCTAAAGCTAAAGATTGGGTGGATAAAGATGATTTTCTTAGCGAAGATTTGGCCGAGCTGGAAAGCGGCAAGGAGACTAAACAGGTCGATCTCTTCTCTGTCTCTTTTAATTTTAGCCTTTTATTTCAGTTATTAGTTACTACTAGTCGATTTTCTTACTCTTTGGAGATTACTTTTCCGCATTTTAGGCGTTCATCAGTTAAACTGGTGAAGGCCTATCACTCCATCTCCTCGATTCCTCTTTCTCTAATTAAGCTCCCTACTTATCTTTGGAACCGTTGTGGTGACCCTCGGGAGGCCCAGCCTCCTGAGATCCGCGCGGTTGCCGATTTTTCTCACATACCTCCCTCGGTTTCCTCCTCCCCTCTCGATCCTTTATTGAAACCCCTTATGGTTTCGGCTGAGAATTGTTCCAATTCTCTGTGTCTATCTTCCCTGATCTCTCGCTCTCACCCGGGTTGGGTAGCAGCTCTTGTCGTTTTATCCGATCGAGCGCCCGGCTTAAGGCTAAACGTTCTGCTTCCTCTCCTAAAGTTGCGATATACAATCCTGCTAGGTGTTCTTCAGACACTATCTCCTCGCCTCCCCTTTTAGGTTCTCTTTATCATCCTCAATTTGACGACTTATCCGATGCTGAAATGTTGTCAATCACCCATTCACTAGGCTTCACCATCTCTTCCGACTCCTTGACCCCCATCTCTTATCTTAGAAAGATTGAACGTTCCCGAGTCCTGGAGCACCGTAGCTATCATGATTAGCGTCTCATGGAATATTAGGGGTCTTAACTGCCCCGCCAAGCAAAGAGCCATTTTCGATATTATAGCGTCTTCTCATTGTGATATCATCTCTATCCAAGAATCGAAAATCGAGTCTCCTTCCCCTCGACTATTTCGCGCGCTAGGAGGCTCCACCATTACGAACTGGATCTCCCTAGATGCGATGGGTTCTCGAGGTGGGATCCTTTTCGGATTCCGAGACTCGACTTTCTCTTTAATTGCTGTCCATCGTCTTAATTTCTTCCTTATCGTTCAACTTCACTGGACACTCCTCGATTGTGTCTTAACGGTTATTTCAGTTTACGGTCCGTCTACCTATGATCGTCGCCCCCTTTTCTGGCAAGAATTCCGCTCTCTTTCCCATTTCGTTCAGGGTCTTGGCCTTGTTTGCGGAGATTTCAACGTTACTCGTTTTGCCTCCGAAAGGTCGAACTCGAGTACCGTTGATTCCCAATCGGGAATTTTCAATGATTGCATTCGTGATCTCCAATTATCCGATATCCCTATTAATGGCCGGTTCTTTACCTGGTCGAATCAACGCCTTATCCCTTCATTCGCCAAACTAGATCGATTTCTTGTTTCTCACTCGTGGTTTGCCAAATTTCACAACTCCTACGCGAAAGCCCTCCCCAATCCGTCTTCTGATCATGTGCCCATCGTTCTTTTCTCTGACTTTCACTTTCCTCACCGTCATCAATTCCGATTCGAAAAGTACTGGCTTCAAGACCAGTTATTTGTTAAGTTAGTTGAGGATTGTCTTGCCTCCATTAATGGTTCTCGTGGTCTAGGCAACCTACTTCTTAAACTCCACGCCATCAAACACGGTTGCAAAATTTGGCATCGCGAAAGGCAATCCAATACCAACTTCCTCAAAGACTTTCTCCTGGGGTCCATCCAGGCTTTTGATTCTCTGGAAGAACAAGCTCCTCTTTCTATCTACGCTCGCAACGAGCGTATGGCCTGTAAGCGGGATTATGCTGACATCCTCCTTCAAGATCACTCAAAGTGGGCTCAAAGAGCCAGAGTGAATTGGTTGAAAGAGGGCGATGGTAACACTGCCTTTTTCCAGCATTTCGCCTCGCACCGCAGACGCTGCAATCATATTCCTATGATTTTGGACCATAACGCAGAATTGCGATCGGATCCTGATATTCACCATGCTTTCCTCTCCTTCTACAAAGATCTTATTGGCTCTTCCAAACCTCGTTTGATTTCCCTTGACTGGCAGCATCTCTATGGTCCCCCGACCGTTGACTTATCATCTCTTGAGGCTCCTTTCACTCTGGATGAAATTAAGGCGGCCGTCTTCGCTTTAAAAAGCGATTCCGCGCCAGGGCCGGATGGCTTCCCGGCTTTTTTCTTCCAAAAATTCTGGCCTTGGATTAAGGATGACCTGTTCGATCTCTTCCAGGATCTGCATCAAGGCTCCCTGTCTTTTGACCGCATCAATTACGCCCACATTGTCCTTATCCCAAAAGTGTCTGGTGCCAATGCGGTTTCGCAATTTAGGCCCATTAGTCTTATTAACTGTTCTTTCAAAATTATTATGAAAGTTCTGGCTTCTAGGCTTAGTGCTATTATCCCACCATTGATTGACCCGGCCCAGTCTGGTTTTATTAAGGAGCGTTTTATTCTTGACAGTGTCGCCGCCGCTCAAGAGATAATAACGCTGAGCCATCATCATAAAATTGAGGGTATCCTCCTTAAGCTAGATTTTCAAAAAGCTTACGATAATGTTAACTGGGATTTCCTACTTGACATTATGGCCCACCGAGGCTTTGGTCCGAAATGGATTGGGTGGATTAAATCCAGCCTGCTTGCCGGCACATCCTCGATCCTTATTAACGGCTCGGAGGGCCATAAATTCAAGGTCAAGCGTGGTCTCCGCCAAGGAGATCCGCTATCTTCCCTCCTGTTCGCCCTAGTGGCAGACGTTTTTAGCAGGCTGCTTCGCAACGCTCGCGAAGCTCATGTCATTGAGGGCATTGGTCGTTCCCGTAACTTTGATGGTATCCTCAATTTGCAATATGCAGATGATACCATCATTTTCTCCAAACCCGAGCACGCTTCCATGCGCAATCTGAAACTCTTGCTTTATTGCTTTGAACAGGCCTCTGGCCTTTCTATCAACTTCAACAAATCTTCGGTGTATTGGCTCGGTGGAGACGATAGTCGCCATCAAGAAGTTTCTCTATTTTTAACTGCCGTATAGCGTCCCTTCCCATCTCTTACCTTGGCATCCCTCTTAGGTGGGGTAAGCTACACAGATCGGACTGGGTTCCTATTATTGATAAAATAGAATCTAGACTGAATGTTTGGACTGGTAAACTGCTATCCAGAGGAGGAAGATTAGTTCTCCTGAACTCGGTCCTTTCGGCTATTCCTCTATATATGATGTCATTTTATCTCTTCCCTTCCTGGGTCCTTAAGAGGATCAATCAAATTCGGAGTAATTTCTATTGGTCGGGTGCTGCTCAGTATAAGCAGGGCTCGCACCTGTGTAGTTGGGACATCATTTGTTCATCGAAAGCTAACGGTGGATTGGGCGTTCTTAATCTGCGTGACCAAAACCTCGCTCTTTTAGGTAAATGGCTCTGGAGATTCCACGAATCTCCCAATTTATCCTGGGTGCAGTGCATCAAGGAGTATTACTTTTATTCCTCTCCATGGTGGCATTTCAATGCCCCTACCCATCGTTTCGCTTCTCCCTTCTGGAAAGGAGTCTGGAAGGCAGCCCCTGCGTTTCAGTCCAGCATTTCCAAGCTTTGTTCTGACGAATCAAGGACCATGTTCTGGACTGATCTTTGGTTAGGTAACACGTCCCTGGCATCAGCCTACCCCTCTCTTTTCAACCTTGCTGTCTGGCCGTATGCTTCAGTTGAGAAATCTGCCATTCGGAATTCGTCATATACGTACTGGCTCATCCCCTTTACCTCACAATTATCTCCTCCTTTGATTGCTGAACTGCAACATCTGATTGCATCCCTCAATCTCTTCGAGTGGAAGCAATCTGAGGACATCGTTTGGCGATGGAATGCCTCTGGTTCTTTCTCGGTTAAATCTTTCTACAAGTTTCTCAATTTCTGCGGTATCGCCTCCTCGTCGGCCGACTTTATATGGAAATCCTGTGCCCCTCTCAAGGTTAAAATTAATTCTTGGTTAGCTCTCAACAACAAGCTTCTTACCGTGTAGGTGCTCAACAAAAGGAACTTAGCGTGGGGTCAGCTTTGTCCCCTGTGTTCTTTTGTATCGGAAGATATTAACCATCTCCTCGTTGCTTGCTCTTTCATCTCTCCTCTCTGGAAAATTGTGGCTCTTGCTTGGGGTAACCCAGCCTTACCTATTAATCTTTTATCGTGCTGGCATTCCCCCTCTGTACCCCCGACATTTAGCAAGGGTTGGAATTTTTCCGTCCATATCATTCTGTGGATTATATGGAGGGAAAGGAACCGCAGGTTGTTCTCGCACAAAGCATCCTCTATCTATTCCCTTATAGAAGAATTTGTTTTTCTTTTTAAGTTTTGGTCATCTCAACTGAAAGACGATGATAGACAGTCTTACTACTATCATCGGTTAGATGAATCCCTTACAGTTCTTACTAACCTTAACGCATTATGAATTTTCTACTTCTGATTGTTGGTATTTTTAATCGGGAGTTTGATTACTTCTTACTTTTCACAGTGTGGCTGTACTGTGTTATTTTGTCTACCTTCTTTTCTCTAGCTCTTGACTCATTTTGCTATTTCTTATGCAGGTGTAATCTTTGGATTGTTTGCCTGGCCTCTGAGGCTCTCTGATGGTTTTTGTTCCCATGTTAGCCTGCTGGTTTCTCTTGCGGTTTGTTTTTGATTTTGTTCTGGGCTTTGGATCGGGGTTCCTCTGGGCTGTGTGGTGATTGTCTTTTGTGCTGGTCGGGTGTTTAGCTACAGCGGTTTCTCTTATGTTGTAGTTAGCTTCTGTTTTGTTTTGGGGAACTTAAGTAAGGAGGGTGAGCGCGAGATGTAGCTATAAGCGTTCTATCTCTTGGACTTAACTTCCTGTTTGGATGTTGTCTCCTGAAGATCTCTGGCTATGTTTATTACTGATGCTTATTAGTGGTGGTTTTTCTTCCCTCAGTTGTGCATCTTTCATGCTGCGCTCGTTTCTTTGTTGTGATAGTGGCCATGTTTAGTTTAGGAGCCATTTTGTTTATTCTGCACTATTAGTGCGAATGTTGTGCTTCTTTGCTGGTTTGGTTTTTATATCACACTCTGTCTTTTTTCTATTGCGATGATTCTTTCGAGGCATACTGGAGTATGGTTGTATTATTGCGTGTTTTCTCCATCCAAGTCTTTCAGACCGGGATGTTTTTCCCTTGCGTGCTCGGCGCCATTTGGTTCGTTGGTGATGTAGTCACTGATTTGTTCTGTTTTTCAGGATCGGGATCTGCTTCCTGGTCCCTTACTATTGGCTGTTGGCTCTAGCTTTCTTGTGATTTTGAATGCTGTAGCTATTCCCCTCTACTGCTGTGAGTTTTGCTTCCTGATGCTCCTCGCCCCACGTTTTGATGGGTCTGCTCCCTTTGTTGCGATCGTGTTTGCAGCTCTCCTCGAGGTCGCCCGCGCGCATGCTTCTCTTCCGCCCTCTCTGCAGTCAGGGCTAGCTGATGGTGCTTCGCGCGCGTTGTTTGGTCCCGATCGGCCCGCATCCTCTCTAGATTATATCTTCTTGTACTATTGTATTGTAATTCTATTGCTAGTCTCTGATTGTTGTCTTTGCCAGCGTTTTTTTCGACTGGAGTTCGCGTTTTACTTCTTGTAAAACCCTTTTACAGCGTGTTGTACAGTGTATTCTGCTTTATTAATATATTTTTTGATCGGGCTGGAGTCTTTTGACTCTATCCGCTTACATCAAAAAAGATATTGTGTTAAGATTCTTCTTGCAACTCTTTTTCAATTTCAACCTGCCTATTCCATATATGAACACTTGTCTCATCATCTTCAACAATGTGCAATATCTATTTGCAAGAGGATTAGATTCATCAAAAATAATATCAATCAATTCCTGAATAGTGTCTTTTTTTATTGAAGACACGATATGTTTTACTATTTAGAGAATACCCTAAGAATACACCCTCATCGCTTTCACGATCAAACTTTCCTAGGTTATCTAGAGTATTTAAAATAAACTCTTTACCTCTAAAGACTTGAAAATAACTTAGATTTGGTCGTTTTTGTAGTATAGTTTAAAATGTGTTTTCTCAAGATATTTTCTAATAATTAATTGGTTTATAGTGTAACATACTGTTTTACAGCTTCAACCCAAAAAAGTTTAGGAAGATCACGCTCGCTAAGCATAGTACCAGTCATTAATTGAATCATCTCAACAACCTCATTTTGTTGAGGAGTGTGAAGAAAAGAAAACTCATGTTTTATTCCTTTTTGACCTCAAAAAGATGTAAAGAGTTCATTTTGAAATTTTCCACCATGATCATTACGAATAGTTATGATGGTAAGGTTTTTCTCATTTTCAAATCTTCGACAATTTTTTTGAATGTTGAGAGGAGTTTCATCTTTGTGAGAAAAAATCAACCTAGGTAAAAAAAACTAAAATCATCAACAACTACAAAAGCATATTGTGCACCTCCAGTACTACGGGTACGTAATGGACCAAATTGATCCATATGCAAAAGTTCAAATGGTCGAGAGGTTGAAACCATGTAAGAGCTCTTAGTTTTCTTACCAAATTGACATGAATCGCATGGTTTGTCTTTTCTAAACATTATTTTTGGAATGCCTCTTACAAGTTCTTTGTTCACTAATTTATTCAGATTATCCATTGATGTATGTTCAAGCAGCATGTGCCATAACCATTCATCTTCATTTCTAGTTACAAAAAACTTCATACTTTCTTATGACAAGATTGCTTAGTAGTTTTACGTTCTTGTGGCTCGTTGTAACAAAGTTGTCAAAGATCTTGAATTCCTTTTCACAAAGTAATTAGGCCCTTCGTATTTTTCAACAGCTTTTCTAGCTCAATTATTCTACAGCAAAATCTCTTTCTAGTTTGATATTCATGTTTGGTATTCCAACGAAGAGTATCAAGAGTTGCATCAAGTTTCTTATTATGTTCGAGGGCTTCCTTACAACCTTCCACTACTACGTCAAACTTTCTTTTGTATTCAATAAGATCATTAGTGAGCTTAGCAATATAGGCGGCAGATTTCTTATGAATTTCTTTTAGGTTTTCATTATCTATTGCCAGGGATTTTTGAATCTGTTGTTTTAGATATTCGTTTTCCTCTATTAATAAATCATCATTTCCAAATGACTCAGTAATCAACAGGTTTGCATCTTTCAGCCTTTTATTTTTAGTAATACAAAGTCATGTAATTCACTAGATATTCGCTTATATTATTTTAGCTCACGACTAAGATTGTTTGCATAATCTTTGAGGTCATTACATATATCTACTAATTCATCATAGATGGGTTCTTCGATTACCTCTTCTTAGAGTGGTGATTGCCCCTCATCATTTTTAAGAGCCATAAATCCGAAGTCGTTGAGTCCTTGTTCTTCATCACTTGAGTCTGAATCGAGCCATGTTACCTTTAGTGCCTTCTTTCTAAATCCTGGATTGGAATTATAAGCTTTGTTCCTAACTTGAGAGAGAGAACAGTTTGCAAGAATGTGTTCTGGCTATTTGCATTTGTAGCATGCATCCTCTTTGTCTTCGTCTCTTCCTCCCTGAAACCTGCCAATTTTTTTATGTTTAAGGTACTTACTGAATTGTTTAGTCAGCAACGCGATTTGTTTGTCAGATTCTCCATGATCTGATTCTGATTTTGTTTACCGTGAGGTTGCTGCTTTGAAAGCTATAGTATTCTCTTCATTTTTAAGAATGATCCCAATGTTCTACCGGTACCTCTTTGTTTCTGCCATCTTCATCTCATATATTTTCAATTTGCCCTGAAATGTATAGCAGTCGAATATTTTCTCTTCAAGTGTCTCCCTCATTACAGTAGCTTTCATTTCTCATTCAAGTGTGAGATAGCTTATGATTTTTCCAACATTTTGGTCATCATCTAACCTCTTACCTAAGCTCTCAAGTGTATTGGCGATAATGTCAAAGAGATCTAGCATATGGTCTACATTTTTCTCTTGGAATCATACGAAAACATCAAACTTATATAAAAATAAAGTAACTTTGGCCTTTACCTCATATGCGGTTCCTTCAGGATGTTTTAACATATTGTTCTAGATTTCTTAAGCTGTTTTGCAGTTGAGCCCACATCGCATCAGTTCTTCATTTTTTAAACCGGCATAAAGTGTTGTTATTGCTTTGGAGTTTGCAGTTTTCAATGATAGTTCGGATGCTGTGCAGGTCTTCTTTCCATCACTAACATGGATATCAATATTTTTTACACAAACGTTTCATACTTCTTCTCCAAGCATCTGCAAAAAGTGAGACATGCGAACTTTCCAAATCATAGTATCGGTCGACTACTTTTATAAGCAGTCAATCGTTCTGTAATGCCCTGATTTTTCAATTAATGTAAAATTATTTTATTTTGCACGTAGTATGCACGTGCAATATTTTGATTGAATTAAATCTTATAATTATTTTATTATGAGGTGTATAAATATTTAAATAGGTGTTCTCAAATTATTTTATACAAAAGCCTTTCTTAAATAAATAGAAAGCCTTATTTTAAATGCCTTTTTCTTAAAAGCCCAAAATGTAATTTATTTATTTTATTTTTAATAACTATTTTGGCCCAAAACTAAAGCCCATGGATTAATCTATTTTATTTAACTTGTCATGTAGAAGACTATTTTAATACTATTTTATTTTTATACAAATTAAAATGTACAATTTTGGTCCTAGTTGCATGCACGTGCACTACACGTACACGTGCAATGCACACTTCTCCTAGTTGGCCGGTTGCACTCTTTTGGGAGGGAAACCCAAATTTTGAATGGTGATCATGGCATGGTGGTTATGTGGGTGTGGGTAGTTTTTATAACTCCTACTCTAATCTTGGCCCTCCATCCTACAACCAACTAGTTAATCCTAGCCATTCATTCCATTTGATTTCTAGTATAAATACCCCCCCATGGCTAGTATTCTTATGCAAATTATATCTTTCCAAACCTATAGTCTAATTTAGTAATAGTTGTGAGTTAAAAAGATTGAGAGATTGTGTGGGATTGCTTGCATTTTTCCAAGGAGGAGAGGCCGGCTAGTTCAAGGAGGAAGCATTCGGTTTGCTTGGGTGTTCGTGGAGCTTGTGCGCGCATCGTCTAGGAGGAGGTGCATCTTGTTGCAAGGATTTGTTGCTTTTGTGTTTGTTCTCTCCATACAAGGTGGGTTTGATTTTCCTTATTTCTAATTAGAAATGATGCATGGAAAATATTAACAAGAATACATTTTTAATGAGAAAGATAGTTCATAAATTGATTGGAATGTTAATGAACAACTTGCATGTGGTTCTATTGTTAAAATTGAGTTGTGGATAAAATTCTCCATGCTTATTAGAATGAATGAATGATAGTGGTTAAATTTTCTTAAGAATGATGCTAGTATGATATTGAGACATGATGCATGGGAAATACTAATAAGAATGCTAGTTTAATTGGAAATTTGAAGCATGAAATTGATTAAGAAAGAGCACACTTTTGAAAAGAGTAACTTTCTTGAATGTTTGAGTTGTGAATATGCTAATGGATAAGTGGTTATCTATTTTATGATGTACATGATTTGACTAGAAGCATAGGTTGGTTTAATGAAACTACATTTGTTACTATCAAAGAACTACCCACAAAGTTAGTAGTTTGAGTTTTGTGTTAAATAGACCCTTTGCATTAATGAATTCAAATAAGAGTTGCCTGTAGATAAATGATTAAAATCAGTAGATTAATGTGAAATATATTGTCAAAAAGATTAGAATACTATGGGGGAAAGAAACATCAAAAAGAAAGTGTTAGAATGTATAATTTGAATTAAAAGTGTAAAAATATGTTTTTATTATCACAAAAATTATTTTGCTCACACTGACATATGAATTATGTGAGAGAGAATTATTCTGGAGTTATACAATATATTTTGATGAGAGCAAAACGAAAAGAAGATTAATTGAACATCGAGATGTTTTTAACAACAGTGGCAATTGATTCAAAAAGATTTTAGATTGTACTGTGACAACCTGAGCATGTAGCTCAAGTGGTCACTGTGTGCGGCTGTGTTCTTTGGGGTGACTGGTTCGAACCCCTGTAGCATACATTTGTTTACATCTTTTTTTAAAACATTAGAATCAGTGACAGAGAGTAATAAATACTCTCTGTCTCCTCTTTAAATCGCTAGCACAAACCAGCCTAGTGGTCTGTCCTGTTGGCTGTGTTCTTTGGGGTGCGGGTTCGAATCTTGCTAACGGCAAGAATGGAAAAAATATTTTTTTTGGGTTTTTAAGAGTCCAAAAATTATGGAAAAAATATGACTATTCTCCTAAAAATGTAAGGGACTTTATAAAAAATGATTTGGGGATTATTTGAATGAAATAAACTATGGTTTGGAAATAAAATGCATAAATAGAAATATGATTCTATATGTTTATTGATGTGAAATTATAACTCAAAAGTATAAGTGAAATGAAGGACTAGAAATTGATTTGGCAAAAAGAAACTTGGTTGTATGACATAATGCAATTTATTTCTCATTTGTGGAACAATATGAAGTATGCATATTTGTTAATAATGTGAAATTGGATTTGATGTGATAATTGATAAAGTGCATGAAATTCATGTACAGTTATGGACTTGTGAACAAATTAGGGATCATGAATTGAAAAGAGAATATACATGTGAGTATGAGAACTCAACATGGAGAATTTATGAGTTGAAAATTGTGAAATGAAAATTGAAATAGAGTAGCTAAGTCTCCTCCGGCATTGAGAAATGAAATGAAATGAAATGAAATTAGACCAAGGTTGGTCATGTTGAAATGAATGAATAAGTCCGGTTCAGTGGAGAGACTAACTCTAGAGATTTAATTTTTGTTCATGATTTTTGATAAAACTAAGGATTAGTACATAGTGAAGACGTGATGAAAGTAGAAGAAAAATACGAGTATGGGGGCCATCGGATTAGCGGTGTGAGAGTGATCCACAGGCTGCCTGCTTGATGCGTCAAGACATGGCGTGGGCACTACTCCAGAATTATCGTCCCGGTGGCGACGCTTGTGGGATGTTCGAGTGGCTATGGGTGGTGCCATTGTTCCATGGCGGAGGCTGAATTGTCCATAGGTTGCCTGCTCGATGCGTCGTGTCAGTGCGTGGGATTCCCCTCCAGGCTGCCTGGACATGGGCTCATATATCATAGGACATCTAAGACACTACCGTAGTTACAGTAGTAGACTAAGTCATAATGAGGGATTGAACCCTATAAGATGAAGAACGATTAAGGGCTTGCCCTCGGACCTATGTAGTATGGGATGCATAGAATCCGAACAAGTGCGCATTAGTGTCATGTAACATAAATAAATGCATTAAGGATTAAGTGCATAATCATAACACGACATCAATAGGGTAGTCCCTTTAAATTGAAATGTGACAAGTTTGTGTTTGTTAAATATGGAAAATTAAGTTATACTATTTCCGACATAGAGAGGATGGCCGTGTATAATGTTCGTCGGTTGAATAAACTGACATACCCACAGTCTTATATGCAGGTAAATGACATGTTAAAGAGGAATGGATGCTTAAAGATTGTACCATGTTGTTGTACATTTATTTAATTGTTGTATTTTACTTCCGCTGTGCAAATGTAAAATGTAATATTGATGTAAACTCTAATGTAAGATGAAAAGTTTAAATTTCCTTGTAAAATTGTACTAAAGGAAGTGAAAAGATCCTGTAGAACATCTCGAATTCAGTGTATTTGGGATTCGGGGCGTTACAGAGTGGTATCAGAGCCACGCTTTCCACGTTTCCACACTTGTACAAACTTATAAGGAACGACACCCTAGTAGTGGACATTAGAGTGTATGTTTGATGTCTAGAGATTTAAATGTAAGTGACTTATATTTGTGTTGCTCTAAAATTTATGCTTCTTCCTCTCTATTTCTATGATGGCTGATCACTTCGACCCTGCTGGAGGCGACGACTGGCATATCATTGAGGAAGAGTACCATCCTGGACAAGCTGATTCCGAGGACGAGTACTATCCAGGGCAAGCAGATTCTGACGGTGAAGAATGGCCTGAATCCCGAGAGATCACCCCACCTCCGGATTCATCTGATGACTCTTCTTCTGATGAAGAAGAAGAACCAGTTCCAAATAGTCTAGTGACTTCTCTTCAGAGGCAGGTAGAGACACTGCGAGAGAGAGCTGGATTGTTGGAGGCTCAGCTGGCGAAACGGAAGGACGACTATTCTGTTCTCAGTCATCGGGTTTGGGAACTCGAGAAGAGGAAGAACCTGACTGATGTGCTGAAGGATGAAGTGGATGAACTACGGGAAGAACTTCGAGCAGCGAAGAGGACCATGGGAGGCATAGTACTTGGCTGGGAGGAATTTCTGGAAGAATTCCGCAGTCACTATTTCCCCTCCGACGTCCAGGAGAAGAAGGCAATGGAGTTTCTGTCGCTTCAGCAAGGCAGCATGTCGGTGAGAGCGTATGAGACCAAGTTTACTCAGCTCTCAGGGTATGCGCCGGAACTGGTGATGGATGAGGCTAAGAAGGCTCGTAAGTTCGAGCATGGATTGAGGCCGAGCTTGAGGTCCCGGATGATACCGCTTGGTATCAGGAGATTCGACAAGTTGGTGAAGAGGGCCGCAGCGACGGAAGCGGATATGGAGCAGTTCCAAGTTGTTCAGAACCGGAGGAACAACTGGCAGTCTGGAAAGAGGCCCGCACATTCTGGGAGTTTCAAGGGGCAACCATCTGCACAGAGGTTCAAACCGACAGGGGCGAACGCTATTAGTGTGGCTGGAGGACCTGGAAACAATGTGGTGAGACCTCCTGCGGTGACTTGCTTCAACTGTGGTGAAACGGGACATTACCGATCTCAATGTCCCAAACTACGGAATGGTAATAGCAATGTACCAACGCAGCAGGCTGGGAAGAGGCCGTACCAACCAGGGCGAGTATTTGCCTTGACGGAAGCTGATGCTGATGAGGCAGATCAGGTCATCTCTGGTACGAGGGCTGGTGTTTAGAGGTTTTTGTCATTTCTTTTCCCGCTTATATTGTGAAACTGTTACGTAATGGTGTTTATTATGTAACAGGCGAACTTTATCTTAATGGAATGAAAGCTATTGTGTTGTTCGATACTGGATCCTCTCATACATTTGTGTCTCCTAAGTTTGCTAAAGTGTTGGGAGTTGAACCGAAGATTTTTCCATGCAAGATCTTAGCAGTAGCTACTCCGTCAGGGGAAACTTTAACCGCTGATCGGTATTACGCTGATTGCGAGATTGTGATTGGGGATAGAATCTTTGGGATTGATCTGATCGAGCTGACTATCTTGGGAGTCGATGTTATCATTGGCATTGATTGGATGTCGGTGTACAGTGCAAGCATCGAGTGTAAGACCAAGACGGTAACAGTGAAGGCTCCAGGTGGACCTGAAGTCATTTTCCAAGGGAAGCAGAAATGTTCTAAGCTGGTGGCAGCTATCCGCAAGGAAGAGACTCCTGTGGAAGTGCAAGGGATTCCTGCGGTTTGGGACTATCCGACAGTGTTCTTGGAAGATTTTCCTGGGTTACCTCCGCATCGTGATGTAGAGTTCAGCATCACTGTTCAACCGGGAAGTGCACCCATTTCTAAGGCACCGTATAGGATGGCTCCAGTGGAACAGGATGAGGTGAAGCGGCAGATTGAGGAACTGTTGGGGAAAGGCTTTATTCAACCTAGTGCGTCACCTTGGGGAGCACCAGTGCTTTTGGTAAAGAAGAAGGATGGATCGATGAGAATGTGTATCGATTACCGGGAGCTGAATAAAGTCACTGTTCAGAATAAGTATCCGATTCCTCGAATTGATGATTTGTTCGATCGTCTACAAGGAGCAGCTGTTTTCTCCAAAATAGATCTTCGATCAGGTTACCACCAAGTTCGAGTGAAAGCTGAAGATGTGCACAAAACTGCATTTAGAACTCGGCATGGGCATTACGAATTCTTAGTTATGCCATTTGGAGTGACGAATGCACCCGCAATCTTCATAGATTTGATGAACAGAGTTCTGAGGCCGTTCATTGATTCTTTCGTCGTGGTGTTTATCGTTGATATTCTCGTGTACTCCAAGTCAGAGGAGGAGCACACTGAGCATCTGGCAGTAGTTTTGCAAAAGCTGGAAGAGCAGAAGTTGTATGCCAAGTTATCCAAGTGTGATTTCTGGAAATCTAAAGTGGTATTCCTAGGTCACATCCTTTCTAAGGAGGGAGTGGCAACTGACCCTCAGAAGATAGAGGCAGTGAGAGATTGGGCTAGACCTACTACAGTGAAGGAAGTCAGAAGTTTTCTTGGGATGACTGGATACTACAGGAGATTCATTCAAGGTTATGCTTAGTTAGCTGTACCGCTTACTGGTCTGACCAAGAAGAATGTAAGCTTCAAGTGGACTGAGCAATGTGAGGCGAGCTTTCAGGAGTTGAAAGATAGGCTGACTACTGCACCTATTTTGGCTTTGCCTAGAGCAGGTGTTGAGTATGACGTTTATAGCGATGCTTCACATCGTGGGCTTGGTTGTGTCCTAATGCAAGAAGGAGGAGTAATCGCTTATGGGTCTAGGCAACTACGACCGCATGAAAAAAATTACCCGACTCATGATCTGGAGTTGGCTGCGATTATCTTTGCCCTGAAGCAATGGAGGCACTACGTGTACGGTGAGAAATTGAACATGTACACGGACCACAAGAGCTTGAAGTATATATATCAGCAGAGGGATCTGAATCTGAGGCAGCGGAGATGGTTGGAAGTGCTTGAGGACATGCGACCTGAGATCAAGTATCATCCTGGGAAAGCTAATGTTGTTGCTGATGCACTTAGTCGCAAGAGCAGTTTAGCCAGTTTGATTACAACTCAGAAGCATCTGATTGAGGAATTGGATCATTCAGGTATTGAGGTTGTCTTGCAAGGATTGGGAGCATCTTTGGCTCAGTTGAGGCTTCAGCCTACACTGAATGGAAGGATCATTGCAAGTCAGGAGGTTGATGCTGATATCTTGGAGATGAAGGAGCAGGTTGGTGCTGGTAGGTTGCCCGAATTTCAAATCAGGGATGGAGTGCTGTGGTTCGGAGATAGACTATGCGTTCCAAATCAGGCGGACCTGAAAGAGAGTATTCTTCAGGAGGTGCATGCTACTCTTTTGTCTGTACATCCTGGGAGTACTAAGATGTATAAAGACATCAAACAGCATTTCTGGTGGTCAGATTTGAAGCGGGATGTGGCTGAATTTGTGGCGAAGTGTGAGGTTTGTCAGCAAGTCAAAGCCGAAAATCAGAGACTTGGAGGTCTATTACAGCCGTTACCTATTCCGGAATGGAAGTGGGATAACATCAGTATGGATTTCATTACGGGATTGCCTAAGAGTTCTAAAGGCAATGATGCTATTTGGGTTATAGTCGATCGACTAACCAAGTCCGCTCACTTTTTGGCGATGAAACTCACCGCTTCGATGGACAAGTTGGCTGAGATGTATGTTGGCGAGATTTTCCGGCTTCATGGCGTTCCGTCAACTATCGTGTCTGATCGAGATGCGCGGTTTACTTCGCATTTCTGGAGGAGTCTTCAGACAGCTTTGGGGACCAAGACAGATTTCAGCACTGCTTTTCATCCACAAACCGATGGGCAGACCGAGAGAATCAACCGTATTCTTGAGGATATGCTTTGGTGTTGTATACTAGACTTTGGAGGCAGTTGGGAAAGGTATTTACCTTTGGTAGAGTTTTCCTACAACAACAGTTTTCAGGCCAGTATCGGGATGGCGCCATACGAAGCTTTGTATGGCAGGAAGTGCAGAACACCTGTTTGTTGGTTTGAAGTTGGGGAGCGTCAGTTGTTTGGTCCTGAGCTTGTACAGCAAACTTCTGAGAAGATTGTTCTGATCAGGAAAAGGTTGGTGGAAGCTCAGAGCAGGCAGAAAAGCTATGCAGACAACCGGAGAAGGGACCTTGAGTTTGAGGTTGGTGACTTCGTCTTTCTGAAGGTATCGCCCAGTAAAGGTGTGGTTCGGTTTGGCAAAGGCGGGAAGTTAGCCCCGAGGTTTATAGGCCCGTATAAGATATTGAAAAGGTTCGGAAAAACTGCTTACCGGCTTGAATTACCGGAAGAGTTGTCTCATGTGCACAATGTCTTCCATGTGTCTATGCTGAGAGGTTACATTCCAGACCCGAGTCATCATTTGCCCAAAGTGCCGGAAGGTTTGCAGTTAGACCTGAATTACATCGAGTCTCCTGTTGAGGTTGTTGATCGTCGAGAGAAAGTCTTGAGGAATAAGACGATACCGATGGTCAAGGTAGTCTGGAGAAACCACTTGGTTGAAGAGGCTACTTGGGAATCTGAGGAGAGGATGTTGAAGGACTATCCTGAGCTTTTTGCTTGATTGTATCTTTGTATCTTTTGTCCTTTTTGTTGTATTGTATTTTTTTCGTTTCTCGATCTTGACTGTAGTTCCGGGGACGGAACTATTCTAAGGAGGGAGTGTTGTAATGCCCTGATTTTTCAATTAATATAAAATTATTTTATTTTGCACGTTGTATGCACGTGCAATATTTTGATTGAATTAAATCTTATAATTATTTTATTATGAGGTGTATAAATATTTAAATAGGTGTTCTCAAACTATTTTATACAAAAGCCTTTCTTTAAATAAATAGAAAGCCTTATTTTAAAGGCCTTTTTCTTAAAAGCCCAAAATGTAATTTATTTATTTTATTTTTAATAACTATTTTGGCCCAAAACTAAAGCCCATGGATTAATCTATTTTATTTAACTTGTCATGTAGAAGACTATTTTAATACTATTTTATTTTTATACAAATTAAAATGTACAATTTTGGTCCTAGTTGCATGCACGTGCACTACACGTACACATGCAATGCACACTTCTCCTAGTTGGCCGGTTGCACTCTTTTGGGAGGGAAACCCAAATTTTGAATGGTGATCATGGCATGGTGGTTATGTGGGTGTGGGTAGTTTTTATAACTCCTACTCTAATCTTGGCCCTCCATCCTACAACCAACTAGTTAATCCTAGCCATTCATTCCATTTGATTTCTAGTATAAATACCCCCCCATGGCTAGTATTCTTATGAAAATTATATCTTTCCAAACCTATAGTCTAATTTAGTAATAGTTGTGAGTTAAAAAGATTGAGAGATTGTGTGGGATTGCTTGCATTTTTCCAAGGAGGAGAGGCCGGCTAGTTCAAGGAGGAAGCATTCGGTTTGCTTGGGTGTTCGTGGAGCTTGTGCGTGCATCGTCTAGGAGGAGGTGCATCTTGTTGCAAGGATTTGTTGCTTTTGTGTTTGTTCTCTCCATACAAGGTGGGTTTGATTTTCCTTATTTCTAATTAGAAATGATGCATGAAAAATATTAACAAGAATACATTTTTAATGAGAAGATAGTTCATAAATTGATTGGAATGTTAATGAACAACTTGCATGTGGTTCTATTGTTAAAATTGAGTTGTGGGTAAAATTCTCCATGCTTATTAGAATGAATGAATGATAGTGGTTAAATTTCCTTAAGAATGATGCTAGTATGATATTGAGACATGATGCATGGGAAATACTAATAAGAATGCTAGTTTAATTGGAAATTTGAAGCATGAAATTGATTAAGAAAGAGCACACTTTTGAAAAGAGTAACTTTCTTGAATGTTTGAGTTGTGAATATGCTAATGGATAAGTGGTTATCTATTTTATGATGTACATGATTTGACTAGAAGCATAGGTTGGTTTAATGAAACTACATTTGTTACTATCAAAGAACTACCCACAAAGTTAGTAGTTTGAGTTTTGTGTTAAATAGACCCTTTGCATTAATGAATTCAAATAAGAGTTGCCTGTAGATAAATGATTAAAATCAGTAGATTAATGTGAAATGTATTGTCAAAAAGATTAGAATACTATGGGGAAAGAAACATCAAAAAGAAAGTGTTAGAATGTATAATTTGAATTAAAAGTGTAAAAATATGTTTTTATTATCACAAAAATTATTTTGCTCACACTGACATATGAATTATGTGAGGGAGAATTATTCTGGAGTTATACAATATATTTTGATGAGAGCAAAACGAAAAGAAGATTAATTGAACATCGAGACGTTTTTAACAACAGTGGCAATTGATTCAAAAAGATTTTAGATTGTACTGTGACAACCTGAGCATGTAGCTCAAGTGGTCACTGTGTGCGGCTGTGTTCTTTGGGGTGACTGGTTCGAACCCCTGTAGCATACATTTGTTTACATCTTTTTTTAAAACATTAGAATCAATGACAGAGAGTAATAAATACTCTCTGTCTCCTCTTTAAATCGCTAGCACAAACCGGCCTAGTGGTCTGTCCTGTTGGCTGTGTTCTCTGGGGTGCGGGTTCGAATCTTGCTAACGGCAAGAATGGAAAAAATATTTTTTTTGGGTTTTTAAGTGTCCAAAAATTATGGAAAAAATATGACTATTCTCCTAAAAATGTAAGGGACTTTATAAAAATAATTTGGGGATTATTTGAATGAAATAAACTATGGTTTGGAAATAAAATGCATAAATAGAAATATGATTCTATATGTTTATTGATGTGAAATTATAACTCAAAAGTATAAGTGAAATGAAGGACTAGAAATTGATTTGGCAAAAAGAAACTTGGTTGTGTGACATAATGCAATTTATTTCTCATTTGTGGAACAATATGAAGTATGCATATTTGTTAATAATGTGAAATTGGATTTGATGTGATAATTGATAAAGTGCATGAAATTCATGTACAGTTATGGACTTGTGAACAAATTAGGGATCATGAATTGAAAAGAGAATATACATGTGAGTATGAGAACTCAACATGGAGAATTTATGAGTTGAAAATTGTGAAATGAAAATTGAAATAGAGTAGCTAAGTCTCCCCCGGCATTGAGAAATGAAATGAAATGAAACCAAGGTTGGTCATGTTGAAATGAATGAATAAGTCCGGTTCAGTGGAGAGGCTAACTCTAGAGATTTAATTTTTGTTCATGATTTTTGATAAAACTAAGGATTAGTACATAGTGAAGACGTGATGAAAGTAGAAGAAAAACACGAGTATGGGGGCCATCGGATTAGCGGTGTGAGAGTGATCCACAGGCTGCCTGCTTGATGCGTCAAGACATGGCGTGGGCACTACTCCAAAATTATCGTCCCGGTGGCGACGCTTGTAGAATGTTCGAGTGGCTATGGGTGGTGCCATTGTTCCATGGCGGAGGCTGAATTGTCCATAGGTTGCCTGCTCGATGCGTCGTGTCAGTGCGTGGGATTCCCCTCCAGGCTGCCTGGACATTGGCTCATAGATCATAGGACATCTAAGACGCTACCGTAGTTACAGTAGTAGACTAAGTCATAACGAGGGATTGAACCCTATAAGATGAAGAACGATTAAGGACTTGCCCTCGGACCTATGTAGTATGGGATGCATAGAATCCGAACAAGTGCGCATTAGTGTCATGTAACATAAATAAATGCATTAAGGATTAAGTGCACAATCACAACACGACATCAATAGGGTAGTCCCTTTAAATTGAAATGTGACAAGTTTGTATTTGTTAAATATGGAAAATTAAGTTATACTATTTCCGGCATAGAGAGGATGGCCGTGTATAATGTTCGTCGGTTGAATAAACTGACGTACCCACAGTCTTATATGCAGGTAAATGACATGTTAAAGAGGAATGGATGCTTAAAGATTGTACCATGTTGTTGTACATTTATTTAATTGTTGTATTTTACTTTCGCTGTGCAAATGTAAAATGTAATATTGATGTAAACTCTAATTTAAGATGAAAAGTTTAAATTTCCTTGTAAAATTGTACTAAAGGAAGTGAAAAGATCCTGGTAGAACATCTCGAATTCAGTGTATTTGGGATTCAGGGCGTTACACGTTCACCTCAGTCCGAAGACAGAAGTGCGCGGTCGACTAACTCAATTTTGCACTATATTGTGCAGTCGAATGTGCGACAGTCGACCGACCATATGTGTGGTCAATCGTTAATTTGCCAGATCCGACGGTGAATTCCTTTATATTTCTTCCATAACTAATTATTCAATCAACGATTCTTTACATGGTATTTCCTCACATAAACAGAAATAAATTTACAATATTTGCTGGCTTTCTTGAGGAATTAAAGCACATGTTTCTTGAGTTGAAATCATTTTGATATTTGCATTTTTTGACATTTTCCTCTTTTAGTTTAATTAATTTCAAATCTCTTTTATCTCTTTGTTTGATTTGCAAATTCCTATAGAACCTGTATATCTAAACTTCAAAATATTAGTCTCAGTAGTACATTTTGTACATACTAAACTTAGGGTCAACAAATAAGTTCTAATCTACAACAATAATTGCAAGTAGTATGATTATGCATCGGTTCATATGCATTTGAATAATTGTGCATATGAGTATGAGAGGATTGCTTAGGAATTTGAAGTTTCAGTGAATTGTTATAACCAAATTCTTATACGTCATTCTTGATTGCTTTGTCATAAAATATGTAGGGCTTTTTTCGTATTTTTCAATAGTTGTTTCAAACTCAATTATTTTATGACAAAGTTTCTTTCTTGTATGATCATCTCTTTTGGTATCCCAAAGGAGATTATCAAGTGCGCTATGAAGTTGTGGATTTTTCTTAAAGGCTTCTTCACAACCTTCCACTAATAAATCAAATTTTTTTTTGCATTCATCAAATTCAGTAGTAAGCTTAACAATATGAAAATTTTCTTATGAATTAGTTTTAGATTTTCATTATTTATTGATAGAGATTTTTGAATTTTTTCTTTTAAACTTTCATTATCTTCTATCTATCTTTTCTAAAGAACTCAAGTTCTTCAATAATTAAACAATTCACATTTTTTAAGTTTTCGTTTTTAGCAATGCATGAGTCATGTGATCCATTTTTATTTTTTTTATATTGTTTTAGTTCACGACTGACCTTTTTGGCACAATCTTTTAAATTATTAGCAATATCAAATAATTCATCATCAGTAAGTCTTCCGGTTATCTCTTCTTGAAGTGATGATTGCCCCTCATCATCTCCACGAGCTATGAATGTGAATTACATATTTGCTTGCTCATATTGATTGTCTTCATTAGCGCTTGAATCAGAATCAAGCCAAGTTGCATTCAATGCCTTCTTTTTACAATTTGAATTGAATTGTACGATTTGTTCATATCTTGATTGAGATGACAACTAGCACGAACATGTGCCGACTTCTTACATTTGTTACAAGTGTCTTCTTTGTCTTTGTCTCTTCCTCCTTGATATCTGCCATATTTTTTAGTTTTAAGGAACTTACTGAACTGTTTGGTGTGTAGTGCAATGTCCTCAGCGGATGTTTTATTGTCTAAGTCTGTGTTTGAACGACGCAGGGCAACAATTTTCAAGGCGATAATCTTCTCTTCTGTTTTGGGTATTATCCATCCAAATGTTCTATCTATAACTTTTTGTCTCTACCATATCCATTTCGTACATAACGAGTTTATCTTGAAAAGTGTAATAGTCGAACCTCCTTTCTTCATGTGTTTCACTCATGACAGTAGCTTTGATATTTCATTCTGGTGAGTGACAACTTATATTTTTTTTAACCTTTTGGTCATTTTCCAAGCCTTTAGTTAAGCTTTCAAGTTCATAAGCAATCACATCAAAGCGAATCAACATCTAATCTATACTATCACCTAGAATTATATGAAACACATCAAACTTATAATAGCATAATGTAACTTTAGCTTTTACCTCTGAGACAGTTCCCTCATGATGCCTTTGCATATTGTTCTATATTTTATATGAAGTTTTACAGTTTCATTTGCACCGCATGAGTTTTTCATTGTTTAAGCCAACATATAGTGCGGTCATAGCTTAGGAGTTTGCAGTTTTGAGTGAAAGTTCAGCTTTGGTGAATAATTTCTTTTCATCACTATCTATTTTGTTGATACAGACATTCTAGACATCTTCTCCAATCATGTGCACAAGCACAAAACGAGACAAACAAACCTTCCAAACATCATAGCATCTGCCATCAAAATTAGGTGAACGTGTAATACTTGACCCATTGGAGTTGGATGACTCCGATAAGTACAAGTCTTCGGGATGAGGAATTTCGGATATTGGACCTTTTGCTCTAGCTTTTAAGCCAATAATGAGCATCTCGCTCTAATACCACTGTTAATTACCGTTAATGAATAAGGTGATTGTGCGGAAATGAAAAACTTAAAATATATGCATAAAGTAAAGAGATAGAGTTAGAGAAAGCAACAGTGCAAAGTGGCAATGACACAATAATATAAGAGGTTCAACCCCAGGTCTAATCCACTCATATTTCCTACAACAATTATGTGTCGCAGGCATTCCATTATACTCAAACCCCGTATATTGAGTTCTCAGTATTCAGAACGAGATTCCTATAACACCCAAAGGGACTTCTATTACTTTATAAGCCCCGAAAACCGCCTCTTTTCGAACAAAAAAAAGCAAGATCGGCATCTTAACTAAGAAAATAATAAAAGCACACTTCTCTATTGATGGAACCTGTGTGTGTCTTTGTCCTCCATCGCTCCAGAAGAGCTGTAAGTAATGAACGGTCGCATTTTACATTCTCTAACATCGACATTACGTGTAAAGCGGCATTGACCAAATAGTTGTGTATACGGGGGTGCACCAGCAATGTCGTGTGTAGCCGGAAACTCATAGCCTTCGTCTTCCCTTCCACACCGACTGAGACATGTTCTTTTCTTGCAAATATAGTATGGTTGAGTTGAATGGACATGGACCTCCAAGTGCGGTGGAAGACGACACACCTACTGCATATCAATATCCTACTCATATCAATATTGAAGGCATGTTTCAATACTCGTATCATAGTACTACTCAAATTAATCTCCATGGCATCTCAATAAACTACGTAGGTACATGCATACATACATATCAATATCAATACACAGTGAATATTTTAAAACAGATTAAGGGTTTTGGATTACCTTGCATAATACGAAATTTAATGGCATGGATGTTGTCGGTGCTGAGCGGGGAAGTTGCTAGATAAGCTCTGATATTTGCTCAGCAATTTCTGATTCAATGTGAGTTGTAGAAGATTCGGCGCTAAGATCCAAGTGGATGAGAAAGGAGGGAATCAGAGGTGATGAAGATTATTATTTATGAATTATGATTTTATTAATTTTGGGGGATAAGAAAGATGACAGATTGAAGGAGAAGTGTGGGATCTAGGGTTTTAAGATTTTTGGGTCTGGGGTTTGGGTTCGGAAGTGGAGGAAGAGAGAGATAAAGTGAAAGGGGAAGGAGAAGAGGGGGCCACTATTTATATGTAAGCACTATTATACTTATGCCGCTATCTCAAATAACGGCAACCCGCATAAGGTTGCCATTTTTTGGGATATCGACATCAGTTATAAGATGATTCACACTTGCAATTTTTTATTAAGTTAGAGACCTAATTCTCAAGCCCTAGTTGTGAGATGTACCTATGTCGTTACTTCCAATAACGGCATCTGGAGAAAAAAAAAAGTACAGGTACTGCTTTTGACAACAACGGTATTAAAATAACATATGTCGTTGTTGGTAATTGCATTTTATGCTGACGTGACCAAAATGAGCCAATTTGGTAAATATTTTTGAAAATGGTTTAGTTTGGTAATTATTTTTCAAAAAGCAGGTCAGTACGAAAAAAATCCAAATTATAAGAGTCGTGTATGTATGAATAAGTAAAATGGTCACATTAGGTGATATATGAGGAATGAGTACATTGAATTTAAAACTCAACGACATCTTTTACAAGTTGGTAATTGTGATGTAAACTAGCAAATAAAACAAACATAAAATTTAGTTTTTGAAGAGCGTACGAGTAGGCCACTAAGTTGTAGCAGCTCAGATGATAAGAAAATGAGATAGATAAAGAGATGTTACAGATTCAATGCCAATGCCAGATTATGATATAACCCTATATTTGGGGGGAAAAAGGCCCTAAAAGTCATGGTATGAGTAAAGTCATGCTTAAGTGTGACAACTTAATATTAAGAAAAGAAAGCGGATTATCAAAGTAATTCTAGTGATAATGAGTTTTTGGTGGAAAAAATTAATTAAACAATTTATACAGAGTATGAACTTGTTAATTGATTTTTGACTCAGACTCTGGGTGAATACCAAACAAGACAGTACAGGAGAACGTAATATTTTAATAAAAATGAATTTTCAAAATAAAAATTTCTTTTTCCTAGACTGTCTCATTTTTTGTATTAACCCTAGAGTCTTAAGTCAAAAAATATTCAAAGATTTAGTTTAGTATATCAATCGATATCTTGGGGTTGAAGCATCAAGGTCAATTGGAAGAGCCCAATAAATATATTTTTCTCTGCATGCATATGCATTAGCTCAAGAGCTTGGGATTGGAGTTTTACAAATTCTAAGTTTGTGGTATTCCAGTACAAATTTATATTATACACTAATTAGTCAATAATTAAGTTTGTTATCCTAAGAGCTTGAGATTGGAGATCAAGGTCAATTGGTGTTATCGTAAGTACTTGTCAAATTAGTTGGCATTTTGCAGTCTTAATATTTAATTATTTATATATGACCAAGTAGCGACTAGAGTGTAATAATAAATATAATTAATGATAGTTGATGGTCTAATAATATATAATTTTTGGTAGGTAAGGGTACTAATAAGGGGAGTAAATTGGTTGGTGGGATGATGATGGTGGTGATGATAATAAATTGTACAACTGTGCAAGTTTAAGAGGAATGAACTTGCATGAAGCCCATCGCCCTAAATACTTGTTTATGGGAAACACTTGGTCATGGGCCGCCACGAGGGCACAAACCCGCACACACCATACTTGTGAGATCTAAATGAGATGTCAAGAATCTCAAATACTTATATTTGTAAGTTGTATTGTTTTTTTTGTGATAAAAGTGACCGACTCTGTCACCTGCTTCATTAAAGAGGATTTAAAGAAACCAAATATTACAAACATCATAAGTTCCATCTAGATCCGAACATCTAGAAACAAAACACATCTAATTATACAAAGATCAAATTACATTGTGACCATCCAACATCAAAAACCAAACGAATTGCTCCAGATGCCACAAACTCTTTCCCAAAATAATGCTGTCTACTTTAAACTCCCAAATAATCCACTCAGCCAAACTGCCCCCAGTCGCAAGCATATAGTAGGATAGGATGTCCCCCCCCCCCCCCCCCCCCCCCCCCCCTCCCAAAAAGTCCCTCCAAGCTACTCTGCACCCTCCAGACGCAGTTTCTTTCTTGTCCCTGTTTGACCTGCCCAAGCAATAATAAAGATCATTGTTTTATACAAAATCACTTTAATTGTACAAATATTTTACGAAAAAGATCATTGTTTTATGCAAAATCACTTTAATTGTACAAATATTTTACGAAAGCAAGCACCATTCCTATCTAGCCACAGGTTCCACATAGTCGCAGCTACAGTAATATCCCACATCAACCAATATTCTTTCCTAATGCGTGTCAATCTCCAATTCCCCCATAGGTCCAATATAGAGTAAAGTAGTATTGTTTTGTATTTCGTTTTTTGCATGGATCCTTACATATGAATATAGATTAATAACTATTTATCCTCTTGAGATTAATAACTATATATATATATAGATTAATAACTATGTATTGATATGTGTATTGTTGAGGTAATGGAGGGACTTGAATTTTGGATCATATATATGTGTATTAGTTGGAACAATACTTCTAATTAATTGGTATGAAAAATAGTATGTATCTTAAATTTTGTTTTTTTTCTTTCTTGTGGATGAGAATTACATTAAGAACCCAATTGTTAATCCTTATTGTTTAATACTTTTGGATACTTTAACAATATGCATATCCTATATGACACAGACAAGTATCGAATATTCATATTATTTATATACAAATAGGGATGGCAACTGGGCCGGGTCAACCGACAACCCACCCGCGACCCGGCCCACGAACCCGACCCGCTTAACAACTTCGCGGGTTCGGGTCGAACCCGGTGAACAATACCGGGTCGACCCGGGTCGCAATTTACGCGAATCGAATTCGTGAAACCCGGCCCACGAACCCGTTCAAAACCGCGAATTGGACCCGTTAACCCACGGGTCGAAACCCAACGGTCGAACCCCCTGCCGCACGCTGTCTTGCTGCCGTTGCTTGCAAACGGCTCTTAGAGCCGTTGTTAGGGGTTTTTTTTTTTGTTTTTGTTTTTTTTGTTTTTGTTTTTTCCCACTAATAAGCCTATAAATATCCCCTAAAAATCTCAAAAAAAATTACACCTCACTCTCTTACTCTCTCTACTATTATACATCATTTTAAAGAAATTTTTGAACAATTGTAGTATTCATCAAATAATTGTACAAGGAGGCATATACACGATCAAATTTCGGTCGTATCGGAAACAAAATTCAACGTCTTCAACGTCTTCAACTCTCTTCAATCCTCGTCAAATTTACTTCAACCTCTTCTCAACTCTTCAATTGCGGAATCGGCAAAGCGCTCCTCCATCTTTTCTATTATATTCTTATTTTCACGGTTTTTTTTACATACGCGTATTCTACGGTGAACGGTATCAAAATTTCTCTACCTCTCTTGTTAATTTTTTTTTTTGCGTTGTAGTTAAAATTATTGTTTATTTTTTGAACTTCTCTATCTCAACCCTCTTATTTTTTAGATTTTTTTTGTATAATTCACCGCTCCTACATTGTAGATTTTTTTTTACATATTTTAGCACATTACCACATTATGTCTAGATCACGCGGTAGCGGTCGTAGCGGACAAGATTCCTCCTCCTCTTCACATAGGCCACCAATTGTACCAATTAGTGAGCCCGCCCAAGATTACATTGATCCTACTATGGAACAATGGGGTACACACGACATGGATGTTGTAGGTGACATTCAATTAGAAGAAGAACAACAACAACAACAATCCGAAACCACACAACCCCGTAGTTGTAGGAAAAGTAGAAGAGAAACTAGCGATTGGCACAAGTTTTATGAGTATATCCCGGACGAACATACTCCGGGTGTAGATTTGAAAGTGTGTAAAACATGTAGTAAAACATACAAATTCAAGAGGGATGACGGCACCGGTACAATTAGTAGGCACATACAATATAATCATAAAGAACTTCTTGATCAAATACAAGGCCAACAAAAAATTAACTCTAGGACCGGTCAAGTAGATAGCCACCCTTATGATCCCGAACTTGTTCGTCGGGAAATGGCCCGATTAGTTATTAAGGAAGAGTTGCCATTTTCCTATTCCGAGAGTAGGAACTTGGAAAATTTTAATCAAACGGCCTTAAACCCTCATTTTAAAAAAATTCCGAGAAATACTTGCAGATCGGATTGTTTTAAAATGTATGTTGAAATGAAGAACGCGTTGATTGCAATTTTATGGAGTTTAACTTGTAGGGTTAGTTTAACTTCAGATTGTTGGACGGGTGTGAACAATATTCCAACGATGGGAATAACCTGTCATTGGATCGACAATGATTGGATTCTTCATAAAAGAATCATATCACTTGCGTCGTTGCCGTATCCCCATAGTGGCGCAGAAATAGCAAACCGTATTATAGAAATATGTGATGTTTTTCATATTCGCGATAAAATTATGGCTATTAGTTTTGATAATGCATCTAACAACAATGTAGCAATTACTACTTTAAAATCTGTATTAAACCCTCCATCTGAAAATATTTTTCATGTTAGATTTGCATGTCATATTATAAATTTATGTGTTCAAGATGCATTAAAAATAGCTGATTCATATATACATAAAATTAGAAATTGTGTACATTTCATTGCATTAAGTCCAAGCATTTTACAAGAATGGAAAGCTTGGTGTAGGGTTAGAAATGTTCCTTTTAGAAAATTTCCAAAGGATGTTAGACACCGATGGAATTCTACTTTTGATTTACTGAATGTTGTCACCGATTATAAAGCAGTTGTAAATGATTTTTGTATCGCAAAAAATATGCACAATTTTGAAATGACTCCCAACGATTGGTATTTTGCCGAAGTTTTGTTGAAATTTTTAGAACCTTTTAAAACCGCAACTTTAAAGTTTTCAAAAACATATGAATCTACTTCTAGTAGCATTTTTATTGAATTAGTTAGCATGATGCAAATATTTAACGAAATGTTAAATGATCCCTATATTAGTGACATTGTAATACCTGCATTTCAAAAAATTTTGAAATATTATTTTCCTCCTCCTATGTTGATTTGTGTTGCTACTGTTATGGATCCTCGTATCAAATTAGAAGGTACGAAGAATTTGATAGAAATGTTTTTTGGATATTTAGAAAACAATGTAGAATTAACAATTGATTGCGCTACTTTTTTAGTTCAGTTTGAATCTACGTTAAATAACTTGTATAACTATTATGATAGACGTTTTGCTTCTAGTAGTACAACTTCTGTAGTTAGTTCTTCTTCTGGTAGTTCTAAAGGTAAGGGTAAAAGTAGAATTGGTGATAGAACATTTAGTCTACTTGAACAAATTCAATCTAAAAAATCTAGGACTAATCAACCAAATGAATTAAATTGGTATAACCAACAGGATACTGAGCCTACTCTTTCCCCACTAGATATTTTACAATGGTGAAAAGAACATGAACACACTTTTAGTATTCTGTCTATTATGGCTAAAGATTTGCTAACTCCTCCTGTCTCTACAGTTGCTTCTGAGAGTGCATTTTCTACAAGTGGTAGGGTTCTATCTGATTACAGAAATCGGTTGAAGCCCGAGGCGTTGGAGATGCTCGTTTGCACAGAAGACTGGCTGAAGGCTGAAGATAGGACGCAAGGGAAAGCACTATCAAGTTCCACAAGTGGGAGCAACTCGCCCGAAGAACAACAACAACAACAACAACAATAGCTTTTCTTCTTATGTTAAATGAGAAAAATTGTAGTCAATTAAAATTGTACATAAGAAATATGTTATTGTATAAAACTTATTTGTGAATTGAATTCTTTATTTCGTTATAAATTGTTCAAATTGTATAACTTAAATTCATATGAATAAAATTTCAAAATTTGTTGTCAATTTCACTCTTTCAATCTTATTATTATTATTACAATTTTTTTTGTTTATTAGTATTATTACTTACTTAGTATTATAATTAAACATCATTTGGGGATATTTGATTCAATTTGAAGAATTGTAGTATTATTACTTATTAGTATTATTACTGAATTACATACTTAGTATTATAATTAAACATCATTTGGGGATATTTGAAGAATTGTAGTATTATTACTTATTAGTAGTATTACTTACTTATTATTATAATTTTTTAAGAAATGTAGTATTCATCAAACAAAAATATGGTTGTTTGTATACATCATTTGTAAAATTATTATTATTATCAGTTCAATTTAAGCTACAAAAAAAAAAATTATATATATATATTATTGAACGGGCCAACCCGCGGGTCGACCCGGCCCAACGTTGAGCCCTAAAGGGTTCACGGGTTGGGCGGGCCACCCAAATAAAGAACTGACCCGGCCCGGCCCGGCCCGTATAAGACACCAACCCGGCCCGGCCCGCCTACTCAACCGTGCCAACCCGCACGGGTTGGGCCCGGACCGGCTCGAACGACCCGTTCGCCACCCCTATATACAAATAAGAATTCATATTCATATTGAATATTTGTTTTATTTGTTTCGACTCCTATATGCCGGTAGTTTCTATTCTGATGTAGTATTTTACAAATTAAGGTATAAATAAATCTATAACAGTACGTATCAGGCATGGCAGTCTTCATCAAAACTGAAGCTAACTAACTGCAAATTTTCTTATTTTTTTTATGAATTTCGCATATTTTATCTTTGAATTAAATGATCATGTAACCCTCTGGAAAAACCCTGCCTAATTTTGAACACACCAATATCCCCTAATTTTGCCTGTTGTTTGTTAATTGAAACTTTAACTCTTATTTTTTTTTACTTTTTCCTGTCTGAATTCAGCTTAAAGTCTAACTTCTTTCAACTCATTTAGGCTTTAATTAGCATCCCTTAAGTTACTTTAATGAGTAATTAATTTGCACAAGATCATGTTCATTGAGATTTTAACTGAAACATTGTTGACCTCTCCTGTTTGCACTTGAGCTTAATCTCTAACAAAATTAGGTCACATTCCCTTGGTGTTTCCCTATGTATGACTGTCCGAATGAATACAGGTATCATATTCATTGAAAACTGAACACAGTTTTTTGTAACTTTTTTCTGCCTTAAAAGCCAGAGTTCTTTAACTCCTCTGCATATATGTTCAGGGGTTTAAAGAAGCTGCAGTTAACCATCACAACTCAGAAAAAAATTTACTAGTAGTCAAGTTACTAAAGTGGTGGAATAAAGAAAGGAGCTTCTTTTTCCCAACGCACTTTTGATGTTTTGTTTCTTCATCACTTCACTTCTACTGCCTGAATGCCACCAATAATCTATTGGGTACAACATTGACCAATTTTGGTACAACTACAAAGAAAGGATGCCACCAATTATCTCCATTCACAAAGGAAACTAAAGAATATCACAGTTCATATGGTATTAGCTTTCTTGGTTTATAATCAGTCAGTCTCTGAGTTGTAACTCAAGTTCGAGATCAAGTTACAACATAGGCTTTACTAAAAGAAATCAGTCAATCAATTGACATTATGCATCTTGAATACAAACTATAATCTGCCAGACCCTACCAGTATACAAGAACTATATAATTATGTCAAGGGTTCACTTCGTTTTTTTTTTCCCATTCTTTTTTTGAAACGAAAGAGTTCAAGAGTTAGTATTATTCTAGCACACTCATGAAGAATGGTAGTTATATTTCTAGGCCAAAAAAATGGACTGTTTTGTTAAGATAAATCAGAGATGAAAACAATACTGAATATTGAATTAAGTTTAACCAAGTACAATACCACCTATATATAGGAGGAGAACAAATATCAAAACAACTCTACAACCAATATGGGACTATAATGATATCTAACACCCCCACTCAAACTCACGATGGGTCAAACAGTGTGAGTTTGTCCACTAAGTATCTAAATCTCTGAACAGTATGAGATTTGGTGAAAAAGTCTGCAGTCTGCTGGGAAGATGTAACAGAATGGAGAGAAATGATCCCTGCCTTAAAGCGCTCACGAACATAATGGCCATCAATCTCTATATGCTTCGTTCGCTTATGAAAGACCAGGTTGCTTGCAATGTGCAATGCACTTCGGTTATCACAATGAAGAGGAGTAGCTCCTGTAAGAGTGACACCCATATCTGATAACAGCCAACGAACATGAACAATCTCTCTAGTAGTAGTTGACATTGCACTGTACCCAGCTTCAGTCGAAGAACATGCAACAACTGCCTGTTTCTTTCTTCGCCATGAGATCAGCGAATTACCAAGAATACACAGAAACCAGTGGTAGACCGTCTGGTAGTAGGATCACCTGCCCAATCTGAATCAGAATATGCACTCAGCTCTAGTTTGAATGTAGCAGGCATGAATAATGGGCGAGTAATGGTGCCCCGAAGTTATCTGAGAATCCGAAGAAGAGCACCGTAGTGAACTGATGTAGGAGCAGAAACAAACTGACTGACATTACTGACTCCGTGAGCAATATCGGGTCTGGTCATGCATAAGTAGACAATCTGTCCAACAATCTGTCTGTATCTAGTGGGATCAGGAAGGAGCTCACCATCAGTGGGACGAAGTTTCACTTGAAGCTCTAAGGGTGTATCGGCTGATCTACTGTCAGAAAGGCATGCAGTGGAGATAATATCTAATGTGTATTTCTGTTGAGAAATGAGTATCCCCCGAGATCCATGAGCAATCTCTAGGCACAGAAAATAACGAAGTCTGCCAAGGTCTTTCATATGAAACTGCTGATGAAGGTATTTTTGGGTGGATGTAATGCCCTCAGAGTCATCCCCAGTAATGATCATATCGTCAACATAGCGTAGTAGGATTACCCTCCCCTGCGGTGATGACCGCATAAACATAGAATGGTCCTGAGAACTCTGACTAAAACCGCATAAACATAGAATGTTACAGGCTTTTTGCATGTTCATCGGCCGCCTCAGCAACCGTCGAATCCAGATCGCGGTGTTCAATCAACGATCCAGATTCAATTTCATGAGCTCTAACTACACTTCACGGCAAAAATCAAAGGTCATTTTTTAGTAGTTTCCATCAAATATTAACTCACTATCTGTTTGCTCCTACACCAAAATAAGCAGCAACAATGCTGCATTTCTAATCTATACAACCAGTTTTTTATTTCCTAACTATCTACAGTTTTATAAATAGCGAAACAAATTGTCTAAAGTTTACATGTTTTATTAGAGAGAGAATTGCAAAACAAACTCAAGGAACTAGAATAATCGTTATATTTTTCTATTGAAATTGGTTGGCTGCACTTCACCTTTTTCCTTAAGAAAAAAGTAATGGAGAAATTTGTTATTTCTCGACTCTTGTTTCTTGTTTACTTATTAAGTGTATCCATATTAATTGTCACTCCGTGTATGATTTCTTCATCTTAATTCAACGCTTCAATGAAACGGTTGCAGTTATTTGACCCACTGCTAAGTTACCAAATGCAGGATCAGTCAAAATGAAGGAGCTATAGTGCTAAATTACCAAACAACTGAAATTTTGTATTCCACATCGTGGATGCACTTCTTGTGTTTGTTGCAAAGACACCAAAACTGTTCTATTTGTGACTTTAAAAAAAATATTGATGAAAGTATGAAAACCCTTTGAGCCAAAACAAATAAATAAATAATATAATCAGCACAACAAAATAAATAAATTGATAAATAGATGAATAAAGATGGGAAAAACAGTTAGGTTTATGTCTTGCATACTATGGTTCGATGTGAAGAGAAGACGATGAAGCGAGAAGAGGTTCAAAGTGTCATTGGTAGAAGAAAGGGCAGCAGGAAGCACAGCCACATGCTCTCTGATATGGGATCAAGGCATTGCAGTCGACTGCCACTTTGGGCGGTCGACCGCAACCTGCACTGGGAAAGTTTAGGGCCTGGGTCTGGGTGATCTGTTTGAGCTCATCTTCTTTACGGTTGTTATCATGTATCTGTCTCATCAGGATATATCAAACGGTTATTATATCAAGACAACAACCTAAAGTTTCTCGAGATCTCTATATATGATTGTAACGGCCTCCATGAAAGGTAAGTGTGAGAGAGCACTTCATTGAAGAGAGTTTGAAAAGTTTTCCAATTGTAAACAACAAGTCTCTTCTGGTGAGCCGTGAAAGATAGATAGGTTTTTTATGAGAATGGTTGTAACTCTTGTATATTCACTAGTTGAATATCATCTCGGTTATTTCTTCCCCGAATTAGGCATAGCCGAACCGGGACAAAATTTGGTGCTTTGGTGTGTTTGGTATTTATCTATTATTTTCCTTGGTGGTTTATAGCGATCGTGTCGCATAAACTCAGTAGGAAAAACCTAACAATTGGTCTCAGAGCTTCATGTCATAAATTACATAGTTCAGGAGTTGTTTGAGTTTCCATGGAGAAGATGACAAATAAGCCTAAACCGAGAAGATGAAGCTACACAATAAGCCTACGACAACTTACAATATAGACCCCCAACAATCTCAATATTACACTCATACATCATACACTCGACACTCCCTTTCAAACTCAAGGTGGATCAACTAACATGAATTTGGATACAAATAAACTAAACCGACTAAGCTAAAAGCTACCGATCAGAACTGAATATGCAAGATCTTGAATCCAAGCAAACAACCATATTCGAAAGGCTTCGAAAGGATATGAAAAGTGGCTTATCGAATCAAGAGATGGATCTGTAAGAAGATGAAGAAGTGACTTCTAGTTCGGAGAGGCTCAAATAGAAAGGATCCAAGTCGAGGATGGTTCAAATGTGAAATCTGAATTGTATCGGGTTTGGTTTGGTTGAGGCGGGCACAGAAGTAGCTCATAGTTCCCAACAATGCCCACAAGACCTAGATGTACCAATAACAAGATTCGACTACTACAAATGCAAGATTTCATAAACACAAGAATAAAACGATATGCAGAGATAACAATATTTCTTATTACTCAAGAAATTCAAAGATACAAATGGATCTCTCTCTAATATGTCTCTCACCTTTGGTAGCACTCAGCACAAAATCCCTCATGAAATTGTTTCAGTTATATACTCTCTAAACCCTATGATTTACATCTATATTTATTTTCCCCAAGTAAACTCTATAAGATAAACACAAGTACAACCCAATTGGATCCAAACCCGCAACCCAATTCAGTTGCTCAATGTGGTCGACTGTAATTAGACTTAGCCAAACCAGAGACTCTGCATGGTCGACTGCCACCAGCAGGAATTGTTGGTCGACACATGCACGGACGACTGTCATTTCTACCGTGCACTTTGTTTGTTGCTTCTTCTTGCTATTCTTCGTATCTTTTCTTTCAACTTCAACTCCTTTGTGCTTGTGTGTTTGGGTCCACAAATCCTAACAATCTTCCACTTTGACCAAATACACAATCTCCGCTAACAGCGGACATGATTCAAAACCTCTCAAGGCCAAGGCACCCTCTCACTCGAAACTGTTGTGCGGAATACGAATGGACCACCAATCAAAGAGAGAAATAGCGAGAGAAAACAGAAAAACAAACAAACACAAGGACACAAAGATTTAATGTGGTTCGGCAAAACAAGTGCCTACATCCACGAGGCGGTTGGGGTTTCTTCTTCAAATAATCACCAATGGGTGAAACAAACCCTTACAGAGATGACGGCTGCAAAATCCGAATAGAGGTCTCTCTTTTTACAAAACCCTAACGGGTGTATTTATAGGGAAACTACTGGGCCTTTCGAAATGGGCCTTTTCTAGTTCACAAACCCGCCTACAGTCGACTGGTCTTCTTACCAGTCGACTGGTCTTTAGTTCTGGACAGTCGACTGAGACACACCTTCAGTCGACTGCTGCTGCTGTATCCTTAGCCTTTGAAACTTCTCTCTGGACAGGCGACTGACTCCATACCTCAGTCGACTGATGTACTGAAACTTTCGATTGCTGCAGATACGATGGATATAAACAAACTGAACCAGAATCGAGCCATTATCCTACAATCTCCACCTTGGTGAGATCTTCCAAGTAGCCCAAGCAATCTCCAAAAATACTCCAAACAAATGCTCATCACCAAATGTAACAAAAACAAACTCCACCTTAGTATGATATCACATACTAACCAAACAAAACGAAGCACCATTCCAACCGCCCATTCCAAATCATCAAGCATGCAAAATATTAGCCAGGTTCATGCAATGCTTGAACTTGGCTGCCCCAACAATTTTGGTCAACATATCAGCAGGATTATCAGCTGTCCCAATCTTCACTAGAAGAATATCACCATCCTTTATCAAATCACGCACAAAATGATAACGGACATCAATATGTTTGGTCCTCGAATGATGAACTTGGTTCTTCGCTAAATGGATAGCACTCTGACTGTCACAATGTACCTCCACCTTCTCCCGATGAATTCCCAAGCTCTTCAAAAGTCCATGAATCCAAATAGCTTCCTTCATGGCCTCAACAACTGCCATGTATTCAGCCTCAGTAGTAGACAACGCTACAGTGGACTACAAATTGGACCTCCAACTTATAGGTGCTCTAGCCATAGTAAACAAATAGCCTGTAGTAGACCGCCTCTTATCTAGATCACCAGCATAGTCAGAATCAACATAACCCACCAATAACCTGCTAATATTGTCATCCCTCTCAAACTTCAAACCCACATCTGTGGTGCCACTTATGTACCTCAAAATCCATTTAGCTGCTTGCCAATGCTCTCTGCCTGGATCATGCATATATCGACTAACCATACTCACCGCCTGAGAGATGTCTGGTCGAGTACAAACCATGGCATACATCAAACTGCCAACCACACTAGTGTAAGGTACATTAGCCATATACTGTCTCTCTTCATCTGTACTTGGAGACTGAGAAGCACTAATTCTGAAATGAGTGGCTAAGGGTGTACTGACTGGTTTAGTTTTCTCATCTATACCAAACCGTTTCAGCACCTTCAAAAGATATTGCTTCTGTGTCAAACTCACTATGCCCTTTACTCTGTCTCTAGTTATCTCCATCCCAAGTATCTTCTTGGCTTCACCAAGATCCTTCATCTCGAATTCAGAACTCAGCTGATTCTTCAAATTTTGAATCTCCTTAGCATTTTTAGAGGCAATCAACATGTCATCCACATATAATAACAGATATATGAAAGAGCTATCCTGCAATTTTCTGAAATAGACACAATGATCATACTCACTTCTGGAATATCCCTGCACTTTCATAAACTGATCAAACCTCAAATACCACTGCCTTGGAGATTGCTTCAACCCATAGAGAGACTTCTTCAACCTGCAAACATAATTTTCCTTCCCAGCAATCTTAAACCCATCTGGCTGCAACATATAAATTTCTTCATCTAGGTCTCCATGTAAGAATGCAGTCTTCACATCCATCTGTGTCAATTCAAGATCAAACTGTGCTACCAATGCCAACAAAATCCGAATGGAAGGATGCTTCACAACCGGAGAGAACACTTCATTATAGTCAATTCCTTCCTGTTGAGCATACCCCTTTGCAACTAGTCTAGCCTTGAACCGAACACTGCCTTTTGGACCTTCTTTCTTCGTATACACCCACTTGCAACCGATAGCTTTCTTCCCCTTTGGCAATTGCACTAGATCCCAAGTCTTGTTCTTATGAAGAGAGTTCATCTCTTCATCCATAGCAACTTTCCAATCTGCATTTTCAGAACTTCTAGTAGCTTCTTTGAAGTTGGAGGGAACTTCATCATCAACAATGGGAAGAGCAAATGCAACTGTTTCTGTAAAGCGAGATGGTCGTTTGATATCTCTTCTTTGCCTTCTTGCTGCAATTGATTCTTCCTGCTGGGGAGGGTCTTGGATCGGAACTTCTTCCTCATCCTCAGTATCAACCACATCATCTTCATTTTGGGTAGGAGTAGAATTTTCAACTGAACGCTTTTCTAACTCCACCTGTTGGAGAACTCTCGCACCAGTCGACTGAGAGCATCTACCAGTCGACTGTTCCGAGCTAATCTTCTGCTTCTCTTGATCAAGATCACCAGTCGACTGCATATGAGGACCAGTCGACTGTCCCGAGCTGATCATGCTGGTCTCATCAAAGGTAACATCCCTGCTGATTACTTACTTTTTCTGTTCTGGACACCACAACCTGTAACCTTTGACACCAGTACTGAAACCAACAAATATAGCCTTTTTGGCTCTTGCATCAAGTTTAGTTTCAGTTACATGAAAATAAGCAGGACAACCAAATATATGCAAAAAACTATAATCAGATGCAGGTTTACCACTCCATACCTCAATAGGCATTTTGCCTTCTAGTGCTGCCGATGGTAAACGGTTGACAATGTGGCTTGCATATATAACAGCTTCTGCCCAAAATGTCTTCTTCAATCCAGACTGTGCTAGCATACATCTCACCTTCTCAAGTAAGATTCTGTTCATCCTTTCTGCAACCCCATTTTGCTGTGGAGTCTTCCTAACTGTGAAGTGCCTCTGGATCCCTTCATCTTCACACAATTTCAGAAACGGATCGTTCTTGTATTCCCCTCCATTATCTGACCTCAGAACCTTAATCTTCCTTCCAGTCTGGTTTTTAACTTTCTTCCAACTTGTGAACAATGTCAAAACTTCATCTTTGTGTTTCATGGTATATACCCAAACTCGTCTGGAGTAGTCATCAACAAATGTAACAAACCAGTGTCTACCACTCATAGAAGGTGTCTGAGTAGGGCCCCAAACATCTGTGTGCACATAATCGAGGATACCCTTTGTCTGATGTACAGCTGTACCAAATTTCACCCTAGTTTGCTTACCCAAAACACAATGTTCACAAAATTCCAACTTGCAACTTTTAGCATCTTTAAGCAACCCTTGCTTCACAAGCCCCTGTAAGGCCTTTTCTCCTGCATGCCCGAGTCGCATATGCCACAACCTAGTAGAGTCGGGAACAACCTGTTTAGGCTTTTCAGTTACACTGGCAGCCTGACCCAAATACGTTTTTCCCTGCAAGAAAAACAAGTTCCTTTTCCTTTGCCCTTTCATCACCACAAGTGCTCCGTTAGTCACCTGCAGAATGCCACCTTCACTAACAAATTTCATTCCACTGGCCTCCAAAACACCAAGTGAAATCAAATTCTTTTTCAAATCTGGAACATACCATACATCTGAAAGCTCCCTAATAAGACCATCGTGCATTAGCAATTCAATCTTCCCAATTCCTACCTTCTTACAAGGTGCATCATTTCCCATCAAAACTACCCCACCATCCATATACTCTAAAGAAGTAAACCACTCCTTTCTCCAAGACATATGATAGGATGCTGCTGTATCAAGAAACCATACATCTTGATAAAGTGAGGGACTAGTTGCAAGTGCATAAGAAAAATCATCGTCACTATCTACATTATCAACAATCACATTTGCAGTCGAATTTCCCTTATTTCGTAGCTTAGGACAATCATTTTTCCAATGCCCCCTTTCATGACAGAAAGCACATTCATCTCTGGCTGGTATCTTTCTGTCCTTTGAAACTCCTCTCGATTTGGAACGAGATTTGTTTCCTTTATTCCCAGATTTGGTCTCAGATCTGGTCTCAGTTCTGCCCCTTACAATCAATGCCTCAGAAGTTTCTCTATCAACCATTTTATCCCTTCTCCTAGTTTCATTATTCAATAGAGCATTTGCAACATCTTCATATTTAACAGTGTCTTTTCCATATATTAAAGTAGTTGCTAAATGATCATAACATTCGGGTAATGAATTCAACAGAATTAGGGCTTTGTCTTCATCTTTAATTTGCTCATCCAAATTTAACAAATCAGCCAACAATTTATTAAATGATTCAACATGAGCGTTCATAGACATACCTTCAGTATAGGTGAAGCGAAAAAGTCTCTTCTTCAAATACAGCCGATTCTCCAAACTTTTCCTCATGTATTTGTCTTCGAGTTTCTTCCACAACACCGCAGCAATGGTATCCCTCATCAAATCATACTTCTGAGCCTTCGCGATAAAGAGCCGAATAGTCCCACACGCAACTCGATTCAACTTCTTCCAATCCACATCGGACATATTCTTTGGTTTTTCTTCCTCCAAAGCAACATCTTGTTCTTGTTGAACCAGAACATCCAACACCTCACACTGCCACATCCCGAAATTGTTTGTTCCATCAAATTTTTCAACTTCAAATTTTGCGTTGTGAATCGTTGTTCTAGAAGAACTTGATCCCGCAACATCCTTGGTCGCATCTGCTTCACTCGCCATCTCCCTCTAGGTCGAACCGAAAGCTCTGATACCACTTGTTGTGCGGAATACGAATGGACCACCAATCAAAGAGAGAAATAGCGAGAGAAAACAGAAAAACAAACAAACACAAGGACACAAAGATTTAATGTGGTTCGGCAAAACAAGTGCCTACATCCACGAGGCGGTTGGGGTTTCTTCTTCAAATAATCACCAATGGGTGAAACAAACCCTTACAGAGATGACGGCTGCAAAATCTGAATAGAGGTCTCTCTTTTTACAAAACCCTAACGGGTGTATTTATAGGGAAACTACTGGGCCTTTCGAAATGGGCCTTTTCTAGTTCACAAACCCGCCTACAGTCGACTGGTCTTCTTACCAGTCGACTGGTCTTTAGTTCTGGATAGTCGACTGAGACACACCTTCAGTCGACTGCTGCTGCTGTATCCTTAGCCTTTGAAACTTCTCTTTGGACAGGCGACTGACTCCATACCTCAGTCGACTGATGTACTAAAACTTTCGATTGCTGCAGATACGATGGATATAAACAAACTGAACCAGAATCGAGCCATTATCCTACAGAAACCACCATGGACGAAACCTCCATAATATCTGCAGACTGCAAAACACCACTTACAGCCCCATGATGACCAACTCGATCATACTCATCGACATCACCCCACATATTGATACCAATGCCCTCAACATCACAAGAGCAACCAGAAGTTTCTGCCATATCACAAAGAACCACCACCGCAGCAATGTTTTGCTCTCTTCTAGAATCCTCCTCACCATGGCCATCAACTCCCACTAACTGTGCAACCTCTGCATGTGCCCCACAACTCTTAGATCTCGATTGTATCCCCACACAACCTACATCTCGATTCTGGTTGAAAGTAAATTTGCAACCTCTGCATCCACCCCACAACTCTTAGATCTTGGTTGTACCCTCACAGAATCTACATCTCGGTTTCGGATGAGAGTCAACTATAGTAGAATGGCATACCTCGCCTTGTAGCAAATACAATGATCCTTCATGCTTTCCTCTTGCTAACAAATCTGAACTTGCAGTTATACACCACTCTCCACTACCAAATGTAGTTGACAAACCCTCTTTGTGTAGCCTTCCTATTGAGATAAGATTTGCTTTCAAGTTTGGGACATGCCTCGTCATCCCCAAGACAATAATCTTACTATCACTAAATTTCACGGAACAGATCCAGTTCCAATCACAGGACAATACTGACCGTTACCCACGATCACATCTCTATAAAAAAAACCCTCTAAATAGTCCTCACCTCCCTCTTCGAAGTGCAATGAAAATAAGCACTTGAATCAAGACACCAATCTCGCATGTCCAGTTACACCCATGCTGATAAACATAAGCAGTCATCAGTTGTATCCTTTTTCACCACATTGACTTGCATTGAATGTTCCTGTTTCTTCATCATAAAAGACTTACAACTACCCATCATGTGACCCCACTTGTGGCAATACCAACACTCAAGTCCACCATCATCGTCGTTATCTTTAGACCCACTATCAGACTCACTTCTCTAATCCTTTCTTCCTTGACTTCCCTTCAATCTCCCACGCCTCTCAACTGGAAGTGCGACATAGCTAGAAGATGATGAACACTATGTTTCTCGTGCTTTTCACCTCTTTGTTCAGGATGTTGCTCAAAAAATCCTACAAAGTCGTCTAATCAGTCATAGTCCATGTAATAGTATGTTCCACCATACCATTACTGTCGAGTAAAGTATATAGAAGCAACAATGCATGTCCTCTTTCTAAGAACTTCAATCCTACAACTTTCACCTAGTTATACACCATACAGTAATTGTTCACATGTTCCGCTACAGAACCCCTTTCACCTAACGTCATGTTAATAAATTTCTTCAAGTGAAGAATTTGATTAGATGTGCAGAGGGAGGTCAACGGTCCGGCAGAGTGGCGGCAGTTCAGCAGCGGAGATTGAACAACGGAGAAAGAGAGTGTGAATCGAGATGGGGATCTTTAATAATGAATGGTCAAAAATCAGGCTATCCTTGTTTGCCTTGGTTGTCGATTTAAGCTGAGTGTTTGTAAGGCAAGAGTTCGTCCAAAACACTAGTGGTGACGGCGGTGGTGGCGACAGAGGGAGAAGCGGCCGGCGAGGATGTCGAGGACGTCGGTGATGTAGTAGGAGTAGGCGCCGGTCGGATTGGTTTGGATCTGGAGTGCAGATCGGGATTTGGATTTTGAATTCTTTCTTCGTCTTCTTTTTTTATTTTTTTATTTAAATGGCCGCATATCTAGTTCTAGGTTTTCTTTTTTGAGTAAACCGGCTCTAATACCGAGCTAGTAAATGAGAAAGTGATTCTATAGATAAGAACAATATATTTAGGGCAATAGCCTCATATATATAGGCGAAGCCTATGAAAACTTAAAATATAGACCCCCAACAATCTCAATATTACACTCATACATCGTACACTCAACATACTAAGTTAGGAATTAAGAAACTGATTGTATAGATTAGAAATGCAGAAAATATAGTGAGGGCAATACTTTCATATATACTAGTGTTATCCTGTGCAAATTGCACTACCTAAAATAGCTTTGAGGAATTTATAAAATTACATGAACTCCTAAAAGGTGTGAGAGAATTTGAAGAAACTTATGAATATCGTTCCTACCGTGATTACTGAAATCTTCAGTATCATCCTCACATAAGCAGATAGTCTAGCCAATCCATAATGTTATACAATTGAATATTACTAAAGCTACTGGGTGGGGGTGCAAGAGTAGAGATGGGGGTGGTGGGTTTGGGAAGAGCCATGAGAGTGTAATATTGGGTAAGTGAGAGGGGAAGATACTGTATTTGAGGGATTGGGGTTTTTATTTTGTTTTGGTTTTTTAATAAAATCATGTGTAGTACACGTATTGGTTAAATAGGAATCCCTACTTTTCCTCTTCTTTCTCTATTTCAAAATAAAGAAAGGAGGAAAGTGGTAGACTCTCTCTCCTATTAGTATAAGATATAGACTAGTATAACCCTCTGTAATATTGCACAGATCTTTTAAAAATATTGATACATTCTCTTGAAACAAATTAATTGACATACTTTATTTTCAAAAAATATATACATGAAGGTTATCCTTAAAATAAAAAGGGTAACCAAAAGTTGAAACATAATCAACAATTCTCCTAAACTTTCGGTAGAATCTCACATGTACATTTTTTTTCATCTATCTATATCATGTAATATTCTAAGATTTCTAAATACCAAAAACATCAATCATTTCGACATTCAGCAAATCCATAAATTTTTCATATTATATAACTAAAACTAAATTATATATATTGTATAGATAACCGAAAGTTGAAACGTAATCAACAATTCTCCTAAACTTTCAGTAGAATCTCACATGTACTTTTTTTTTTCATCTATCTATATCATGTAATATTCTAAGATTTCTAAATCCTAAAAACATCAATCATTTCGACATTCAACAAATTCATAAATTGTTCAGATTATATAACTAAAACTAAATTATATATATTGTATAAATATACACTAATATAGCTAAACAAAATTATCTAACTATATAATATGACTAATATAGATATAGAATTCTATATCTTCTTACTCAAATAATGAAAATAACTAACTAATTAGGATCAAATTTTCATTGGGAAATCTAACAAACATAGTTGACTACAAAATGTCAAGAGTAAATATAAGAATTATTAATATCAACAATTGAGCATGCATGTTCAATTTTCATGTGTCATATATCAAAAATTTGCATAATTGTTCTATTCGAATTTAAAGAATGACAACTGTAACATTATCAAATTTTGAAGACCTTTATAGCAATCACGGCCACCACTCAATACAATGTTGTCCCTCTGGTCTACATAATCTGCCAATCAATTTACTTTGACTAACTCAATGAAACTCCAAGCATCATTCATTAGCCCTCCATGCCAAATCTCTTACTTTGACAAACTCAACGAAACTTTAAGCATCGTTTGTTAACCCTCCACGTCCAAAACAGCGAACCTATCAACTCAAAGCACCTAAGAAACCACATCTCATTAAGGCATTCCATCAAACACCCTCCACGAAACACAAATTTCATAGAGGAATATCATCAAGTACCTTCCAGTCTCCCTCTCTCAGCCTTGCTCTCGACGCTCGTCAACCAATCCTCCATTCTCCAATGTCATTACCAATCTCAAAGAAGCAACACTCCACCATCTCATTCCCTAACCCTAATCCCCGGCCCACCCGCCACCTCTCCTCCCACTACCACCGCCACCCCAACTGCGCCACCGCCTCCTCGGCCGCTGCCCTCCTCCTTTCCTCCTTCACCTGGCTCTCCCTCACCTCCTCCTCGAATTCCTTCACCCTCCAATCCCGCAAAATCGCCTGTCATTCCCTCCACCATTTTGCTTACGTTAAAGTTGTCGCCTCCTTTATCGTCATATCCCTTCCTTCTGCCACGTCATCTCGGCATCGCCGGCTCCTCCCACCTCTGGCCCTACCGCCACCACTTCCTCTGCCTCTAGTACCGCCCCTCCCAAATTCGGCCATGGCTCGACAACCCCCTTCCCTCCTCAAGTGAGATGGATCTGTGAAAACGATGGTGTGGTGCAGCGTGCGTGTGGAGGCGGCTTGCGGCGCGGCGTGCAACATGGGGGAAGGGGGGACGTGGGGAGGAATGGAGAATTTGAATTTGAAAGTGGGAGGAGAAGAGATGGTGGCTGGCTTGGAGGGATTTGGAGCTTTTATTTTGTTTTGTTTTGTTTTTTATGAAAACGTGCATACTGCATGTGCCAATTTAAATAGGAATTCCTGCATTTCCTCTTGTTTCTCTATTTCAAAATAAAAGAAGGAGAGATGGGTAGACCAATTAGTAAAATACTAGTAATATACACGTGCGATGCACATATTAATTTTTTTTTAAATTTAAAGTAAAAACTCTGATTTACACGGGCGATGCATGTCTTAATAAATAGGATTATATATTTTTAAAAGTAAACTTGAAGACTATAATGGGAGAGTTAGAGTTGCACGTGCGTTACACGTAAGTAGGTAAATTTAAAACTCCAACACTTTCATTATAATAGTTATTATATATTATATTATAGATAGATGGATAATAGATAGATAATAATTTACATGTGTGATACACATTTAATATATTAAAAAAAGTTATAGTAAAAAATCTGACGTAGTGAGGACTTGAACCTGAGACCTCCTTCATATTAGTTATGTACGTGCAATGCATGCGTTAGTAGATTTACAAATGACATTATAGCCTTCTCCCATTATAATATTAGAGATTAGAGATTATAGATTATAGATATATATCTCTAATAATCTCTAATCTCTAATATTATATTGGGAAAAGGCCTTAGTGGCATTTGTAAATATTTTGTCATTCTACCAACCCGTGTAATACACGTGCATAACTATTATAAAGGAGCTCCTAGGTTCAAATCATGACTACATCTAAATTTTTATTTTAAAAAACTATATTTATTAAAACATTCATCGCACGTGTAAACTACTAGTAATATCTCTAATATTATAATGGGAGAAGGGCTTAGTGTCATTTGTAAATATTTGTCATTTTGTCAACACATGCAGCGCACGTGTTGGTAAATTTTTTTTGTCCTTTTCATTCCCCCTCCCCATTTTCCCCACGTGCAACGCACGTGTATAATTCTAGAATTTTTTTTTGTCCTTTTCATTCCCTCCTCCCCATTTTCCCCACGTGCAACGCACGTGTATAATACTAGTAATATTATATTGGGAGAAGGCCTTAGTGTCATTTGTCATTTTGTTATTTTGTCATTCTACCAACATGTGCAACGCACGTACATAACTAATATAAAGGTTAGTTACCATTGAGAACTTGGACATAAGTATAGGTATAAAAGCCGAGGTCCTGGCCTAACCTGAGAATGCAGAAGGATCACAATTTTCAATGTTGCTATACAATTGGAAAATTTGATAGCTTTGCAAGGCCATGAGTCGTCAATAGCGCTTGGTAAAACTTGTACTGCCACCATTTAATGCCCCATTGCACCTTGTCTTGCAACTCATATGCATAATGCGTGAAGCAACTCTTAATAATAGCAGAAAATGAAATAAATGACAATCTCGCGAGAAGCAATAGAACTGCAAGCAAATGATGCCCACAGACGAAAGTTGAACAGAACTACAATTATATGCTATAAGGAAGAAACGAAATTGAAATGAGAATACTACACAGATGGCAACGAACATTTGGAAGTATAATAATTTTCTTTCGTATAAATCACTTATATACACAATCTCCTTTTGTTTCTATGATACACAATAACTAAAACCTACTACATCTTTTACACCATCATATACTGTCGATCTCCCTCCGACCCAATTATCTATTTTTCAAAAATAATAATGACTATCGCACTGGAAATCCCATGGTATTTATGTATACTATATGTTGGCCATATCAATACTAGTTTACAAATTTTACCTACAGTCACCATTCATTCCATTTTAGGCCATGATGTACTTAAACCATCTCCAATATCTTAATGTTTCCGCTTGAATTTGCAGCAACCAAAGTGTTGGATTGGCCTCGCCAGCACACAGAAGAAATGAATTGGGTGGGATCATCAGCTTCTATGGTATTGAATTTGTATGATAAGACCGGCATTGGAAATGCTTTATGATAAACAAAAACCTGCAGGTTAAAAAATTAACGAAGTTGATTATTGTTCAAGATTCAGCAGGTAAAAAAAAATTTATCTACTTTCTTGATCGTTGTTAGCATCTTTGCACACATTAGTTTATCTCAACAAACTCTAAACAGAGAACTAAACAAGAGGATCGGCTAATTTCATAATTCTGTACCCACTCTTTTCACTATGCTATCCTGCAAACTAGCGAAAGGCAGAACAGGGTCGCAATTCTTCATTCTTCAATTACTTAATGTCCGTTTTAGAACTATAATGACTATTTATCATCCAATTTTATGGCTATAATGACTATTTCTAGTCCAATTTAATAAAATAAGTAGCTGATAAGAAAGAATAAATGCATACCTCATTTGTTTCCGATCCTGTAGCAATATAGTCATCAGAAACAGAAAGGCCAACAAAATTCTGAAAAGAGGAAGAAAAAGGAGTAATTAGGAAACGAGATACCATACATGTCTAAAATGATGAAAATTTAGGTCTAGATCATCTCTAGCTGCACAACAGTATAACTAAATTTTTATATTAACAACTGGATGGGCAAACAAGGCATCAATAACTCCACCAACCTAAATTCGGGTTTAAACAGATCTCTGTCATCCATACAGAAGTGAATCAGGTAGAGAATCTCAAAACCATAAGCATAGATATCAGAGCATCCACAGTCGTTTGCTATATTTAGCATTTCGATCGCTGCAGTCATTTGCTATTTATGCATATTTTGCCATAATCGCTACAATAGATTGCTATCTATGAGAGAGGATATAGCAATATGCATATTATATAGGACGAAACTTGAAGTTTCGTCCGATATATTTTAAAATTTATTTTATCCATCCGACGAACCTTCAAGTTTCGTCCGATCAAAATAGACATTTTTAAAATTAATAAAACCCCGAAAATGTGAAAAGCACTTGGACGAAACTTCAAGTTTCGTCCGAAACTTCAAGTTTCGTCCGTGGATTTCGGATATTTATTAAGTTAATTAATTAATTTAATAATTAATTAGTTAATTATACTTGGTATGCTAATTAGATCATTTAATAAATAATTAGGCTTAGTTAAATATACTTAGGGGGTTTAGTGGGGTTTGAAAGTGACAGCTCCCCATCGGACGAAACTTCAGTGGGGAAAAAAAAAATTCGCTCCGACAAAGCTTCAAGTTTCGTCTGCCATTTTAAAATATTAAAATATTCAATTCAGCCCAAAAAAATATTTAAAAAATAATTTTTTAAACGGGACAAAACTTCGAGTTTTGTCCGATCAAATTTTGTACAACTTTGCTATTTTATAGCATTTGATGACTGCAAGAAACTCCACTTCGCTATATCTATTTTATGCATTTTGCTATTTCTTAGAGCATCCACAATGGCAATTCTTATTTTTTGGCAAAATTGAACGAATAGAAATGGAATAGATCGAAAGGTCTGCAGTGATGGTTTGCTATATTTTGAGAAGGATGAGACATCATGTTTGGTCGTTTATTATTTTTTTTTTAAGATTTAATTAATTACCGATTAACTATTAAAACATATTAATTAAATAAATTAAATATTATAATATAACCTAAACCTATCTAAACACCTACTAAACCTAAATTAAAGCAACTAAACCTACTTCTTAATGGTCCCTAAAACCTGGACGGGACATCCGTGCTGGTCGTTTTTTTTTTTCGACGAATCTGGTCCATTGGATCATTAAAAAAAAAAGAAAAAAAAATCAAAAAACAACACGGACGGGACAACTTGTCTCGTCCGATTGTTTTAAAAAAAAAATAAAAAAATTTTTTTTGGGAAGGACGATACATCATGTATCGTCTGACCCATTTTTAAAAAAAAACAAATTTTACGGGACGAGACAACGTGTCTCGTCCGACTTTAATAAAATTATATTATATCTCTGGAACGATACAAGATGTTTCGTCTTCTATATTGCTATATTCGCAAGCCCACTTCTCAAATATGAGAATGGACTGTAGATCGTTTGCTATTTTATGAGAAAATAGCAAACGACTGCAGCGCTCCATTCTCATATTATTCTCATAATATGAGAATATGAGAATTATAGCAAACGACTGTGGATGCTCTTACCTTTCACGACTATGGATGCTCTCATGGGGAAGAAACCTAACTAGATCAAAGTATATGTTAAAGAGGAGGCCATGAAAATCAGGAGAACCTAAAAGACAATATAATACCTCATGTCAGAGATTTACATGGGGTGTTCTGGATCGTGTTGAAATTATCATTGGTTAATGCAATCTGTAAAGTTGGTTGCGCATCTGGTTAATATAGCTCTATCTTGTATTGTATTGGATTGATTGGATTGAATTGTACTACAAGAAATGGTTCTGTACTTTTAATTAAGGCGCATCTGGTTACATAAGCTCTATCTTGGATTGGATTGGATTCTACTACAGGAAATGATTTTGTACTTCTAATTAAGCTTTAATGATGTCAAATAACTCCACCAGTGCTATGTCATAGTCTTTACACACACTGCGGTGCACGAAAATTCCAAAGTTGTGGTTGAATGCACTTCCCATGGGGCCAAATCTAGGCAGTTTTTATTTTAATCTGAATCAATACGTGCCTGGTGGGAATCGAATTGGGTAGCTCTCACACCATGACAACTATCACGTCACTGCACCAAACCATCATAGTTTTGGTGAGGGTTGAGGAATTTGTATTGCATACTAACAAAGCAAAGGAGAAAATTCCATACTTAAAAGTTAGATGTCGTCTCTGCAACATGCTAGAATATACCGAGTTAAAAACATACTACACTATCAAAACAAAATAACTTCATTAGAAGTTCAATAAATGCGAAAAATCCAGATGTGATATCAACAAGAAAAACAAAACAAAGCAATTTCATTAGAAGTTCAACAAAACAATTTCATTAGAAGTTCATAAATGATGTAGATATTGACAGCAAAGATGGAATAATTGGGATGGCAGGTTTATTTTAGAATTATGATATTTGAGCAGGGCCATTTGGATTTAAAAAATAATCAATCAGGATCAGGTAGATATGATAACATGGAATCTGTACTGCCAGAAACAGAGTTTTAAAAAGTAGAGCTAGAATTCACATACCCTTATATTTGTATGCCCTGTAAAAGTTTGGACAGGGGTTTCGAGCACCCTCGATGTATTGACAGACAAGTCCCACAGTCTCAGTGAGTTGTCAGTGGATGCAGAAACAAGAGTTGATGAATCCATAAACTTAACGTAGCTCACTGTTTTCATATGACCAACCAAACTACACCAAGGTATTCTAGGGTGTCGAAGATCATAACAATAAATGTTGTGGTCAGCCGATCCAATTGCGAGTAAATGAGAAGAGTATGGCGGGAACTGAACAGAACAAACATACGCTTTTGTTCTAATAGAACAAATGCTACCTCCCTGCAATAAAAGAAAAGAGAAGAAATAAGAAATTTATCCTATATGAAATAGGAACCTTTTGTCATGCCAGGATTACATATAGTTTCAAAGTTGACATACACCAAGTGCAAGAGTAGCATTGCCTGATTGATATTCCACAGCTTTACGGTACCATCGTCACTTCCACTAGCCAACTTTGTCGGATCTGTCAGTGAAAAGTCAACAGACCATACACGCCTCTCGTGTTCCTTCAGTTCCTGTACGACTTGGCTTCTGGCAATATCCCACACCTAACATTGACGAAAAGTCAGCGTTCTTATGAATAATCCATTTTTAAAAGGGGTTTCTTGCTATTAAGTCACCTTAGATACATGAAGCGACACACAATCTAAGGAACTAAATAGCAAAAAAAGTAAAATAAACAAATAAAAAAGTTTTTTAAAAAAAAATTGTGACCAATAGGTAAGCATGTATACCTGTACAACTCCCTCAAAGTCACTTGAAGCAATTTGGTTCTTGATATAACCATTCCAGCAAATACTACTTAGTTTCGCTGTACTCGCCATCTCAACTACCGGATAATGGATATCACGTTCATTATCCATAAGCATGCTGCATTCAAAGATTTTAATTTTCCTATTTACTCCTGCAGTAGCAAAAAAATCTTTGTCACGGTCAAAGGCCAAGGAGCAAACTAGATTTGATGAGTTCAAAAGATCTCCATGCACTAGGTCTGCTCGAACTTTAAACTTGCTGAAAGACAGATATTTGCATAATCCATCGAGGAAAGGCTCAATCCACTCACAATTACTTCCGTAATTGCCTTCATTAACGGCACTTCCCTCAGTCCTCGTTGTTGATCCTCTGCCAGTTTGAATGATTGGAGACCTTTTAGCTACACGTTTGCTTACTGACTTCATTACCTTGACTCTTGAAGAAAAATAAGCCGACTCCAGCTTTTTGAAGTTCTTCATCAATCTAGAACTTTTCGAAATAAACTTTTCTTGAACTGAGTGTGGCTGTGGCTCCAAGATGGCAGGATTGTCATTAAGTTCATCCATTTTATTCCAATGAAGAGGCCCAGAACGCTTTCTAGAATCTTCACAAGCTGAATCCTCATTGAATTTCTCGCTAGTTGCCCCATTTTCAGCTTTGTTTAATTCCGAATATGAACAGTGTCGGAGTTTCTGGTTAACAACTTCAATATCATCAGATAAAAAGGAAATTGTATCTTGCAACTTATCGGCAGTGTCCTGCTTTTTTCCTTGAAGATTCAATAAGAATTCCAGTAGTACTTCCTGATCTTCAATCTTCTCAGCTAACTTTATTGCGGCTTCACGCTCCTCCAAACTTTCCCTTGTTTCATTGAAGAATTCGCTTTGCAAAACCTCACTACATATGCCAAACAAATGGAATCAGACCCTATAAACTGGCATAGCAATAAAGAAAACCAAATTCACAGAGAAGCATGCAACGAACCAATAACGAACGCAGCACAAGAGTAACAAAATTTATTTTAGTTTACAAAAAATTCTATAGGGTATTATTATGAACAGACTGAAATGGAACACATTTATGAAGCATGTTTGTAAAGGCAGGAAGAAACTTCCAAAGGTTTTACTATGAAAGAAAAGGGAGAAAGTTCAGAGGTGCAGCAATGGATTCGGTTTGTGAGACAACGAATTGGACTAAGACCCTGTTTTTGCACAATTGCGCTTATCTTTAAATATGATCCACCACAAGTGCAAGAATTGAGAAACTCTCTTAACCCACTGTTTTAAATTTCGGCCGATACGGCCAAAATTTCGACCGAAATTTTGTTTTGGCTAACTTGCCGATACGAAATCATAGATTTTATACTCCACATCGTTTTGAACCGAAATGTGTAGGTTTCGGGTTTTCGGCCGAAATAGCCGAAATATCAGCCGAAATAGACACTAATGTTATTGTGAATATACAACTTTTTTTTTAATGCATATAAGTCTTTCAATATGTATAATAAGATGAAACACCCCTTGCCGATTTTGTCTCCCTATTGTTTGTATATATCCAAAGTGAAGTAAGTCTATTAACTAATACATTTTTTCAAATCAATGCAAATTCAATTTAGTTATAAACTTATATTAAATTCTCTTTCATATTGTTGTTAAATTCTACGAATATTTACCGTGATTGATTCATGTCATTAGTTACATTATACAATATTTTATATGATAAATGACATGTAAAACATATAATATCTTTGTTTAGTAACAAAAAAATATGTTTATTGAGTGCCTGAAACGAACATCCGAGATCTTCTCCGATATCTCTGATCCGAGACGAAATACCCCTTGCCGAGACGAGTCTAAAATCCAAGATTTAAAACCTTGTCTGAACCACAAACCAACAAAGAAATGTTGCACCAAACTCAATAGGCATCTAATTTGAGGACTGCACATAATGTAATACAAATGAGACAAAACTCAACAAGGTGGATCATCAAACTACGACGCCTGAGGTAGCGCTTAAAGAGATGGGCAAAAGAGGAATTTGGAGAAGTCAAAGAAAAGAAAGAGAGGCTAGGAAGGAGGATTCAAGAATTAGAAAAAAGCGAAGAGGGAAGAGATCTACACGCGGGGGAATTCGAGGAACTGGCTGCCAGTAGGGCAGAGATCCATAGAATTGGTGAAATGGAAGAATGCTATTGGAGACAGAGATCGAGGGTTCAATGGTTCAAGAAAGGAGATGCAAACACTGCCTTTTTTCACAAGGTGGCCAATGGTAGAAGGCGGCACAATCAAATTGGGGGACTATTTGTGGAAGACGTTTGGATAGAGGATGAGTCCGTTATTAGAAATCATATTGATAGATCGTTCAGAGATCTATTGGGAAGGAAAAGAGCGCTGAGATGTGAGTTGAGCTCAGACATGTGGAGCAAGGGGGCAATTGAGGGAAGTGAGAGACTAGAAGAGTCTTTCACGGAGGAGGAGGTGCTAAAGGCTATCAAGATGTTGGGGCAAGACAAAGCTCCAGGCCCAGATTGATTTCCGATTTGTTTCTACACAAAATATTGGTCCATCATCAAGAAAGATCTTTTAGACATATTTCACGAGTTTTTCAAGGGGGAGGCGCAGGTAGAGAGACTTAATTAAGCGAACGTGGTCCTAATCCCGAAGAAGGTAGAAGTCCTCAGATTTAAGGACCTCAGGCCTATCAGCTTGCTAAATGGCTCGTTCAAGATCATCACAAAGGCATTGGCCAATAGATAAACCCCAATTTTAAACAATATTGTTGGTGAGGCTCAAAGCTGGTTTGTAAAAGGAAGAGACATCCTGGATAGCATCGCATCGGCACATGAAATGGTTTTTAGAGGACACAAAGACAAAGTAGACGGGTTCCTACTAAAGTTAGATTTTGAGAAGGCCTACGACACGGTAAAGTGGGAGTGTGTAGATGAGGCGATGAAGCTCAAAGGATTCGGAGAGAAATGGAGGCTATGGATGAAGATGTGTATTAGGAATGGCAAGTCCTTCGTCCTAGTCAATGGATTGATAGGAAGGAAAATCAGATGTAAGAAGGGACTGAGACAGGGATGAAGATGTGTATTAGGAATGGCAAGTCCTTCGTCCTAGTCAATGGATTGATAGGAAGGAAAATCAGATGTAAGAAGGGACTGAGATAGGGAGATCCGCTGTCACCGCTTATTTTTGCAATAATTGCTGATGGATTGGCTGAAATGAATAAGAGAGGAATGGAGACAGGATTGACTAAAGGGGTTACAGTAAAAGGGATCACCGAACCTTTGTCAATCCAACAATATGCTGATGATACCATAGTGTTTGGGATGGCTAAGGTGGAAGAAATATTGGCAGTACGTGTCCTTCTAAAATGTTTCGAATTCTAGTCCGGTCTGGCAGTTAATCTGCAAAAGAGTTGTGTTACTGCTCTCTACAACAGCAACGCGACATCCACGAAGATTACCTCAACGTTGCTTCAGTGCGAAACAAAGGACTATCCGCTCAAGTATTTGGGAATGCCGATCAGACCGGGAAAGCTGATTAAGGATGATTGGATTCCTTTGGTGGAAAAGATTGAGAAAAAATTGGCAGGATGGAAAGGAAAATTTCTATCCCTGGGGGGTAGAATTACTTTCATCAACTCCGTCCTCAGTAGCATTCCTACATACCTTATGTCGATCTATGAGATTCTCAGCTGGGCTATCGAAAGAATAGATAAATGTAGGCGGAAATTCCTTTGGAAAGGAATGCGCGATGATAATAAGGGCATTAATCTCATTAGGTGAGATAGGGTCTACAAGAAGAAAGAGTTCGGCGGATTAGGGATCCTTAACCTCAGAGACATGAACAAGGCTCTACTGTCCAAATGGTGGTGGAAAATGCATAAACAACGCAAAGCGTGGTGGAGCAATTCGTTCATGAGATACCGAAGGAGGAAAATTGTCAGATTTGGAGGGAAATGTAGGCATGGAAAGGTTTCTGGTATATGGAAGTGCGTCACAAAGATAGGAGATATCTACCATACGAACACAAAGTGCAAGCTGGGGAAGGGAAACAACATTAGATTCTGAAAAGACAAATGGTGTGGAGATAATACGTTACAATCACTCTATCCCGAACTTGCGGCGTCAGCTAAGAGGGAGGACCTATGAAGCACCGATACGGGTACGTCGATACGCGTACGGGGACACGGGTACGGGGGATACGACAATTTTCAAAAAAGTAGGATACGGGATACGGCGGGGATATGGTTGTGTATGTATATATATATATATAGGGAAAGGCTCCGTTGCACACTACTATTGGTGCTCACGGCGTGAACACTACGTCTTCGGGCGTTCAAATCGAAAATCCGAACCGTTCACATTGATCTACACATCTAAATTAGTCTAAATATGTAAAATCAAATCATTTGAAATTCATTTGCCCATTCATTGAAGTGTTACAAAATTGTATGGCTGAAATTCATTGTTTTTATAGTCGCGTGATGGATGGGCAAATGAATTTCAAATGATTTGATTTTACATATTTAGACTAATTTAGATGTGTAGATCAATGTGAACGGTTCGGATTTTCGATTTGAACGCCCGAAGACGTAGTGTTCACGCCGTGAGCACCAAGGTAGTGTGCAACGGAGCCTTTTCCTATATATATATATATATATATATATATATATATATATAATTACACATAACTAAATAATATCTCTTGTTAATAGGAAAATGGTAATATCTTTCATTAAACATAAATAAGATAATCCATAAAGGCTACAATAATTGTTCATAAGTATAAACAATAACATAAGTAAACAAAGCAAGTTCCTAAGCAATATAACATAAGCAGACAAATCAAATAGTGGGACAAGTTTCAGTTGTATCAAATAGTTGGATGATAAAAAAATGCAGGATACGGGGATGTACAAGATACGGGGACACAAGTATCGGATACGAACAGGATACGGGGACGGCACCCTCCGTGAAGTATCCGTGCTTCAGAGGGGAGGACGCTTTTGTTGTAGACGTATGGAAGAACAGAAGGCTGAGATTGGAGCTTACAGGAAGCCTCTCCAACGATGCTCAAGAACTTATGAGGCTCAATGCGATGCTACAGGAAGAAGGAACCCAAGAGAGGATAGAGGAGGATGACAGAGAATGGAGATTAGGACAAAACCGAATGTATTCAGTTTCTTCTATGTATGGATTCCTTAACGATGGTGGGTTAAGGAATTCACATGCAATAACCATTTGGAAGACTAAAGTCTCTCCCAAAGTTAAGGCTTTCCTTTGGTTGGTACTAAATGACGGAATCCTATCAAATATTAACCTAAAGAAACGAAACATTCTGCTCGACGCTACGTGCCAACGTTGTAACATAGGAGAAGAAGATATCACTCACATTTTCTTCATCTGTCCTAGAGCTAGGTTGGTTTGGGAGGTCATGGGATTGGGCTTTCACACAGCCGCAATTCCGAAATGCACCGATGAACTGTGGGGGAGAAGGAGAACAAGTCACATCAACATAGAACATAGGTTTCTTTGGGATATTACGGTTGGGGCTATTTTGTGGAGTCTATGGCTAGATAGGAATGAGTTTTGGTTCCGTAATACTAGATGTTCATTTTATATGTTACTGCATAAAATGTTAGTTCTAATAGAGGCTTGGGCAGGTCAAGCAGGTACATGGAAGAAAGCTAGAGGGAGCACAGTAGATGATGGAAGGACCAAGATGGGGATGCTTTGAGCTATGATTGGGGGAAATCAAGCTTGACAGATCGGATATTTTGGGGGCCTATATATGTATTTGATGTTGCACTTTCTATTTTGTGGAGCTTTCTCTTGTAATAGACTGGAATAGGGTTATTTTGTATTGGTCGGTACTTTATATTTCGTTAATTGATCATTAATGAAACCTGTGACCTCGGTCACTTTTATTTTCAAAAAAAAAAAACTCAACAAGGTATCTAAAGGTTGTGGAACTATATATACCTTTAAAATAAAATACCATTGTACTTGACAAGGGTCTTGTCATCTATTGGAATTGGAATTCTCACTCTTCTCAGTTTTGAAATTTACATTTTTTTCTGAAATTTGATGATAAACAATTGTTTTCTCAAAGTCTATATCCTAATTGCATAGTATGATTTTCAGTGGCTTCCGAAAAATCATATATGCATAATACGATGCAAATTAAGGTAAATGAGGATGTCCCAAGTAAAGGAGCCCAATTAAGGCTTCCTATGCCAATGCAATTGGCAAAAAAGGAATTACAGATGTCATTAAGATCAAAGGAAATTAAACACTACCAATATCTTGCCTTACAACAAGGTACCTAAGAATATCATGAGATGAAATCAAAATGCTACCATAATTTTAATTTTTTTCTGATCAATTAGTAAAATTTAATAAAATTATAACTTTTATCCTTCTTTTGAAATATCCTAAATAAAATTTTAAAACAATTGCTGGATATAGCAGATTTATCTTTCATATCTAAAAGATTTATTACATATAACCTAGGAAGCACGGGTACTTCCAAATGGTCAACGTACCCGTGTCGGGTGCATATCGGTTGATGATACTCCTTGGATACTCTCGGATACATACTCAAGGAGTATCCAATTACTTTTATTACATTTTTGCAACTTTTGAACAAAATTATGTTTAGATAAATATTTGGGGACCTAGTGTAATTTCAAAAACTTGATGTTTCAAGTTATGCTCCAGCACAAAATAAGTATACCCAAAATTTAATAGTTAGATTATCATTTTCTTTTCTCTAAAAATACTTATAATTATAATCTATTATTATAGTTCTATGAAGTTGTCCAAATATTTACATTTTTAACTTACCCACCAATGCAATAGTATCCTACTTTTTTGTAAAATCATGTATCCCCGTACCCGTATAGTGTCATACCCGCACCCCGTATCTGTACCTATGCTTCGAAGCAAATTGTTGGCCCTTAGTTTGGTGTGCACAAAACGTGCTAACTTGTACTAATAAGTTGAATTTTGTGTGTCAGATTTTCAGGATCAATCAACACCAAAAAGAGATTCAAGAGAGATTCACAAATATACAAACAAGGAAAGTAATAAAAGAAGATTGCATATACAGACAGAAGAGGAAGTTATTCAAAAGGAGTTCTCAATTAATTGGTCTCCAAGCAATCTATCAAGACTGGATTTTTAGTAATATTTTTGTGAGATATTTATTGTAAATGATTGATTAAAGATTGATTAGTTTATGGTAAGAAAACAAAGTGGATTCAATTATACAGCCAAGAACCGGTCGACCGTACCTAATGCCAGTCGACCGTTGCAGTCGACCGCAACTTCAGTTGATTAAGAAAGCGGTCGACCTTTCATCTCTCTAGCTACGCCAGAGAGCTGAACGGTTTAGGTTGTATACCTTTTTAGGAATGTATCGTTTCTACTTTTGATCGATACACTTCCTCTTCTACTTAAGAGAACGAATCCACTGTGTTTTCTTTACCCATTGCTACTAAGAAAAATACTTTGAACTAATCTCTTGATAATCAATCCGAGTGTGAACGTTAAATTGGTTGTATTCTTTAGTCAAGATCTTCAGTGATCTTGAGTTTTCTTTTCTTTTCTTTTCCACTTCAGTGAGATTGACGGGACTTGAATTAGAAGTCCTGTAGGTGTAATAGGTCTCTCGGCCTGAATCCGAGAATCACTGTACTAAGGGTTTTGAGTATAGTGGAACGCTTGTGGCGGAGAATTGCTATAAGTAGGTGATGTGGACGTAGACCTGGGGGTCAAACCACGTTATATCGCTGCGTCATCTGTGTTTGCTTTTCTCGTCTCTCTTGCATTTACTATACTTTATTTTATTTCTTTAACTTTTAATTCTGCACGATCACCCTATTCACCCCCCCTAATGGTGATTTACACATATAACGTATTATTTAACTACTATAAATATTTATAAATATCATAAATAACCAAAAAGATTAATTCAAGGCCGTTTTGTAAGCTTCTCAATTGGGTTTATAGGCTCACCTCAATCTTACCAAAAACTGCATCATTAAACTGTATAAATCAAATTGATTAAGTTTCGTAAATAGTAATTCATAATTGGTTAGAATATAGTGGGTATATCATTCTTTATAGGAATGATGGTTTTTTTTTAAGGGAAAAGGTGGAATAAGGCCACTCTGTTTTATTAATAAGAGTTTAACGAAACAAACCCAGAGTATTGGGCCCAAATACAAACTACAGACATAAAATAAAACATACATGAAGCAACATGACTACAAACAACAAGCCCCTCCAACAACCCTGGAGGGTGGCCCGACAAACCAGCTCGGTCCAGCAAAATTGTGAGTACGTCAGTTTAGCTTCGTACAGTGCCTCCACGGCACATGCACACCCACCTGAAACAAGTCTGGCAGGATTTTATCACCCACCGCTTTCTGCGTTCCCCTCACTGGGGGGGCCCATCTTGGGCCCAAGCCCCGCAGATCGAAACTCGCAGCCTCCCACCAACTTCACCACTCATCCTACAAACACGCCAGCCGCTCCTACAGACGCTACCAAAGAAATAGCCGTGAAGAGGATACCTTCACTTCTCACACGATAGTGCCTTTCTCCTGCGATTTCTCACCAAGCACCTATCTCGCTCACCCCACCTAACACCACCCTCCAGGAGAGAGCCGTGTAGAGGATACCTTACCTCTCTCACGCTCAAGCTCTCTCCGGCGATTTCTCACCACACCGACTTATCACCTCAGACTCCCAATACGAGGGAAGAGGCGACGCTGTCATGAGGCAGTGGCCTAAGCTGGAGGAAGCTCAATAGCCAGATAGTAGGCGCTGTGGAGACTGCACCGACTACATCGTAGGACACACCCGACCCACCACACCCCAACCCCACACCCCCACACCCCCAACATACCGACTTCACACATCACGGAGGGATCCCTTCTTTGGGCCCAAGCTCCACAAATGTCAATCGCACAAAACTACAAGCTTCCCACCCCAGCCCCAGCAAAAGCACTGACAAAAGCACCCTCAACCACAGCAAATCAGATCGGGGGTGGGGGGGGCACCCAAACCGCAACCGCAACAAATGGGGTCAGGGGGGGCACCCACGGCAAATCAGATCGCGGGCCCCCCAAACTGCAACCGCAGCAAATCAGATCGCACGAGGGGGCACCCATATCGGGGGTGGGTGTGGTGGGTGGGGGGGCTACCTGGCCCCAAACAAAACCGCACCTTGCTGGACGCGCCGGCTGGACGCGCCGCTCGCTAGCCACACCGCCACGTCGAAGGCTTTGCTGGAGCTTCGAAGCAGATCGCGCGGCGCAAAAATGTCAGGACTGGAGATCGGGGGTGGGGGTGGGGCGCAGTTGCCTGGCCCCAAATCGATCCGCATCGCCGACCAGCGCTGCCCCATCTCTGGCTTCGCCTGAGCTGCGATGGAGACAGAAGGTCGGGGCTGGAGAATCGTGGCGTTGGAAGTACGCCGTCGGTAGGGCGTGGAGAAGGGGGGGGACGTGGAGGGGGGGCGGTGGCGCTGAGGGCAAGCCGCCGCCGCCCCTAGGGTTAGATCTAGGGTTTTGCTTTCTTTGTTTTTGGGTTCGGGAGTAGGTAGTACATATATCAGAGTTAGAAGTGCAAAATTTTTATAGGAATGATGGTTGAAGAAAGCATTGTCAACTAAGCTGCGCAATTACCATATTCAATATTCTTCCCACATAATTATATTTGACACGCACAAACACACTGACGCAGAAAGTCAGAGACATGTGCACATCAACTTTTTGTGGTGTTCATGAGGAACTTGAAGGAAAATTGGAAGATGCATTGGTCTGTGATGGGTTTTCTCATCGATTTTGGAACTGCCACTAAAAAAATCACGGGAAGTTAAAAACAAACAAGTCATCCACTTAAAATTAATAATAAGAAAAGAAAAGAAAAAAAAGTGTTCTTTTCTTATCTTGTTTATTGCTCATGAAGGGGTTTGTACCATGGTATCAAGTTTCGGCCGAAACAGAGACAATACTTCAAGTTCTTCTCTCTTTTTGGCTACCCGATACAATATTTGCCATAAAACTCGGTGTTCACTGATACTTAATTTAACAAGAAAAGAAAAGGCAAAATGATAGTAAGCAATTGAAACTTAAGACCACAGAGCCTACTTATTGGTTTATTGGTGTTATAGCCCTTGAGTAGGTATTGTTAGGAATGTGTCTTGAATACTACTGGTTCAGATTAACAAAAGGTAAAATGAAGCACGGATGTCGAAGTGTCAATAAAGTAGAAAGAAAAACAGCAGCAGCAAGGTGTTGGCAGAGTGACGGGTCGACCGGCATCCCCGACCGCACCCCCAACCGCAGTTGTACAGGGTTTGGCCGAGAGGAGGACGATCGACCGGTCTTGTTGGACGAACGACCGGTCACAGACCGGTCGCGACATTGTGTATTTTTTGAGCCTCAATTTGTTAGGTCGTTTCAGCCCAATCTTCAACTCCAAGTCAGATCGTACGGCTCCTATTCAGCCAATTCTCCTACAAGTTATATCGGACGATTGAGAATCAAGATTAATCCTAAGATTCTCTCTATTCTTCTATATATATTGTAAACTCTCCAATATGAGAGTAGAGTACTTCATTGATATTTTCTCCGTTGCAAGGAGAAGCTTAAGAGATGGTTCTTGGTGAGTGAATTTAATTCCTTATATTGAGTGAATCATTAACTCATTGTAATGTCTTCTAGTTGAATATCAGATCTCTCTATATTTTCCCCCGAATTAAGTGAAAGCTAACCGGAATAAATCCTCGTTGTGTTTGTATTGGATTGGTAGATCCACTTGCTTGCTCAATTGGCTCGTCTCATCTACTTCGACTTCCTCATTGCTTTATTTAGTTCCGCAGCAACAACGGGTGTTCGTTGAGCCTCCAATCCCAACAACTGGTATCAGAGCTTCAGGTTGCTAAGTCCCTTGGTTCAAATAACAGGTCACAGTCTTTTGAAGATCAAGCAGTTCGATGGAAAGATCAATTTCAATCTTTGGAAGATTGACATGTATGATGTCCTTGTTCAAGAATGTTTACAGCCGTTAAGAAGAAAGAAAAGTCATCCGATATGAAGGAGGGTGTTTGGGAAGATATTCGTGAAAGAGCCATAAGTCTGATCCGACTATCATTGGTGAACAAGGTCAAGTGCAGATTTCTTGAAGCAACTGATGCGACGAGTTCGTGGAAAAAACTCATAGCTGACTACTCTGATTCGTCGTTATTAGATCGGATGCATTGGAAGAGGAAGTTATTCCATTTGTCAATGAAGGAAGGTACCGATCTCTAAGAGCACATCACAAAATTCAATAAGGCTCTATCTGAACTCAAGGCGATAAACGCGGATGTGTGTAAGGAAGATAAAACTTTCAACCTGATATATTCACTGCCGAATTCGTACGAGCTTTTGATCACTACCATGCTACATGGTAGATCTGCCAATGGGAGTATTTCGGTAAATGGTGTAATCAAAGCATTGAAGAAAAATCAATTTAGGAAGGAGACCCATAAATCATCGTTTACTTCAAGTTGTCTAGTAATGGAAGGTCCTTCAGGGGGAAGACAAAGTGCTATGCAAAAGGATTCGATCCGTTGACAATATTGCAAGAGGCCAGGCATATCAAGAAAGACTGTTAAAAATTGCAGAATTAGTAGAGCGATGGGGATGGAAATCCTACCGCAACCGTGGTTAGTACTTATGATTCATGTCTTATGATTCGTGTCTTCTTATTTCAAATTCTTTAGAAGTAGATTCTATTTGGTTTCTTGACTCAGGGAGTTCTTCTCATATTTGCTCCGAGAGGGAGTTGTTTTCGACTTATAAATCTACTACAATGCGCTGTGTAATAATGGAAACTGGAGATATTTGTGAAATAGTAGATGAGGGGACAGTTGAGTTAAAGATGTCAGGTCTAAACATGTTCACTTGAAGGAATATTTTGCATATCCCTCTGCTTAAACGAAATCTGATTTCCTTGGGAACTCTTGATGCACGGGGTTGTAGGTACACAACTCGAGGTAGAGTTCTGTCTGTTCGGAATCGTCGTAAGGTGATTAGAGGTATGAGAGTGGTTGGGCCAAGTAAAAATATTATATACAAGCTTTGGAAAATCCGAAATACCTGTGCAGGTGTTACTTTTTTTCTAGTTATTCCTGCAAGCTCATCTAGTTTGCCATAACTAGCATCATCGAAGCGAGGCTACGACATTCGAATATCGTCGGGAGGTGTAGAGTGCCTTGATGTAAGTGGAGTTCGTGCGAAGGTTGACAACTCTGTGATAACGCCTACTGAGGTGTGCCCTTGAAGGGATATACTGATATAAAATTTAACCCTAATGAGAGAATTTTCAAGAATATTAAAAGATTAAGTTTACCAACATGTAATACAGATTAAGTTAGAAATTAAAACTATTAATTGGCTTGATGGATTTTCAAGAATTGGATTTAAGTTTAACAAGCCAAATTAAAGATTCAGTTCTAACAATCAATAATTATATAACTAAGCGTTCTTAGCAAGTAAAACAGTCAATAATGATTCGTACTCTAATAAGTAAGTAGAAGTGCACACTCTCCATATTTGTGGATGATAGATAAATCAAATAATATTATAGAGACGATGAATGGTATCACAAATAAATGGAAGCATGAAAAGAGGTTACCGGGTTCGAAGCAAGTTGCGCTGGTGCTCGATTGGCTGCAATGACAAACATCGAGGAGGAAAGCACCGCTGTTGGGCAGGAGGCGGCGACGACGGCTACAGTTGGTGGCAGAGGGGGCCGGCGAGGAGAGGCCGTCATGAAGTCGACGGAAAAAGGAAGGTCGCGAGTTCAGGTGGTGCCAGGGTTGATTTAGGGTTAGGGTTTCGAATTTGGGGAGAGGGTGTGGGGGTGGTCGGTGTTGTGGTGGCAGGCGGCGAGGTGGTCGGGGGTAGTGGTTACGGGGGGTGATGTAGGCGCTCGATTTGCAGCGATGGGAGGAATGCAGCAACGGCGATGATGTGGCGGAGGTGAAGGAAAGGTTGTACGAGGGAGGAGTTACAAGAGGGGTTTGCTGTCGACGGGGGCAGTTGGGATAGTGGTCGATGGTAAGGCAATGCCAGGCGACGTAGGGGGCTGCCATTGCCTATATGGGTCGATGGGTTCGGGATGCCGGGAGAGGAAAGATGAGGGGTTAGGTGGCTGATGAGATTAGGAGGTGATTAGGGTTCAATTAAATAGGGGATTTGGGGTAATTATAGCTTCTCACAAACCCTAATATTTTCTTAGAATTTCTCACAAACTCTAATGTTCTTTTATGGTCTCACACACGAGGAGAATGAAGAGCAACTTAACACACAATAAAAAAATTTTAATCAAGAATAGCATACTTTCTCATTATACTCAAGATCTATATATAGGCTCAAAACAAATCTCAATACAGATCAAAATACTGATCAAAATATTCTTATACATAAAATCAATGGTGCAAATTGCAAAACTACTACATAAGGCTAAATCTCAAAATAAAACAAAACAGAACCGTTGTCCTCATCATATACTGATCAGTGAGATTGGGTACAGATTTGTTCAACTAGAAGAAGAAGCTATTGTTCTAAGTATTTTTGCAAGTGGAGTTTTAGTAGAGTTTGGAGATGAATAATCACATCATGTGATATCACTCGTATGCAATCCAAGGTGGAGATCGTTAGGAATGTGTCTTAAATACTCGTGATTCAGATTATAAGAAGGTAAGATGAAACACGGAGGTCGAAGCGTTGAAAAGAGTAGAAGGAAAAACAGCAGCAGCAAGGTGCTGGCAGAGTGACGGGTCGACCGTCCAAGGGTACGGTCGACCGCACCTTCGACCACACGGCCGACCGCACACCCAACCGCAATTGTACAAGGTTGGGCCGAGAGGACGGTCGACCGTCCGCAGCGTTGTGTATTTTCTGGGCCTCGATTTGTTAGGCCCGCCCGACCACCGCCGGGGGGACACCCAGACCAACCAGTGGGCTTTCTTAGAGAAGTTTCCTCCCGGGGCCCTTAAATTATTGAATTCATAGGGGCATCCCAGCCAGTGGTCCAATGAGAAAGAAAGCCTTAGATCTTTGGGCTCGTTTCAGCCTAATCTTCAACTCTAAGTCAGATCGTACGGTTCCTATTCAGCTACTTCTCCTACACGTTATATCGGACGATTGAGAATCAAGATTAAACCTAAGGTTCTTTCTATTCTTCTATATATATTGTAAAATCCTCCAATATGAGAGTATATTACTTCACTGATTTTTCTCCATTGCAACGAGAGGCTAGAGAGAGAGATAGTTCTTCGTGAGTGAGTTTAATTCCTTGTATTGAGTGAATCATTAACTCCTTGTAATCTCTTCTAGTTGAATATCAGATCTCCATATATTTCCCACCCCGGATTAAGCAAAAGCTAACCGGGATAAATTTCCGTTGTATTTGTGTTGGATTGATGAATTTACTTGCTTGCTCAATTGATTCGTCTCATCCACTTCGACTTCCTCATTGCTCTATTAGTTCCGCTGCGACAACGGATGTTGATTGATGCCCCAATCCCAACAGGTACAACACTAACAAAAGAGTGTAAAAGTGAGACAACATGATCAAGTGAGCACAAAAAAGAACTTGTATTTCTATTTTTTAGTATATTCTCTGTAGCTTAAAATTTTAATATTCTTATAGTAAAATTTTAATAATTCATGCATGAAAATAAAATTTAAAAGGGAGAAGGACCTATTGACACCTAAAATTTATACAAATGACCTATACACACCTAAAGTTTTTATAATACCCCAAAAGTACCCACATTTGATAAATTGGACCTACAGCCCCCTGCCGTTTAATTGTCTGTTAAGTTAGTGGAATATTTTGAGTATATACCTCTTAACGGGTTTAGACCCATTCAGAAGCCTATGAAATTACGAAAATACCCCCCTCCTCCCCCTCTTCTTCACCCGACCTGTGAAGAAAGTGTTTACTTATTTCCCTTTTTAAACCCTAACCCATTTTCTCTCAATCTATGTCAACCCACTCTTCAAAATTCCCGGTTGTGACAAATTTGTTGATCGCACCCAAGCTCTCTTCTCCACCCACCATGTCTGCCACCACTTTTTATTGTGAATCATCGATGCAAAATGGATGGTTGTGCCACTGCGAAAAGCCAGGGAGAGCTCAGATTGTCGAGTGTGTGAGAGGTAAGAATAAAGGTAGGTTGTTCTACTCTTGTCCAAATTACAAAGGGAAAGACGAGTGAGGGTGTAATTTTTTTAAGTGGGTATCACCTGACACTGATCGAGCTGATAAAGAGATGGGGTTGGTGGAATTGAAGGCAATGTTGTTTGAGCAGAAGGAGATTTTGAATTTAATGAAACAACAGATGGATGTTAATTTCGCTGTGAAGCCTCTTCAGTTGGAGACTAGTATCAATCGGTTGACATCGTTATTTCGCAGTTGTTTTGTTCTATTTTTTGTATTTATTTTTTTTTAAATGCGTTGCATTTCATGTATGGCAGATGCTGAATATGCGTACTGTGAGAATTGCATTCATACGATGGAATATCATGTAACGAATGGATGTATCTTTTTTGTATGGCAGATTATTAGGGCTGAATGTATATTTTTGAATGAAAAAATGAATGTATTTAACTGAAATTAGTTAGAATGATTGAATGAATGTAATTTTTTTTAATGAGAAGCAACAGTTTGATGTTGTGCAATAGATGATACTGGGTTTGTGATTTGGTTGTGTACCTTGATGGCTTTCAGAGTACTTTCACTTGTGAATGTTTAGAGATTGTTTTGAAAATGCATTGGTTCAATCTGTTCGAGAATGAATTCTAATTTGTTTGAGAATGCATTCAAATGCATCCATATATGTTTGTGTACATACAGTTATGCTGTTTGTAGTGAGAATACATTGACCCATTGTTGTCAATATGCATCATTTGTAGAGGAGGGTGCTGAACATGCAATTAGACAATCCTGGTGCAGAAAATAGCACCAACATTCCTAGAAATGGAAAGATAGTATAACCCATTGTCATGAATGAATGTATTGGATATCAAACTCAGTTTGAATACATCCATTGTATTTTTTTTCAATCCAAAATTTTGAAGTTTAAAATTCATTGAAAATGCATTTAAATTATGCAGCGGCAGGAGTTTGTTGAGTAGTAGCATTGTCAAGGAATTCCCAGTTGTAGAATTAATGCAAATTGGTAATGTATGGTATCATAGTGATATCAGTTGAAAGTAGTAGTGTCAAGTGCACAGATATTTCCAATTTCAAAAGCATTGTATTCACAGTAGCAGATGAATTAGCAAATATGAACATATTGATAATGCACTGACAATGCATTCAAATTGTGTTGGAGCTCAGCATTCAGAAGGTTTTCAAATAGATGATAATATAGTGAGCAAATTTTGAAACAGACAAAAATGTGTGCAAACAATTTTGCTACTCTACTCAGATGGCAATGAACATAAACAAGTAAATTGATGAGGACATCTTTCCAGTTTAGGATTTTTATTTTATTACCATTTTTTTATTTCTGGCAATTATAGCCATATGTAATCTTTTTGTAATTTTTAGATTCTGAGAATATTTTGGAGATGTGTTTCAAGATGTAATTGAGCCTATTTAAAGGCCCTGAGATGAATGAGAAAGGCATGCCATTATTGATCAAAAAAAGCTGTGTTGAGTTTTGCTCTTCATTTTTCTCCTTGTGTGATACAATCGAGATACAAATTAGGGTTTGTGATAAATCCTAATCTAGTTTTAGAATTAGTGATTAGTTCTAAAATTTATCCCCAATTAAAAAAATCCCTCAAATTTCCCTAAATCCCCAAATACAAAAAAAACCCTAATCCTATTCTATATACTCAGCCGCCATCCCTTCCCGTCTTCTTCTCCCGTACTTCTTCTTTCCCGAAACCCTCCAAAGCCCCACTCCGACCTCCACATAAGAATCCACTCCAAATCCTCCCAAATCCCCTTCAACCTCCACACCCCCAGACCCCCGACGCTCCGTCAACCTCCACGCCCAGATCCCCGTCGTCCTTCACCAACGACTCCAACCCTCAACCATACCCCCATCGATCGACACCACCGCCCCTCGTCAGCAACGTCCGTCCACTCCTCAGCGCAGTAGCCAGCATCCCTGTGGCAGCCCCCCTTCCCGACCTCCGACCACAATCTCCACCGCAGCATCCTCCGCCGTCGCACTTCCTTGTCGGCCAGCCTTGCTGTTGTTGCTGCCGCCGTCTGTCGTTGCTGCGTTGCTGTACTTCGAGATCTACGCTGGTCGTCTACGGATTCGGTATACTCTTTCCATCTCTTCCGTATTTATGTTTTACTGCTTTATCATCTAGTATATTATCTGATTTGACTGTCGACCACAAAATACTGAGATTGAGTGATCCACATGCTAGATTAGAGTACGAATTGGTATTGCACTTTTTACTTGCTAAAACACGTAGGGATTTACTTATTGATTAAGATTGAATTATTAATTGGGATTGTTAGCATTTGATTCAATTCTTGAAAACCCATCGGACCTGTTAATTGTGAAAATATCCAATCTAAATCTGCACTTTCATGTTGGTAAAATTAACCCATTAAAATTCTTGGAAAATTCTCTATTTTAGGGTTGGTTTTACATCATTTTGGTATCAGAGCGAAGGTTCTTAAAACCTTAGTTCTTGCATCGTAGGCATCATTTTTGCATTCATTTAGTATCGTGTAGTCTTTTATTTTATTTTATTTTTATTTTATTTTAGTTTAGTTCAGAATCATTTTAAAAAAAAAAAAAAAAATTAGGACACACCCCATAGTTTCCACTTTTGGTGAATGCGTCTTCGCAGCACCATCACAGACCCTGAAGAGCCTTTCCTAGCCCTTCCCAATCACCCAATTAGGAACCCTAGACTTCCCAGACCTGAAATGGACAATCCTGATATCTCCACTACCCTAGCTGCCATCCAAGCAACTCTTGCCAATATCAATCAGAGGCTTGAGAAAGTGGAGCTAAATCAAAACATTGTCCCTGAGCTTCATGGCCATCGTCAGATCCCTCAAGGGAATGTTCATGACGATCGACGTCAAGAACGTGACCCTGACGAACAATATAAAAAGAACGTTAAGGCTGACGTTCCCCAATTTGAAGGCCACATGGAACCCCAAGCTTACCTTGATTGGGTCCGTGCCATGGACCACTATTTTGTGTGGTTCGACATGAGCGAAGCCCTTAAAGTTAAATTTGCAACTATGAAATTAACGGGTAAAGCTCAACAGCATTGGACCAATCTTGAACATGCCCGCAGAGGCCGAGGCCTGGCACCCATAGCCACTTGGGAGGCCATGAAAGAGAAGCTCACTGAGAGGTATGTACCGTTGTCGTTCCACACCCGATTGCTAGATTCGTGGAACCTATTGTATCAAGGAAGTAAATCCACACAAGAATATGTCGATAAATTCGATGACTTCCTTATTCGGTGCAATGCGCTAGGTAAAGAGAGTGAAGAACAAACTCTCTCTAGGTTCAGAGCTGGACTACGAGCTGACCTTAGGAACGAGCTAATCTATAGAAACGTGGACTCAATAGCAGCAGCCTACGCCCTAGTCCTCAACATGGATTCCCTTAAAGCTAGTTCTGATTCTAGGTCCAGCGACTCGAGAGATCATTCATCTAGAATGACCTCTACTGACCCACCTAGACCTCAACCTCCCACAGCCGACAAATCTTACCCCAGTAAATCTAATTCAAATTTTAATTCACATAGAGATGAACATAAGGGTAAGAACACCGAAAGAGATTACAGTAAGATTGACCCTCTCACTAAGTGCTATAAATGTAAGGGATACGGTCATGTTGCTGGCAACTGTCCTAGTCCAAGTAGGATTAATATAGTAGAGGGTACCGCAGTCATCGCTGATGAGCCCGTCAATGAGTTTACCTATGAACCTAATATAAGTGATGACTTTGATGAAAAAGAGGATGACCCGTCTCTCAATTGTATTCAGCCTATCCAGTCACCTCTATTGAGTATACCCGAGACACCCAGTCCTTCCCAAGTCACTTGGCAACCCATAGATTTTACTCATGTATTAGAACATCACAAAGTCACAGAGTCTGCACCCACATTTGCATATAACATTCATGACTTGCATAGAGAAATTTCCAAGGAACTTAATGAGAATAATTTTAATTACAAGTTAATAGCTGATACTAGATGGAAATTTATAACTTTTGATATTGGTGACGAAGTGATGGTTCGGATTCATCCGGAACGGTTTCCTGTTGGACCCGTTAAGAACTTGAACATACGTGCTGCAGGCCCATTTAAGATTCTACATGCAATCAATAATAGTACCTATGTCGTTGACCTTCCTGAAGGTTTTGGCATAAGTAAAATTTTCAATATTGAGGATCTAGTACTTTATGAAGGCTCAAAATTCAACCCTAGAAATTTTCTTATAGATGAGCCTACCCTGCAGCCTAATGGTGAGATTCCCCCATTACCTCCACTACCAGATACTACTTACCCATCGACAGAAGAGTTAGATAATATTTTAGATGATCAGATAATCTCCACAAGAGATGGTGGTATGCACAAGTATTTGGTGAGGTGGAAAAACAAACCGAAGTCGGATGATACTTGCAGTGATCGTAAGGGGCTCCCGCAACTGGATCCAGATCTTTTGGAGCACCATGGCAGGATCACTGGTTTTGACTCGACTGGGTCGAGCTCTCTCCCACCCGGAGAGAATGATGAGGACATCTTTCCAGTTTAGGATTTTAATTTTATTACCATTTTTTTATTTCTGGCAATTATAGCCATATGTAATCTTTTTGTAATTTTTAGATTCTGAGAATATTTTGGAGATGTGTTTCAAGATGTAATTGAGCCTATTTAAAGGCCCTGAGATGAATGAGAAAGGCATGCCATTATTGATCAAAAAAAGCTGTGTTGAGTTTTGCTCTTCATTTTTCTCCTTGTGTGATACAATCGAGATACAAATTAGGGTTTGTGATAAATCCTAATCTAGTTTTAGAATTAGTGATTAGTTCTAAAATTTATCCCCAATTAAAAAAATCCCTCAAATTTCCCTAAATCCCCAAATACAAAAAAAACCCTAATCCTATTCCTATATACTCAGCCGCCATCCCTTCCCGTCTTCTTCTCCCGTACTTCTTCTTTCCCGAAACCCTCCAAAGCCCCACTCCGACCTCCACATAAGAATCCACTCCAAATCCTCCCAAATCCCCTTCAACCTCCACACCCCCAGACCCCCGACGCTCCGTCAACCTCCACGCCCAGATCCCCGTCGTCCTTCACCAACGACTCCAACCCTCAACCATACCCCCATCGATCGACACCACCGCCCCTCGTCAGCAACGTCCGTCCACTCCTCAGCGCAGTAGCCAGCATCCCTGTGGCAGCCCCCCCTTCCCGACCTCCGACCACAATCTCCACCGCAGCATCCTCCGCCGTCGCACTTCCTTGTCGGCCAGCCTTGCTGTTGTTGCTGCCGCCGTCTGTCGTTGCTGCGTTGCTGTACTTCGAGATCTACGCTGGTCGTCTACGGATTCGGTATACTCTTTCCATCTCTTCCGTATTTATGTTTTACTGCTTTATCATCTAGTATATTATCTGATTTGACTGTCGACCACAAAATACTGAGATTGAGTGATCCACATGCTAGATTAGAGTACGAATTGGTATTGCACTTTTTACTTGCTAAAACACGTAGGGATTTACTTATTGATTAAGATTGAATTATTAATTGGGATTGTTAGCATTTGATTCAATTCTTGAAAACCCATCGGACCTGTTAACTGTGAAAATATCCAATCTAAATCCGCACTTTCATGTTGGTAAAATTAACCCATTAAAATTCTTGGAAAATTCTCTATTTTAGGGTTGGTTTTACATCATAAATGCTCAGTAGTATTGCAGGTTAGTGAAGCAGAACAAATAAAAAAACCTAGAAATTTTAACCTGTAAACTGAGAATGCACAAATTACCCACAGTTTACATTGCATTAATTCTGAAAGCATAAACCTTTGTTCAAACACACATCATACATCTGCCTGTTAATAGCAGTTCCATAGCCTCATCATAGTGTAGGCTGATACAAATTAGTCATAAATACAAAACATGAACCTCATAACCATTCAAATGGTTTACATATAACATACGCTCATTGTTCTGTTACCTAAAATGTTGGTGGTGAATTCAGTTATTACAAGACAAATTTTATGTTGATTACATCCAAATACTGCCTCTTCCTCTACCCCCTCTGACCCTCTCAACACTGCTTCTGAGAATTCAGTTATTACAAGACAAATATTAGGATTTGCTTTCACATCTCCCTTAATTATCTCTGCAATCCAGAATTTTGTTGCAGCTCTATTGCCACACTTATTTATTCCCGTGCAAGTATGGACATCATTGTACTTTCTTACCTCAAATTTCTTGTCCTGCATCCTAGCAGCTCTAATTCTCCAGGGACATTCCTTCATCGCACATATTGCAACAATTGTTGTATTATCATTCTTCTTCAACCAGTATGCAAAAAAATTTTGTATACTATACTGTTTCAATGTCATCCTAAAGGCGTAGCTACTTGAAAATTTGCTGCCAATTTCAAAATGAGGGCAATGAATATCTACTTGTTCACCCCATACTAGACCTGAGCGCTCTTGTACAGATCCTGAACTCATCTCCGCCTCTGCTTCTCTGCTTAAATCACCCTCACTGTCTTCTTCACCCACTTCTTCTTCTTCAAACTCACTATCAAAAGAATGGTATGAATCTTCATAATAGCAATCATCTCTTCATCAGTTGCAACTTCCAAGTTTTCTATATGTATTTCTTTTTCTTCAGCATCTACGTCACCAAAATTGCCTTTATTTTCAACATAATATGGGTCTTCACTGTCAGTATCCTCATAATCAGCCTCATAAAACTATTGTAGTGGTGTCTTCTCACCTTCAATCTGTACTTGCCTCTCAACTTGATGTTCACTGCCTTCAGCTTGTTCATCACCTACATCTGCATTGCCTTCTCCTACTTCATTAAACTGATTTGCATTAGCTTCTACATCTTCATTTCCTTCATCTGCATTCCCTTCGGGTTGTTCATATGCTGATTCAGATTTTCCTACTGAACCTGATGTATTAGTAGGGAATCCAATCTGCCTCACATACGAATCTTCATCATCACTCGACACTACCAACTGCTCAGCGGGAATGGGTCCACACCCTAGATGATATCTTGCCCTCCTTCCACCAATAATTTCACCTGCATGAACACCAAACCTACTGCAATTCTTTGGGAGTCTAAATGACAAATATAGCTCCAGTGTTTTTTTCTTTTCTATATGCAATTTCCAAATTTTTGCAAATTGTACATCATCTATAATTACTCCATATTCTTTAGGTGATGGCCCAAGCTTTGCATATAATACTTTCATCATATACCCCTCATTATATGGTAGTAAGCAATGGCGGAGCCAGACGAATCAAAATGGGGATCCCAAATTTTTTTTCCCCCGGCATCGATATAATTGAGCCTTTAATAAGAGGTGGATTAGACTTGGGGGTCCCAAATTTTTTTTAACTGGGGGGCCAAATAAAAATTTTGGTCTATATTAGGGGGTTTTACAAAATTTTTGGGGTCCCAAATGTCCCCCCTCCTCACTTCCTCCCTCCGCCACTGGTAGTAAGGCATGAAGTCTGTCACTCAAGTAGTCTAAGTTACACTCCCCTGAGTCAATCAAAATACTTTTCATACGATACCGTTCATATTTTTTCCTGTTTGTCCTAGGTATTGCTCTCCAATGCCCGTGGTAGAACACCAACACCGTCACTCTATCTATCACCCTGTCACACAATAACAACCACAAGAATAACATTAGTCCTTCTATATAACTCCAATAAATAACGTAACAGAACCACAACATAACACAACAGAACAAACAACACAATACAACACCAAAGTGTTCCCCATATTGTGACAACACAATACAACACCAAAGTCAACCCCAACTTAGATCAAATCCCAAATCTAGTGTTCCCTCACTAAACTCAACTCAGACTTAAACCCTACATTGTTCAGCAAATACTCAACCTCATAACAATCAACATTCAATAAAATTCAAATCAACCCTAACAATGAAAAAACAACACTAACTTCAAATTAACTCAAACACTCATCCCATCTACATTCAAGAATCAATAACACCCAAAATAAGTCAACTCTCAGATTACGAAATAGTTATAATGGGGGAAGCTCATACCATCCGCTGTTGCGATTCAACCCTAAGGCTCCGCCGACCTCCATCTTCTTCCTCACTTTCCGCAAACACACCACGCGCTCACGATTTTACCTTCAACCGGAACTCAAAAAAATTGGTCGACAGGAGAGAGTTAACAAAGTGAGAAAGGGGAATTCAATGCAGACGAAATAAAGAAGGTGAAGGGTAAAGAGGTCATTTTATCAGCCATCTGTTGGAAAATTAACAGAAATAGACGGGAGGGGCCTACAGGTCCAATTATAACAAGTTTGGGTGCTATTGGGGTATTATTGTAACTAAAGGTGTGTTTCGGGTATTTACAGTAACTTAGGTGCCAATAGGTCATTCTCCCAATTTAAAAACAGTAATTTATTATTGTAGTTTAAGAAAATTTAGCATTTAAATATTTTAACTATTTTTAGAAGTTTTAACTGATTTTTAATCACTTAGAAGTCGAGACCAAAAAGTCTGATGCACCCAATACACCCGAGAATGCATAAATCGAGAATCCAATTAAAAGGCCTATGTGAAACAAGTACCGAAATTTAAAACCATGGTTTGTACATTCTTTTACTTATTTTAAATTTGAGTAATACTACACCAATGTTGATTCTTACTAAATATATACAAGCATCAGTGTTGTTAGTATCGTACGATACACAATTCATATCGTATGATACGAGATGATTCAAGGAGAAACCGATACGTATCGAAGGTACGTATCAAAGAGTGCTAAGTATCGTACCATACAGTGAATATATTGTTCGTATCGACACATATAGGCCAATTCATGATATATACGACATGATACGGTTTGATGGGATTTTTAAAAAATCAAAATAAACGAAAAACAGAAAGAGTTAAGATTGTGATCGTTATGTCCTCTTTCCTTTACTTCTATTCTTCTCGCCTTCTCTGTTTTCTGCATCTACCATCATCATAGACTCCGACAAAGACTCAACTTTGACATTGAATGTAGTCAACAGGTGTGATCCCATCCTCCCTTTTTCTTATATTCTTTTTCTTCTTCTTCTCTTCCTTTCTGCCGTCAAAAGTTTAGCATTTTTTTTGGGTTTACTCATGGTCTAAAAAAAGAGAAGACTTGGGCAGAAAAATAAGGTTTTAAAAAGATAGAATGAAAAACATGAGACTTACATCATTATATGTGGACCACTAACCAAAACCCCTCACCCTCTATGTGTCTGCTCTTCAAAACCCCACACAGCCACACCCTCCATATGTCTCTCTACATTTAATTGATAACTAAGTAACCGTAAATTGTCATTAATTGTAGTTGATCGATAGTGTAAAATTCCCTTCCACTAAGCTAAAACTTCGAAGTTGTAAAGGAATTGAGAAAATTTGCACTTATATTCTAACACGCCCCCTCAGGTCGAGAGCCCATTTTTATAGGCCAAAGAAACGAGATAAATGCCCAACAAATTATGGGCCGAGACCTGGACAATACGCAGCGGTATTTTGTTTTAATCCGCATTTAAATTACGTAGCCGGTGGTATTCAAACTTGGGTTGCTCTAATACCATGTGAAAGTCTCTGCCACTCAGCTTAAACTTTGAAGTTGTAAAAGGGTTGACAGAAATTGCACTTATATTTTAACAGATAGTTTATTATAGTTGTCTAGTTGATTAGTTATTTGTTGATATTTAGTGGTCTACTTGATTAATAGTTGTTGATGTTTACTTGATTGTCTATTTATCTTGTACTGAATTGATTGCATAATACTTATTGTATTGTTCTGTATTATTGCATAGTTAGTTAGTTGAGAATAATCATAATTCTATTAAGTAAAGGTTGCAAACTTGCAATGACTCACATTTCCAGATAGTTGTGACTTTAAGGATATTGTAAGCTTTATGAACGCGCAGAAAAGTCATTAGCACTTGTTTTTGGTTGTCCATGCAATCCATACTATAAATTTATTCATATTTTCAAAGTATATAGTCTTAAAGGTCACTAAAATGACCTTTTGGAGTATGTGACAAAAAAATTTCGATACACGATACATTATACAAGAAAACAATATACAATACGATACATGATTTGACAACTATGACAAGCATCGTGATATGTGTAGCATGAGCATCATATTTATAGAGTCGTGTTCATGAACATGTATGGTGTGCAGATAACAAAAAAACTTAATGACATATATTGTTGTTTTATATGGAATATTTTAAATTTGTTGCTGATTTGTGTGGTAATCAATTTGTGATATTGGTTTGTTTCCTAGGTCCTAAATTTCATGTCTCACATTGTTGCCAATATCAAGGAAAAGAAATTTCCGCCATCATGCTTCAGTTTTAAAAGAACATGACACCTTGCAATTATTGTATCAATTGAAAGAACAATAACTGTTAAAACTTTAGTTTCCTCACCAAAAAAAAGTATGAAATGCTAATTTTTAATATTATATATATATATATATATATATATATATATATATAATATAACTATTATAATGGGAGAGATGGGGTTCCTAACAAATAAACAATTTTTTATTGTTTTTTGTATGTTAGTCAACACGTGCAGCGCACGTGTTGGTAGGGTTTTTTTTTGTCTTTTTCCTTCTTCCTCCATGTGCATCGCACGTGCATGATACTAGTAACTATTATAATGGGAGAGATGGGGTTCTAAACAAATAAACAATTTTTTATTCCTTAGTGTGTGTGTGTCAACACGTGCAGCGCACGTGTTGGTAGATTTTTTTTTGTCCTTTTCATTCCCTCCCCATTTTCCCCACGTGCATCGCACGTGCATTACACTAGTATAATTAATGTCATGGTAGATTACATTAAGATAGAGCAAAAAGACAAGCTTCGATAGGATCCAAAAATAACCTTATCTTTGGCCTACTTTCTGGCTGAGGGTGCAAGAGCCATAGGCAAAATCGAGCTACCTTTGGCCACTTGAGCAGTAGCTGTGGAGGAAGCACACGATGTCTCAAGTTCGACATTGTTCTCAGCTTCTCTTCAAGTGAATCAAATATGCAAAACAACTGCCAAACAGAACAGCAGATACCAAACATAATTAGAATCAAGAAGCCTAACAAATTAATTCAAAACAAAATTACTGACGATGATCATTACCAAATCTCACCTCAAATAGAAGCACACCCAATCGATATATATCCGACGCAAATGTACTTGAACCCCCCTCCGCATCTTCCGGGCTACTATACCATTTGAACTCCATAACCAATATTTCCTTCAAAGGAAAGTTCTTCCTCTCCCCACCCTCCTTCACCGCCCCCCCACCACTTATAACTTTACACACCAATTCTCTCGACCCCATTGGACCTGGCTCTATCGAATCATCCGATCCCGACCCAGAAGACGACGCAGACTCAATAAACGAAACCCGATTAAACGCAGACATGACAAAGCATGACGGGCGAATGTTAGTCACTACAACCGACTGTGAATGTGCAAGACTCGCAGCCTCAACTACCTGTCTGAAAATGTGAAGGCATTCTAATTGGTCTACTTGACGGTTCGGCTGGTCAAGCCACACTCTCAAGCTAACAATCTCCCCACAGCTGCTACTCTCATAATTGGCACAATAAGGGACCGAATTCTTCCGAAAACTCCCATTGTGAGTGCACTCTTCATCAACCTCCTCATCTCTTGCTAAGTTCAAGCTAGAAGTGGATGCAGGGATGGTGAATGTGGTGTTTAGGGGCCTAGAGGTGGACGACATCTCCCAACCTGAGTCCCCTTTGAAGTCACCCTCCATGTTACAATTAGGGTTTAGCTATCCCATTGACCAAACATGACAAGGCTAAGTTGGGTTCTTGATTGCATGAGTGAATAGCACGTTTGAAAGGGACAACATTTTCTCTTCGCACCAGTGCAATATAGAGAAGTTCAACTACTAATCATAAATGGAACTCAAAAGAGAGAGATTTGAACAAATGGGCTAGACAAGAAGTTTGCTATCTCAAACCCATATTCAAGAAAGGTCCAAACTTAACAACCTACAAAGTTAACAACCTAGAGAGAGAGAGAGAGAGAGAGACTCTAATAAAAACAACCCATCCTTAAATGGGGCTAAAAAAAGACACTAGGAAATTTTGAAAATCAAACAAAGACAACCAAGATATGAGAAGGAATGGCAAAAAGATCAGACCTTTCTTGCACAAGGAAGAAAACCCAGTTCTATAAACCTCTCTCAAAATACAAGGAGACCTTAATGGCAATGACCCAATTCAGGAAAAGATTCAAAATGACCACAAGAGCAAGTTTTTAATGAAGAGAGAGATAAGGATCTACAATTTCAACATGAAAAGAGAACCACACAAGCTCTTTTAGGTCCAGCTTTCAAGTGGCATCTCTCTTCTCTCTCTCTTCACCTTTCTCTCTTCTCAGCCTCACAATTTTCTCACTGGCCCTTTTTCGTGGTCTTTTTTGGTTCAATCACCCAACAAACTGTGAAAGGGTGGAAGATGAGGAGCCAAAACTATGCGACTTGGATACGAGTACGAGTCTAAAGAATGCGATACATGATAATTTAGGGAAATTTTGTTTCGGCTCCTCTTTTGACATTGATTTTTCATTATCACTTTTGCTATTTGTTTACACTCTATATTTGCTTTCAGAAATTTTGCCAGTCTACGTATCTTCGGAATTTTTTGCCGCCGTAGACCACTTTTTGAAAATATTTTTGATTATGGGCCAGTTTCTAAACTATTAGCGGTCGTAGGCTACTTGGTGCCACATCAGCAGCGGCCGCTATTCTCAGTAGCGACCTATTCATTTTGAAAGTCGCTAATGAGAATAGCGACCTATGTTTTTAAAAAATTTAAATTTTTTGTTTACTGTTGCTATTCCCACTAGCGACCTTAGTATATATAAGGTCGCTGATGGGATTAGCGACCTCAAATTAATGTATTGAGCCACTTAGCAATTTCTAGAAAGTTTTTGCCCTTTTTTGGAAAAAAAAAATTTAAAACTGAGGTCGCTATTGGGACTAGCGACCTTAGTATACTTATGTCGTTATTCGCAATAGCGACCTCAATAGGAAACACAATCACCTTTTTCTTTGTAAAATTTGCAAAATATTCACACAACTAAAGCCTCTATTCGGAATAGCGACCTTAGTACAATAAAGGGCTCTATTCCGAATAGCGACCTTTGTACAACTGAGGTCGCTATTCGGAATTGCGACATCTGTTTCAAAAATAAATTGATTGTTATTCTTTCAGAGATTAAAAGCTCTCTAGATTTTACTAAGTGTTAGAATACAGTTCATTAAAGGTCGCTAATCCCATTAGTGACCTCATATATACTAAGGTCGATATTCCCAATAGCGACCACGATTTTTTTTTTCTTTCTAAAGAGAGCAAAAACTCTATAGAAATCGCTAAGTGCCTCAATACATTCATTTGAGGTCGCTAATCCCATTAGCGACCTCATATATACTAAGGTCGCTATTCCCAATAGCGACCACAGTTTTTTTTTTCCAAAGAGAGAAAAACTCTATAGAAATCGCTAAGTACCTCGATACATTCATTTGTCGTTAATCCCATTAGCGACCTCATATATACTAAGGTCGCTAGTGGGAATAACGACAACAAACAAAAAATTTCAAATATTTTAAAACAGAGGTCGCTATTCCCATTAGTGCTTTTCAAAATGAAAAGGTCACTAATGAGAATGGCGGTCGCTGCTGACGTGGCACAAAGTAGCCCACGAGCGCTAATAATTTTGAAACTGGCCCATAATTGCAAATATTTTCAAAAAAGGGCCCATTACGGCAAAAAACTAGTATCTTCGTGAGTGGGCAAAGATAAGAGGGTGTTCGAGTCCTACTGGCGCCTATATTTGTTGTTGTCGGGTGAGAGTGTGTATCTGTATTTATCGTTTTTTTTTTTGGCAAAAAACAAAGTACTCCCCAATGTTTGGGCTTAATACAATATGCTCATATAATAATTTGAAAAAGTACATTTAACACATTCCTCTGTTAACTTAATCTCATCCGTTAAGTTAGAATTATTGAATTACCTTTTTATCCTTAGTATTTCATAATCAAATATTTTCTTATTTTTCCTCTTTCTTCATTCTTTTTTTCATTCTTATCAGTTATTTCATCAGAAAATCTGGTATCCTTGGGGGATTTGATGATCGATCATCATTTTCGAAGTAAGAGTACTTGCAATTGTATATTTCTGATGGCCATCGAAACTGCATACATGAACATTAATTTAGTGCATGATATTGTTTTTATGTATTAATGTTTCCACATTTGAGCTTAAGGTATGTTGGTTGCATATACCACCAGACTAGGTAAGCTGATGTTGGATTTCACTATTTTTTTGTATTTTCATAATATTTTCAAAATGCTCAATGACTTTTGAACAATATTTTGAGAATGCTACTGCAGTTAGAACAATATTTTGCTGCAGTATAATGCTGAGTTATTCAATTTTTCTTTTCCAAACTCGATAAGAGGTTGTCATTGAGATAAATTTACTATATAAACTATGTTACGCATATTTGATTAGTTTTCATGGAACTCTCACTCTTCAGCATCATCTTCATATCGTAAGTCCTTACCCACCACAGAACTCAAGAAAAGAAACACCTTGAAATAAGAAAGGGAACCCACATGAACTCAAAAGGAATAAAGAAAAAGAATAAAGAAAGAGGAAAAAGAAGAAGATATTTAATTATAAAAGGGTAAGAGTAAAAAGGTAATTCAATAATTCTAACTTAACGGTTGGGATTAAGTTAACCGTGAAATGGGTTAAATGTAATTTTTCAAACGTTATATAGGCATATTGTATGAAGCCCAAACGTTGGGAGGTACTTTGTTTTTTGCCCTTTTTTATGGGACAATGACCAATTGGCACCCAAAGTTACCCATAATACTCTATACACACCTGAAGTTATGTTAATACCCCAATCACACCCAAAGTTATCAAAATTGGACCTGTAGGCACCCATCATTCAAATCTGTTAAGTTATTAACAGATTCATCGTGAATTTACGTTTTTACCCTTGCCTGCTGCTCTCTTGTCCTTGTTATGTTTGCTCTCTTCTTCCCTTGTCTTTCGAAATAAAGAATTTGAGTGGTGACGACGTCAGACGGGGCCAGCGTGGAGCGTCGCTGCAGATGGTGGCGGCGCTGCAGGTGGTAGGCGGCGCCGTAGGTGGTAGGCGGTGGCGCAGAAGAAGTAGATCCATGAAAATGTTGGGATTCTCTTGTCTTTGCTTTTAATGAACTTGTCTAGTAGTCTTTATGTATTATTTGTAGATTAATTTCGCTTATAATTGTAGAAATACTCTTGATTGTTGATTATTCTTTCCTTCAAATTAGGATTGAATTCGGGACTGTTATCAGGGTTTAGTTAGGGTTCCGATTTGTTGGAAATAGGGATTTGGGATTGTATTTCCGTTTCCGAATTAGGAATTTGTGATTTTTTTTACGGGTTCCGAGTTGGGCATTGGAATTTGGCTTCCAAATTTGGGCAATTAGCTTTGAGATTGGAATTTGGGGTTGACGAAGAAATATATATTGAACACATTATAATAGCTTTGTACTTCATACAATAGAAACTGGCAAATACATGTAAATTGAACATACATAGAATGCATACATAACTAAAGTTAATTGCTATTACAAATCATTCTTTGACACTTTCACCATAATTTGCAATTAATTTAGTATACAAGTCCATGCTGGGTTTCTTCTTAATAGGTAGGAAGGACTACTGACTCTGCCTCTTTTTGAATGCATAAGTAGCAGTTATCCTCCCTGCATACACTTTTGTTCACTACTATTACACAGAGGCAGCAATTCTCTGGTTCGTAGGATGGAGAGTTGTGGGTGTAACCGTATATTCAAAGAACTTAACAACTTCTTGACACGCACTTCTCATATTCATACTATTTGTTGCATGATTGTGAGGTGTGCATGCCAAGAAGTTGAAAAGTACCATGAATACATTGTGACACCCACCACTACTCCGTCCTACGAAGCCAGAGAATTGTTGCACTCTGTGTAACATTGGAGAACGAATGTATATGAAGGGAGGAGAACTGCTACTTCTGCATTCATTAAAAAAGCCCCAAAAGAAGAACTGTAAAAAAAAAAAAGGCAGAGCCAGTACTCTTCCCTACCCATTGAGGGAAACCCAGCATGTACTTGTACGCTAACGTGGACATGCATCTGTCTCTCTACTTCTGCATCTTGATCTTCTTTCTAATACTTTTTCCCCCTTCATATTCTACAAAAAAATGTTATGAAGAATGATGAAGGAGACTCTTTTTGAATTGGGTATGTATAGAATCACGGAGACACTCATTGAACTCAGGCTGGGTATATTCTCCTTAAAAACTCAAATTTCAGTTTTTTTTTCTTCTTTCTTTTCTTCATCTTATGTCTTTTCTTTTTTTCTATCATGCTCAACGACAACATGATGTACAAGTTCATGAACGAATGGGGTATTTATAGGGAAATTAAGAAGGCACTCCTGGTTTGAATATTGTATGAGTCTTCATTACTACAGTGATCCACTTCTCAAAAGCAGTGATACACTTCTCAAAATCCACTTAAAACAACCACAAGAAAACAAAGAAGCAACAGCCACAGCAGCAGCATTAAATTAAATATCAGAAGCAACAACCACAGCAATAGCACTCAACTATTAGAAGCAACCAGCAGCAGCTGATCAGTATTATAGCAAAAGAAATCAAGAAGCAGCTGCAACAACAGCATTAAATTAAGAAGAAACCAGTATCAACAACAACAATAGTATCAGCTCATCAAAAGGAGCAATATGATACACTTCTCAAAAGCAGCAACAGCCACAGCAACAGCTAAATCAGAAGCTACAGAAGAGAAGCAGCAGCAGCAACATCAATAGTAACATCAATAGTAGCAAATACAATGAGAAGTAGCAACAACAAATTTTGTATGTGTATGTGTCAGAAGCAATTTTGTATGTGTACTCAAATTTTGTATGTGTATGTAAATACCTAAATCAGAAACAGTTGAAATTTATATGTATGTACGCAAATGTCTATCTATATGCTCAGTGCATGTGTATGATGTGTATGAAATCTGTATATATGATCAAAAAAAATTTAGCTGCGATCTGCAGATACATATAAAATTAGTGTGTGTATGATTAGTTGAATTGTATATGTATGACCGCTTGAACTGAACTGTTCAAGTTCTGGTCAGTTGAAATGTATATTAATTTTCCTATGTATGATCAGTTCAAATGTGCAGATCCAACATAAATTTGAGTACTCTTGCATTCCAAAAAATTTCCTTCACAATTGCAAATTGTAAATTAGTTTTCCTTTGCCAGATACACTTATTTGTTGTATTCTACAACTTCGGGAAAAGTAAATGAATGTATGATTGAAGACAACAATACTTGAAACAATTCTAAATCTTTGTATTTTATTGCAATGTTAACGAACATTTACAATATGAAGAACATCCAAATTCTCAGTTAATAAACCTAAAATTATAAACCCAATAATAAAAAAAATTTACAATGAACATTAATTTTCCTTAATCTACTTCTTGTACATTAGTTCGCCAGATAAACAACTTCTTGCACTCAGCCTAACAGATAAATGTTGTGTACAATTTAGCTGCTACTTCTTCAGATTCGTCTACTTCTTCAATATCTTCGTCTTCAGTAGTAGTTACTGCTTCTTCTTTATCTTCGTCTTCTGCCAACAAAAGGAAAAAATTCATAAACCCAGCTTCTCTTCATCTTCTGCCTGCGGCACAAAAAAACAGGAGTTTAGTAACATTATTCATGTATGTGTATGAACATGATGCTTAACAGTCAAATAAACAATTACTAGCAGGCTCAGATCACAATTATCAGCACGGACAGATCTAATTTGCCTACTAAAGTCGTATGAGTTCTTCAAATATATTAAAAATTGTCTTCAGTAGAGCTACATTCTAATGCCATGCCAACTACTTCAGCAACACCAAAAAAATCAGATAAAACAACAGCAAAAAAAAAACAGCAACAACACAATCAAAAACAACCAACAGCAGCTGCTAATATGAGAAGCAGCAGCAACAAAAGGCAAACACAAATTAGTTCAGAAGCAGCTATTATTTCCCAACCCATCATTGTATGATTTCCATTCATAATCAACATCAGGCAAGTATGTAGTATCAGCTCAAAAATGGTTTCACTAGGGCTACATTCTAATGTCATGCCAACTAGTTCAACAGCAATACCAAGAGGGAGAAGCAAAACTAGATTAGTTCAAAAGCAACCAAGAACAGTATCAAATACCAGAAGCAGCAACAGCAACAGCTAAATCAGATAAAGGTGCTGCATCAGTTCACCCGTGCCTACAAAGACAGCAAGATGAGTAGCAACAATATTAATTCCCAAACCAACATTGTATGATCAGCTCAATCCACAATCAGAAGCAAGCAAGTAAATAGCTAAATCAAAAAAGGTTTCACTAGGGCTGCATTCTAATGCCATGCCAACTAGTTAGGCAAAAATGGTTTCAATAGTTCAGCATCAACACCAAATATGAGAAGCAACTGAGGCAAAAGCCTAAGATGAAGTATATGATCAGTTCACCCATGCCTACAATCAAGATAATTCCCAACCCATATTATGGATCATCAATATTGTATGATTACAATCCACAATCAAGAACAAGCAACTAAGTATCAGAAAAATAAAAAAACAAGACTACTATCTGTGACTCATCATTGCCTACTAAGAATCCGAAATAATTTGTAAGAACTTAAACAATATTGCATGATAAAATTGCAACTCAGAATCAAACACTTCCCTCTGATATCATAATGTGAAATGGCATACGCTACTTCAATAACCCAACTCCACTCCTCAAATGCAGATGGGATTTCGACATTAGATGCAGGTGGGTAATCGACATCGGTGCTCACAAGAAAAAGAGGCAGCGATTGAGAATGTACGAGGAATCGAAGAATCGAAGATTAGAGATGAAAGATATACAGTACTTAGGGTTTCGATTTGGGATTTCGAATTTTTTGGATTGACTGGTTGGGGTTTAGAAAGGGGAGGAAGGAAGTACCATGAAGAAAAGAAGCTGAAGAGAGGGCGAGGGCTTCTTCGTCTTTTCACAATCTTCTTAACGGGTATGAACCCGTTAAGAGGAATATATCACGAATATTCCACTAACTTAACGGATATTCAAACGGCAGGTGCCTATGGGTCCAATTATGAGTAACTTTGAGTGTGATTGAGGTATTAACGTAACTTCAGGTGTGCATAGGGTATTATGAGTAACTTTGGGTGCCAACTTGTCATTCTCCCTTTTTTATTAAACAGGTTTTGGCCTATATATATTTGTTTAATCAACATCAAGTGACGAGCGATTACAAAGCATATCAGCATACGGATTTGAAAATACAATGTATGCTCCTATAACTGAATAATTGATATTAAAAGCGAAAACTACCTAAATTGTATGCTTCAACGTCTCTCTCTCTCTAAAAAATCGGCATGCATTTGCATTACAAATTGCCTTTGTGCACAAGATGGTCTTGTCCCAAGGAATACAGAGTGCGCATTCGAGATCCGACGGATCACTTCAAAAATATTCTAAAATTCTACATGCGAAGGATGGTGTACCGCAGGATGGATAAATGGCTTTGAACGCCCGCACCATGTCCGTATCATATGGTGTATTCATTAGAGTTTGTCCTATAGAAGCACCAGAATACATGCCAATTTCATAGAGAAATGTTATGAGTACTCCTAGCCGTATCAAATATTTTACTTGATATATTGAATTTCTATATTTGAATCTAGTTGGCACGGCATGTTATGGAATACATAATCAAAGAAAATAATAAATTTTAACAATTTTTGAATCGGTGGTGATGCATATACAGTAAGTGGTTGTGCTGAGATCCAACATATCAATACATTAGTTTGTATATTAAGAAGTATCTGTAACACTTCTCATTCCGATATAATTTCTAATTGCTATTTCTTTTCTACAAATGCGACTACTATGCTCTTTTCTACAAGTAACTTCCACATTAGTCTTTTTGAAGGTAACCTCGTTCAAAGAAGTTAAGTTGAACTAAATGAAAAATAAATAAATAAATAATCAATGTCTTCCCTCCATCCTAAATTAACAGTCTTTTTTTCAGTTTAGAATGTACCAAATCCATTGTTCACTTTCTTATTTTATGGTGTTTGTTTGTCTGTTTTTTTTTTGTTTGTTTTTTTTTAGGTTTAAAGTGGCACATCGATCACCAGCTTCATTAATGAAAAATTAACGAAACAACAACATATAAAATATAACAAACCACCTCAAGTTCAATCTAGATAAACCAATCTAGGCGATAAAACAACATAAAGAAGATTCATAAGACCAAAATACCAACGAGACTACATCCTAGAGGGAGAGACTCCCTCACGTAGAAACTGGTGAGCATCGCCTCCTACTCCTCGAACTCCGAGCGCAGCCTCTTTCTGACCCCTGCCTTACCTGCCTAAAAGCGGATAAGACTTAAAATTTTGTAGAACAAGTTAAAATTGATGTTATTAGAGAGAAAACAAGAGTCATTTCTGTCCAGCTATAGGATCCAAACACTAGCAGCTACAGATATATCCTATGCCCTCCTACAGTCCACCCCAATGTGATCCGTTCTCCAAGACCCCCAGAAATCGTTAACTTGAGTGGGAAAATCTACCATACCAAAGATCAACCCCAAAATTTCCCACGTCAGTTTAGCCTTAGGGCAACCTAAGAAAATGTGATTGACGTCCTCCTCTTGTAAATTACATCTGGGGCACCTATCGTCTATTGGGACGTTACGTTTTCTGAGATTAACTTTTGATAGAATTTCGTTGTTACTAACGAGCCATAAGAAAGCTTTCACCTTGGTGGGTGACTCCGTCTTCCAAATAATGTTAGCTTGTTGGGATCTTATTCTCCTGTCGTTCATGAATCGATACATGGAAGCCAGTGAAAAACTCCTACTCGGATCTAGATTCCATTCTCTGTTATCCATCCCCTCGTTTGAGTATTCCCCTCGCCGCTATCCAGTCATGAAGTCTCTGTAACTTAGACAAATTCTCTGGCGACAGGTTACCCCTGAATTTAATCTGTAGATTGTCGTTTTTCAACACATCTGCCACTAGTAAGTTATCGTTGAGTGTTTCATATGCCAATTGTGGGAACAACACCTCCAACATGTTGTCTCCACACCACTTATCCTTCCAAAATCTTGTATCTTTTCCATTCCCGATCCTGGTTGTGGTGTTAAAATGAAAGCTCTCCCCAACCTTTGCAATTCCCTTCCACAAGAAAGAAGTCTTCCCATGAGTGCTCCTTCCTCCAAATCGGACCTTCTTCCTTCTTCTATAAACATGGAAAGAATTACTCCACCACGCTTTTCGGTGCTTGCACATCTTCCACCACAATTTGCTAAGTAAAACTCTGTTCATATCTTTCAGGTTAACGATTCCCAAACCTCCGAATTCTTTCTTCTTACATACCCTCTCCCAGTTAACCAAGTGAAAGCCTTTGTTGTTTTCATGGTTTCCTTTCCAAAGGAAACGTCACCTACACTTATCAATTCTGTCGATGACCCATATTGGAAGCTCGTAGATAGCCATAATGTATGTCGGGATATTGCTAAGGACCACATTGATCAGAGTGATTCTTCCTCCTAAAGATAAGTACCTTCCTTTCCACCCAGCTAATTTCTTCTCTACTTTCTCCACCAACGGAATCCAGTCTTCTTTTTGCAGTCTTCCTGGTTTGATCGGTGTTCCCAAGTATTTAATCGGATATTCCTTACAGCACAATTCAACGCAGTTGATAACTCATGAACCTGGTTATCTATGTCATTGCTTAACGGAATCACACAGCTCTTGTATAAGTTAACTGCCAGCCCTGACCAGACTTCGAAGCATCTCAACATAATTCTAGGGGCAAATATTTCTTCAATATTTCCCTCCCCAAAAATGAGCATATCATCTGCATATTGGAGAATCGACATAGGCTCCAACACCCCTTTAACAGCAACCCCCCGGATAATTTATGAGTCTCTACCTCTTCTACTCATTTCTGCCAGACCGTCTGCCATCAGGGTGAAAATGAGTGGGGACAATGGATATCCCCGTCTAAGTCCTCTTTCTCCCCTGATTTTCCTTCCGTATTTCCCATTGAATTGAATGAAAGATTTCCCCCCCTAATGCGTTTCCTAATCCATAATCTCTATTTTGCCCCAAATCTCCTAAGCAGCAGAGTTTCGTCCACGCAGTCCCATTCTATCATATCGTAAGCTTTTCCGAAATCTAGTTTAGTAAAAAGCCGTTCACCCTATATCCTTGTCTCCTCTATAAACCATTTCCTGGGCTGATGCAATACTATCCATAATGTCTCTTCCCTTCACAAATCTGCTTTGAGTTTCATTAATAATATCACAAAGTTGAGGAGCTAATCTCATGGCTAGTACCTTCGTAATAATTTTGAACGATCCATTCAACAAACTAATAGGTTTAAGATCAGAGACTCTAAGCACTTTCCCCTTCTTTGGAATGAGAACAACATTCGCATAGTTTAATCTTTCTATATGAACAACATTCGCATAGTTTTATCAAATCAATTATACCCTTATGAAAATCTGTCCTTAAATAATGAGTAAAATGATCTTAGAGGGACCCTGTAGGAGATTGTACTAGAGGGAAGTTTACGTAGTATGCATTTATAGGTTGTAACCACCAAATTTGTATAATATTCCTTCCATTTAATAAGAAAAACATTTTTTTGTAAAATGTAGTCGTCCCAACTATAATGCATGTCACATAAGCTTCCTGTTAGGAATTACGGCGCAACAGAATTGTTGAGCATGGGTAGCGATGAGCAGAAACATATATGATGAACAGCCAAGCACATTGATCACGCCAATCATACAAATATTTGCTCCAGTTTGGGCGAACCCAAATCTATATAGAGATATTGTTCAAATAGAGAAGATTACAACAATTACAAACTCACTCACCAAGAACTATCTCTCGACCCTCACTTACAATGGAGAAATCTCAATGAAGTACTACATCTCTCTCAATAGAGATGTACAATATATAGAGATCTAGATAAACTCTAGATTTAGTCCTGATACAATAATCATTTGATATATCATGAAGAAGAAGCCACACAACAGGAACTATACGATCTAACTTGGAGTAGAAGATGGACCCAAAATATCACCCAAATATAAGCCCAATAAAATAGCCAAGTCGCCATTGGCTGACGACTATCCTTATGCGCAGTCAACCGCAATTGATAAAACTCAAACTGAGGACTTAGATAGTTGACTGCGCTTGGGGGCAGTGGACTATCAATTCAATAACATGTTGCTGCTGCTATTTCTTCTCGTTTCCAACAACGCTTCGACCTTCTATGCTTTAACGTCTTATGTCTCATCGAACCAAAGCATGCAAGACATACACCCAATACTTCCCTCTATGATCATTTGACTCTTAAATAATACATAATTATAAACTATTTATGGAAAAACACAAACTATCTATATACTCCTATTTTCTTAATTATATTTGTGTTTATAAGAAACATGCTCATGTAGATATGTGGAGCTTTATAGATGATCCCGCATCAAGAAAATTAAAGAGAGGGGACATATAATTTAAGAAAGAATATTTCAGAAAGAGAGAGAGGATGGCAAATTAGTATACTTATAGCACTCCTTAATATTTGGGACGGATAGAATATTATAAACAACAGACTAGAGGTTTTCAAAATAGTAGAGAATACGAGGGGTTTAATGCGAATGAGAACTGGTCAAAGTGACAAATAAAAAACCAGAGTCAAATGAGGAGCATCTATTCCAGTTCAAAGTGTTACAGTTCAAATGTAGTGATGAATTATGAGCCTTATTAATGAAGGCATTTTATGGAATGTGGTCCTCTCCTTTGTTATCTTCGCCTCTCCATGGGTTTTGTGACGAAATGTGTTATGGTTTACGTGGTGCAATTAGGTCCACAATGCATATGTGGACAAGGTTTGCATCCATGTCTCATATCCGACACAGTCACACACCCAACCCTAGCTTTAAAGACATAATACCCTTCACTATCTGACAAGCAAACACACCAGTTCTGATTCAAAGAAAGAGGTGAAGCATAATTAAAGAGAGTATTCATTGTCTATCAAACGTGAAAGGGTTGTTGGATATTGCAATTAAAGTGTGTGCATTACTTACTGTTTGATGTGGGCCTTTGTGATCAAGAGGAGATATACATTTAATTTAGAGAAGATATCTCTCTTTTGTGGCATTTAGGATTCACAAGAGTTGTGATGCGCCCACATGCGGCAATGCATCAAAGGGGGGAAAAGAATTCCATATTTGAGTAGATTTTTATGAGAATATGTGGTGCATGCAGTATTAGAGACTATATTTATGAATAAAGAGTTTAACAAGTTATCTTCTTTGTAAGTGTCTGATTGAGTGATTGCAGATACTTGAAGAAGACATGTTTTGAATAATGTTTGAGTTGTAATAGTAAAGATAAACGGATTAAAGGTATAGACAATGTAAGAAGTAGGTATCATAAGATACATAACTACTGCATCGCAAATAATACGACACGATTTTTTTTAATCTTCGTAATTTTTTTTCGCTTTCAAAATAACTTTTAATTCGTTTTTTTTTATTAAAATAACTTTTAGTTATTATGGTAAATTTCTTATGTCCGGTCAATTAAAAAGTACAAGGCATCCAGAATAAATTGATTTTTTCTTTTTTAAAGAAAAGGTGGAATACAACTATTTTGTCCGATTTTTAGGTAAAATAACGAAACAAGTCCTGGGAGAAAATCCAATGAAATTGATTGCAATTAGATAACTAAACAATGACTTGAGTCTTTCAACAATAATTAATTTTACTCATAGATTCATAGATCCCTAGAAAAAACTAGAGTACTCTTGTAGATAGTGATGGCAATCGGGTCCACTAGGCCGGGCCAGTTCGGTTCCAACCCGTTCGGGTTTGACCCGATTTCGGGCGAGCTCGGTTCGGGTTGGGCCATTAGCCGAGCCTGGACGGACTGGGTTGGGAAATAAAAAAACCGACCCCAGTCGACCCGTGAATACATTCGGGTTGAACCCAGATCGGGTCGGGTAGGTCGACGGGTTGACCCAGTTTTTTTCCCTCTCTTTTAATCTAAAATAAATATATTGTACAACAAGCATAAGAGATTAAGAATTAAACAAAATTGTATATATTATTTATTTCAACTTCTATAAAAATTTTACAACTATTTTAAATACAAATACTGTTAAAAAAATATACAAATGCTTTCAATTACATGTTTAAGATGTCAATCTATAGTTCGAGATAGCATAGAGTTAGATTGAAGAGAGTGCATTGGACTACTGTCGTGCACTTCTATTTAACCTAAACCTAGGATCTCTTCGTCCTAAATTTTCTAATCTTGTTGTTGAACTTCAGGCGAGTTGCTTCCACTTGTTGATGTAGATGCCGCTTTTCATTGAGTCATGTCTTCAGCCTTTCATCCAATCTTCAATGCACACGAGCATCTCAAAAGAATCCAGCTTCAAGCGATTCCTGTAATCTATTAGAACTCTGCCACTTGTAGAAAAATCACTTTTGGAAGCAACTTTGGAGATAGGAGGAGTTAGTAGATCTCAAGCCATATGTGAAAGAATAAAAAAAAAGATTTTCATGTTCTTTCCACCATTGTAGCACTTCAATCTTAGTACTAGAACTCTCACTATTTTATTGATTATACCAATTTAATTCATTATGTGTATTAGTCTTAGGTTTTTTTGATTGAATACGAGCAAGTAAATTAAAAGTGGCATCTTCTAATACTTTTACCCTTACCTCTAGAAGTAGTAGAAGAAGAAGTAACTATACTAGTTGTACTACTAGATGCAAAAGTTCTATCATAATAATCATACAAACTATTCAATGTTGATTCAAAGCTAGCTAAAAATTCATTACAATCATATTCAGAATCATCTCCATGTAAAGTAAAAAATATTTCAATCAAACTTCTCGTACCCGCTAATTTGATACGAGGCTCCATAACAGTAACAATACAATACAACATAGGAAGAGGATTAAAATACTTCAAAATTTTTGTATAAACAGGAACAACAATATGGTTAATGTATTCGCCCGAAATCATCCTGAAAAGTTTGCATCATAGTAATGATTGAAATAAAAATACTACTATAAGTAGAATCATAAGATGTAGTAAATTTCGCAATTGCTGTTTTAAAAGGTTTCAAAAATCGTAATAAAGATTCGGCAAAATACCATGATTAGGGAGTCATTTAAAAAAAAATCATGTTTTTTGTAAGACAAAATCATTTATAATATTTTTGTATTGAGTAACAACATTTAGTAAATTGAAAGTACAATTCCATCAGTGTTTAACATCTTTAGAAAATTTTCTAAAATGTATTCCCCTAACTTTACACCATTCTTTAAATTCTTGAAGCATAAGACCACTTAAAGCAATAAAATGTACACAATTTCTAATTGCAATTATATATAAATCGGCTACTTTCAATGCATCTTGTACACATAAATTTATTTAAAATATGACACGCACATCTAACATTAAAATTTTATTACATGAAGGAGCTAATTGTACATGTTTTTAATGTACTAATCTAAACATTGTTGTTAGATACATTATCAAAACTAATAGTAAAATTTTTATCACGAATATGATATAAATCACAAACTTCTAAAATATGTGTGCAATAACTAGTCCACTATGGGGATACGGTAAAGCGGCAAGTGAGATGATTCTCTTTTGAATCATCAAATTACTATCTATCCAATGACAAGTTAAGCCCATCATCAGAATATCGTTACAACCTTTTCAACAATCGGAAGTTAACGATACTCTACAAGTTAAAGAATACAATAGTACAATTAAAGCGTCTCTCATTTCGTTGTAAAGTTTAAAACAATCGGACTTTAGTGTGTTTCTATGATTTTTTCTAAAATATGGATTTAGTGCATTTTGGTTGAAAAACTCTACATTCCTACTCTCAGAATAAGTAAAATGTAGCTCATCCTTAATAACTAGTCGGGTCATTTTCCGACGAACAATTTCGGGATCATAGGGTTGGCTATCTATTTGTCCAGTCCTAGGGTTGATTTTTTTTTTTTTTTTGCCTTGTTGGTCTTGTACTAATTTTTTGTGTACATTTAAAATGTGTCGTTTAATTGTACATGTTTCCTCACCCTTCTTCCATTTGTAACTCTTGTCACAATATTTACAAATCTTATGTCCTACACCCGGATTATTCTTATCGGAGATATAGTCATAAAATTTGAGTCAATCACTTGTTTCCCGCCTAATTTTTCTACTACTAGTGGGCTTGGTTTGTTGTGTTTGTGTGTCAATATTATGCATTTCTTCTTCTATGTCATATGGAGGGACATCATGAGATCCTACCATAGAATTCGGTATAAATTCAGACTCTACATGTGGGACTATTGGAGGCCGACGTGAAGTACTGGTGGAATCTTGTTCACTTTGGCTAGGCCACTACCTCGTGATCTAGATATGGTAATAGTGTATGTGAAGAAAAAAACGATTTCTAGTGTTTTACTAGTGTATGTACAATAATACAAAACAAAAAAATATGAGGTATATGTTAAAAAATAAAATATTTAAAAAATAGGAGGATTGGGAGAGAGAAAAGCAAAAAACCAACAAACAAATATGATACAAAAAATTAGAACCACAACAAAATTTAAGACAATAGGAGGGTTGTGAAATTTTGATACCGTACTTCCCGGATAATCGTATATAGAAATGATAGAGAAAATAAAAGTAGAAGTAGACGTAGTCGATTGAGAAATGTAGAAGACGTAGTCACGAAGTCTGGTAGTCGTTGAAAAAGAGAGAGAGAGAGAGAGAGAGAGAGAGAGAGAGAGAGAGAGAGAGAGAGAGAACTTCTTTGTTAGAGGAGTTGAAGAAGACGTAGTTGAGAGTTGAATCAACACAATTCGATACGATTAAATTTTTTCACTTATTTGTTCCTTGCTTTTTTGTTGAAAAACTTTGATTGAATTGAGATTGAATTGAGTAGTAGTAATAGAGAGAGTAAGAGAGTAAGGTGTGGAAATTTTTAGTTTGAATTAAGAGAGTATTTATAGGGAAAAAATAATAATAAAATAAAAAACAAAACCAAAAAATAGCCGTTGGTATGTTTCTGACCGTTCGACCCGTTTGGGTCAAACGGGTCCAAACCTACGGTGAGCAGGCGGGTTGCAGACGGGTTTGACCTGGTCAACAGGTTCCCGGGGTCGGGTCGAGTGGGTTGGGTTTACAAATTTGGCGACCTGGGTTATAACTTCCTGGTTGTACGTATTTTACAACGTGAATTTTTGTATTTCAATTTTCAGATCAATATTTTATTTTTTTTCTTCTCTTTGGACTCTTTATTGGGCATTATTTCATTCTTATTAGAACTAATATTTTTTTCGATCCATTCTAAACTTTTGTGAATTTTTCCCACTGAAGTTTAAATTTAAACCCTAATTAATCATAATTCTAATCCTAACCTAATTTCTTAATCCAACAGCCAACCCCTCAACCCCCAACTTCTTTTTACGACATTTAACTCCTCCTACTCTACTGCCTCCACCTCCCCCTACTACCCTCTCTATACTGCAGCCTAACTACCCACACTCTCATTTTCCTCACTATATTAAATCTATATACATTCAATCCATTCATCAGCCTAACCCTTGTTAAGATTATTGGATGAGAATAATTCTTTATTGATTGATTTATTAATAAACTAAGTACAATGTGTCTCCTATATATAAGAGAGAAGGGAATACTAAACCGATACATAACCAGTATAGGACTAAACTAATATATCATCTAACGCCACCTTTCAAACTTAAGTTGGTTCAAGCAACAAGAGTTTGGATCTCACCCCAGACTTGAGAATTGTCGATGTGGTGGGATATCATCCCTGAACTGATAACTAGATGCTGATAACACCTTCTCTCAAACTCACGATCGATCGACTGGAGTGAGTTGACGATCTGGATATAGAAGCATAAGAAACGATTGATCAACCGAAGTGAGTTGACAATCTGGATGTAGAAGCACAAGAAACTATAAGAAAGTTTTTTTTTCTCCCAAACTCACGATCGGTCAACCTCAGTTGGATGTAGACTCTGAGTCAGAGTAGCATCACAGCAAGATGCCCTCTTAGATCCAAACACGAAACACCAGAAAAGTGCCTAATCGAAAAGCGGATCTGAAACAAGAAGGCGGTGGCAGCGATCTGCTTCTATCCCTGAACACGGAACAACAAAATCCACCAATGGAAAAATTGGATCTCAACAGATCCAATTCTCGATCGAAACAAAGAGCGGGGAAGAGGAGAAGAGGGTTGCTGCAGAGGCTACGGCTTCCGGTGGAGGCAGCGGCGAGTAACCGAAGATGACGCGGAAGTAGGAGAAGAAGTCGCTGGCAGAGGCGATGGAGACGGCGAAGTCGGCGAAGTAGAAGGAGGAGAGGAGGCCAGAGACGGGGTCAGCATCAGCCATGGCTGAGAGGTTGCTGATCCCGGAGTTGGACAGGCAAAAAGAAAGTCGAGGAAGAAAATGACTGGGAAGGCGAAGCTGAAGAAGCATACGGCGAAGGAGATCGCGGCGAAGGTGGACGCGGTGACAACGAGCAGGGGAGGTGGGAAGGTGGGGTTGACCGACTGCACAGGGCTGGACAAGGGCGCCCATGCCAAGTACAAGTGCCCGCTCTGCAAGATAACGATGCCCGATGTGAAATCAATGTAGATCCACCACGATACCAAGCATCGACATTGAAAAGGAGGAAGAGGAGCCAGTCGGAGGAGACGAGGGAGAGGAGGAAGGATTGGTTGCTGATTGATCTTGCTGATCCCGAAGTTAGGCAGCGTCGACGGCGGGGAGAATCGTCGGAGTTGTTGATGACGATCTGATGCTGAAGTTGATGTTGATGATGATGGGCTAGGGTTTTCACCCCTGACTTGAGACATAGTCTATGACAGGATCTCACCCCAGACTTGAGAATTGTCGATGATGAGATCTCACCCCAGAACTGAGAAATAGACTGATGGGATCTCACCCCTGACTTGAGAATTATCGATGTGGTGGGATATCATCCCTGAACTGAGAACTGAATGCTAATAAAACCCCCTCTCAACCTCACGATCGATCAACCGGAGTGAATTGACGATCTGGATGTAGAAGCACAAGAATCTACAAGAAAGTTTTGTTGTTGTTGTTGTTGTTGTTGTTGTTTTTTATATATATTTTTAAGAAAACGGGTTTCGAGTTTCGATTTTGTGGAGGGGATAAGAGAGTAATAGGGTTCAAGGTATTTATTGAAAGCGGGTTTTGGGTATGGATATTAGTAGAAAATTAGGGTTAGGGTTTGAGGCAGAACAGTGGCGGCTAGGGTTAGATGTGGAAGAGAGGGAGATTGGGATGTGGTGGCTAGGGAGATTGAGAATGCGGCTAAGCAGATCCAACGGTCGAAGTGGTTGGGTTCGATGAAGGAATGAAGGTTAATGGGTGCGTCATCGACGCGAAGGCGGGCAAGAGTCGGGTTGGAGTAGAGGTGGAGGATCCGATCTACTAAGAGGCGGTAGTTGTCAATTGATGAAGGCTGGGTTAATGGTAGGTCGATGGATGGGAGTGAGAGATGGAGGTAACGATATCGGGTTGAGAAGACAGCTGTGCGGGTTTGTTACACATCATCCATCGATGTGGGGATTTGATGGTTGCTGGGTGGTGGCATGGCGCGCACGCAAAGGAGGGCGACAGGATCTCGGCGGGAGCATGGTGATGAAGAGCGTGGCGACGATGTGGAGATTCGGGAGTTTGCCGGAGTTGATGACGATGATGTTGATGTTGATCTGAGTTGATGATGTTGATGATAACGATCCCGCCATTGAGTTGTTCTTGAATTGGAGATTGAAGAAGATGATGTGGTTGCCGGAGATGATGCCGGAATTAGTGGTTGCCGAAGTTGTTGTAGGAGGCCATCGGTGGTTGTTGAAGATGATGACGGCTAGGGTTTTTGGAGATTTAGGGTTTTGGGATTTGATTGGGAGAGGAAGAGGGATGTTGGGAGGTGGAGTGATTCCGATGAAGACGAGAATCATTCCACCTCGATAACGAGGATCAAATTAGTATAGGCCTTATAGGAACGTAGGCTCTGATACCATGTTAAGATTATTGGATGAGAATAATTCTTTATTGATTAATTTATTAATAAACTGAGTACAATGTGTCTCCTATATATAGGAGAGAAGGGAATACAAAACTGATACATAACCAATATGAGACTAAACTAATATATCATCTAAATATTTATATACATATTTATATACATACATACACCCTTACAACTCCCCCTTCCCTATATACATATATTTTTGTACACATTCATGCAGTCTCCACCTTATTCCCTTCTTCTTCTCTCCTACTGCCACTTCAACCCGTGATCCATTTCCTCTCCAAACCCGAGCTCCACTTCCTATACTCGCCGCCGCAAAAGCTCCACCTTCATCCTCCTCATTATCACCGAGCTCACCACCCCCGCACACTATTGCCGTTGTCTCCCACCATTGCCAGCTCCCTACACCACCACTGCCATCTTCACCTTCGCCACCCCGACGCCACCTCCACCTCATCCCGAGTTCCACCTCCTCCTCCTCCACAGCCACTATCCCCGACCCCCTCACACTGCCAGCACCTCACCTTCACCCGAGCTCTTTGTCCCGCATCTCCAATTGGACTCCATTACTGTCTGAAAACTCCACCATTGCTGACCACCTCGCTTTGTTTCACTCTACAACCAGCCACCGCAACCACCGAGCTTGTTGCTGCCATAGTCGATGCCTCACGTTGCCAACTTGCTTGTTGCTTCCGTCACTCTTGCTTGTTGCTGTTCATAGCTCTTGTTCGTTGCCGTGTGTCATCGCCGTCGCTCCATCTCCGTTCCATTGCATTCGTAACTGTCAATAAAGGCAAGCATTTTCTTGAACTCTTGCAAGTAGTTATTTGAATTGATTATTGTATACCAAGGAATGTTATTATTGATTCATCGACGAGTAAGAATAATAGCTTCTTTATCATACCATGTTATTGATTCATAATCTCCTTATCATGCCGTGTTATTGATTCCAGTATAAGACCGTTAATTTATCGTATTATCGAATATTCAACTTTACTATCTCTAAATTTCTTGACCTTGCACTAAGAATTTGATCCAGTTTCCGATATTGAAATTCTGAACTTTATACATGAAAATCATAGTGCTTCGAATGTAGAATCCATAACATTGTACGATTTCACAATCCGATTTATAGATTGTGAGATATCATGATTTTAGAATATTGAAATTTCCAGAACATCGAAGCTGTGCACGAAACCTACTGTCCTGTTTCTTACATGGAGAATTTGACCCAGTTCCCGATACTGAATCCACGAACTTTGTACATATGAATTGTAGCCCTCTGAGTCTAGATTACAGAACATCTTACGGTTTCACAATCTGATTTATAGATTGTGATATATCACGATTTTCGTACTGTCATGTTGTAAATTCCATAACACCGAAACTGTGCATGAAACCTACTATCCTGTCACTTATACAGAGAATTAGACCATGTTCTCAATACTGAATCCAAGAATTTTATACATGAAAATCGTAGGCCATTGAATCTAGAATCCAGAACATTTTATGGTTTCTCAATCTGATTTATAGTTTCTGAGATATTGATGTTTTAGTACCGTGACTCCTGGATTTCCAGCACAGAATTGTGCATGAAACATTGAAACCAGTAAAGAATGAATTTTTATACATAACTACTGTCCCTACAATGTATTGTGTGGTAATGCGTTGGAATCGGAAGGGAGTCTACTTTCTAGAATCTCTGACGGAATCGGTTTTCTTTTCTGTAGCAACAGGAAAGTGAATTTGAATGCAGATAGGTGATGTCTATAATTCACCTCTACATTTTGCATATAAACCCGTTATTTTTCATATTTAATGAGTTTAACTATATGTATTGTTGTCTTGTAATAATAACTTGTACCCACATAATAGGTTGATAGATTTTCTCATATAATGCATTTTATACCACTAGATAATTTCATGATAACTACCCTCGATACATGTACCTGTTTCACTTCTCATACCTATGATTACTGCTTTTGATAATTTCCTTGAATCTTGATTAATTGTCTTGATACTACCGTTCCACTAGTCGTATCTACTGCATGTTCCTGATTAATTATTGTAAAAGAATAACAAGCCGGAGTTATAAGGGTACGGCTTAGTAGTGAACAATATAGGGGAGTATACTCGGAAGGAGGTCCATATTTTTCGGAATAGTGATTCTTGATTCTTGATTCTTGATTCTTGATTCTTGATTCATGATTATACGATTTTTGATTACATGTCTTATTTATTGATACTATCACTGGAAGATCCGAGTACATAATCCTATAGAATTAACTACTTAAGTCTAAATGTCACATAATTGATATGCACCTGAACTTGTGGTATGGAACACAAGATTGCGTAAATTAGATAAGTTAATGAAACCGATAGACTCGAGATTGACACTGAGCATGATTCTTGATTACATGATTCCTGATTCTTGATTACATAATTTTTGATTAACTGATCCTGGGTTACCAATTGATTATACTTTGAAGTCTTGATTACACTAGCTTACAGTTGTTGCTTACATGGTCATATTGTTTCAGTTCCTTGCTTCCTTTCATATTGTACTATATTATTTGTCAGTAATTGCACTGCTACTTCATGTTCCTTCCATATTATATCTTGTTATCTTACCATTTTACTACTTGTTGCTACCTGTTGCCTGAAGCTTGCTCTAACAGGCACTTTTCCATTTTCTTTGAGTTAATGTTTATACAGGACAAATGATGATTTACATAAGGAACTTAATGGTCAGACTCTCTAGACGGAACTACTACAGCTATTTCTCTACCACCTCATTGTAATAAATTGTTTAGTACATTGTTTATTCTCGGGTATTTTGACCCGAATTTCTTTTATCTCAGATATGGGTTATTGTATTCCAGCATTGTTCATGTGATTATTATTGTTACCGTGTTGTTGAGCTTACTGATATTATACAGCTTATGGATGATGAGTTGGTATACTTATATCATTCGCTGAGCCTCAATTGCGTGTCTGTACTTCCGTATAGTGGGAAGCGGGGCGTGACACGGGTCGATCCAGATCGACACCCGAACTGCCTCATTGCAGGCCGGTTTGAGTGGGTGGGTCGCGGATCAACCCGGCCCGGTTGCCATCACTAATTGTAGATATGTTTTTGTTTGCTTCCTATATTGAATTTCTTAGAAGACCACCAATTCAAAGAATAAACTCTTATTGAATATATGTCTGGCTTGATAAGTAGATTTTAGAAATAAACCATCACTATTTGTAGATATGTTTTTGTTTGCTTCCTATATTGAATTTCTTAGAAGACAACCAATTTAAAGATTGAACTCTTATATGTCTGGCTTGATAAGTAGATTTTAGAAATAATTTAGGTGTTCATTGCTTCGCTTTCTCTTTCTCCATGTTTTCTTGTACTCTCTTACACGACTTCAACAGATGTAGATCTAGTACTCGAAAATGAACTTCGAAATGAAATGGATTTCTGGTGATAAAAGAGTACTACATGTCACCATTGCTTATGTTGGTAAGATACTATAAATTGTTCTACCAATACATTGGTTTGGTACCATCACTCATTATCAATATGACAAAATCATCGAGAACTCCCTCAAAATTTTAGAATGGAAAGGAAAACTCAAATTGGTAAGTACGACCAACAGTCACCAAAAAGGTAACAAAATTAGGTGCTGCATCTTAAGTTCGCAACTTTTGATATACAGGAAGTTCTAAGGCAGTAAGAGTACAACAACACGGAACAAAGAGACAGACGATAACAAAATACAAAATACGGCTCTAAGCTGCAGCTCAATTAATAACAATCGAATTCAGCTCTCCAAAGCTTCATGCTAAGAAACAGTCGCTACAGACCTCTCTCTCTCTATACATAATACAGATTACAGACCTCCATTCTTGGAACCCAAAACCGCACATTTCCTAACTCAAGTAATTCACAAGGCACCCTTTTCTTCGCTTTGTAATTAGGCCCCAAGCAATTTGCAGTTTTTTTCTTTCCTACTGTACAGAACCTCGAGAAAAGGTGAAGACTGGTGCTGACCCTCGACTTGAAGGATACACGGGAACAACCCCCAAATCGAAAGGTCTTCTTAAACCACCAAGGTTTCCTTCGCCCTGTCCTTTCTTAACTTTCCGTCGAGATACCTCTTGGATCTGACGGTCGTGATCCTTGAGCATTTGATCCACATTGCCAGATACTCTTAAAAGTGGCCCAGAATAATGGATCTTGCTTCCTAGGGGTCCGTAACCCTGAAGCGAATGAGAAAGGAATTATCATATATGTTTATAGCAAAAAGTTATGAATATTTTCTTTCAGAACTGATTGTCAAAATGATAGCTAAACTAAAATTTGAATTTACATATTATTTAATTCAATAATAGTTAATAAAATATGTTCTCTTTTTTCTTAAAGGAAAAACAGATGTATCTTCCTCTCTTGATTTTCATAACTAACAAAAGTCGAAATTGAATGTTTATTTAGTTTTAGAAAATGTATCTTTATTTCTTAATGATTCCTAGTGATTGCTACAGAAATTGTACATATGGTGTACTCGTCATTCTCCATAGCCAGTAGGCGACACTAGTCAAATTCCTATGCTATAACCTTACAAAAATAATTATCAAATGTAAATATTAGATACTAACTTCTAAACAGAAAGGCAGTTGTCAGGGACGCCGGCAGTCCCACCATCGCCAGAGTCACCGGAGTGATTTGCAAATTAGTCGTCGTCATCATCCTGCGCCATCTGGGTCTTCAGTCGTCTGTTTGTTTGTTTGAGTCTGTTGTTTATTTGGTTTGTGTCTGTTTGCTTGTTTGTGTCTATTTGTTTGTTTTACGTTCATTGTGCACTTAATTGAATGGGTAGTGGTGGGATGAGTTGTGGCAGGTAGTAATAGTGTGCCTTGCATGTGTCTTGTATTCTGGTTGTCCTATAAATCCCAACCTGTAATACTTTTTGGATTATGAATGAATAAATCAATCTAGTTCTTCCCCAAATCTCTAATTTCTTCCCTAAATCTTCTCTTTCTCAACCCTAGTTCTTCCAACCTTCCCTCTAATGGCTACTTTCAGCACAATCAGGAAAGGAAACGAATCCCTGACAGCAGTCCAATATCAAGAAACATGAGTTTATGATGACTGAAAATAAATTTGATGAAAAACTACTACTCACTGCTTCTTGGTCCATGTTTTTGTTCCTGTCATCTTCTCTCCTCTGAGAACCTGCAACCCCATATTTTCGGGCACTGTCTGAGGAAGCATTACCCGATTCAGATAATCTACCATATGGCACATTGACCTTTTCTAACTGGCTAGAGATTTTTTCATGCCCATCATTTTTCGGGGGCTTCGACCACTGGTTCCTATTCACCAAAGGCCCAGAATGAGAGGATCTATGAGGATATCGAGACTGTGGTTCATCAGTTGGTTCCAAAAGTGGCACTTGTCGTGTTCTGGGGGGCTCAATTGGGAAGCCAGAAGCAGAATCGTCTTGATGAGGATTAAACTTTTCACTCCTGCTTTTAGAAGTAACCCGACCTTGCCATTTCTAGAAGAAAACAATTTCAGGAGAATGACAATAAGTTAATATGAGATTGAACCATAACACAGTTTAAAACACATACACAAGAAAGTCCATTAGAATATAAAAAGCAATGCAAATATGAATTTTGTAGATTTCAATACAACCTAGGTAGATGGACATGGATACAGGTACCCATAAGGCACATATGCAGCAAATTTGTAAGAAGTAATATTATATTATATAATATGTTGGAGAATCCCGTAATTCTCTCTCCTCTTATTTGTTATTAAGAGAAAATTTGATATTAAGAGAAGATATGCTATTATTAGAAAAGATTTTCTGTTTCCATTTTAGTTTTCTTTTTCCTTAAAGTTCTCCTTGATTCAAGGATGAACATTGTTTGTATTTCTCCTATTTAAATAAGCCTTGGGGCTGAAGAATAAATCAAGCTTTCACCACCTGTATTTTATTATGGTATCAGAGCCAGGTTCCCTAACCTAGGGTTCGTAAAGTTTTTTTTCCCTAAACCCGTTTCTCCAACCTGGTTAGGCTCTCAATGGCCGATTCCAATAGATAACGGCAAGCCCTCACCGGCTCAACAAACAACGACGACTTCTCCTCGACAAACGGCACAGCAGGCCGTGGCGATGGTGGTGGTGCTGATCACGACGCTGGCACTGGTGGAGGTGCTGGTCGCGACACTGGCGAAGACGCCGGTCGCGGTGCTGGCGGCGGTACTGCCGTGGGGATGGCGGCGGCAATGGGGACGGAAGCTCTTTTAGAGACAACAACTTCAACACAGGTTTCAATGATCATGAGGGATCCCCAAACTCCCTCAAGGTCAATGTTCCTAAGTTGAATGGAAAAATTATAATGAATGAGTTCAAACCGTTCGCTTAGTATTAGAAGGCAAAAGAAGGCTTGGTTTTTTTACGGGAGCAATAGCAGAACCGGCAATAGAAGACCCTTTTTTTAAACAATGGAAGTCTGAAAACTCCTTGATTATTGCCTGGTTAGTGAGCTCTATGGAAACCGCAATAGGCAAGCCGTACATGTCTTTACCTTCTGCAAGGGCAGTATGGGAAGCTGTCAAAGAAACATACTCTGATATCCAAAACTCCTCCCAGATCTTTGGTTTAAAGTCAAAGTTGTGGCATGCTAAACAAGAAGACAGGGATGTAACTACTTATTATAATAAGATGTTGACTCTATGGCAAGAGTTGCATCTCTGTTATGATGACAGTTGGAGGTGTGCAGAAGATAGTTTTCTGTTCCTCAAGAGGCAAGAGAATGATCGTGTCTTTATGTTTCTTGCTGAGCTGAATAAAGACCTTGATGAAGTAAGAGACCGAATTTTGGGGAAGATACCACTGCCAACTCTTCGTGAAACCTTTTCAGAAATAAGAAGGGAGGAGGCACGACAAGGAGTAATGATGGGTAAGGCACCTCAAAGTTCAAAATCTGAAGGCTCGGCTCTAATCACTAGGAACTTCAACGAAAATAATAAGTCGAACAAACCTTGGTGTGATCACTGCAAACGCGCATGGCATACGCGTGAAACATGTTGGAAGCTCCATGGCAAGCCTCCGAACTGGAAGAAGAAAAGTGGTAATGAAGGTCGTGCATTCCAGACTAGTAATTCAGATCAAGGGCAGCAATCTTCTTCAACCCAGCTTTCCCTCATGACGGAACAACTAGACAAACTGTTCAAACTCCTCGAATCTCAAACTCCTTGCTCTATAGCACAAAAAGGTAATTCTGCTCTTCTTAGTGTCAGTCCCAACCACACTTGGATAGTAGATTCAGGTGCAACCGATCAGATGACAAGTAAATCTACTCTGTTTTCCTCATATAGTCCCTGTGCAGGGAATCAAAAAATAAAAGTCGTAGATGGCTCTTTTTCTGTAGCGCCCCGAGTTCCACACACTGGGAGCTCGTGACACTTACCCAAAATCTTTACTTCAATGAGAACACAACACAGAAATCACTTGAAATTAAACACTTACATTTGCACAAGAAAACTATATCCTCCACTTGGATGCTTTCCGCAGCTCGAGTCTCCTGCTCTACGATCAGCAATCCTGCAATTGGCAAACTGTGGGCACGTCAGTTGAATACAACTGACGCAATGCGGATGAAACCCGAAATCTCCAAAATCCCCAACAATCAATATTTGATGCAGAAAAAAATGTGAAAGTCAAACCACAAGTGTCGGTGTATCCATGATCTAGATTCTAATGCACAACTCATATGCACACCATGTTCTTAATCTAATGCAAATTTAATTTGGAAATGTATGCATCCCATACTACATACTCCCCAAATTGAATTCATATTCTCCAGATGATAGGGTTCAATCCCTCGTCATGCATCCTACTCTTGTACTCCTTCCTATTTCTGACATTCATCTAGTGACTATAGAGTCTGCAGTACATGCGGTCCATTCCCGCTCCTGCAGTCGGATCAGGGTCCTTCTCCACTCCGAACGGCAGTGATCACTCTGTTCGTTCAGATCATGGTCCTTCTCCACTCCGACAGGATCGTGGTCCTTCTCCATTCCCGGTCAGACCAGTGATCATCAGCTCTGCCGTAATCATGGTCCTTCTCCACTCCTGCCCCTACCAAAGTTATCATGAACAAAAGGTGAATCGATAGGGCCATCCCTACTCCGCCAAGAGACTTAGAGTTATACTCTTACTCCTTGTTCGTATTGATAACCCAGAACATAGACGGAAACGAGTCCATCTCCTAAGTTCCGACAGGACTTGTGACTTACGTCTGTATCCCATTCTTACCACTAAATCCCAAAAATTAATAGTCGAGACCATGCCGCACGTGTCCCAGACGAGACGACGCTGCACGTGTCCCCTTGACAGGTGAGTACACGCCCAACTAATGTCTGTCCTTACCAGTCATCCTAAATTAATTTCTTAATTTACCAACTTACCCGATTCTAATTGCTTTATTATCACAACTTTTATTTTCTAAGTTAATTGAACTGTGCTCCTAGTTTCCACTTTCAGCAAGTTTACATAACTAATTCACTAACTAGGTTCTAAGTGAATTCATCCTAGTTGAATACAAGTCTCTTCTAGATTTAATTTGGATTCAACTTAACTTTCAAATCATGCTAGAGGTCGGCCCAACATGCACCACACTAGTGCACTCAATGTGCACAAAAAACTACCATATGTAAATATTCAAGTATGCATACCCGCATACACATGCATAAGGTATTCCATCAATCACCGTATTCATGCCTACAATCTCTTCTATACTACCAATAGTTCTTTACTAATCATGAATTTTTGGTTAGCTAAGTATGCGACTATAGCTTTTACTTCCTTCTACTTTACTATCATTACTTCAAGTGACTACTAACTCTACTAGGAATTACTATAGATTCTACAAGCCAAACCAAACAATTATACTAACTAGGCATACACTCCCACAATTCTTCTATTTAAGTTTTCTTTTGCTAAGCATATATAAACTAAGCGTGCATCTATATTCACTAAGCATATTATTACAAGTGTGTAGTTTCATGCAATCACATCAATTAAGCATACAATGAGTAGTCTTTTCTACTAACACATTCTACTTAACAATGTAGGTTACTACTAACTTGCAATTTCAAACTACTAATAATTTTAACATAATCTCCACTTCAACTTACATCTTATCATAAATAGGAAAACTTCCGTCAATAATTCTATAGCAAGTTCATACTTCCATTTACCAACATGAGTCAAGTCTTCATTTGGGTCTATTAAGTCCACACTTCAACTTTCTAATTTATTCTAATCAATTTTTACTTACTAATATAAACCTTTCTCACATGACATCTTACTAACTTACTAACATCATCACTACTTACTAATATGACTAAAGCTTACTAATATGAGCAAGAGCTTACTAACCTAAAGTTAATCTTACTAACATGAACAATATACTACACAAATCATCATAAAAATCACAACTTCACAATCTATAATCAACAATCAAGCTATTGATCCAAAGACATGATTTTTATTTCATAATCAAGCATAAAAATTTCATCTTTACTCTTCTACTACCATTCTCATGCATAAAAGTGTAATTTTTATAATTAAAAGATGAAAAACACTACAATTTCTAGCAAGCATCAATCTTTCATTCCATACATAAAGAAAAATAATTTTAAAAAAATACATGAGGTATGAAGAATATCCACTTTGATTGTTTGCAAGCTTCAAGTTGCTATCTTCTCCTCCTTGCACCTTTAGTCTTCTTGACTTCTGGCTCCAATCCAATAGTAGTAGTAGTAAAGTAGTAGGAGTAGTAGTAAGCAGTTGAAGTAGTAGTAGTAGTAGTAGAAGTAGTAAATAGCAGTAGTAGCAGTAGTAAACTGCAGTAATAGGAGAAGTAAACAGCAGTAGTAGAAGTAATAGTAGACAATAGCAGCATTAGTAATAGACAGCAGCAGCAATAGTAGTAGACAGCAGTAATAGTAGTGGTCAACATCAGTAATAGTAGTAGTAGACTGTAGTAATAATAGTAGTAGACTGCAGTAATAGTAGTAGTAGTATTAGTGAAGTAGTAAGAGTAGTAGAAGTAGCATATATATATAGAGAAAGGGGGAAAGGAGCTGCTGTTGTTGCTGCCGGCCAGTTCAAGAGAGAAGGGGAGGAGTGTGGAATTCTCTAGGAATAGCTTACGTGTACCCCTTATTTGCATTTAACCCCCTTAGTTTTTATGTAATTTCACTTAACCCCTAAAAAACCTTATTGGATTGGGCTTTAAGAAAAGAAAGTTTCGGCTTTTTAAGAAAGATAAAAGTTAAACATATGGATATGTTAAACAAAAAAATAAACATAGAAATAAAAATAAAAATAACAATGTCAATGCACATGTATATATATATAACAATGCATATATATTTTTATTGTAAGAAAAGTAGTACATACTAGGGGTATTACATTTTCAACCATTGCAGGTAAAGGTTCAGTTGTGTTGTCTCCGATGTTGACTCTTAAAGATGTCCTTCATGTTCCAAAACTCTCTTGTAGCCTAATGTGTGTCAGTAAATTAGCCCAAGAAAAAATCTGTCAAACTATTTTTTTCCATTCTCACTGTGTCTTTCAGGATTTGAGCTCGGGGAAGATGATTGGGAGTGCTAAGGAGAATGGAGGACTCTACTACTTCGACATTGGACCTAAATCACAACTACCTTCCAAACAGATAAGTTCCTGCTTTCTTTTTCTGTTTCGAATAATGATGACAACATTATATTATGGCATTTACGTTTAGGTCATCCTAGTTTTCGTTATTTAAAACACTTATTTCCTAAGTTATTTCATAATAAAGATTAGTCTTTGTTTAAATGTGAAGCATGTGAATTTGCAAAACATCATCGTTCCCATTTTTCAATACAGCCTTGTAAACCAACAAAACCTTTTTCTATTATTCAGAGTGATGTTTGGGGCCCTAACCGTACAAGTACACTCTCACAAAAATGGTTCATCACATTTATCGATGACCATTCAAGAGTATGTTGGGTATACTTGTTAAAGGGAAAAGCCGATGTTTGTCAGGCTGTAAAAGACTTTTTTAAAATGGTGCAAAATCAATTTCAGACAACTATTCAAATCTTTAGAAGTGACAATGGCAGGGAATACTTCAACACAATTTTGGGTGATTTTTTTCTTCAAAATGGAATTGTGCATCAAAGTTCATGTCCTAATACTCTCCAACAAAATAGAGTTACAGAAAGAAAAAATAGACACTTATTGGAAGTGTCTAAAGCTTTACTCTTCTCAAATAAAGTACAAATTATTTGTGGGGTGAAGCAATTTTAATTGCTGCGTATTTAATTAACAGAATGCCCTCCAAAGTTCTCAATTTTCAAACTCCAATTCAAATTTTCAAAGAATGTTTTCCTGTTACTCGTGTTTCAACTGATTTGACATTAAAAAAATTTGGTTGCACAACATTTGTTCATGATCATAAGAATATTGGCAAACTCGAACCTCGTGCTATAAAATGTGTTTTTTAGGGTACTCTCCAACCCATAGGGATATAAATATTTTGATCCAAAAAACAAGAAAATGTTTGTCACTATGGATGTCACATTCTTTGAAAACAAACATTTTTTTGACGATACTCATCTTCGCGCGTGCGGGGGGGGGACTTAAAGGAAGACTCGTTTCAAACTGAGAACATAAGGTTTTTAAATAACTTGTTCTTGCCTATATTACAAAATTCTAAGACTTGTACTTCTGCACCAACAGAAAATGGCCATGATTCATTATCTGAACCTACTTCTGCTATGAGTAAGGATCTCGATGAATTCAAGCCTACACTTTCTCATAAAAAAACAATGAGAATCTTGAAGATGATAATAATGATGAACTAATTGAAATGCCACAAAATGATGAGTCATCTAAAGAGAACAGGTTCGAAGTAGGAAACAAGACTTGGAAAGGAAAGGTGTTTGTGAGGGAGAACCATAAAGAAGGGGATGTGTCCACATCTCAACACTGCCATGAATATGAACCGGGGAATAATCAACCCCCTAAGAAAAAAAAGGTAAGTCTATCTCTGTTTCTGAGAGTCATATCAGGTATCCTGATATAGATGATCCCATAACTGTTAGAAAACCTGTTAGATCTTGCCCTAAATACCCTATGTCCGATTTTATATCATATTCAAACTTGTCTTCTTTTTCTCCCTTCACCTCCCAATTGTCTAGTGTAGAGATTCTAAAGAATGTACAGGATGCTCTAGAAGTTCCAAAGTGGAGGGAAGCTGTATTTGAGGAGATGAAAGCTCTTGAAAAGAACAAAACTTGGAAAGTCATGACACTACAAGTTGGTAAGAAGACTGTAGGATGTAAGTGGGTGTTTACTGTGAAGTACAATTCAGATGGGTCAGTTGAAAGGTATAAGGCTCGCTTGGTGGCTAAGGGTTTCACTCAAACCTATGGCATAGATTACTCCGAGACATTTGCTCCTGTTGCAAAATTGAACACTGTCAGAATACTTTTATCTCTTGCGGCTAACCTGGATTGGCCTCTACATCAGTTGGATGTTAAAAATGCCTTCCTCAATGGTGATCTAGAAGAAGTATACATGGATAGTCCTCCTGGCTTTGAAGACAAATTCGGATCAAAGGTATGCAAGTTGAAGAAGTCTCTTTATGGCTTAAAGCAATCTCCGAGAGCTTGGTTTGAAAGGTTTACCCAGTTTATGAAGAACCAAGGGTACACTCAAGGACAAGCTGATCACACTTTATTCACCAAATTCTCCTATGATGGGAAATTTGCTGCCTTGATTGTTTACGTAGATGATATTGTCCTTACTGGAGATGATACAGTTGAAATGAGAAGAATAAAAGAGAGACTTGCTACAGACTTTGAAATCAAGGACTTAGGGTCGTTGAGATACTTTCTTGGTATGGAGGTTGCTCGATCAAAGAAAGGAATTGTGGTTTCACAGCAGAAATATATTCTCGATCTATTGCGAGAAACAGGAATGAGTAATTGTCGACCAGCCGACACCCCCATGGATTCTCATGCAAAACTTTGGGGAGAAGGAAATGTTCCTGTTTATACCGGAAGATACCAGAGGTTGGTGGGTAAGCTAATTTACTTGTCTCACATTAGACCTGACATCGCCTTCTCAGTCAGTGTAGTGCATCAGTTTATGCATTCTCCTTATGAGGAACATCTTGAGGCAGTTTATAGAATACTGAGATACTTGAAGGCCAATCCCAAAAAGGGTATATTTTTTTAGAAGACTAGCGAAAGAAATGTGTCTATTTTCACTGATGCAGATTGGGCAGGTTCAGTCACAGACAGAAGATCAACCTCTGGATATTGTACCTATTTATGGGGTAATCTTGTGACATGGAGAAGCAAAAAACAAGGAGTTGTAGCAAGAAGCAGTGCAGAAGCCGAGTTTAGAGCTATGGCTTAGGGTATTTGTGAAGGACTACGGATTCAAAGAGTCCTGGAGGAACTTAAGATGAAAATTGAGTTTCCATTGAAATTATATTCTGACAGTAAAGCTGCCATAAGCATAGCCCACAACCCGGTTCAGTATAATAGAACCAAATATATTGAGATTGACTGTCACTTCATAAAAGAAATTAGATGCTGGAATCATATGTCTACCAATTGTGACCTCTAGTCAGCAAACTGCGGACATCTTAACCAAAAGCTTGACAAGACCCGTCTTTGAGCATTTGATAAGCAAGTTGGCCATGATAGATATCTATGCACCAACTTAAGGGGAGTGTTGGAGAATCCCGTGATTCTCTCTCCTCTTATTTGCTATTAAGAGAAGATTTGCTATTATTAGAAAAGATTTGCTGTTTCTATTTTAGTTTTCTTTTTCCTTAAAGTTCTCCTTGATTCAAGGATGGACATTGATTGTATTTCTCCTATTTAAACAAGCCTTGGGGTTGAAGAATAAATCAAGCGTTCACCACCTGTGTTCTATTATAATACTATATATATCAAACAATTATGCACAAACTAAACCCAAATAGACTCCAACAATATAACTTTGAGCTACATAATAAAAGTAAAGGCATTCATGGTCCGTAAGAAAAGACTAATGCTCTCATAGTCCATACAAATTACAAAACCAAAGAGGCTTCATAGTCCACACAGAAGTAGAAATAGTTCCTAGTATAAAATTGCAAAGAAGTGTCTGTGAACATCGTATTAAGACAAGGTATCGGGTTTTGCATCCGATCTTCGTTTTTGGTCTCCGTATCGGATTTCTCATAAATATAAACTGTTTCATCTTGGTGTCTCGGGATTTTTGGTATCTTTGGTATTGGCTTCTTAAAGAGTTTAAAATCAATTGAAAATGATAAAAAAACAGTTAAATATTTGAATTTTAAAAGAACATTTATGAATAATATTTTAAATTACAAAAATAGATTGTAATAACCTTTTGTGCTTATTTTCATTTTCATGTATAAAAATATCTCGTTTTATAAATATAGTCGGTTTACAAAGTATACTGTGAATTTAAATATACACTACAATATGCTAAGAAATTTTAGGCTATAAAAGACATACAATAACAATCTGTACTATATATATAATTTGAATATCTTTCCATTTTGCTCAATCAATCGTGTTGTCTCTTACACTCCCATACCTATCATTAGCCATTGTGCCAATGATACGTTTTATAAATTTTGGATCCAATTGATTAATGTTGTTTTCCTCTTCTTTCCCTGTTAACTTAAATATCAGTGAATACTGAAATTTTAGGTAAACATCGTATAAGGTGGGCAACAATTCTCGGCCGAATTTCATAACATGTCCAAATATTGTAGTTTATGTGTATGAAAGTGTTTGTATTACATATAAATGATTACTTCAATCCATCTAACTTTTCATAAAATTCAATTAATGTACAAAATAATGCACCACAAGTCAATGGTTGCAGTTAAGTATTATGCAGTCTCAGTTAACCTGCGTAATTAATGAACGGGAATTTATACATGGTGTGACAATAAAATGACATAAAATAAAATCATAAAAATTGAAATAATATACCATGGATCAATAGCTATCAGAATAAATAGGCCAAAATGGCATGTAAACAAAACCATCACTTGGAGTCTATAAATCTATAATTCAAATTGTTGATCGTCAACAAATAGTGCGACAGTTTTATCAACAATTACTAGTTGTTTAAAAATATTTTAGACCATTAAGTCTATATAAGGCCACCTAATGAAAAAGAAAATTGAACTACAGCAAATTTGAAACTTCTCCATTCAAACTGGTGACTCTTTCACTTCTGATCCTCATATGATTCATCAAGAATTTTTTTACTTTCTATAAAAATCTTATGGGTGATACTGGTGATACTTTCTTAGATGTTAACTGGGATCAGCTTTATCCCCCTTCCCAACGTATTAATTTGGATTGCTTAGAAGCTCCTTTTTTGGAAGATGAAATTTATCAAGCTATTTGAGGCCTTCCTCTGGATGCTGCTCCTGGTCCTGATGGTATTCCAACCTTTTGTTATAAACTTTTTTGGGATGACTTTAAAGAGGATATTATTGGTGTTTTTCAAGAACTTTATGAAAACTCTCTTAATTTTTCTAGGATTAATTATGCCCATATTATCCTCATCCCTAAATGTCCAGGGGCTAATAAGGTCACCCAATTTAGACCTATTAGTCTTCTTAATGTTATTTTTAAGATTATTATGAAGGTTTTAGAAAACAGACTTGCTAATGTAATTGGTTCTTTGGTTGATTCTTCTCAATCTGGATTTATTAAAGATAGATTTATTTTGGATAGTGTTGCTGTGGTTCAAGAAACTATTCACTCTATTAAACAAGATCACACTGAAGGGATCCTTTTGAAACTGGATTTTGAGAAAGCTTATGATAGAGTGAATTGGAATTTTTTAAGGAAAGTATTTATTGCTAGAGGTTTTGGTCCTAAATGGATTAATTGGATTTTCAGTAGCCTTCAATCTGGCATTTCTTCTGTTATTGTTAACAATTCTGAGGGTAGGAAATTTGTTTGTAAACGTGGTCTTCGACAAGGTGATCCTATTTCTCCTTTATTATTTGTCCTGGTTGCTGATGTTTTTAATGGGATGCTTTCTAAAGCTTGGGATAATGGTTTCATTCAAGGTATTGGTGGCTTTCCTTCTTTTAGAGGTGTTCTAAACTTACAATATGCTGATGATACTATTCTTTTCTCTTCGTGTGATGGTATTATGCTTAGAAATCTTAAGTTCCTTCTTTATTGTTTTGAAAGTGTTTCCGGTATGAAAATTAATTTTTCCAAATCTTCTTGTATGTGGATTGGAGGTGATGAGAATAGACAAGAAGAAATATCTGCTTTCTTTAACTGCCCTAAAGGATCTTTTCCCCTCAATTATTTGGGCATCCCTCTCAGAATGGGTAATCTTTACAAATCTGACTGGTTCCCTGTTATTGATAAAATTGAAAAAAGACTTAATTGTTGGGCTGGTAAGTCTTTATCTAGAGCTGGTAGACTTACTCTTATTAACTCTATTATTTCTAGCATTTCTTTATACCTTATGTCCTTCTACTATATTCCTGTCTGGGTTATTAAAAAAATTGATCTTCTTAGAAGAAGATTCCTGTGGGTTGGTCCTTCTTTAAATTCTGATCAGGGGAAATGTCTTATGAACTGGTCTAGGGTTTGTAAGAGTAAGTCTGAAGGTGGTTTAGGTGTGATTAACCTTCGTCATCAAAATCTGGCTCTTCTTGGCAAGTGGTTATGGAATTGTCTTATCTCAGAAGATAAAGTTTGGATTAGAATTGTTAAAAGAAAATACTTTCGTAGAAGAAGTCTTAGTGATTTTCCAGATTTGCCTTCTTCTGTGGGATCTTCTTTTTGGAAAGGAATTTGGAAAGCTGCGGCTCCTTTTAAATGTGGCATTCAGAAAATTTGTGGGGATGGTAAGAATGTTCGTTTTTGGACAGATATTTGGATTGGTAATTGTAGTCTTTCAACTAGATTTCCTGATCTTTTCAATATTGCTTCCTTGCCAAATGCTTCTGTCTTTTCTCTTTATTCTACTAATCGTTATGGTAAAGTTTGGAATATTGAATTTCGTAGAAACCTCTCTTTACAGCAAACTCATGATTTTAACTCACTTCTTCACCTTCTGAGTAATTATGATTGACAACCTCAGAATAAATCTATTTGGAGATGGACTAGTTCTGGTCTGTTCACTGTTAAGTCCTTTTATAATTTTTTGAATGCGGGGGGTTTGATTTGTCCTTTCTATAAATTTATTTGGCAGAATGTGGCTCCTCTTAAAGTTAGAATTCTTGTTTGGCTCACTATTCATAATCGTCTTCTCACAGTTGATAACTTAAATAAGAGGAACTTGGCTTTGGGCCAAAAATGTGTTTTGTGTGAGTCTGGTAATGAATCTGCTTTTCACATCTTCCTTAGATGCAACTTTGTTAAACAAGTATGGCTTGTTCTCAAAGTGGCCTTTAGATTTAGAGGCTTCCCTCCTTCTATTAAAGCGTGGTGGAGTTCTTGGAGGAAAAAGAGAATTAAAAAGAAAAATCTGCTACTCTGGGATATGTCCATGATGGCTTTGATTTGGGTTATTTGGTTAGAACGTAATAATAGAATTTTTAATAAAAAATCTGTTGATATTGTTAAGGTTCTGGATTCCATTTGTTATTTTGTTTCCTTTTGGACAGATATCCTTCCTCCTGCTAAAAAGGTCAAAGTTGAGGTGAACAAGCTGGTTGATGCCTGTAAGTCTTTCGTCCCAGTTAGCAACAGCGCTACTGTGACTGCTGATCAGTCTGCGACAGGGTCTAATCCTCCTCCTGGGGCCTCTCCAGTTTCTGCTATTATTATTGAAGATGACGATGTGGAAGTTCCTTTTGATGCTCCAGTTCAAGATATTCAGGATGAGGAAGCTCTGGTCTCCAACACTCTGGCCACGATTACTAATATGTCTGCTTTTCACCAAGAATTGGTCACTGGGATTTTGTTGGTGCATAATATTCAATCTGCTCATCTGGACCAGACTGCTTCAAGTTCGGATTCGGAGAACTTAGTTTAATGTTTTGCTGTTGGTCGTTGTCTTACTTTCTGCAGCTTCTACTATGTCTTTCTTTTGGTTGTACCCCTCTTTAAGTAACTTTCTTTTGGGGCGAGATGGTGGTGTTTATCTTCATGATGAGGATGTTTTGTTTTTTGTGACCACCTCTCTCTTGAGAGTCTGTATGAACTCTGTTTTAGTTTTTGTTTTTCTTGGCTGAGGTTTTCGGACCTCATCCCTTTTATCACAAAAAAAAAACCAGCAAATTTGAAACTAATTAAATCATGTTTAATCCATATTACTCACCCTTTTCCACTAACAGGGCGCCAGTCAAAATCCAAGATGTTGTATTTAGCATCTTCTAGAATTGGTCTTTCATATGTATAATGACGATTAAATGCACGTGGTACCCCCACAACATTCAGAAAGATTACTTCCCCAATTTAATGCATGATAAATAAAAACTTATTTAAATGACAACCATTTGCAAATATTGTGTTTACAATTTCAATATCTGCAAATATGATTAGAGTGAAGCCTCCAGACCACACTCTTCAAAAATCAAGTGGGATCTACTATATTAATTACTCTCTTAACGAAACAAAAAATCTTTTAATTTCTTTCAAAAAAAACTAAATAAAACTTTATGCTTGTTTTTTTTCTTTCTTTACTTTCGCATTCATGACACGTGCCAAAATCGAGTTTACATTATTGAGGGGCATCTACCTACCATTTGAAATGAAATAAGACTTCGAAGTTTTAGCGAAGTGGCAGACTTTCACATGGTATCAGAGTTCAGCTTTGTAATACCCCAAAATAATTAACAATTATTTTGAATATGAATAGTATTGCATTATTTTACAACCATATTTATTAACAAATTTTGCCTTGAATAATTGCATATATTATTATTTTTTCCATTTATAATTGTTATTTTAATAATTGCATATATTATTAAATTGTATTTACCATTTGCCATTTTATAAATATACACACATACACTACTATACTATATAGCCTACAATTTTTGACCTAGTTGAAGCCTACAATTGTTGACTTAACAAAGGGGTTATGTGTAATTATTTAAAACCTAGGGGGTTATGTGTAAAATGTAGGGACACCTAAGCATTTCTACACTCATCTACACTCACCCACTCTTTCAACCCTAACTCTAGCTTCTACTGCGGGCCAAACCCCCTCACACTCTCTCCTTATATATATGGGTGTATGGAGAAAACCCTAACTCATCATCTTCTTATTTCCTACTTCATTTTTTTCTAAAGTCCAAATTCCATGCTACTTTCCTAGTTCATTTCTATATTACTCTCTGATATGGGATAAATTATGCAGCATCACTCAGAGCCCTCTGATCTCCTCTGGATCCTCCCCCTGTGATCATCAGGCCAGCTACAGCCTAATGGACCTCAGCCAGCTCAGGCCCATGGGCAAACGGGTCCAACCCAGCCCACCAGGGCTCCAGACCCGTTTACCCCTGCCTATAAATACTCCCCCTCCTCACTGTAAAAGGTAATCAATCTCTTCTCACCTGAACCCTAGCTACCCAGTCTCTTTTCCAGTGACTGACTAGATCGTTGGAGAGCCTGTTGCCGGGACTTCTCCCAGTGTTTCCAGGTCGTGTGCAGGTACCGAAGACCCAGCCGAACCGAGCTCCAGGTTCCGAGCCGAGCACCCGTCCTCACTTCCGAGCCCCTCTGCGCTCCTACTCTCGAACCGCTCCCGCTCCCCGGAATCGGACCGACGCCAGTACTGCGTAGGAACTTCCACCATACAAATTGAGAGAACTCACACCTGTTGCCTCCAACCCCAAAAACAAACCGCATCAGGTTGGCGCCGTCTGTGGAAAACCTTCCTCCTTAGTACTATCGTCCTTTCTAGCCCGGCCAGAGTCGTCACCTGGGGTCCAAGCTCCTCCATGGCTCCCAAGCCCACGAGGGCCGTCACCTCGGCACGACATCCGGACCTCAACCATCATAGCCCCGCGAATGACCAGGGTTCCAACCAACCCCGGGCCAACGGCGCGGCCCGACCCTCAATCGCGTCGGATTTGCGCCGCGTCATCTCGGACAGGCAAGCCAACCGGACTAGGGAAGAGGCCACTTCCAACTCGGCCTCGAACCATCGCCGACAACCTTCCCAGGCGCACAATCCCACGCAGAACCCGGGGGGACAAGCCCCCGTCACGAGGGTCGAATTCCAGAACTTCCGGGAGGAGATCCTTCAAGCCATCCGTGACGGTCCGGCTACCAAGGTCTACCACAGTTCCGCCCACAGGTCAGCAACGGGACCCGACGAGTCCTGCGGGTCGACTCATCCCCAGGAAGCAGTGGATCCCGTCCTTCGTCGTTTGGAAGAAATGGAGAACCGTCTCGCCCACCTCGGCGAGGGCAGACCAATACAAGGTCGCGGCCATCGTCCGACCGGACCCCCTTTCTCCCCCCAAATTCTTGAAGCTGAGATTCCTCGGAACTTCAAACCGCCTCAATTCGAGACCTATAATGGCGAGGGTGATCCTGCTGATCACATGGAGGGGTTTAAGACCCTCATGATGATTCACAGCGCTACGGATCCCCTCCTCTGTCGCGCCTTCCCTGCTACCCTCCGGGGTCCAGCTCGGGAGTGGTTCTCCAAACTCGCCCCCGGCTCGGTCTTCTCCTTCGAGCAGCTGGAGGCGGGTTTCCTTGCCTACTTCGTGACCAGCAGGAAGGTCGAGAAGACGAGCTCCTCCCTTCTGGACCTCAAACAGAAGGACGGGAAATCCCTCCGGGAGTTCGTTCGGAGGTTCACCTCGGAGGCAAGGTCGGTTTCCTCCCTCGACGTCGGAATCGCTTCCACAGCCTTTCGATACAACGTCTGCCACGGCCAGCTCAAGGCCTCTTTAGCCAAGAAGCCACCCGTGGACTTCCCCGACCTACTCAACAGGGTCGAGAAGTATATCCGGGCCGAGGAGGCCCTCAACCCCGAAGGCGCGAGGGAAGCCATTGCTAAAGGGAAGCGCAAGGTCGACGATGCTAAACCCTTCAAAAGACCCGGGAAAGAAGCGAATATTCCCAGGAGGGGTCCCCCCGATCCCGCGATTCGAGAGGTATACGCCCCTGACTCAGAACGTCTCAGCAATCTTGATGGAGATCGAGGACAAGGGGGTCGTCTGGTTCCCTCATCGACCGCCCAACAACGGTAAGAAGCAAGACCAGAGGTTCTACTGCCGCTTCCACCGGGACACCGAGCATGATACGAATCACTGCCGAGCCTTAAAAGATGAGATCGAAGCCCTTATACAGCGAGGGTACCTGAAGGAGTTTACCCGGGTCAACCACAGAGACCGAAGAGAGCCGATGAGCCCGAGGCGTTCGCCTCCCCCTCGGACGACTGATCAACGACCTGATCGAGACCGGGAACCAGAAGAAACCGGCGGACACGCCATCCTACATTGCGTCCACGGCGGACCCATGGGGGGGAATCTAAGACTTCTCGGAAAGCCTTTATTTGAGAGGTCAACTCTGTTCTGGACCATCCCTCCCCTCGGATTCAGCAACGGGCGGTCTCCTTCTCAGAAGACCTCGAAGGCGTCCTACTTCCACACTGCAACGACCTCGTCATCAGCCTCGTCATGGCGATCTTTCAGGTTCACCGAATCCGGGTAGACAACGGCAGCTCAGTCAATATTCTTTTCTTAGAAACGTTTGAAAATCTCAAACTCCCCCGAGAAAAGCTGAAGCCGGTCGGTAACACCCTCCACGGGTTTTCTAGCGCCCCGGTGCAAATCGAGGGAATTATGATGCTAAACGTAACCGCAGGAACGGCCCCCATCCTCCGAACCGAGTCAATGGATTTTATGGTTGTCAACGTCAAAGCAGCCTACAACGTCATACTCGGCCGATCCGGGCTCTATTCGCTCCAGGCCGTCCCCTCTACCTACCATCTAAAACTAAAGTTTCCGACTGACGTCGGGGTCGGGGTCGTTCGGGGCAATCAGGAGTCGGCACGCTCTTGCTACATGACCGCGGTCAAAGGCGGTGTATTTCCCCTCGACGCTGTCGAGCTCCTACCTGAAGAAAGCCATCCCGAGTCAGAATCCGCGAAAGAATTGGAGGTCTCCTTTGAAACAGAGGACAAGTCCAAGTGGTTCCGTGTGAGCCAAACCTTTTCCCCAGAATTGAAGCCGGAACTGATCGATTGCATCCGCCGAAATGTCGACCTCTTCACCTGGACACCATCCGACATGCCCGGAATTTCCGAAGACTTAATCATGCACCGGCTAAGCGTCGTCCCCGGCTCCAAACCAGTACAGCAGAAGCGCCGCAAGTTCGCCCCAGAAAGCAGCAGGCGGTGAAAGCGGAGGTGGATAAGTTGTTATCCGCCCGGTTTATTCAAGAAGTCAGCTACCCCGAGTGGCTAGCTAATGTCGTGATGGTGAAGAAGGCTAGCAAAACTTGGAGGATTCGTATTGACTTTACCGACCTCAACAAGGCGTGCCCCGAGGATCATTTTTCCCTCCCCAGCATAGACGCTCTGATCGACGCGACGTCGGGTCACGAGCTCCTAACTTTCATGGATGCTTTGTCAGGTTATAATCAGATCCGGATGTTTCCTCCGGACATAGCCAATACGTCCTTCGTCACCGACCAAGGCCTCTACTGCTATAGGGTTATACCCTTCGGGCTCAAAAACGCCGGGGCCACCTACCAGAGGCTTGTCAACCAAGTCTTCAAAAATCAGATCGATCGGAACATGGCTGTATACGTCGATGATATGCTTGTCAAAAGCCGACGGGGGAAAGATCATGTTGCCAACCTCGAAGTAGCCTTCGGCGTCCTTCGGTCTCACAACATGAGGCTGAACCCCGCCAAGTGCACCTTTGGCGTCTCGTCCGGAAAATTTCTGGGGTTCGTCGTCAGCCAGCGCGGCATAGAAGCCAATCCGGAGAAGATCCAGGCCATCATTGACATGGCCCCGCCCCGAAACGTCAAGGAGGTTCAACAGCTTACGGGTAGACTGGCAGCCATCGGCCGCTTCCTCTCCAAATCAGGGGAGAAGTCCCTCCCGTTCTTCAAGGCCCTGCGGGGGACAAGGGATTCGAATGGGACGAGCCTCAGCAACAGGCATTCAACCAGTTGAAGTCCTACCTCGCCCATCCACCGCTCCTAAGCAAACCCGAACCCGGCGAACCCCTCTTCATATACCTCTCGACCTCGGAAAGTGCGCTCAGCGCCGTGCTCGTCCGAGAAGAAGACGATGTCCAAAAACCCCTATATTATGTGAGCAAGATTCTGCTCTCAGCCGAGACCAGGTATGCAAAGATGGAAAAGATGGCGTATACGCTGATAACAGTAGCTCGCAAGCTCCGACCCTATTTCCAGGCTCACTCTATTCAGGTCCTCACGGACCAGCCCCTGAAGACCGTCCTCCACAAACCGGAGAGCTCCGGCCGCTTGGTCGAGTGGTTGATCAAACTGAGCCAGTATGACATCAGCTACCAGTCCAGGACAGCGATCAAAGGGCAGGCACTCACCAAATTTATCACAGAGTGCACCATTTCCGAACCATCGGACACCCAGGAAGCCGACCCAATGTGGGAGGTTTATGTCGACGGCTCGTCTTGCAAAGGGGGAGCAGAGCAGGCGTCATCTTGAAGGGCCCCGATAATTTCGTCCTCCAATATTCTCTCCGGCTGAATTTCCCAGCCTCAAACAACAAAGCGGAGTACGAAGCTATGATCGCGGGGCTCACCCTTGCGCACAAGGCCGGATCCAAACACATCAAGGCCTTCAGCACTCTCAGCTCGTGGTCAATCAGATCACCGGTGAGTACGAAGCTCGCGACACTTGGATGGTGCAATACCTGGCGGTAGTCGAGAGCTGAAAGGGGGTTTTGGAAATTAAGTTGGAATTGGATTTGGGTTGAAGTGAGTGGAAGGGGAGAGCAGATGGGTTGAAGTGGATGAGGAGTTGCGGGTTTAAGTTGAAAACAGGTCGGGTTGAGGATAAATAATACCCAACTTCAAAACGAAACGATTAATCGGATTATCTGAATATATGAATATCGGCCGATTAGTCCAAATATCGGTCGATAATAGCGATATTATCGCTGGAAACCCATTTCGCAGATATCGGTTCAAAACTAATCGGGGGACTTCCGATTACCGATTAATCGAAGATTAATCGCCGATTTTGACTGCCTAGCTCGAGCACAAGGGTAGCTTTCTCAAGCTAAGGCAACAAGGCCCAGCGCTCTCCGCCGACCCCCAAGCCTCGACGCCGTATGGCGAACTCGAGCACAAGGGTAGCTTTCTCAAGCTAAGGCAACGGAGCATAGCGCTCTCCACTGACCCCCAAGCCTCGACGCCATATGGCGAACTCGAGCATAAGGGTAGCTTTCTCAAGCTAAGGCAACGGAGCTCAGCACTCTCTGCCGACCCCCAAGCCTCGACGCCGTATGGCGAACTCGAATACAGGGGTAGCTTTCTCAAGCGAAGGCAATGGGGCCCAGCGCACTCCGCCGACCTCCAAGCCTCGACGCTGTATGGCGAACTCGAGCACAATGGTAGCTTTTTCAAGCTACGGCAATGGGGCCCAGCGCTCTCCGCCGACCCCCAAGCCTCGACGCCGTATGGCAAACTCGAGCACAAGAGTAGCTTTCTCAAGCTAAGGCAATGGGGCCCAGCGCTCTCCGCCGACCCCCAAGCCTCGATGCCATGTGGCGAACTCAAGCACAAGGGATGCTTTCTCAAGCTAAGGCAACGGAGCCCAGCGCTCTCCGCCGACCCCCAAACCTCGACGCCGTATGGCGAACTCGAGCACAAGGGTAGCTTTCTCAAGCTAAGGCAATGGGGCCCAACGCTCTCTGCCGACCCCCAAGCCTCGATGCCATATGGCGAACTCAAGCACAAGGGATGCTTTCTCAAGCCGTGGGGGTTCGGCGTTCTTCGCCGTCCACCAAACCCCGATCTCCGGTCAGGACTTCAGCTAACCCCCCTACTCAAAAAAATGTTATTAAAGATTTAGGGCGCTCGCCATCAGGCAAACGCCCCGGGCCCCGGATCTTTGGTCGACCCACCTCTCACCCGCGAACAGCTCGGGGTTAACGACCCTTAGAGTCGAAACCCCGAATTGTTCGAGGGCGGCAGGGGAGCACCGACCCTGGACCCTCGCCCAAAAACTCCCCGGGCTCCCGGACCTTGGTCGGCACACCTCCCACACGCTAGCAATTTTGGGCAGATCCCGGAGGTCTAGGACCTTGATCTACCCAAAAATGCTAGAGTATGACAGGGGAGCCACTGGTCCGAGACCCTCGGCCAAAAAATTCCGTGGTTGGACGCCCGCCTTCGGCGAGCACCCAATGTTCTCCCCCTAGAGCCGGCCAACCTTTCACCCACTGGAAACTCGGGGTAAGCGGCCCTCAGAGCCTAAACCCCGAATTGTCAGCGGGTGGCAGGCGAGCCACCAGTGAGGAGAGCCCACGAGATTGAAAGTTTTTTTTCTGATAGATTTCTAATGAGGGGGTGGGGGTATATAGCCCCTTCTGAGCGGCTCATAAATGACATCGGAAAGTGAAACGGCGAAAGTCAAAGCGTCGCCTCATTAAATAGCGTGGGAAGGCGAAACGTCGCCTCATTAATGACGTTGGAAGGCGATCCCATACTGCTGAACCCTCAGGACTCCTCTCCCTCGTCGTCTCCATGCTCGGAGACGACCGCAACCTCCACTAGAGAGGCCAATCCATGGAGTCGGTCGAATCCACTACAAGCCCCTATCCTTCTGCTCGGCCCTGAGGCCAAACGAACACCCTAAAACCTAATCTTCAACGCGTTCTCAACAAGTTAAGGAGGGTCGGAAAGTTTATTCTTTATTATAACACCCCAGGAGGGCACAATACAGAAAGGTTTACTCTTTATTACTATGAAAGCCTCGTCCTAAACTATCCTCAGTTCCCCTCCGGGCTCGGACGGGTCAACTCGAACCCCGCCGAGCGACTCGGTTCCGCAGCATACCTTGCCGAGCCCCTGGGATCGGCCACAAAGGACACGCCGGCCACAAAATTCTGAGCATCGCCCGGCCTCACGTACTCCAACCGTAGAATTGGAGACGGTTCGCGCCTCGAGGAAGCCCCGATCGCCGAAGGGACTGACCTCCCCAACATCGTTTTGTAACGCTGAATCTCGATCTCTTTCTCCACAATGACCTCGCGGAGGAACGACTCCGATATAGGCCTCTGCACCGAAGCACTCGACATGGAAAATCCGAGGCTCGCACCACCAAGGTCTCGATCGGCTATCGCCTTCTTCAACTGAGCCGACTCCGCGCTCAGCTCCTTCGACTTATTCCGAAAATAGTGGAAAGCGGCGTCATGATCGCGAGCTTCCCTCCGATACCGATCGAGAGTGGACTCCAATACCTTGACCTTACTCCGAAGCCGCGTCACCTCGGCCCGCCGAGGATCAACCTCGGCAAGAATAGCCAACATCTTATGGGAACAAAATAAATCGAAAAATTACACAAGTATAGAAGGTTCGGACGAACTCCGATAGCCGACCCAAAAGCGAGACGAAAGTAAAGAATAAAACAGTTGGCCCACCAAAAATTTTTTGTTATAAATTCTCAATACTTGTACAAAATATTGCAATGGTCAGTCTGCAATAGGCAAAATACATTCAAAAGACGACAAAGAAGAGAAAAACAGCTACGTCTACAGGCCCACCTCACCCTCGGTTCCGGTGCTAGCCATGGGGTCGACCTCCGGGTCGACACTCGCTCCTCCGACTCTGCCGTCCCCTTCGCCCGGTGCATCGTGGACGGGAGTCTTTGGCGGTCCCTCGATCTCCATGTCGTAGTCGAGGTGGGACAGGTCCAAAGTCGGATAGAAGTGTCTGACGTGGCTCAACGCCTTGGCATACACCTCATTCTGCACCCCGATGACCATGTCCTGGGCCTTCATGATCAACGCCCCCTTCTCGGCCTCGAACGCCTTCTTCAGCGCCGCCTCCCTCTTCACCCCGTCATCGGCCATCGAGGCCAGGTCAACCTTCAGAGCCTGCTCCCTCTTCATCGAGGCTTCCAGGGAGGTCTTCAGATCCACCATCTCGCGCTTGTAAGAATTGATCTGGCTCCGCTCGTACTTTGGCTCCAGCTCGTGAAGTCGCCTCACCTGGTTCCCGGACATGCAGGCCTACAGCCGAGGTCAAAACACTTTGGTGAGAATAAAGTTCTGAGAAACCAATACAAGAAAGATAAAACCAAAGTCCTCGAAAATTACCTGCACGCTGGCCTGGGCCCACCTTATATAGGCCTCGGAGGTATCGGCCCCCATACTCTGCCGATCTCGGGGCGTGGCCATCTTGTCCACAAACTCCACGGAGATGGGACCCTCGGTTAGGGTATCCCCCAGACAGATGGCCCAGTCCGGGGCCTAAGGCTGCAGTCCCTTCCCCCCGACCATAGCCTGGGCATCGGCACGAAGAGGAGGAAGGCGACTCTGCGAGACCTCGGATGCCTTCGAGGCCCCCTTGCTCAGTGCAAGGGCGACCTCCCTCGACGGATTCGTCTTCGACCTCTTCGACTTTGGCTTGGACAGAGCCTCGGAGGTCGTTCGAGAGGGAGCCGCCGCTTGCTTCCCCTTTTCAGATTGCTCTGCCTTCTCCCTCTTCATGGCCAACCTCCTCGCTTTGATCGCCACAGGATCCATCTCCGCAAAAAAGCCCATTAACAAATGATGAGCACAAAAGAGAAGTACGGAAAGAAAAATGAACGAAAAACATACGGGGCGGGGCGGGGCTCAATCCGGCTCGGATAAGATGACTCTCCGTCACTTTGGGCCAACTTATACTATGGCTCTTCCGAAGGCGATCCACGAAAACCCATTCTTCAGCCGAGAGATCGCCCTTCTTCGGTCCCTTGAAGTTCGGCTTATAGAAATTCCGCCTCGTCGGAATATCCCACTGCTCCTCGTTCCGAACGACGAAAAATTTTCTCTTCCACTCCTTTATTGAGTCGGGGTGTCCGTGCACGACCTTACATCCACTCCGAGGAGATACGTAGTAGATCCCCTCGAACTCGCCAGACAAGCTGACCTCCAACATGGCTCGAAAGATACTCAATCTCAGCGGTACCTTCCTCTCCGTGCACAACAATATGAAGCTGACCATCTGCTTCCAGGAGTTCGGCCCAAACTGCATCGGACACAGCGAAGACCTGTTAAGAACCTCCCGGATGAAGGGGTAAATGGGCAGCCTCAGCCCCGAGGAAAACGCATCGGCGGGGAAGATGCAGTACCACGGCGCCAGTGGGTCGGTCGGCCAAAGACCAGCACTCGAGACCATTAGCTCGTACTCCTTGCCGATGAAGTAACTCGCGCGAATGACCGAGAGGTCCTCCTCCTTCAAGACCGTAGGAGTACTGTCCATCTTGATCTTCACCCGGCTCGGCGATGAGCGCTGCACCCCATAGAGGACCTTATCCCCAACGTCATCCGGGTAGTTCCTGATCGACCGAGGCTGCGGCAGAAAGGGGATCCCCAACTGCCAAGGTGCTATTGTCCTATCAGGGTTGCTCGACAGGATCACCCTCACCCTCTTCTTCCAAGCTTTAGGGGCCTTCTTGGGCGACAGAGTCGTTAACGACTCGAGGGCGGAGGCCCTCTGGGGGGAGTCCGTCCACCCAACCTGACCACCCTCGGCCTCACCCTCTTCATCCTTCCCTTCCTCTTCGTCCTCCCCTCCTTCACCCTCTTCATCCTCATCCTCGTCCTCGGTACCCTCCTTATCCGTACTACTACTCTCCACCACGAATGGTTTGCGAGTCCGCAGAGGCTCCACGACCAACACCTTGTCCGCCGTGTCCCATGAAGTCGAAACTTCCGGGGCATCCGAAGAGGTGGTGGAATCCGACAGCCCCGTGTGAACGTAGCTGTCGGAGGTAGAGGCGAAGGAATGCAACTGAGCCATAGACATGACAAAGAAAACTAACCTGTGACTTGATCGGAAAAGTGGCCTGAAAACTAGTCGACGGTGACGAAAAGCCCTAGAGAGAGAAGCTCTGAGTTATAGTGAGAGAAAGCGAAAGCAAGAAATGAGAAAGGAACGAGTATTTACAGAGTAAACTCCTCGATTTTCGTGAAAGACAGTTACAATAACTGCCTCGATTCGTGTGAAAACAGTTACTGTGACTCCTCGATTCCCGCGAAAAACGGTTCGCATAACGGCTATGAGAATCTCCGAGTCACTTGGCCTCGCTCGTCCTTCTGACCCCCTCAAGCGTCGACGGTCGATCTACATCTCGAGCACAGGAGTAGCTTCAACAGGTCAAGTCACTTGGCCTCGCTCGTCCTTCCGACCCCCTCCAGCCTCGATGGTCGACCTACATCTCGAGCACAGGGGTAGCTTCAACAGGCCAAGTCACTTGGCCTCGCTCTTCCTTCCGACCCCAGGAAGCCTCGACGGTCGACCTACATCTCGAGCACAGGGGTAGCTTTAACAAGCCAAGTCACTTGGCCTCGCTCTTCCTTCCGACCCCGAAAAGCCTCGATGGTCGACCTACTTCTCGAGCACAGGGGTAGCTCCAACAGGCCAAGTCGCTTGGTCTCGCTCGTCCTTCCGGCCCCAGGAAGCCTCGACGGTCGACCTACATCTCGAGCACAGGGGTAGCTTCAACAGGCCAAGTCACTTGGCCTCGCTCATCCTTCCGACCCCCTCAAGTCTCGATGGTCGACCTACATCTCGAGCACAGGGGTAGCTCCAACAGGCCAAGTCGCTTGGCCTCGCTCGTCCTTCCGACCCCAGGAAGCCTTGACGGTCGACCTACATCTCGAGCACAGGGGTAGCTTCAACAGGCCAAGTCACTTGGCCTCGCTCGTCCTTCTGACCCCCTCAATCCTCGATGGTCGACCTACATCTCGAGCACAGGGGCAGCTTCAACAGGCCAAGTCACTTGGCCTCACTCTTCCTTCCGACCCCAGGAAGACTCGATGGTCGACCTACATCTCGAGCACAGGGGTAGCTTCAACAGGCCAAGTCACAGGGCCTCGCTCTTCCTTACGACCCCAGGAAGCCGCGATGGTCGACCTACTTCTCGAACACAGGGGTAGCTCCAACAGGCCAAGTCGCTTAGTCTCGCTCGTCCTTCCGGCCCTAGGAAGCCTCGACGGTCGACCTACATACTTCTCGAGCATAGGGGTAGCTCCAACAGGCCAAGTCGCTTGGTCTCGCTCGTCCTTCCGATCCCATGAAGCCTCGATGGTCGACCTATATCTCGAGCACAGGGGTAGCTTCAACAGGCCAAGTCACTTGGCCTCGCTCGTCCTTCCGACCCCCTCAAGCTTCGACGGTCAACCTACATCTCGAGCACAAGGGTAACTTCAACAGGCCAAGTCACTTGGCCTCGCTCGTCCTTCCAACCCCCTCAAGCCTCGATGGTCGACCTACATCTCGAGCACAGGGGTAGCTTCAACAGGCCAAGTCGCTTGGTCTCGCTCTTCCTTCCGACCCCAGGAAGCCTCGACGGTCGACTTACATCTCGAGCACAGGGGTAGCTTCAACAGGCCAAGTTACTTGGCCTCGCTCGTCCTTCCGACCCCCTCAAGCCTCGATGGTCGACATACATCTCGAGCACAGGGGTAGCTTCAACAGGCCAAGTCAGTTGCCTTCGCTCTTCCTTCTGACCCCAGGAAGCCTCGACGGACGACCTACATCTCAAGCACAGGGGTAGCTTCAATAGGCCAAGTCACTTGGCCTCGCTCTTCCTTCCGACCCCAGGAAGCCTCGACGGTCGACCTACATCTCAAGCACAGGGGTAGCTTCAACAGACCAAGTCACTTGGCCTCGCTCGTCCTTCCGACCCCAGGAAGCCTCGATGGTTATCCTACATCTCGAGCACAGGGGTAGCTTCAACAGGCCAAGTCACTTGGCCTCGCTCGTCCTTCCGACCCCCTCAAGCCTCGATAGTCGACCTACATCTCGAGCACAAGGGTGCTTCAACAGGCCAAGTCACTTGGCCTCGCTCTTCCTTCCGACCCCAGGAAGCCTCGACAGTCGACCTACATCTCGAACACAGGGGTGGCTTCAACGGGCTAAGTGACTTGGCCTCGCTCGTCCTTCCGACCCCCAGGAAGCCTCGATGGTCGACCTACATCTCAAGCACAGGGGTAGCTCCAACAGGCCAAGTCGCTTGGCCTCGCTCTTTCTTCCGACCCCAGGAAGCCTCGACGGTCGACCTACATCTCGAGCACAGTGGTAGCTTCAACAGGCAAAGTCACTTGGCCTCGCTTGTCCTTCCGACCCCCTCAAGCCTCGATGGTCGACCTACATCACGAGCACAGGGGTAGCTTCAACAGGCCAAGTCACTTGGCCTCGCTCTTCCTTCCGACCCCCTCAAGCCTCGATGGTCAACCTACATCTCGAGCACAGAGGTAGCTTCAACAGACCAAATCACTTGGCCTCGCTCTTCCTTCCGACCCCAGGAAGCCTCAACGGTCGACCTATATCTCGAGCACAGGGGTAGCTTCAACAGGCCAAGTCACTTGGCCTCGCCCGTCCTTCCGACCCCTCAAGCCTCGATGGTCGACCTACATCTCGAGCACAGGGGTAGGTTCAACAGGCCAAGTCACTTGGCCTCGCTCTTCCTTCCGACCCCAGGAAACCTCGACGGTCGACCTACATCTCGAGCACAGGGGTAGCTTCAGCAGGCCAAGTCACTTGGCCTCGCTCGTCCTTTCGACCCCTCAAGCCTCGATGGTCGACCTACATCTCGAGCACAGGGATAGCTTCAACAGGCCAAGTCACTTGGCCTCGCTCTTCCTTCCGATCCCTTCAAGCCTCGACGGTTGAACTACATCTCGAGCACATGGGTAGCTTCAAACAGGCCACGCCACTTGGCCTCGCTCGTCCTGCCGACCCCCTTAAGTTTTGACGGTCCGAGCCAAACTCAGCCCATCATCTTGTTCCCACGACCTGCTCGGCAGCAGACCCCCATGCTCGGTCTCCGGCGCCCTCGTGCTCGGTAATATGGGCCCTAAAACCAGCCCAGCGCCATCTCCAAACCGACCCTAGTTACAGGGACTCTACTCACTCTCCGTCATAAAACTCGACTACTCCACGACCCGCCAGGCACAGTCTGGCAGGAGTGGGGGCTTGTGATATGGGATAAATTATGCAGCATCACTCATAGCCCTCTGATCTCCTCTGGATCCTCCCCCCTGTGATCATCAGGCCAGCTACAACCTAATGGGCCTTAGCCAGCTCAGGCCCATGGGCAAACGGGTCCAACCAGGCCCACCAGGGCTCCAGATCCATTTACCCCTGCCTATAAATACTCCACCCCCTCCTCACTGTAAAAGGTAATCAATCTCTCCCCACCTGAACCCTAGCTGCCCAGTCTCTTTTCCAGTGACTGACTAGATCGTCGGAGGGCCTATCGCCGGGACTTCTCCCGGTGTTTCCAGGCCATGTGCAGGTACCGAAGACCCAGCCGAACCGAACTCCTGGTTCCAAGCCGAGCACCCGTCCTCACTTCTGAGCCCCTCTGTGCTCCTACTCCCGAACCGCTCCCGCTCCCCGTGATCGGACCGATGCCAGTACTGCGTAGGGACTTCCACCATACAAATTGAAAGAACTCACACTTGTTGCCCCCACACCCCAAAAACAAACCACATCACTCTCCATTCCAAAATTTCCCTAAATATTTCTAAGAAGCTAATTTAAGCAAGAAAAGGAGCAACAAGCTATGAGGAGGAGAAGAGCATACTAGGAGCTTGGAGATTTTATTTTGTCTACACTTGAGGTGGGTGTTCTCCAACTCTCTTGGTTGTTAAATTGTGTATAGTGTATACTCTTTTTCTTAATATAGATGGCATGAAATTGTATGGTGCATGTGGTGTATGTTTATTTTGTAAATAGCTTGGAAAGTTTGCATTTTTCTTTTTTTTTGGAATTCAACTTCAACTCCGAAAATCATAACTCATGGAATAGATAGAGTTTTGGGTTGAAATTTTTATAATAGCATCTCACACATGTCTAGAATATCTATACCAAATTTCATAATTTTTAGATAATATTTTCTATTTTTATAAAATTTGAAATCACTATTGGTATGAGCAGCAATTTTCCCTGTTTACTACTTCTACTTCAAAAACTCATCTCTCTAACTATATAGTATTTCAAGTTGAAATTTTTATATATGATACATGTATGTGTCAAGAACATGCTCACCAAATTTTATGAATTTTAGACATTGATTAGTATTTTAAATTAATTTTGAACTCATGACTGGTTAGCAATTTTTAGTTGCTAGAATTTTGTACACCTTTCAGTTACTGATTAATTTAACCTTTTAAATGAAGTATTTTGAGAAAACTACCAACTAAGAACTTATAGTAGACTCATTGACCTTTCTTAAGAACCTAAGAAATCTAAATTCCAATAAGAGGGTGATTATTGGTGATTTTTTTAAGTTGCAATAACTGCATTTTAGACTTGAACTTACTATTTTGGGCGTATGCAAGTTGTCATCTCTTTAGGACTTCTTAATAACCTTAGAAATGTTGTTTATAAACTCAATTTTTGTTATGATATGTAGTGAGTTGTGTAAGATTATATTTTAAGTTTGCACATGTAAGTGTGCGATGGAAGGCTTGTATATGTTTCAAGTATGAGTACATGATATATAATTGTATGTTGGGATGTGCGAGTTGGTACTGTTTGAGTTCGAATAACCCTTGGAATGGATTCAAGAAGAGTTCGTTAATAGACATTTGTTATATGGTGTTTACCAAGTTCTCGATTGTAGTAGCTCCAGTTTATGTGACCATTGTTATAAGGACGGACATGATAAAAATATTTGCCTTACTTTTCATTGATATGATAACCATGTATATATACAACAACCTTGGCTACAAAATCATAATTAATTCCTATAATTGTGTTGCCATGATTTCTACTGATTGATTCCTCTAATTGTGTTGCCATAATTGTGACTGATTGATTCCAATAATTGTGTTATCATGATTCCTAAATTAATGTATACTAAATATAAAAGATATTGACATATTCTAATAGAACACTAACTGGGCATTGTACTCTCCTGTCAAAGGGACACGTGCAACGTCGTCTCATCTGGAACACGTGCGGCGTTATCTCAACTGTTGATTTCTGGAGTTTAGTGATAGGAGCAGGATGCGGACGTAAGTCACAAATCCTGTTGAAACTTAGGGGGTGGACCTTTAAGCTTCCATCTATGTTCTGAGTTATCAATACGAATGAGCAAGAGTTAAACTCTGTGTCTCTTGGTGGAGTAGAAAAAAGGTTTGTTGGTCCACCTTATGATTGCATAACTTTTGGTATGGTTCGGGAGTGGAGAAAAACCACTGGTTCCGACGAGGCTGAATAATCACTGGCCTGTCAGGAAATGGAGGACTACCGATCCCGTGCGGAGCGGAGAATGATCACCAGTCCCAGCAGAATGTAGTGATCACCAGACTGCTCGGGAGTGGAGAAAGATCACCGGTCCACAGCAGTGGCGGCTAGACCGTACGAACTGCAACCTTACCAGTCACTAAATAAATGTCAGAAACAAGAAAGAGTACAAGAGTAGTATGCATTGGAGAGAGATCGAACCCTATCATCTGGAGAATACGAACTCGATTTGGGGAGTATGTAGTATGAGATGCATACGTTTTCAAATCAAGTTTGCATTAGAGTAAGAGCATCGTGTGCATTTTGAGTTTGTACATTAGAATCTAGATCATGGCACACACCGACACTTGTGATTTGACTTTCACATTTTTCTTCTGCATCAAATATTGATTGTTAAGGATTTTGGTGATCACGGGTTTCATCCGTATTGCGTCAGTTGCATTTAACTGACGTGTCCACACTTTGTTAGTTACAGGATTGCTGATCATGGAGCAGGAGACTCGAACTGCGGGAAGCATCCAAGTGGAGGATATAAATGTAATATCATTAAGGAAATAAATGTTCTAATTTTCTGTTTTTTTCTGTGTTGTGTACTAATTGAAGTAAAGATTATGGGTATGTATCACGAGTTCCAATGTGCGGAACTCGGGGCGCTACAAGCTTAGTGACAGGAACCTTCACATAGTATCAGAGCCAACCCCATATTTTCTAATTCGCTGGGAAATGGCTATCTAGAGCCTGAATTAAAATTATTGGTAGACCCGGGCTGGACCAGTATCACTAGAATAAAAGCCGCCGAGGACATCGGAAAATGGCTACCTAGAAGCTGGATTAAAATTACTGGTAGCCCCAGGCCGGGCCGTGTCACTCTAGGCAGTTAAAATCGGTTTTTTGAACTAATCGGTCTAGGAGCGATTAGTGATTAATCGGTTAATCAAAAAATAATCGGGGATTAAATAAAAAATTTGTTATATATATAATTAAAAATATATATATCCTCATTATGTAGCAACCCTAAATCCTAACATAAAACTATTATGAAATTATCAAATAGAAATATATAGTTATAAAAAAAAGTACTTGGTTTGAGCTAAGTTTAGATTCTGGATATGGGTCAGGTCGGGTTTGCCGGTACGTTCCATCAAACAAAAATAATTAGGGAGGAAGAGCAGTGCGAGCAACAAGAGGAGGTGCAGATGCAGGCCGGATCAAGTATGCGACGGTACAGGGAAAGCGACGGCGGGTCGGATTTAGGTTTGCTGGAGGAAGAAGAAGAGAATCTGTTTGGGTTTGGGTTTGAAGGTAATTAGTTTGGGTTTGGGTTTGGGTTTGCACGATGAAGAAGAGAGCGGCGATATGTCAAGTTTGGATTTGTGCGAGGATCAGAAGGGATTTTAATTTTGAATTTAGGCCGGATTGAGCCCAAATAATGCAAACGAGTATGAAAACTAGAGGAGATTTAATCGGTTAATTGGCCACTTAAAATCGGCCGATTAACCACTAATCGGCCGATTATTTCCGATTAAATCGCTAACTATTGAAATATTATAAATCGCTAAAAAAATAATCGCTTAGCCTTCGATTAGCGATTAATCGGAGAATAATCGGGCGTAATCGGAAATTTTAACTGCTTAGATGTCACTAGAGTGAATGCCGCTGAGGACGTCGGATTACGAAAGCGTAGTGGAATGTTATGATCCAATTTAGTCCCACATCGGTTATATAGGAAACCAATGTTGGGTGAAAACGTGGTGGAATGTTATGATCCAATTAAGTCCCACATCGATTATATGGAGGACCAATGTTGGGTAGTTATACACTTGGGTTCCCTCCCTTTAACAACTAGCTTGTAGATGTGTCTCTTAAGTTCGTAACAAAAAGGCAGAACTTCGTAGTGCAGGGAAATTTTTAGGGTTCATAAATGGTTTATAAACTCTAAGCAAACTACAGAATTTTGACAGAAATAAAAACTGAAATGAAGAGAATGAGGATTATCATTATAAATTAAAGAAAACATTATATTTAAAGAAAGGTCCATTTTGCGAGCACTAGGGAAAAGTTTAAACAAAAGATGATATACGAAATCTGAGAATTTTCATTCCCCTCACAACCACTGACGAATCATACTAAGTTGACAAACTTGAAAGCCATCGCTGTAAGAGAAACAATAAATATACATATATCTGTTATCATGTTGTATCCTTTCAATATATATGATTTAAAATACCGTGTAGACAATAAATCCTAACACCGAGAAGGGAACACAGTGATCAAACTTATCATCCACTTTACTATTTAGTGTGAAGGGTGGATGGTGTTCGAATGAACGCTGTCTGTCCGATAGATGATATGACAAATATTCCCTTTATAATAAAATGTTTAAAAGGAAAAATCACCTCTTAAGCAGCTGTACTGTCATAGAATTAGAACTATACCTCGTAAGAATAAAAATAAAGTTGGTTCTAAGTATTTTACGACTAATGCTAGTTGGACTTGGCACATGGTCTAGGATTTCCTTCAGCCCATAACTATTGCAGGATCCATATATGCAGTTCTGGAAGTGTCAATGCCAAGATTGGAGCTTCTACATATCGTATTGGCTACAAGAGCCATAAATTAAAAGTTCTAAGTTTTAAGTAATTTGTAGTGACCTTGTTGATAATAAATTTTTGAAAAATGAAAAAAAGTAAAATCAGTTACTCTGCTTCACTGGATATAGAAGCTTCTGTATTCACTTAATTAGTAACAAAAGAAATAAGGAAAATGCTAAAAGTAAAATTTTAAGTTCAGAGGGATTGGCAAAGCAAGTAGAGGAAATGTAATCTAGCAAAAGCAATTATGATGGAGTATTACATTGTGAGAGGTAATTAAGAAGGGGAAAATACCTTCATTGAATCAGCTAGTTCAGCATTGGCATCTGGTGCAGGAACAGCTCTAGACTCTCTATGTACTCTCTTCTCGAGGTCCAGTCGTTGCACCTTTCCACCTAGAGCCCCTTTCCTGTCGATATAGTACCAAAAATTATATTTCAACACGTTGCAGTAGAAGATAGTACCAAAAATTTATATTAGGTGTTTAATTGTATATACATTATGTGGCCTTGCACTGCATACATGTACATACTCTCCCCATATCAGGTAAATATGTACCAAGTACACATTTAAATGTGAAATATGAAAAATAAAATACTTATAACATACAGAGAAAAGAAAACTTTCAACGGTGTTGCGAAGTTTTGCAAGACAGACAGCTTCTGTGCAGTCATATAAATCTAAGACAAAACTAATTTCATTTTGTTCAGAAATTAATACCATGACTAGAGCCCAAAGACTCACATAATAACAAAGTCACTGTATCTATTTATATCTCATCTGACATAAGCCTGAAAGAATGCACGGAAGTAAAATAAGTCGACGATGCACGCCATGCCTAAATTAATTTTAATTTAGAAGTGAAAAAACACAGGAAAATGATCAAATTAAATGTGGGATTGGAAGATGGACACCAGCTTCTGTAAATGGAAATTTGTCCCCACAGTTTAAAATAATTAAGGAAGGAAAATCAATAAATAAATAAAATTTAAAAATTAGATCAGCGCATTTAGGTTATGTTGTAAAAGAAATCAATCTGCAATCACTAAATGCAAATGCATAAACAACAAGTGATCTAATCCCTTCAATTATTGAAGGGCTTTGCAGTTTATAATTGAAACAATTTGTGCAGCAGGTCTCGTCCACTGAATGACTGTTTGTATGTCATAAAATGTGATACTATTTACCAACCTACCTTTGTATGACTATTTCGGAGAGAGAAATATGATTGAGATTTCAAACTCAAAAGGTTCAACCAGTGGAAACCTTTGGATGCCTCTTTTACCTTTAGGGAGACCTACACCCCATAGAAACTGTCTACCTCAAGAGAATCCCTAGGATCTACTCCCTTGGGCTGTAGGTCCTCACATAAAGTTAGAATTCTAGCTCTTCTAGAGTGGTACCTCACTAGTACATCAGTCACAGTTAAAATCTAACTAGCAAAGATAGCCTTTAGCCAACTCAGACCAACCCAAGAAGATGCACTTGTTAGCTGCAAGTTACCGACCAACAGGTACAGGCAAATGATCAAAATTTCCGGTCCAAAAGAAGTATAGAACAAAGATAGAGGGTGTTATGCAGCAAATAGAAGGGTGAAGCAGTTAGACGAACATAGAATGGCATACAATAAATTATTGAATGTCATGTAAGATTGCAAAGTGCTAAAAACTTTCTGAGACACAATGTTGAAATTCAACATTTCTTCAAATCGGACGAAAATGGTGGACTATAACAATAAAATTGGGCTAAAATAGTGAAATTTAAAATCTTGCAAAATATAGTCCAACAAAATTTGGCCAAAATAGTGAAAAATATGCACTTTTAAAGTTCGCCCAAAATGGTGGATTGACCAAATCAGGCCAAAATAGTAAAATTCAGAATTTGTCAAAATATGTCAAAAACAGTGGACTCTAGCCAAAATCCAACATTTCTCAAAATCAACCAAAAACGGTGGCGCACAAAATCGTGCTAAAATAGTGAAATTTAAAATCTCTCGGAATATGGTGAAAACGGAGGACTATATAGCACAGAAAATTTGGCCAAAATTAAAAATTTAGTATTTCTTAAAATTGGCCAAAAACGATGGACTACAAAAATAAAACTAGCCAAAAGATAGAACTTAAATCTCTCAAAATATGGTGAACACGGTGGACTGGCCCACAAATTCTGATTAAAACAGTGAAATTCGGCACTTCTCAAAATCAGTACAAAACAATGAACTATACGCACAAAATTGACCAAAATATCGAAATATGAATTCTCTTATGGCAAAAATGGGGGACTATATCCCACAAAATCTAGCTAAAATAATGTAACTCAACATTTCTCAAAATCGACAATAAAAATAACTTTAGCCTACAAAGTGGGGCCGACATAGTGAAATTTAAAATTTCACAAAATAAGGCAAAAACAGTGTACTATAGTCGACAATATTTGGCCAAAATAGTGAAATTCATCATTTCTCAAAAACGGCCAAAAAACGGTGGACCCATAAAATCAGGCCAAAACAGTGAAATTTAAAATCTCCAAAAATAAGAGGAAATTGTGGACAATAACACACAAGTTAGCTAAATTAGTGAAATTCAACATTTTCCAAAATCGACCGAAAATGGTGTACTCACAATATTTGGTCAAAATAGTGAAATTTAAAATCCCTTGAAATATGGCAAAAATCGTGAACTACTTATCAAAATATGATGTGAACTACTTATCGAAATATGATGTGAACTAGTTATCAAAATCTGACTAAAACAGTGAAAATAAGCATTTCGCAAATGTGGTCGAAAACGATGGACTATATCACACAAAATCATGCCAAAATTGTGATATTTAAAATTGCTCAGAATATAGCAAAAACAGTGCCGACAGAATCTGGCCAAAATAATGAAATTCAACAATTTCCCAAAATCGGTCAAAACGGTGGATTAGCTAATAAAATTAGACCAAAATAGTAAAATTTAAAAAATTCCTCGAAACATGACGAAAAAGGTGAACGATAGCCCACAAAACCTGGCCAAAACAGTGAAATTAAACATTTACCAAAATTGGCAGGAAATGGTTGGGTCCACAAAATATGGCCAAAACCGTGAAATTCATCATTTTTCAAAATCGACCAAAAAGTTAGGACTATATAGCACCCACAAAATCGTGCCAAAATACTGAAATTTAACATCTTTCGAAATATGGCAAAAATGAAAATATAATATACAAAATCTGACCAAAACTGTGAAATTTCGCATTTCTCAAAATCGACCGAAAATGGTATATAGCCCACAAAATTGGGCCAAAATAGTGAAATTTAAAATCTCTCAAAATATTATGAAAACGGTAGATTATAGCCGATAAAATCTGGTCAAAACAGTGAAATTCATCATTTCTCAAAATTAGTCGAAAACAATGGAGCCAACAAAATCTAGCCGTAGCAGTGAAATTCAGCAATTCTCAAAATCAGCAGGAAACGGTGGAATCTAGCCCACAAAATTAAAGCCAAAATAGTGCAATTTAAAATCTTTCGATACTATAGTCAACAAAATTTGGCCAAAAGGCCCAAAACAATGAAATTCAGCATTTCTCCCAATCAGCTAAAAATGGTGGATTGTCCACAAAATTGGGCTAAAATAGTGAAACTTAAAATATCACAAAAATATAGGCAAATAGTGTAACTCTGAATTTGTCACAATTTGTCAAAATCTGCCAAAAATATGAACTTTTTGGCACATAAAATCCAACCAAAACAATGAAATTCCGAATTTTTCAAAATCAGCTGAAAATAGTGTACTGCCTTACAAAATTGGGGAGAAATAGTGAAATTTAAAATATGGCAAAAAATAGCCCACAATATCTGGCAAAATTAATGAAATTCAACATTTCTCAAAATCGGCCGAAACGGTTAAATGTATTGCCCACAAAATCAGGCCAAAATAAAGATATTTAAAATCTTTCGAAACATGGCATAATCAGTGGACTATATACCACAATTTCAAAATTTTAGGCAAAAACAGTAAAATACAAATATCCACAAAATTAGTCAAAAAAATGGACTTTTGGTACTATAGCCCACAAAATCTATCCAAAAAAAGAGTAGCCCACATATTCTAGCCAAAATAGTGAAATCTAAAATCTCTCAAAATATGGTAAAAACGGTGTGTAACACCCCGCAAAATTGAGTTATGATAATTTTGCTCTCGCATGTGTGATGCATAGGTATTTTGTACAATTGCATATATTACCTTATGTAATACCTTGAATATTTTTAGATGTTAGTTTGTAAAATATAAATATTTGGGAATGACCCATATGCATATTTAATATTCTATTTTTGAATAAGGATTTACGAGCAATTGTGATAGGGACTTCTAGGAAATGATTATCACAAAAAGGGGCCTTAATGAAATTATTCAATTTTTTATATTATGCATGATTCTTGCTAGTTAGTGGCATAGGGGGAGTTTAGGGAGGTGGAATTAATTAGAATCTACAGTTAGAGAAGGTGGATTAATGAGTTGGATGGTATAATGCATATTTATGCTTATAAATATGATAACAGTTTAGAATTGATAAAATAGTGGTATATGTTTTCATTGTCAACGAAGAGAATAAATAGATTACGAAAGAATTTGGAAACTAAGCTAAATGGGAAAGTAATTCTAATCTTAGGAAATACAGAGGAATGAGGAAACTAAGCTAAATAAAAAGGTAATTCAAATCAATGTGCTGAGCTATACAAATTGAATATCAGCATGCAATATTCTAAATAAGAAGACTATCCTTTGATATCTCCAATATGCCCCCGCAAGTTGGACCTCCGGGAAGAGAGTCCAATCTTGAGTAGTAGCTGATGAAAGCATGTGCGAGGTAGTGGTTTGGTGAGTGCATCTGCTAACTGATCCGTGAACGAGACATGCATCACTCGAAGAGTGTCGTGCTGAACTTGTTCACGAATGAAACGGTAGTCAAGAGCAACATGCTTCATACGAGAATGAAACACCGGATTGGAACATAAGTTGGTGGCACCCACGTTGTCACAATATATAACCGGTTTCTGAGATGAAGAGAAACCAAGCTCACTAAGAAAAGAGGTGATCCAGCGCAGTTCTGCAGCGGTAGAAATAACTGAACGATACTCAGCTTCAGTCGAAGACCGAGCAACGGTACGTTGTTTCTTAGAGCTCCAAGAAATGGGATTCCGCCCGAGATAAACGATGTATGCGCTAGTGGAAGTGAAATCATCTTTGTTGCCAGCCCAGTCAGCAACGGAAAAGGCATGAAGATCATGAGATGAGCGGCAATGGAGAAGAATACCCTGATCAATGGTTCCACAAAGATATCTGAGGAGACGTTTGGCAACATTCCAGTGATCAGTAGTGGGACGATGCATGAATTGAGAGAGTTTGTTGACCACATATGCAATGTCCGGTCGGGTCAATAAGAGATATTGTAGACTACCAACAATTGTGCGAAACTCAGTGGGATCTGATAAGGAAGTGCCTGAGTGGAGAGTGAGTAGGTGTCGTGGTTAAAGGAGTGGCAATCGGGCGAGCATCAGTCATCTTGGAACGCGCAAGAAGATCAACGATATACTTTCGTTGTGACAAGACGATACCTTTAGCATGAGGAACCACTTCGACACCAGGAAAGTAGGATAGAGGACCAAGATCCTTTAGTGAAAACTGATGGGCAAGACGGGCAATGAAAGTATGAACTGCAGTGGAATCATTTCCTATGATAATAATGTCATCAACATAAACAAGTATATAGAGTAATACTTTGTTTTTGTTGAGTATAAATAGGGAGGCGTCCGCCACGGAGTTGATGAAGCCCAAGGAGAGAAGAAATTGCCTAAGTTCGTTGTACCAAGCCCGAGGTGCTTGCTTGAGGCCATAGATGGCTTTCCACTACTTGCAGACATACTGCGGATGGTCGGTATCAACAAAGCCTTAAGGTTAGGTCATGTACACGTTTTCAGTGAGATGCCCTGAAGAAAGGCATTGTTGACGTCTAGTTGTCGAAGAGACCAGCCATGGCCGATTGCAATGGAAAGCACAAGACGAATAGTGGTGGGTTTGACAACAGGACTAAAGGTCTCATGATAGTCTATGTCGGGGCGCTGGTAAAAACCCTTTGCAACCAAACAAGCTTTATACCTGTCAACAGAACCATCAGGTAAACGTTTAATGCGAAAAATCCACTTGCAGCCGATAATATTGTGAACTCCATCCGGAGGTACCAACTCCCAAGTACCGTTGCGAAGCAGAGCATCAAACTCTGTAGACATGGCCTGACGCCATTTGTTATTTTTGATGGCCTGAGTTACACAAGTGGGTTCTATCTCTTGGGCAAGGAGAGCAGAGAGGTTGAGCTTGATGATAGGCTTAGAAATATTGTTGCGGGAGCGGGTTATGATTGGGGAGGTCCGGGTGGGTTGTGAAGGTGTTGGATTGTGTTCGGGATTGTGAACGTGTGGATTATGTGGGTTGTCAGAGTTTCGCCGCGGCGAACTCGGACTCTCGGAGTTTCTCGATGAGGAATGGGCGATGGCGTGCTTTGGTTGGGGTGAAGGTTAGGTGCGGTAATTTCTGGATTGGGCAAAGAGGTTTGTTACGGCGAAGTGGTGTGCTCGTTGTGGGGTACCGACGGATTGGGGTGCGGAGCTGTGTGAGGATGCAAGAAGTTACCTGACGAGGGCATGCTGCGAGGTGGGACCGGAGATGGTGTGCTAGAAGTCGGAGCAAGAAGAGGAATGGAGAGCCATGATGAGCAAGTGGTACCATACGGACGAGGTAGGAGAGGAGAGAAACTGGACATGAAAAACTCAGTTTCAACAAAGCGAACATGCCGGGAGGTATATAATTTCTTGGAGTTGGGTTCGTAGCACAACTAGGCACTTTGGGTGAGTATCCTAGGAAAACACAGGGAGTGGAGCGAGGTGCTAACTTGTGGGTCGAGTATAGACGTAACCATGGATAGCAGAGACATCCAAAGACACGTAATTTGAGATAGTTTGGGTGGGAGGCAAAAAGTTTGTGATAAGGAGATTGCATGTCTAAGGTGGGAGTGGGCAAACGGTTAATAAGATTGGTAGCGGTGAGGAAGGCATACGACCAGGTAGGGAAGCTCGGGATAACAAGGCGAGACCAGTTTCGACAATGTGATGGTGACGACGCTCAGAGAAGCCATTGTCTTCTGGTGTGTGTGGAGGCGTGGTAAGATGAGATATGCCAGAAGTGGATAAGGATTTGAGACTTATGTATTCTCCCCCGTTATCGGAGTAGAGTGACAATTTTGGTTTTGAAATAATTTTCAACTAAGGCTTTGAACCGTGGAAAAACTTTGGACACATCCGATTTACGGGTGAGGGGGTATAACCAGACGTAATGACAGTATTTGAAACAATCAGTGGAATGAATAGGAGACATCCACACATCAGAGAAAATAACTTGAAGCAGAGTAGTAGATATAATGCTGGATTGAGAAAAATGTAACTTGTGACTTTTATTGCAATAACAGTCGTTGCAATGAATAGTTTTTGAAAAAGATGAAGAAAATGCCAAAGAAAAGGTGGTCGCAATGTGTCGAAGAATGGGCTCGGACGGATGACCTAGACGGTGGTGCCAATCAGTGGGAGAAGCTTTGACACTGGAGTAGGCAAATCTGGTGTTGGTGGGAAGGGATGATGTCGGCCATTCATACACACCATCTCTAGTTCGTCCCTCCAGCAGTGTTGTCCCCGTCATTAAATCCTTCACATAAAAAGAAGTTGGTAAGAATTCAATTGATGTTTTATTTGTTTGGCAAAATTGGGATATAGAAATCAAATTTCGTTTCATATTTGGAACACACAAAACATCGTGCAATTTAAATGAATGAGAGGGAGTGTGAAGAGAGAAAGAACCAGTGTGAGAGATAGGTAACCCAGTACCATCACCAATAACAATGTCATCAGGGCCGTCATACGGAGTATGAAGGGAGAGATTTTTCAGATCTGCAGTGACATGGTGAGAGGCCTCGGAATCAAGAAGCCATGCGGTGTTGTCAGTGGAATTAGCAGTGGCCGTGTGTGCCCGTGGTTGCCACTGGGGAGAGCGGCCGAATGTAGAGGCCGAAGACCGGAAGGCACTGTTGGTCGGAATCAGCTGAAAAAAGAGGGCAGTTGGCTACGGTATGACCTTGAGCATGACATCCTTGGCACTTACCGAGATACGGACGGGGCGGGCGGCGTTGCGAGGGCCCATGGCTGACTGTAGTAGACGAGGAAGGGCCGGGTGGTGGTTGGTTTGGTGACCAGGAGGGACGAGAGACGGAGGTCCGAGATCTGCTGTTGTGACGGGCAGACAGAACATTAGTCGTGACCGGAGTGGAAGATAGGAGTGGTTGACTTTGCTTGAGGGACAGTTCCCGATTGATGAGTTTCTCATGAAGTTCATCAAACGAGATAGGGGTGTCGCGGCCTTCAATAACGTCAACAATAGCCTTATAGTCATCATTGAGGCCATCAAGAATCTTCTCTATCAGATCATCATGGTCCATTGGTTTGCCAAGTGCAGCAAGTTCATCAGAGCGGCACTTGATGAACTGCATATATTCGGAGATCGTCTGAGAACCTTTCACTGAGCGTTTGATTTGATCCTTGAGTTGTTTGATGTGTCCACGGGTCGGGCGAGCATATGTGTTGGCAAGTGTAAGCCAGGCGTCGCGGGAGGTGGTGGCACGCTGGATAAGTGGAATCAAGAAAGATGAGAGCGAGCCGACAAGTGCGCCAAATAGTAGTTTGTCTTGTCAACCCCATGGTAGGTAATCTGGATTAGGTGTGTTTGTATTGAAGATAGGCACGGATGAGAACCGTCGATGAATTTCTGGAGGTCATAGCCGACAAGAATGGCTTCCATTTGGAGTTTCCAAGCCAAGTAGTTTGTGGAAGTAAGTTTAACAATATTGTGGTGAGCAATATTGATGAGTTAGAGTTGGTGAGATGACTGATCGGAGTTTGGAAGAGTGACGATATGAGTGTCGGCAGCGGGAGAAAGTTGAGGTTGGTCATCGGCCATGATGAGGTGTGGTAGGAGGTGTGTTGTACGGGGAGGCCGGAATATTATAGAAGAAGAAGGACCGACTGCTCTGATACCATATGATAATAGTTTAGAATTGATAAAATAGTGGTATATGTTTTCATTGTAACGAAGAGAATAAATAGATTACAAAAGAATTTGAAAACTAAGCTAAATAAGAAGGTAATTCAAATCAATGTGCTGAGCTATACAAATTGAATATTAGCATGCAATATTCTAAATAAGGAGACTATCCTTTGATATCTCCAATAATAAATACCCACATAAGCCTAGATGAGAAACTTAACTCTTTGGAGTTGAAATTTTCACAAGGTAAACTTAGAAACTCTATTTATATTTCATGAGTTGTAAATTATTAACATAAGAGATGATATTAATAGTGTATGTTTTGTTGTGGTCATAAGGTTAAGTTTTCGATTTTAGTGTTGGAACGCTTTGAGGAGCTTAAAAGCGATCGAATTCAGAAGCTATAGGTGGGTAACAACTTTACTACTCTAATTTCAACTATATTGGGTGTGCATGTTAGAGAAGCTATATATGTTATATTGGATAAGTATTCATGCTTAGATTATGTGTTAATTGTTAATTAATTGTGTGAAATTATGGTAAGATTAACTTGAAAATATTTTACAGTTTTTGTCCAGAATTTTGGACTTATTTCCGAAAATTATTTCTTTTTAACTAGACGGAATCTAAAGCTGAAATTTATATATGGGTATCCCCTATATTTCTACAACATCTCTTCAAAATTTTATGATTTTTTGATGTCATTTGGTATTTTAAATAAATCCGAAATCATTCCTGGTTAAGAATGAAAATATGACATTCTATAATTATGTCATGAATATCATGCTTACTTCCAAAAATAATTTCTTTCCAAATATACGAAATTTGAAGCTGAACTTTTTATATGTGAATCTAGTATATGTCTATAATATGTTCACAAAATTTTATGAGTTTTTTATATCATTTAGTATTTTAAATAAATTTGAACTTATAATTGGTTGACAGTTATGCATGAGTTCTAGAAATTTGTACAGTTTCTGTATTGAGGTTTTAGACTTACTTCCGAAAATCATTTCTCTTTAACTAGATGAAATTTGAAGTTGAAACTTTTATATGTAAATACCATATGTCTATAACATCTCTTCAAACTTTCATGATTTATGGATGTCATTTGGTAACTGGTTAAGAACTGAAACATGACATATTCTATAATTCGGTCCTGAATATCATACTTCCAAAAATTATCTCTTTAACTAGACGCAATCTAAAGCTAAAATTTTTATGTGTATCCTATATATGTCTATAACATCTCTTCAAAATTTCATGATTTTTGAATGTCATATGGTATTTTAAATAAATCCGAACTCATTCTTGGTTAAGAACTGAAACATGACCTATTCTATAATCCTGTCCTGAATATCATGCTTGCTTCCAAAAATCATTTCTCTCTAACTGTATAGAATTTGAAGCTGAACTTTTTATATGTGAAACTAGTATATGTCTATAATATTTTCACAAGATTTTATAAGGTGTGGATATCGTTTAGTATTTAAATAAATTCGAACTTAGTACTAGTTGATAGTTTGCCTTGGTTCTCAAATTTTTATACATTCCGGTATTTGGCCATTTTAACCTTTTATGTGCAGTATTTTGAAGAAACTCAAAATTAAGAATTTGAAGTAGATTCGTTAATCTTTCTTTCAAGTAATCAAATTTCCACAAAGTTTGGGATTTTCGGTGATTTTTATAAGTAGCAAGAGCTGCAGTTTTCTAAAATCTGAACGTACTGTTTTGCATATGGATTTAGACAAAATAATTGTGGTTAAATTTAGATGTTCTTATCTACAATGTTGTAGTATACTCATTTAGGTTTCAAATGAAACTAAGAAATCCATTTTTCTGATAAGTATTGAAATTTATATGATTTTGCAAGACCACTGTGTTGTTGTCCAAAAAACAGAGTTGAATATTCAAACGGTGGATTCTATATATGAGACCGAGGATATGCCCGGTAAATCCATATGTGTGGGATAGGGGTAGGTCGGTAAGGTCCATAAATCCAAGAGAATGATTTAGTCAAATTCAAGGGAATTGTTGTAACTTAGGCGATGCCCGAGTCCGGCAAGAGTTAGAGAATTCCGAAGGAGTGGAATAGGGTCGGTATGACAAAGATTCTAGTTTGTGTAATGTAAGTCCGAAAAAGGGATCGTTAAGTCCATACTATATTTTGCACCATTTAGACTAAGATCTTGCATTAGTTAAATTAATATTTTGCATTAGAAGAAGATATAACAAAAACAATGATGAACATGTCTGGTAAAGAGCTGCGATTTCTGGAAATGTTCGGGACTGAGGATACACCCGGAAAATCCACAGTGTGTGGTCCGTAGTTACGGAAGTGGACTTGCTAGGGTTCGTGACTGAGGATACACCTAGTAAATCAACGATGTGTGGGCTAGGAATATGCCTGGTCCAATATCCTGGGGTGCAATCTACACGTGATTACTCGTTGGAGTACAAATCATTGGGTTTAGGCATTGCATAGTGAGGGATTGAACCTTGTATTGAGAAGAAACACTAGTAGCTTGCATTCGGAAACTATGTTGTATGGACGACATATCGTTCCAAACAAGCGTGCATTAAAAAAGCATATTTGAATTGTGCATGTTGCATAGTAAGTATATGTTTGACACTTTAGTAAATTAGTTCCACATATACGACATTATATAATTGACTATTTTTCATTTACAATTAATACATTGATTCAAGTTTTTATTTTATTATGTTGTGTTTTGGAAGTTTGCTAAAGTTGTTGGGATTTTTACCGTCGGCCTCACAAGCTGACGAACCCACAGATTTTAGTTTTGTAGGTAAGGGTGCCTGAGGTCTTAACATAGAAACATAGAAGTGTGACATCCTGAGCCCGTCATCTTATCAATTCAAGTGGTTTGGACTTGTAGTAAGATTTCTGCATTTTCCTGTATTATATTATGTTTAGGTACTCAATTAAAGTAAAAGATTCTGGATATGTCACAAATTTTTTTGTGTATGAAATTCGGGGCATTACATGGTGGACTTGTAGCCCACAAAATATGATGAAAATAGTGAAATTCATCATTTATCAAATTGGTGAAAATTTGTGGACTATAACCTATAAAATTGGGCCACAATAGTGGAATTTAAAATTTCTCGAAATTGGGCAAAAACTGTGGACTATATCCCACAATATATTGAAATTCAACATTTCTTAAAATTGGTGCAAAACAGTGGACTGCCCACAAAATTGGGCCATAATAGTAAAATTTAAAATCTCGAAATATGACGAAAACGGTGGATGAGCTCAAAATATGGGCAATACAATGAAATTCGGATTTTTTCAAAAACCCCAAAAAAGGATGGACTAAAAGCACATAAATCTGGCCAAGACAATGAAATTGGAAAATTTCTCAAAATCGGCTCAAAGCAATGGACTATAGCCCAGAAAAAATGTGTGTGTGTTTGGTGGGGGGGGGGGGGGGGGGGGGGGGGGGGGAGTAAGTTAAAAAATGGTGGATAAAGAATAAGAATTACCGGCTGGCCTACTATGCCTAATATAATTTGGGATTATATTTCAGACGAAAAAGTGATAAGATAAAAGCCAAAGTAGGTTGTTCACTAATCTGTGCTACAACATGACATGGATTTGGAGTTTCAAGTGCCTAATACGTATCCTCTCATTGGATAATGTCATTAATGGTGCCCTTCATTCCTATTCTAGTGATAACATTGTCTTGATTCCAGGGAAATTCCTCTCAGATTTGTGTTTGGACCATGATACTGATTCTCAGATAACGAGATGCATTGCATAAGTCGAAGAAATTTGTCTGCCGACACCCAATATGTCCAATATGGTAATAAATGGCAGCTGATATCTAATACTGAGTTTTGGAACCATGGTCTAGACATATCTCTATTCTCTTTTATAATCTAACATCCATTTCAAACATATTTATTGTTCACTGTAGTATTTCGAGCTTCATCCCTATGATTGAAAAAAGCCTTTCCTGTTGAGGTTAAGGGACAGAGGATGTAACTTATGAGATATAGAGTGAAATGGATAACATATATTGACAAATTCAGTCCACTGATAACTTAGTTCTTCAAGATACATAAATAGTACTGTAGCTGTACAAGCATGGTTATAATACAATTTGGGGAAGAAAAAATGTGGACTACGGTAGATGAATATGTATTGACAGAAGGTACATGTGATCATTAATATGAATTGTTCGTGTAATAAACAAAAAACTGAAGTGTCAGATTCGGACAAAATTTACTATATATGATAAGAAAATGAAAGAGAAAATGAAGTTCTCAGAATTTGTTTGTAAATTCAATAAAGATGTTCAATAGCATGCACTTGCAGTAGGTTATCTCTACACATTTGAGCATGATTAGTTTGCATTTAGCTTTGATGTCCACTAAGCTAAATATTCAAACCATACGATAAATGATGTAGAGTTTCACATTAGCCTTTGCACCTGGTTAATTAACAATGAAAGTACTGTGTTCGCTACTGCTTGTCACCCACCCATTTTTGGAAGGTATTGGAATGTAAGAGTAGAAAATAATGCGAAGAGGACCACTCCAAATGATTTATTATTTACTAATAATGGATATGCTATGCTGCATGCGGATCCTCAAGATAAGATAACACGCTATTAGTTTGAAGACCCATTTCTGTTGTCGTCCACTCACCAGGTATCTTCTGTTTTAAACAGCAATAACAAATATGAAAATGATACCACGGAACTAATGCAAATGCTAATACCTCTATAAGAGCACAGGTATAGATACTTGCAATAAAAGCAAATAAAAATTATATTGACCTTCTAGCTTCCTCATCACGAACTTTTGCATCAAATTCTTTGGTTGGAGGATATTTCGGTAAGCTTGAAGGATCACAAGCAAGTGGCTTTGCTGTAAAAAACTGCAAGTTACCAAATAATGTGCCTTTATTAGGACAATTTAAATTGAAGGTGATCTAACCATGAAATATCTAATACAGGGCCACTTGCTTTTTGCAAGATAGTTATCAATCAAAAGCAGAATAACTTGACCACTGAGCTGCACCTTCACAGTAAAGCAGAGGCAAAATAAATTAACTAAATCATTCAGATAATTACAATAGCTGGCATGATGAGGTACACTGAAGAAACAAAGTTACAAACATGCAAGCTGAATAATGGATCAGTGGAGGCTATACTACACTTACCCTTAGAGAAAAAATTTTAAAAAATTTAAAAAGTGAATAGGAGGCAATGTGAATTAGAATAAACTGAACCTGGTGTAAACAGTATTTTCTACGAATGGTGCAAGCTGATGAATGTTAAGCACAACTTATAGAAAGGAAATAAAAATCCAGAGAAAATCAAAGAAAGAGACTAATAACACAAAATATAAACACACATACCTCACTTTTGAGGGCAGAAGAAGCAGTTCCACGATCTGCTGGATCTATAGAAAGAAGGGTGTCCATAAGGGCCAAAGCTGGTGGAGGAAAATCTTTAAATGTTTCGGTTACACATCTTCTATAAGGTTGTTGCGGTTTGAAAATGGTTGCATGCGGCAGTTTGGCATTTCTCCAATAATCTTCAGATGGTGAACCACAGAGCTTGAAAATTTTGTGCAACTGCTCTACCTTCGAGTACATGGAGAAAATTATCAAAAAATCAAGACAATGTCCATCTAGATTTGAAAATTAGAAATATTCCAAACAAGATGAGAAGTTGCAAAATTAATTATATCTCAAACCCAAACCAGAAGGTAAAAGCAATTAGAAACTAATATTACCGAAAACATCAAACCCCTGGAATCTGCGTAGTAGAATGCGCGTTCCAGAACATGGCACGTTAGCATTTTGGAATGGTAAAATGAATGTTCCGAATCCTTAACAATTGTTTGGGAGCAATTCATAGGTAAATTTTTGACTGGTCTTGCATTTATTTTGATTGCTTAATATACTAAATCAGTATCATGATATTCACTATCCATAATCGAAGTTCACTAATATTTAACAAGAGACACATTGAGCTCACTTTCTGTAATCAAACTTTAGTGTGTATATATATATATATATATATATATATATAATTTAGGCACATATATTATATTCTGATCAAGTGACCTCAAGAAGCCTACCCCTACACCCTTCCAACAACAGTCTGGGGTTTCTCTCTCTAGATTTTCTAGAGAGAGAAGCCCCCCAAAAACTCAAAAAAAAAAATAAGAGAGAAAGGGGAAAGAAGACGTTTGGGGAGGGGGGAGGACTCCCTCGTCACCTCCTCCTTCCCCCCAACCCGTCACCCCGCTTCCGATGCGGCGGTGAGCTCTTCGGATCTTTTAATTTGGAGTTTAGATGTGGGTTCTTTTGGATCTACGGTGGACAAAGTTGGATGGCACGGCAGAGAGCTTCAGCGGCATGGTGGCTGACGTCGAGGGTGGAACTGTGCTGTCGAGAGCGGCAAAGACTGCGGGTGAGGTAGTATTGAGGCCGTCGGCGGGAGATGACAACAGCGGGGATGGTCGACGCCTCGGAGCACTGATGGCCACACTCAAAGACAGCATTGACGGCCGTCGGTGACGGGACTGGGCTCATCGCGACTGGTGTGGACTTGGATCTTCCAGTGTGGCGTCGGTGGAGTCGTTGATGTTGGGTTCAGCACGACTCCATCCAGGGCTCGTCGGAGTAGATTGGACTTGGATCGACGAAGTAGCCAACTAGGGCTCGGCCGTGGACGCTGAGATCTCAGCAGTGTCGGAGGGGCTCGTCGAGGTGAAGTCGTGAGGGGCTCTGAGGAAACGTCCATCTGCATTAGCTACTGCCGGTGGGCTGCCGGAGCAGGAGAGCTATGCTTTGAGTTTCAAAATTTGAATCGCGATTTTAAGTTTCGAAATTCAAATTTGAATTTAGAGTATGGAGGGGGGAGATTTCTAGATTTTTGAATTTTAAGTTTTGAAATACAAATTTTAGTTGAGGAGTGTTTTTGTTATTTGAATTTCAGATTATTATTTCGAAATTCAAATTCATGCAGTTTGGGGGTGGAGGGAAAGATTTGGATGAGTTTTGAATTTCAATTTAGAATTTTGAAATTCAAAACATATATGAAGGGGGAGATTGAGATCATTTTTGAATTTCGATTTAGATGTTTGAAATTCAAAACATATTTGGAGAGTAGGGAGAGGAAATTTGATTGACTTTTGAATTTCATACTAGATTTTTGAAATTCAAAGTATGTTTGGCAAATTTGGGATGGACAGGGGGATCCCCTAATATGAGCTGTCACGGCGAAGGTGTTCATCGATGGGGAGTTCGTCCGGAGCGTCGGCTTGTAGGTTGAGAACTATGGCTACTGTTGAGGGCTGGATTTGATGCAATTGGAAGATGGCGTCGTGGTGGGGTTAGAGTGGTGGTATGACGGCAACGTCGTCGGGAGAGAAGGAAGCATGCCGACAAGAGATGGTGGATGTGGTTGTTGCCAAGGTAGACATTTGGGGGAGGGTGGCGAGGAATATTGATGGAATTCGAAATTTCAAATTAGATTTTCTGATATTCAAATTACATCTAGTAGAGATGGGTGGGAGAACAGGTTACAGATGCTTTCGTCTACAATCTTAGCTAGGGGAGGGACTAGTTACTATTGTATGTTTGGCTATGTAATTGTTTTCCGTTGTTCCGTTTTAAGGAACAGATAGATGTATAGTAGTTGTAATACTTGTTTCGTTAATTTATTAATGAAACGGTGACGATGTCACCTTTTTCTCAAAAAAAAAAAAAGAAGCCTACCCCTATCGTACCATGTTTTAGGACATGAACCAATCCACGTTCCCGTTTCCATTCACGTACCAAAGGATCCATGTTCCCGGTAAACGTGGTAGAAACACCTGGACTCAGTGCGAGCCTGTATAGATCAATCATTTGAACTCCATGGTCTTGCTTCTTGTTGTTTTACAATCATTTGTAAGTCTCTATAGCACATGCAGGAGGGTACATCCAGTAACTTATGGATTTACAATTTATAAACTAAGAATCATGGAATTGCTACTCCAGTTCTCATCAAATGATTTTTTGGAATTAAGCTGTTGAAATCTGCCCTTGGTTGATAATTGAAAATGATAGCGTAACCAGGTTCATATTTTGTGTATTTGTTAATCAAATCAAAATGACTAATCGACAATCGATTAGATTAACTTGGATAACAACCTGTCATTAGAGATTTCAATGAACAAGCATGTAGCAAGGGAAAACAGGAAAGCCTCTACCAACATAAAAGCTATCATTTAATAAACTCCAGAGGCATCGTGCAGAAGGGGAAAAAAGAAAGGCATGGTGTTTATGTGTTCATATAGAACAAAGAAGATAGTTGCAATTTGCCAATGCCATGTACATGCAAGATAGCAGTTGGAACTATTTCATTTTGCATTAAAATAAAGAAGCCGTGTATGGACGAGAGAGATAGAGAGAGAGAGTTCGGAGAATTTTTTAGGGGAGGGGGAAGGGAGACAGAGATAATAACATGCAAGGATGAAGGAGAGTGAGATGAAGCACTTCCAAAAGATTGACAATTCGGAGAATTTTTTTAGGGGATGGGGAGGGGAGACAGAGAAGATAACATACAAGAAGTAGGCACTCTTGTAATACCCCTAAATTCTTACAATATATATATATACATTGTTATATATATATATATATATATGTATATATGTGTATATATATATGCATTGACATTACTATTATTTTTTTCATACACTACACTATTATTTTTATGTTAGTATGGTTAATTTTTTTAAAAGAGCCTAATATGTTTCTTTTAAAAAGCCCAATACTTTCTTTCTTAAAGCCCAATCCAATAAGATTTAGGGGTTAAGTGCAATTAAATAAAGTCTAAGGAGTTATGTGCAAAAGTGGGGGACACCTAAGCATTCTACACCCTTCCACACCTCTCTCCTTCTCTCTTTTTCTTTCTTTCTGCAAACAGCCAGCAGCACAGCTGTGCTTTCCTCCCCTTTTTCTATATATACACATGTATTAACCCCTACTACTCCATTTACTACTACTACTACTTACAACTCCACTTCTCTTCTTCTCTCTTTCTCTCTTTACTGCCGACAGTAGCAACAGCAGCAAGCAACTTTTCTTTTCATCTCTCTTTTCCTATATATATTTACTACTACTTGCTACTACTTCAACTACTACTACTTACTACTATTACTACTACTTTACTACTTCTTCAACAACTACTACTACCTGCTACTTTTTCAATAACTACCACTTCTACTACTATCATTTCTACTACTTAGCTACTACTACTATTGAAACAAGAAGACAAGGAAGAATCAAGGAGCAAGGAGGAGAAGATAGCAATTAAAGCTTGCAAACAAAGTGGGTATTCTTCATACCTCATATACTTTATTATTTATATTTAAATGATTGTGTAGTAGTTTATTAACATGATTGTGTAGTAATTTATTTGTAGCAAAAGAAAAATTATTGATAATAGTTTGCTTTGGTAGATATTGCTTGATGAATTAAAATTGATAGCTTGAATTGTTATCGGTAGTAATTGTTACTAGTAGTGATTGAAAATATTAAAGTGCTAATGGTTATTGTAGTAATTGTTAATAGATTAAATACAAATGGTTATGTATATGCATGCTTGTGTGTATGGTTGAAATAGCCGGATTAAGGAAACAAAGGAAACGAAAAAGGAACAAAGTAGAAAGGATAGAAAAGATATGTTTGTGTAGATAATTACACAATTTTGAAATTAAGTAGATGGGTATTTGGTTGTTCCATGAATACAAGTACAAACTTGTGCTTGCCTAAACATAATATGGAAAGGCAGTTGAGAAATATGTATGAAAGATGTTCATGCAATTGTTGTATGTGTGTATGTGAAATAGGTTGATTACACTAAGGTATTTACCATTATGTGGATGTGAGGTAGTAATACACATGTGTGCAATAACCTAGTATTGAAATAATTTTTTATAAGTATGGAATGCGGTATTAGATGAAATACGATTATGCATGTGTATGTATATAACCACTGCATGCTTATATGCGTACTTGTTGTGAAGTGTGGTGCACTTTGAGCGCACTAGTTTGGTGCATGTGTGGGTCAACTCTTAGCATGATTGGAGGCTAGGATGAACCCAAACTAAATCGAGATGAGACTTGTTGAGTTGGTGAATTAAGAAATTAATTTAGGATAATTGGTAAAGACAGACACTACTTGGGCGTGTACTACTCACCTGTCAAGGAGACACGTGCGGCGTCGTCTCGTCTGGGACACGTGCGACGTGGTCTCGACTGTTAATTTCTGAAATTTAGTGATAAGAATGGAATGCAGACATAAGTCACAAGTCCTGTCGGAACTTAGGAGACGGACTCTTAAGTTTCCGTCTATGTTCTGGGTTATCAATACGAACAAGGAGCAAGAGTGTAACTCTAAGTCTCTAGGCGGAGTAGGAGTGGCCCTATCGATTCATCTTATGTTCATGATAACTTTGGTAGGGACAGGAGTGGAGAAGGACCATAATTCCGGCAGAGCTGATGATCACCGGCCTGACCGGGAGTGGACAGGGACCACGATCCTGTCGGAGTTGAGAAGGACCATGATCTGAACGAACAAGATGATCACTGTCGTTCAGAGTGGAGAAGGACCACGATCCAACTGCAGGAGCAGAAATGGACCGCATGTGCTGTAGACTCTACCAGTCACTAGATGAATGTCAGAAACAGAAAGGAGTACAAGAGTAGGATGCATGGCGAGGAATTGAACTCTATCATCTGGAGAGTACGAACTCGATTTGGAGAGTATGTAGTATAAAATGTATATGTTTCCAAATCAAGTTTGCATTAGATTAAGAGCATGATGTACATATAAATTGTGCATTAGAATCTAGATCATGACATACGCCGATACTTGTGCTTTGACTTTCACATTTTCTTCTGCATCAAATATTGATTGTTGAGGATTTTGGAGATTGTGGTTTTCATCCGCGTTGCATCAGTTGTATTCAACTGACATGCCCACAGTTTGCTAATGCAGGATCGCTGATCGTGGAGAAGGAGACTCGAGCTGCGGAAAGCATCCAAGTGTAGGATAAAGTTTCCTTGCGCAATGTAAGTTTCTAATTTCCTGTAATTTTTCTGTGTTGTGTACTCATTGAAGTAAAGATTCTGGGTAAGTGTCACGAGCTCCCAGTGTGTGGAACTCGGGGCACTACAACTCTTACCAAAGGCACACAACCAGGTTTTAATTAATTTTATAAAAATACCCTCTCCAAGTTATATTTCATCGACTTTGACCTTTTTCTACAACCAGGTATACACTTCTTCCACATTAATACTGTTACTGTTACTGCAGATTATAAAATAAAAATATAGGCTTAGCCACTTAGCATGGTAGCAATATAATAGAATCTAGTAATATCCTTTGCTGGCCAAATGCATAAAGAAAAAAAAAAGAATCATAAGAAACAGATTAGAAGATGCTACAAAGTGAGAAACAAGTAGTTTGTTCAAACACACGGCATAAAAAAAAATCTACATAAGTCACTCCAAAGTTGTTGATAGTTTCCAACCTTCTTATAGAGTTATTTCATACAAAATAGACAAAAAACTGATTTGGGCCTAGCTTAACATGTCAAATTACAAAGTTCACTGAACGTCGAAATCTCTATGGAACTGTAGATCCCGCCATATCGAAAACTGCAACTCTCTTAGTGAGCTAGGATTTGGTTATATATGGTGTTCCTGCAACACCTAATATATCGTTGACTGTACAGAAATGTGAAAATAAGCTAGTACACAAACACCCATATCTATTCTTCCCTCTCTTTTTATTTGAATCATTGTTGACTGTCAAAGGAGAAAACCCCCTATATCAATTATGCTATTTCCCTAATTATCAAGAGATTCCACACTTCAATTCGCCCCTAAGTTGAATTCCCAAATTACCTGAGATAAACCTACACTAAATAACTCAAGCTCACAAAGATAGTGGGGAGGGGGTATAAATTAATGTAAAAAGACACCATATCTGTTTTCCGTTACAATGCCTCTTTATCATGTTTAAAATTTAGAATAGTTGACCGATATTTAGGATAAGTATCAAAATTTTCAAAACAATTTAAAACTAGACAAGTACCAAACGATGAAACTAATATTTATTTTTTAATTTAAAATTAAGCCGCAGTATATTTCCTTTCCTTCATCTTACTGTGATCTTTCTTCACTTCATACGACCTATAAACCTTGATCCCAGAATCCCTCTTCGCCACACTCTCCATCAACCTCAGTCCTTAAACTTAAACTACCATAAACAAATCCTAAAATCTACCATAAGCAACAGACCAAAATCCAGTCTAATACCTAAACTTATATTCATCTTATCTCTTTCTAACCATAAATTACTAATCAATAAACTTGCATTCAGGATCCTTTCTAGAAAGGGATGTACTGAACTGAATCTAGTTCTATCAACAACACAATCTTGATTACCATTTTGTAGAACTTCAGTATTGTGGTTGGTTACTATTCAGTCCATTGTATTGTTACGTTTCCTTTTTATATCTTTTGATAGCTAGGATTTAAATGTAACTATTGTTTTGGTAAAGGCATAGTTGTATATGCTGCAATTTATGGCCAATAAATTGTAAATTTTTAGGAGTTGCACAATCTCCAGATAAAGCTGAAGATTTACAGACTTTGAAATAATGCTAACAGTGCAAGATAGCAATAATAATCTCCTGGATAATAACTGCTGCTTATGTGACATGGTAAAATAACTCATTTTCCCAGACTTGAGGAGACTGTGCAGTCTGATTTACTCCTATGAATGTGACCATACAAGCTTGATTTAGAGTTTACGAAGGTTTTCTTTCACATTTATATAGGAACTATTTATGCAGAAATATTGTCATGTACAACATGGCAGACTTTTGGAAAAAATCTTCAATGTTGTGAAGCTGAGATCTGTTTGCATATATTATTCTATAATGTTATCAATTCACTACTTTTACTGATTTTAATATTATGGAGAAAAATAAACACTACAATCTTATTGTTATATTTAACAATGTTATTTTTTGTAAAATTTATAATAGTTCTATGTAATATAAATGATACTGTTAAGTTTAACTTTTTAAATATTATAGCTACAATTTATTTCACATCTCAAATTCGTATATATGAGTCATAGACTCATACATGAAAAATTCTAAATTGCCTCCTTATTGAATTTCAAAAGTGAATATCATTATATCAATAGCTGGTTCTAAGAAAAATCATAATAACTTGATTCTCAACTCCAACTAACTCCATGCTAAATTCAGTAAATTCTGTAAATTCTTATGACCATCCAACCTCAAGTTTTTTCCATTACTACCATTGATTTGGCTGATAAAACTAACACAGGCTAACCATATTTCTGTGCGTAGGAGCTTTTATATCCAAATTTCCAATAGAAGCTTTTGTTTGGCCTGTATGTAAAAGGTACGGGTATTGTTTATTGCACTTGAACTCCCAACAAGTATGGTACCACCAGATGCAAAGCAGATAAAGATTCTAGCAACCTCTACACAAGTGTTTATCACATAGGTTCATTCTAGTGACCTCTGCAGCGTAGTGTTTATCACATGGGTTCATTCTAGTGACCTCTTCATAGTAGTGTTTATCACTTGTCACATAGGTGTTATAGTGTATTTGTGTCTCTAAAATTGAGTCTCATACTCGCATATGGTCATATTTTGAAACAATAGGACAAAGCATAGATTAAGAACGCTACCTCTGTTCTTCCAGGCATTATCGGCTTCCCTGCATACATCTCTGCAAGAATACATCCAGTGCTCCACATATCCACCGCAACCCCATAATTTGTGGAACCAAGCAACAGTTCTGGGGGCCTATACCAGAGAGTAACTACACGACTTGTCAGGGGGTGAGGTTGGCTAGGGTCAAAAAAGCTTGCCAAGCCAAAGTCTCCAATTTTCAAAATTCCTCTGTTGTCAATTAAGAGATTGGAACCCTTGATATCCCGATGAAGAACACCGTGAGTATGACAATGATCAAGCCCACACAGTAGCTGCTGCATGTAACATTTAACCTGTAAAAATAAATATTTTAACATACTTTTAATTCACAATTAATGTGTATAGAAAAGACATTGTGCTTAAAAAAGAACATCTTCATAATTTAATTCACTATACCTGGGGCTCAGTGAACTTCAGACCAGGAAAAGACGCAAGCCCAGCAAGATCATGCTCCATGTACTCAAATACAAGATACAAACTGCAAGACATACGGGAAGTTACTAAGCCTTCCAGCTTCAGAACATTTGGATGATCTAGTCGACGCAGAATGTGGATCTCCCTTGCCATGAAGCGTACACTTTCTGGCTCCAAGTTATCAAACCGTACTTTTTTCAAAGCAACAATATTTCCATTGTACAGATCACGAGCCCTGTAAACGTTGCTGTAAGTTCCCTGGCCAATCTGCAAGTTAGAGCAAGAAGATGCCATCACGTAATTGCCTGCTTAACTGAATAGGCAGATCCACCTAACAGAAACAATTCTCTCTGACCAGATACAACTAAAAGATAATTTAAGGCACATACTAATAATTATGTCAGTATGAATGATAAACTGCACGATAAGTGCAGCGGAGAAGAGTTCAAGTGCACAGTTTAAATAGATTGGAAGATTCTTTATTGTATATATCCAAAACCACTTCATATTATCGGACAGTTACACCCCAGAACAACTGCATCTTCCTCCTTCCCTCCTACCGAACCATACCAAATTTCATCAATAGGCAATTCTCTATCAAGCAATCCAAACATACTCCAAAATAATCAAAATTCTGAGGCCTCCCCCGTCTTCACTATAACTCAAACCTATTTAACCCCTGTGATCTGGAAGAACAAGAATACAAGTCACTGATTAACATGGATATTGGATCAGTACCCATTGTTATTATAAATTTAGATGTCACGCACACCATATAATTAGTATGCAAAGCAAGAACGAGTTTTCATAGGTGTTTCTGTTCAAACTACAGAATTAGAATTCGATGCATGAATGATTTCTCATGTGCATTCCCCTGCAATCATGTAGCTATTGTGAAAGTCCCTCTCACTAAACCTGTAACACCCCGTACTTAAGAGTGTATCTATATAATAAAACATAAAGAAAGCTATCAAGTGGCTCTCCTTCAATCCTCCAAAAATCAAAGGCCCAGATTTAACCTCACAAAACACATCCCCAAAAAAAAAAGTTTTCCCCCAGAACTCAAATTCAAATCCCCCCACCCAAAACAACTCCTTTATTTATTTAATTCTCTCTCTCTCTCTCTCTCTCTCTCTCTCTCTCTCTCTCTCTCTCCTATTCAAAAAATTAAGAAAATAAAAATTTTAAAAAATTGATCAATTAAAAAACTAAAAAAATTAAAATTTTAAATAAAATTCAAAAATTCAAAAAAAAATCAAAAACTTATAAAAATTTATATTAAAAAATTTAAAAATTTTACAAAAATTAATTTAAAATTTATAAAAAAATTTAAAATTTTATAAAATTAGAACATTAAAAACTTTTAAAATAATACAAAAAAATCAAAAACTTATATTAAAAAAAATTAAAATAAAAAAATTAAAAATAAAATTAAAAAATAAAATAAATTTTTAAAAAATTTTAAAATTTTTAAAATAAAAAAATTTAAAATTTTCAAATTTTCAAATTTTCGAATTTTGAAATTTTGAAAATCTCAAAGCGAATTCAAATCCAAATCCAATGTCGAACCCCAATCAAGAGGTCGTCGCCGATATCTAGTCAGTTGCTGATTCCGTATCGGTGACTCCCCTCCACCAAATCGAGCGTGAATATCAAGTGACTCCGTATCGGCGACTCCCTTCCACCGAATCGAGAGCCTCTATATGCAATGTGACGACTCTAATTTCATTTCATTAACCGAATTCTCATTCTAATTTTTAATTTTGTGTGTACAGGGGATTACTCAGTTTTTTGTTGACTCGAATTTTGTGTGTGCATGGGATCTAAGTTCAGAGAGGTATGATTGTTTTATTTTTTTGTTTCAAAATTTTTAATTTGTTGATTTATTTGATGAGTTTTTTATTGGTTTTGATTTAAGGTGTACGCAAGTGAGAGATGGATTATTTGGTGGCCTCAATTTGGGCTTCCAAACCATAGCAGGACAGGTAAGCTAACCAGCAACCTAAAATAACTTGGCAAATATGCAACATTAATTTCTTTACTACAAGAAAAAATACTATCGTGAAATGTTCCCTTCACTGGTTATTAGAAACTATGGATAATATAACATATAAGAACTTTTAGTGTATGTTTGGATATATAGGATTGGGATGACTAGAGTTTACCAGTGAAGGGTGTAAACTCTCCACTCAAGAAAGATAGCTAAAGTAAATTTGTTATTCATCCATTTTGATTTTTTTTATAAAGGTGCAATAGGGAGACAAAGTGGAGATAAAAGAAATGATTAGCTTGGATTAGAGTTTTGAGAACTTCATGTATTTCATTTTGGTTGGAATAATAATAAGAGGTATTTTAATTGCAAGCTGAGTCTCAGACAAACAAATATTTAGATTATTGGTATTGTAGATACCTTCACACCTGCACTTGCGTTACCATTGTATTTAGACATGTTCGTAGTGATTATGGGATTAGAGTAAACTCTATAAAACCTATACGATAATGTCCTTGCATAAGGATTACAAGCATCTAAAAGTGATGCTAAAGTTAAAAAAAACTCTATGCAGTGTTTCTAACAAACTATAAGCATTTCAGGTAAGTTCAAGCTAATGATCAAGAAGCCGATGGTTGAGCTTAAAGGTAGATATACTGCTTCCTCATATAATATGTTTACTACTTCAATTAATTTGCTGGACCTCCAAAACTATTTTATATAATCAAAACAGGTGCACCGTTCCGAATACGTGTCGTAGACACGTGTCAACGGGCAAACCTAGTGTGTATATATATATATATATATATATATATATATATATATATAATAGAGAAGATGGTAGTTGGGCCTATAGGGTGTTCTTATGGGTTTGGTCGCATGGATATTTGGCCAATAAAATGAGATAAGGAGAAGGGTGGCTACACTTGGTTGGAGTGGGGCCCGTTTTCCTTGCTGACGGAGAGGAGGGAAAAAGAAGTTGCTGAGTGTGATGTGTGCAATGCACGTGCAATTTGGGCATGGTTGTGTGGTTTCTTTAATCCCACATCGATGAGAAATGTGAGAAATTAAGTGTTTAATTAGATAAGCCTACGATTATTTGATACCTGAAAGCTATAGCACCTTTTGTGAAGTAAGCCTGTGATGGGCAATTGTTAGGATTTGTTTTGTTCGCGTGTTTGCGCATGTATAGTCGCATGTGCACGCACGTGTAGTCACGTGCACAGCTAAGCGGGGCTCGGGTCATTACAAATGGTATCAGAGTCGACTTTCGACACCGATCGTGTGCAAGATGTATGCCTGGGATGGAGCTAGCGGTGTATATTGGCGGGTCGCTAGAGTCCCGGGTAGGGCTGTACACTAGCAGAATCAGGATACTCTTCTCCATATCAGCTAGAAAAGCGGTCATGTATTAACTTGCGGGTTCCGGGCTCAGCGAGGACAGGTGGAGTGTGTATAACACCCCGTACTTAAGAGTATATATAGATAATATTATATATATATATATATATATATATATATAATAGAGAAGATGGTAGTTGGGCCTATAGGGTGTTCCTACGGATTTGGTTGCATGGATATTTGGCCAATAAAATGAGATAGGGAGAAGGGTGGCTGCACTTGTTTGGAGTGGGGCCCGTTGTCCTTGCTGACTTAGAGGTGGGAAAAAGAAGTGGTTGAGTGTGTTGAGTGTGCAATGCACGTGGATTTGGGAATGGTTGTGTGGCTTTTTTAATCCCACATCGATGAGAAATGTGAGAAATTAAGTGTTTAAATATGTAAGTCCATGATCAATTGGTACCTAAAAGCTATAGCACATTTTGTGAGGCAAGCATGTGATGGACAGTTGTTATGATTTGTTTTGTTCGCGTGTGCGCGCACGTGAAGTCATGTGCGCAGCTGAGCGGGGCTCGGGGTGTTACAAAACCTTCCGAAAGTGTCGTAAAGGTTGAGGATTTTACAGTTATATTATTCTAATACACGCTCACAGATAGAGCATCCTTCTTCGCCAGCTGAAACCTGAGTTGTGCACATCGGCATTTTATTTTAAACCCGCATATTTAATATGTACCCGGTGGGCATTGAAACAATACACCAAACTCCGAAGTTGTGATAACGGTTGAGGGTTTTACTTTTATCTATATAATAAAACACAAAGAAAGCTATCAAGTGGCTTTCATTTAATAGGGTTGAAATCAATGGTTCAGATCTAACCTCACAAAATATATTTTTCCGCCCAAAAGTCCCCCCAAAACTCAAATTCAAATCCCAAAACAACTCCTTTATTATTTATTTATCTCTCTCTCTCTCTTTTTCTTTCTATTTACTCAAAATTTTATATTTTCAGATTTCAGGTTTGTAAATTTTCAGATTTTTTATGCATTTTTTTATTGCTCATGTTAAATTGAAAATAGCAAATATCTCAACAACAGTTAAATTTCATCATTTTCCATACTCAAAGTTCTAAGAAGTTGTATTTTACACCCCCATTTATAATTATTTTTCAACATATACTAATGGAAACATGGACTTTTATTTACAACTAATTATTGTTTTACTATTCAAACTTTAGCTACATAATTGTTGTTTTACTGTTTACAAGACTTTCATAAGATGTATCGTTCCGAAGACGTGCCGTAGGCACGTGCCCACGGACAAATCTAGTATTCTAACAATTGGTATGCAACACATTATTGAGGCTTCATTAGGTATTGCTATCAGAGAGTGCTTTTGGTTATAAAATCACTTTTAGGCGCAAAACAGCTGTTTGAAAAACTTAATATAAAGTGTATTTAGTGAAAAGTACTTTTCCAAGCAGTTTTGTCAATTTTCTGAACACACCTAAAGCAATGCTTTTAACTTTTCAAAATAGTGTTTGTACTTACTAAGAAAACTATGAAGTTTTCGGCGCTTTTGGCAACAACGCTTTTCAGCAAAACTACTTTCCGTTCACAGCAATGCCAAAAAGTGCCCTGAGTTTTCAAGGGCATTTTCGTGCAATTGCACACAACTACTACCTCAAACACACTCTCCTAAGCTTCAAACCACTACGACAAACAGAGATGAAAGCACGTGCAACACACGAACAAACTGGCAAAAGAACCCCACCTTATCGAGCTTCTCGAACGAGTCAGCACGCCGCGGGACCCACCCCCGAATCGCCTCCCCAGCCACCGCCGCCAGCCACAACGGCCACCCTGCCGCCACCTGCTCCCCTTCCACCGCCCTCGGAATCCCCCCAACCACCCTCACCTTCGTTACGCTCACATCATCCCTACTCGTCTGTGACGTCAGCTTCGCCACAGTCGAAACCGCCAGAATCGGCGGCGGCGGCGGCGGAGGAGGAGGAGGAGGAGTCGGCGGCGGCTTCTCGTCGGAAGGTTTGCCGCAGACGCATCCCATTGGGGAGAGAGCGCGAGATTTAAGGCGATTAGGAACGTAGGATTGCGGGCATTAGGATTAGGGTTTGGGGGATCTGATGGGAGAGTAGACTCCCTCTCTTTTTCTGTTTTTTGTGAGTGTGTCAGTTTCGAAGAGTGTAAAAGTTTTTTTGGCCGAGTTCAAGTGAATTTCTTGGATGCTTGTTTTAATATTTACTGTTATAACCCAAATAGATTGTGTAAGTGTAACAAAAACTTTTGAGTTGTATGTTGTGTGATGCGGATATTTGCTGAAAAATAAATAATAACGTTATTAAATGCATCGTGTTTATTAGTCTGATTGTTAAATGAAGCTAGTTTGTAGTTGGATGGTTTATGATTATAAAAACATGAAGATCTCATTAAACTATTGTTACCTATTAAAATTAATTAACCTAAAAATATATAAAATTCTTTTACTAATATTATAAGAATGTTTAAATCTTGTGAAAGTTCTTGGTAGCTAATGTGTTTGCTAAAGTCTTTTCATTTTCTTTTTTTTTATGAATTGGATAGGGCCTTACGACCCCAACCATCAGAATCTCATAATATTAATGCAATAAAAAGTCAATTTTACGAGCCGTAAAATGGAATAAACTCGCAACAATAACAACAATAAAAGGAATCACAAAAACACAAAAGAGAGAAGCACAAGAGAACTCCGATGCTGCATCAGATCCAGACCAGCAAGCACAACCAACTGAACAGAGCACGCGTCGAAGAAACTGGAGCACCAGCCGCCCCCAAAACTGTGAAGAAGCACCAACTGATCTCCCATGCCACTGTCAGCATGGCTGAACCAGCGAGCCAAAAGTAGGCCAGACCACCCAACAAGGCAAGGAACAAACTGATTGAAAGGAACCTGAGATAACATCATAACGCAAGAAACAAAACAAAAACGCAGAATAGTAACTGATAAAGAAGAAAAAATCCCAGGAACATCTCAGAAACAACTGCAATCGCAGGAAAACCACAGCCTAAAAAAAACCATCTGAAGAAGCAATATAACAGATCAGGCAGCAATCATCACACATAGAGCGACATTAAATAAGCAAAGAGCAAAGCCACAGATAACTATATAATAGAGCTCAGAGCATCAAAAAAAAACATCATCCTCCCAAAAGCCAGATGCCGAAATCCTTGAACGGATTAAAACATCTGAAGACAAATCGTCCAAGTATAGGGATGACAATAAGATAGGACAATCAAGTCTAAAGCTAAGGATGCTGATGATAGATAACATCAGAAAAAAAAGAGGACCATTAGAAACATAATTTAAGAAGATGAGAGTAAACCGCTGCCAGAGCAGTCAAAACATAAAACCAAAACCCATAGTAGCCACCTCAGTCGAGGCTCATGAACACCGAGTAAGGCAAAAAACTGATCTGGCAGCCGCACCCTAATGGATGATTCAAGCCTGCATAGGAAAGGTGAAGAAGAATGAAAAAGATAATAATAAAAACCAGAAAACCACAGGCAATTTATAAGCTTTGAAGTGTACGAAGACAAAGATAAGCATCTTCTAATTTATGGTTAGCAGAAGTGACTAATTCTATAGGTTTCAACTCCGACGACCAGAGTTTGAAAAGGAAAAAAACTCATCAATCATCGCAGTTATCGATGATCTACGATGCTGGAACAAAATGGAATTCCTCTCCTTCCAAATAATCCAAATAATGATATGAATCGACAAAATCCAAACATTACGATACGAGGTGTTCGAAGGCTTAGCGGCCCAGCAAGAGACTAAATCTGGGGGGATAGATCCAGTATCCCATGCCAGAGAGCATATCTTCCACAACGATAGGATAATGGGGCATTGGGTAAAGAGATGGTTAACATCTTCAGCGTGCTGAGCGCACAGCGCACAGAGCTGTCCCCAGGCTAAATTTCTTTTGTTTAGAACTTCAACAGTGAGCAACTTGTTATTAAAGGCAAGCCAATAAGTGATTTTCACCTTAAGGGGAGCCCAAGTATCCCAGAAATATTTAGCTACCGGAGATTGGAATCCCTTCGAATTAAGGAAGTTATAAAAAGATTTAACTGAAAAAGTGCCCGCTACCGACCAGCGCCAACCGATGCCCTCGGATGATCTCCATTCATAATTATTGAGAGATGAGATGAGCTTATCAAAGGCCTCAGCCAACGATAGGGGAAGATCAATTGTGAAAGGTATAAACCAGTAACGAGTATTGTCGATCAGAGCAAAAGAGTCCGCTATAGACGCCGTCGGGTAGACTGCCAATCTAAAGAGAGAAGGGAAAGCCGTGGCAAGCGTGGTTTTGCCAATCCACAAGTCAGTCCATAATTTGGCTCTAGATCCGTCATAGCATTTACGAAAAATACCACACTGAAAAGCGGTAGCTGCCTTCCATATACCTTTCCAAAAGGGGGAGGCGTGGCGATAAGTCGCCTCGGGAAACTCCCACCATTTGAAAGAGATGGAACGATAACCTCTAATGCACCTAATCCATGGTAAATGATCAAAGTTATGGAGTTTCCACAACCATTTTCCTAAAAGAGCGATGTTATGATTACGAATGTCCAAAACACCAAGACCCCCTTCCTCCTTGGAAGTACAGATCAGTTTCCACTGACACAGATGGGATCCTGATTTAAAGGATGAAGAACCATTCCAAAAAAAGTTACTTCTAATTTGATCAATCCTTTTGATCACCCAGGAGGGTAAATAGTAGAACGACATAAGATAAAGAGGCATGGCCGAAATCACTGAGTTAATAAGAGTTAGCCTACCACCTCTAGACAAAAGTTTGCTTGACCAGACATTGAGCCTGGCCTCTACTTTATCAATAAGCGGGAGCCAATCCGATCTATGCAGCTTACCCCAGCGAAGGGGAATGCCTAGGTAAGAGATCGGGAATGAAGCGACGGGACAATTAAAAAAATTGGAAACCTCCACTTGGCGATTGTGAGATCCACCCAACCAGAGAAAGGAGAATTTTTGGAAATTAATCGATAAACCGGAAGCCATTTCAAAACAGTAAAGGAGAAGTTTGAGATTACGAAGAGAGTGGGTGTTTGGTTTGGTGAAAATAATAGTATCATCCGCATATTGAAGGTTGAGCACTCCCTCAAAGATGGGGGAGCTGCCGAGACCTTCAATCATATTCAAGTTCCAAGCATTCCGGAGAAGTTTGCTAAAAACATCTGCTACAAGAGAAAAAAGCAGCGATGATAGGGGGTCTCCTTGGCGGAGTCCACATCTGATTTTGAATTTGTGACCTTCCGATCCGTTGATAAAAATAGAAGAGGTCCCAGAGTATAAGCTGGATTTAATCCAAGCAATCCATTTGGGACCAAAGCCTCGATAAATAAGAATGTCCATGAGGAAGTCCCAATTAACATTGTCGTAGGCTTTTTGAAAGTCAAGCTTAAGGAGAATGCCCTCCGATTGATATCTATGACAATGGGAAATGATTTCCTGAGCCGAAGCAACACTGTCAAGAATGAATCGATCTTTGATAAAACCCGACTGAGCCGAGTCGATCATGGGAGAGATGATAGCACTCAATCTAGAAGAAAGGACTTTCATGATGATTTTGAAAGAAGTGTTGATGAGACTGATAGGTCTGAATTCAGAGACCAGGTGAGCTCCCACTAACTTCGGGATGAGTATAATGTGGGCGTAATTGATACGGTCAAAAGAAAAGAATCCTTGGTGAAGGTCTTGAAACATTTTGAGAAGGTCTGCCTTAAGCAGATCCCAAAATTTTTGAAAAAAGAAAGCAGGAAAACCGTCGGGCCCTGGAGTTGAATCACTTTTTAAAGCGAACACGGCCGATTTAATCTCTTCAAGGGAGAATGGGGCTTCGAGGGAGGAGAGATCATGCTGTTGGTGACCATAAAGTTGGACCCAATCGAGCTCAATCATGCGATGCTTCTTCGAGCCAATAAGATTTTTGTAGAAAGAAAGGAATCCCCGGTGAATGGATTCATCGGAAGTCAGATCCACCCCCTGAACAGAGATGGATGAAATGCGATTGCAACGTTGTCTATGGGATGTGAAGTTATGAAAGAAAGCAGTATTCGCGTCACCCTCCTTCATCCAGTTGATACGAGCTCTTTGAGCCCATTAAATATGGTCCTGGTGGAGGATGTCCGCGTATTCTAGCTTGCAAGATCGGCGTTCCGATCTACAAGATTCGGATAAAGGGCCTAACTCTTCCATCCTATCAATGGAAGCAATGGATTGCAATAGAAAATTTTTAAGGAAGTTGGTGTTGCTTTGTCTCTCAAAACGCCAGATTTTGCAACCATGTCTGATGGCGTGCAGCTTAAGAAGGATGTTGCCCAACCCGGATGAGCCGGTGACAGAAGCAAGACATTCAGACACGAGGTTAACGAAGTGCTGGTCTTGTAGCCAAAGTTTTTCAAAGCGGAATTTGTGCTGGTAATTGAAACGGAAATTAGAATGGAGCACTATAGGAACATGATCAGACGAAGGATTGGGGAGAGCCTGGACGAATGATTGGTGAAATCTCGTCAACCAATTTTGCGAGACTAAAAAACGGTCAAGTTTGGCAAAAGTCGGGTGATCACGTTGATTAGACCAGGTAAACGACCTACCAGAAATAGGTAATTCCAATAATTGTAGATCACGGATACAATCATTAAAAGGGCAAGATTGTGATATAGAAAAAACCTGATTCGATCTTTCAGAGGCAAAACGGGTGACATTAAAATCCCCACAAAAGAAACAGAGTTCTGAGGAAAACTGTTGTAACGAAGAGAATTCGTTCCAGAATAAAGGACGTCTATCAGAAGTGGAAGAGCCGTAGACCGAAATGACGGTAAGCGGGCAATTGAAAGTAGTCCATTGGAGCTTGACGATTAAGAAAAAGTTCAGTCGTTGAACTGATATAAGTGAGAATAGTGCCTCCCTGAATCCAAAGAGGATCCCTCCTCTGGATCCAATCGCATCCAGTGAGATCCATTTAAAGATAATGGACCCACCTAAGGAACGAAAGATCGCCGGAGAGGGAGACTCCAGTTTGGACTCTTGGATGGAGATAAGATCGCAGCGAGACGATGAAATTAAATCAAAGATCGCCCTTTGCTTAGAAGGGCAGTGCAAACCGCGGATGTTCCAGGAGACACTAATCATTAAAAAGACGGTGCTCCAAGACTCTAGAATATTCCTGCCTCCTAAGAGAAAGGATACGGGGAGTATCCACTGGGTCAATCAGAAACCCAAGATCTTGAGTAGAAGATGCTAGCTCAGAGTTGGAGAGCGAATCAAAAATGGGAACGTAAATGGATCCTAAATAGTTGATTGGGATAAGAGAAGAGTGAGCAGACGGCGACAGCCGCTGGCCAACATAGGGATTGCTACATTTAACAGGCGAACCCGAAATCACTAATAGAAGACATTTTTTAGCTTTAAGGCGCGCGCTCGACCTAATGAATCGTTGATTTAAGCGAGAGGATTGGACAATAAAGGAGGGGGGAACATCCTTCTCCTGATTAGGAGAGGATCTCCCATGCGATGCCCCCAAATCGATAGAAGAAGAAGAGAGGGTAGAATCCTTAACCGATCCAACAGAAGTTGTGGAGGTGCGGTTAACAGATTTAAAAAGAAAGAGAGGAAGGGGTTCCAATAAATCCCGGGCTTTCGCCGCGAGAGATATGGAGGTCCATTTAAGGGAAGCATGTGCAGAAGATGCATTCCATAAGCTGGGCCAAACACGAAGAAAAAACGAGCAAGAATGGCACAAAAAAACCAAGTGTACAAGCTTGAAAACACAAACCGTAACTAAGTAACAACAAGCATGAGAGTGCTGATAAAAAATGAAATTGAGTACCTTATTAGAAGGACCACGAGCCAGCTCCGCTTCTTCCTCCGATAAGAGGGAGTCCTGCTCAATCCAACCTGCATCTTTGGTGGATGGGGAAAGGGAGGGCTTGGAAATAGAGAACGCAGGGTCCGACTTCTTCGGGGTGGGAAAGTGCGCGAGCTGTTGGAATTGCTCCCAAACCGACGCAAAGTTCGGGTCAACTTCCCAAGCTGGCCATTGAGAAGAGGATTTCTTATCCTTAACAGGGGGGGAGGTGACTCCACCGCAGATGCGGTTTTGGAGAAAATAGGCTGCGGGGCCATGGAGGGAGAAGGAGTGACCGAAGAAGAAGCACTGGTGCCACCTTTAGTAACATGTCGATCAGGGTTTATCCAAACCAGGTTGGGCGATTTCGAGGGAGAGATTTTAAAGATGGGGGGATGTGCCGGCGGCCTGAATGGAGAAGGAAGTTTGCTGCGAGTAGCACCGACGCCACTCGCTTTCAACTTAGGCGCTTTGGGCTTAGTCGAGGAAGAAGCTCCGGGATGGAAAGGAGACGCAAGATCAGCTCCAAAGGACGGAGACTTGGTACCGGGGTGGGGGTTTGGATGGCGCTGGCTAACAGACGTGGAGTCATGATAATGCACAGATACGGAGAAAGAAGAAATCCCATCCGTAAGGCAGAACGCTTCAATACGGGCTGTAGGGCAGTGACAACGAAAGATCGCCTCGATCTGTAGGCTACCAGAAGCCAATCTGGACTTAGAAGTGATGCTAACAATCTCACCAACACACTTAGCCATCTCTCCAACAAGGCGGAGGGTATTGCAAAACGGAGGAAGACCAACAAGAGAGACCTTAGTGTCAGGGGATCCAAGTTCCAGAGAAGAAGGAGGAATCTTAACCCACTGACGCACCGCTAGAGAGATGATGCCAATGGTCAGTGATTGATTCGCTATAAGGTCTTCCAATATCTTAGGGGAAGGGCAATGAATGACCAAATCACCATTAGAGCAATTATAGAGAACCCAGTCCCAGTCAACAACATTGCAATAGTTGCTAAGAAAGGAATTCAAAGTGTAGAAAGGTACCGATCCCCCAGAAAAAGAAATGGCTCCAAAGTTACCAAAATAAGCCAAACGATCTGTTAACTCAGATTTAGGAAGAAAAACCTGAGTAACTGGTAGCTTGGCTGGGCGAGTAGACTGAGACGATGAAGCCGGAGGGGGGAGGACTGCCAGAGATACGAAGCTCCGACGATGGGGTGGGAAGCAGAGGGGAATTAGAAGACGAAGGCTGCTTCTGAGGTTTAGGTGGTTTGGAAGATTGCAACTGACTGCGGAGAGAAGAAAGGTCCACTGCATTAACGATTTGATCAGAAATGGGCACTCCTATGGGAAGTCCAAGATTTTTTTGCAGTGCAAAACACCGATGTTTGGCATGTCCAGACTTGTTGCAGAAGAGACACTTCATCTTATTGGGGCAGTCAAGCTTAAGATGACCTCGCTGAAGGCAACGAAAACAAACGGGCGAGAGTCTACGGTGATGAGAGGGAGAATTGAGTGACAGAGATGGAGAAGATAAGGACGAAGAGCGGGAGATAGGAGATGAGAAGCCAGAAGGAAGCTTCGCGTGATAGGACCTAAACCAGGCCAGATCCGAAGGCCCATGGCAGGGCAAGCACGGAAAAAAAAATTGTATTATTTTTTTCTTCTTTTTCACAACCTCCACCCAAGATTGGTCCATGGTCCTCTGCTGAAACGGCCCACCAACAAGAAATTCAGAGAGGGGGAAGGTCAAAGAAAACGAAACCCTGGAGAAGATAAGGGTCGAACGAGCTCCAACGTCGATAGCAATCGACGGGGAACTGAAACAAAACGTGGGGGTGAGAATTAACACCCCAGATCGCTGAATTAAGCTAACACAACAGAGATGATAAAACACCTCAGAAAATGAGAGCAAGAGCAAGAAAACCGGTGCAGTAAGAGAGCCTGCACACTCACAACTCAAGAGGAGATCTAAGATCACCCAAAGCGAAGAATACTCTCAGGTCGAAAAGGAGTAAGAAGATCTACTCCGCCACAAGGAAATACTGGTCGCGCTTAAAGGAAGGGCACGACCAGGCGACAATCCACCCAGAACAGTTAAAACAAAATGAAACAGGAAGGTTGAGGAGAAACTTACAGTGCTTTGGTGAAAAGTACCTCTTGAGAAGACTTCTGAACCGCACAAGGGCAAAGAGGCAAACCAAAAATCGCCGAACGATAGTCAGAAGCAAGGTGGATCCCGGAGAGGAAGCCGATGGAGAAGCTAGGGGCGAAGCCAACACGATGCTAAAGGGCGCGGAACTTGAGGCAGTGACTGGGACCACCACACGGCGAAAGAGGGGAGGGAAGAGGGAGCAACGGCTGCGAAAGAGAAAAACCTAATCCACGAAAAGGGTGTGTGGAGAAGGGTGATAGGGGCAAGTCTTTTCATTTTCAAATGAGATGGTTTTTAATAATTTTTTTTATCATTCTTTCTTGATAGGTGCAAAGCATGTTTTGCAAATATAGCCTACAATTGTTGTTTCTGAAAAAAAAAAAATCTTTTTTAAATCAAACATTGGTAAGATTATATTTATTGTAATTGCCCTGTTGAGCTCTCGGAGGTATATCACTTGAATTGTTTGCTATTAATTTGAGATAGTATATCCCCAGATCCGCTCGAATCCGTCCCTTCTTCGTCGACCCTCCTTCATTAAAGTTGTAGATCACTCCGTGATCTACCTCCTCATCCCATTTTTTCCGTCACCGGTAGTTTCCTCCCTGTTGGCTCTCGGATCCTCTCCGCGCTGCTCGCCTCCGAGTCTAGCTTCGTTGGGCTCCCTCTCACCACTTCTTGCTTGTCTCGGCGCTTGTGCGTCCTTGGCCCTAGCCCCGTCGGGTGTTTTGTTCCCCAGTTGTTTAGATCCAGCGGGGGTGTTGTGTCATCTGGACGGGTGGCAGCGAGTCATCGTCCGACGCTATCTTTGCTGTCCTCGCTCGCTCCTAGGAGACGGAGTTCATCGCGTCGCCCTCCACCCCCCTTCCAATCGCTGTAAGTTTCTGCAACCTTCTTCTTTTTTGGGTATTCTGGCGGTTGTCAGGTGATTTTTCTCGTGAGCTTTGTTCCTCTGTTTCTCTTCTCCTTTCCGTATTCTCCTCTCTCTTTACCCTCCAGGATCCACTTTTTCTCTTCTCTCTCTTCTGTGGCATTGCCTCCCCCATCTTGAAAGATTGGGGATTTGGCCTTTCTATTACTATCTCGTTGGTAGCCTGTAGGGGCTTAGTCTGGTTTCTCGGCTTCGGCCTTGAAATCTTGGTGGCTGTTGAGTATCGTTGGCAAGGTATAGCCTTCTTCTTTGCTGGTACTCTTATTGTTCTTGTTAGGAGTTATTGTTTCTCCTTTCACCTTTTGATGATCAGTTCCCTGTTCGGCCCCATTCCATTAGTGGTATTTTGAGTTGAGGTTTTTTGGTTGCCGGTTGCAACCATGTTTCTATCTGTTCCGGTTGCTCCGCTTCGGGTTTGTCACAGGTGTCTCCAACCTGGGCATTTGAAGCGTGAGTGTGGATATAAAATGAAATGTTTTTTCTGTGATAAATTCGGTCATGCGCGCAGTCGCTGCTTTGCCCTGCAAGATCTTCTTGGTCTCCCCAGAGGCCTCCCTTTACCAACCAAACTCCTCTTATTCCTTAACTTCCCTCTCTTGAAGAGTAAGCTGCATGCTGGCTTGGCTTCGAAACGCAGTAGCATTTCTGGTAAGGAATTGGTATCCTATGCAGTCGTTCCATCTCCATCTTCGAACACATCGAGCTCATTCCCTGCTCCTTGTGATTCTATTACGAGACTTCTCCGTCCCAATATTACTAAACTCTTTAAAGATCGCAAGGTCTTTTCTAATCAGTTTCCCTTCCCTCGTTTGGGTCCTTTAATAGGCCATCCCCACTCTACAGCGAAGGTTTCTGCGTTAATTTTGAGTTTGAATCATAATACGGTTTTGTATAAATCCTATTCTTCTTGCCACTACGGGCATCGCAGTGCGGTGGGAGTATTTGGGTCTCGCAACTTTTCTATCCCAGCTCCATCGGTCAAAGCCAATGATCTTTTGGAGATTCCTAATCTACGTTATAAAAGTCTCTACCCAATGCCCATTTCTTCTCCCCAACTGTCGATGCTCTCGTGCCATTCTTCGGGTAGCATCTACTCGCTCTTTCAATATTTAGGGGAGCTATCTTCGATCGATCTATTCCGCTGGGAGATATCGCGTTTCCTGCTATCTTTTCCCCTCAAGTCTTCTCCGAGCCTGGCCCACTCTCCGTTCGTTGTTTCCTCCCATCATTCTAACTCCATCTCCATTTCGACTTCGGTGGGTACTAGTGTTCACATTACCCCTCCCGTTCCCTATATAGACGAAGTGGTTTTGATTGCCCCAGCTTCGAGCTCTTCCCCCGTTGTCGAGGCTGATCCTCCTCCCGTTAAGCGTAAACGCAAGAAGCTGGTTGATAATCTTAGGCCGATTCGAGTGAGTGCGCGTATCCTCGCCAGGCAAGCTAATGCTTTGGCAGCCCGTCAGTTGGTGCTCAGTTGAGTTCGAGCGTTGTTTGATAGGCGGTATCCCTTTGTGCCGCTAGCGTTTCTCCACGGTGGCTGCCGCTGGCATTTGTTAGCTCCATGGTAGGATGTCTTTCCTTGCCTGCGTTTGGTTCGCCGCTCCTCTGTTTTCTTCTCCTCTGGTGGGTGAGACAGGGCGGTCGTTTTCTTCTCCGAGCTATAGGATTTGTCTCCCTGTTCAGCGGATGTTTCTTCGTTTGTATTATTGCTCCCTTTTTGGCATTCTTTGCCTCCTAGTTAGGATTTCATTGTGTTTAATTCGCTCTTGTTGTTTTACATCTTGTAAAGTCATTGATTATTTATTTGTATATGTACTGTTTTAATTGATTAATATATTTTTGATGGCTGGAGCCTTTTGGCTCTATCCGATACATCAAAAAAAGTAATTGCCCTGTTGAGAATCACGAAAAAAAAGAAAGCAATCTGGTCGGCACAAAATGATGCTCTCACAATCAATCTGTGAAATGTTTTGGTGCAATCACATTAGTTGAAAGAGACATCGAGCCCCTGGTTGAAGTAATGGAACATGGATACCATTACGTATACATAATTTATCAACTTGAGAAGGAAGAAGGGAAGCCGTAGGATATGTTCATTACTATGCATAGACATGGAATCTCATGGATTACGTATCGGACTAGTAGTTTACTGTGATTGCAAATTTTAATTAACCTTTCCACTAGCTTGTGTTAATCAAGACGTCTCTTAACGCAATGAACCAGAGCATTCGTTGATTGACACTCATAGATGGGAGATTTATTCTGACATTTCATATTCACCTCAAGATAGTTGACAAGACTCCTCACTTTTGAGTGAGTGTTCACAGATTCTAATTTAGACAGAATTAATATAATGCCCGAATTTCCTACACAGAAAAATTGTAGCACTTCCAGAATTTTTTTTTTCATTGAGTTTATAAACATAATATAACATAAAAAAATATGGAAATCTTAATATAAATCCAAATCTTTTGGATTGGTAAGATGGCGGGCTCAGAATGTCACACCTCTATGCTTAAACTTCCGACACTCTTACCTGCACAACACAATCTGCGGATTCGTCAGCTTGTGAAGCCGATGGTAAAACTGGAATCGGTGAAATAAATGTAAACAGGAAATAGTCAAATATACGATGTCAAATTTACTAAAACATCAAACATATGCTTATTATGAAAATATGCACAAATCCAAATATGTTCTTTTAATGCATGCTTGTTTGTAATGATATGCCGTTTATACAACATTTTTTTCCGAATGCAAGATGCTAGCATTTTTTCTCATACAGGGTTCAATCCCTCGTTATGTAATACATACTCATGTATTCCACATTGTTTCTGACATTTATCTAGTGGCTAGTAAGGTTGCAGTTGTTTGGTCCAATTCTGTTACTATAGTCGGTAGTGATCATGTCAGGACCATGTGGTCTTTCTCCACTCCTAAGCATCCATAATGATGCCCAGCCCTGGTGGTCTCTCTCCGCTCCCCCGCCTTACATATTTCACCCCGCCCGAACCCCAGTGGTCTCTCTCCACTCCTCGGTACTACCGGAATCCTGTGGTCTCTCTCCGCTTCCGGACTTCACTAAAAGTTATTACGAATATAAGACAAACCTGCAGACATTTTCTGCTCTGCCTAGAGACGCAGAGTTAAACTCTCGCTTCCCATTCGTATACGATAACATAGAATATCAACAGACACTTATGGGTCCATCCCCTGAGTTCCGACAGTAGTCTACGGTCTATACATCCGCTCCCCCGTTCTTAACACTAGTTCCTAGAAATTAACAGTCGAGACAACGCCACACGTGTCCCCTTGACAGGTGAATACAATTCTCAATAATTATATAAATTCCAATACTTGTCAGAAATTTGATTTCTTAGTCTCATATGAAACCTCAATGAGTATACTACAACATTGTAGTTAAAAACCTCTAAATTTAACTACAATTAATCTGTCTAAAACCATTTGTAAGACAGTCGGTTTAGAATCCAGAAACTGCAGCTCTTGCTACTTTTAAAAATCACAGAAAATCCAACACTTCCTGAAAATTGGATTTCTTAGACCCAAAAGAAAAATTAACGAGTCTACTTCAAATTCTCAGTTTGTAGTTCCCTCAAAATACTTCATTTAAAGGGTTAAAATGATCAAACACCTGAAGGTGTATAAATTTCTAGAATCGAGAAAAACTGTCAACCAGTCATACGTTCGAATTTATTAAAAATAATAAAAGATATCCAAAATTCATGAAATTTTGTAAACATATAATAGACATATATTAGATTCACATATAAAAAAGTTTAGCTTACAATTCCATATATTTGGAGAGATATGATTTTTGAAAATAAGTATGATATTCAGGCAGAATTATAAAATAAATTCTATTTTATTTCTAAACCAGTAAGGTATTCGAATTTTGTTAAAATACCAAACGACATCCAAAAATTATGAAATTTTGAGGAGATGCACACATACATGATACACATACAAAAGTTTCAACCTCATAATCAATGTATTTAAAAAGAAACAATTTTCTGAAGTGAGATCAAATTCCGGACAGATTTATAATAACATTTCTAAGATAATCATATCACAATCTCACCCAATCAATTAAAAACAATTAACACATATTCGAACACCAATACATACATAAGAGCATCCACAGTCGTTTGCTATTCTCATTGCTAAAAATAGCATTTAGCAATAGCAATCGGAGTAGTTCGCTGCAGTGGTCAAAATCCTAAAATTTAAGTAGACGGATGAACATCATCCGTTTTTAGTTTTTTTTTTATTTATAATTTTTATAATACTGTAGACGGATGAACATCATCCGTTTGTAGTTTTTTTTATAAAAATTTTTATAATACTTATCGGTGATTAAAAAAAAAGTAAACAAAAAAGTCAAAATCATTCCAAACGGATGATCTTCATCCGTTTGGATGGTTTTGTACTTTTTTTTGATTTTTTTTGGTTTTATATTATAAAAAAATCAAAAAATTTAAAAAAAAATAAAAAAAAAGTCAGAAACTACCAAACGGATGATCTTCATCCATTTGGTGAGTTTTAACTTTTTTTTTTTAAATCAAAGAAAATCAAAAAAAAAAAGTTAAAAACGGATGATCTTCATCCGTCCTAAGCCACAAACGGAATACCATCATCCGTCTTCTATATTTAGCAATCTTCCATCCGGCTTCCTAACTTTAGCAAGTTACTGTAGATTGCTATTCTAACTTTTGAGTTTTTAGCAAACCACTGCACGTCTGTTTTCTAAATGGATTTCTAATTTTTGAGTATTTAGCAAACCACTGTGGATGCTCTAATCTAAGCATGAATACTCATTCTATACTAATTATCTAGTGATATGGCTAAAATGGGGTTAAATCGAAACCGTCCAAATCAGACGTGAATCTCAAAGTTTAAGGGTAAAATGGTAATTTCACCTACAAACGGGTCTGAAGTGGGTACTGGGTTTTCTTACCGAAAGTCCAGTAACCCACAAATGGATCCATCCTGACTGGGTGCGGGTTCCAACCCGCAGCAAACCCGGTCCAGCAAGATAGAATTAGGGTTTTTGATTAATCCTAATCAACGCCCCTGATTCACATCTATCCTTTCACTGGGAATTAGGGATTACATTCCTTATCTAGTCATAGGGATTACATTCCTAATCTGATCCCAAAGGCGGCTATAAATACCCCCCATCCACCACCGTTAAGAGGTAATCAATCTTTTGCCAATTTACGCTCTTTCATAATCTTCTCTAATTACTGACTTGAGCGTCGGAAGGTGCGTCGCCGGGATTAACCCCGGTGTCTCACACTTTTTGCAGGTGAACGACAGGAGTCAACGGTCAAACTCCGGCAGAACAGGTTTCAGGTTTGTTATTCAAGTTTTCCAAGAATCCACAAATACTATCTGTTTACCCCCACACCAGATTTAGCGGTAACAGATTGGCGCCGTCTGTGGGAAGCAGCAAATAGCATCCCTTCCTCTTCTCGTTGGTCAGATCTGCCCAGCCATGCCTCCCCGAAAGCTAAGATCTAGAGGGTCCAACCGTGGACCCACTCCTCCTCAACCACAGCAGGAGGTCCCCCTCCAAACCGTCCAGCCAACAGGACCTACCCCTCAACCTAACCAGGCCCCACAGCAAGACCAACTTCCTCCTCAGAATCTTCAATCCCCTCGCGGCCAGACCGGCCTCCAGAACGCCGGTGCGGGGGGCTCCCGTCCCAATCCTCAGAAACAACTCCTCCAACATGATCACGTCTCCGTGCACAACCCCTCTACTGATTCCATGGCATCTCACAATCCCCGAGCATCAGAAGACCTCCGCAACACTCTCAACAATCGGCGTAAAGAAGAGGATCTTCGCCGCCGTTTGGATGAAAGGCGGGCCCGAGAGGGAGCCTCCCGCCAACACCGTCCAAATGAGCGATCTCCTCATCGTCGAGAATACAGAAGGTCCCCTCCTCGCAGAGGACGGAGAGAGTCCCCCGGCCACCATAGGAGAAGACCTCACTCTCCTGAAGATCAGCGACCCCCCAGGAACGATGACGCACCCATCACTCGTGCCGAGTTCCAGCAATTCCAAGCAACCATCTTACAAGCCCTCAATCTCCGACACAACAAAAACAATGCTCAGAGGGTTCCTACTCCTCCCCGGATCCAAAGTCCTTGCCAACGGTCCCTAACTCCTCCCCCAGCTCCTAGCAACCCCCAGCACATTCCTAGTCCTCGCCATTCCAGGAGCTACCGTCGTCGTAGTCCCCGCTCTCCCTCGTACGAAGACGAGTCTAGAGGCTCGATTGATTACCGTCAAAGGGATGACGCTGTCTGCCGTCGTCTCCACGAAATGGAGAGGCGTTTGGGTCAGCTAGACAGAGAAGAAGAGCTTAAAGGAAGGACCCTCCGCCCGAGTCGACCTCCTTTCTCTCGAACCATCATGGAGGCACCCGTTCCAATGGGCTTCAAGCCTCCAAAATTCGAGACTTATTCCGGGGAGACCGATCCCGTGGACCACATCGAAAGCTTTAAGACCCTCATGCTAATCCACCAAGCTTCCGATGCGCTACTGTGCAAAACTTTCCCCGCTACCCTCAAGGGTCCGGCCCGGGAATGGTATTCTCGCCTCGCCCCATCCTCAATATTCTCCTTCGAGCAATTCGAGACCCTCTTCGTCACCCACTTCGTGAGTAGCCGCCGAACTGAGAAGACCAGCATTTCGCTACTCTATCTCAACCAGAAGAAGGGTGAGAAGCTGAGAGACTATGTGAAAATGTTCACCGCAGAAGCCAGGTCCATCGCTTCCCTCGACCAGTCGGTCGCTGTAGCGGCATTCCAGTCGAATGTCCTTAACTCCAGTCTTCGATCCTCCATCGCCAAGAAACCCCCGCAGAACTTCTCCGACCTCCTTCTCCGAAGCGAGAAGTATATTCGGGCTGAGGAAGCTGAGCACCGTCCCAACTTTGAGGGCCCCCCGCAGGATCCAAGAGGAAGGGAACAGAAGAAGAAGGAGCCAAGAAGCTCCAAAAGGATAATAGCGGTCAGCGCCGCCCTCCTCCCAGATTCGAAAAATTCACCCCTCTTAACGCCAATATTTCCACTATTCTCATGGAGGTGGAGAAGGAAGGGGTGCTACCCCCTGCCCCGAAAATGAACACTCCTGGCAAGAAGAGGGACAAAGAGAAGTGGTGCCGCTATTACCGGGACCATGGCCACGACACTAATGATTGTCGGGTCCTGAAGAACGAGATAGAAGCCCTCATCCAGAGGGGACAGCTGGCCAAGTTCGTGAGAAAGGACCGAACCGATCTTCCTCCCCCCCTCGGGGGGCTAACAAGCATCCTGAACGTGATGAAACTCCAGAGTTCGAAGAGGAACGCGTCCTACATCTCATCCACGGAGGTCCCATGGGAGGCACCTCCAACACCTCTCGAAAGGCTTTCATAAGGGAAGTCAACTCAGTACATGGCATGCCCCTCCCAGAGGCCTCGGAGTACCGGTCACCTTTTCAGATGAAGACCTTGAGGGTGTCTGAACCCCCCATTGTGATGCACTAGTCATCAACCTCCATATGGCAAATTTTAAAGTGGAGAGGATCCTGGTGGATAATGGCAGCTCCGTTAACATCCTCTTACTCACCGCTTTCAAGGGGCTCAAACTATCCCGGGACAGACTTAAGCCCGCCGGCTACACACTCCACGGGTTCACGGGAGTGCCAGTGACTATTGAAGGGGTGATCACCCTCGACGTAACCGCTAGCAAAACTCCTACCACCCGAACGGAACCGATGGACTTCATGGTCGTCGATGTCCCCGCTGCTTATAATGTGATCCTAGGCCGACCCGGTCTAGCTGCTCTCGAAGCCGTCCCTTCTGCTTATCACCTCAAGATGAAATTCTCTACCCGGGCAGGAGTAGGGGAAGTAAGAGGCAATCAGGAAATGGCCTGCAAATGCTACATAACTTCTACTGGGGGTCCAGTCCTCTCCCTCGAAACTCTTGAAATCCCCCATGATGGTGTCCGGCCAATGTCCGAGCCAGTGGATGAATTGGAGGAAGTGCTCTTCTCTGAGCAAGATCAGAGCCGCAAGTTCTTTATTAGCAAGACCCTCCCATCTGCTCGAAGCTCAGACATAGTTCAATGTATTAGAAAGAACTGCAACCTTTTTGCCTGGTCAGCTGCCGACATGCCTGGAATTTTCGAAAAGCTTCTTGTCCACCACCTGAGCGTCGCTCCGGGATCCAAACCGGTCCAACAGAAGAGGCGCAAGTTTGCTCCCAAGCGCAAGCAAGCTATAAAAGAGGAGGTGGACAAACTCTTAAAGGCTCGGTTCACACAAGAGGTCTATTATCCCGAATGGCTCTCGAATGTTGTAATGGTAAAGAAGGCCAACGGGACTTGGAGAATCTGCATCGACTTTACCGACCTAAACAAGGCATGCCCCAACGACCCCTTCCCTCTTCCAAGCATCGATACTTTGATTGATGCCACTTCAGGCCATAAGCTTCTCAGCTTCATGGATGCTTTCTCTGGGTACAACCAAATCCGCATGTTTCCCCAGGATATCCCGAAGACTTCCTTTGTTACCGATCAGGGTCTCTACTGCTATAGAGTAATGCCTTTCGGATTAAAGAATGCAGGTGCAACCTATTAATGTCTCGTAAAAAGGTCTTCCAAAATCAGATCGGCCGTAACATGGAGGTGTATGTTGATGATATGCTTGTGAAGAGTATCCGTGGGGCCGACCATGTCACCGACCTACAGGAGGCGTTCGATGTATTAAGGAAACATGATATGAGGCTCAATCCGAACAAGTGTGCGTTCGGAGTCTCGTTGGGGAAATTCCTAGGCTTCATGGTCAGCCAAAGAGGAATCGAAGCTAACCTCGAGAAGATTAAGGCCATATTGGACATGGCTCCCCCGAAGAATGTTAAAGAGGTTCAGAAGCTAACAGGTCACCTTGCGGCCATGAGGCGCTTCCTTTCCAAGTCAGGGGAGAAGTGTCTTCCCTTCTTCAAAGCTCTCAGGGGGGCTAAAGGCTTCGAGTGGGGTCAGCAGCAACAAGATTCATTCGACCAGCTAAAGGCTTACCTATTCAATCCTCCTCTCCTCAGCAAACTTGTTTCCGGGGAAGCCCTCTACCTCTACTTAGCCACCTCCGAGCAAACCCTCAGCGCTGTCCTCGTAAGGGAAGAAGATAAGACTCAAAATCCCATCTATTACGTGAGCAAGGTACTTCGGGATGCCGAGCTCCGCTACCCAAAGATAGAGAAGATGGCATACGCCCTAGTCATGGCTGCAAGAAAGCTTCGCCCATATTTCCAATCCCACTCGGTGGTCGTCTTTACCGACCAACCGTTGAAGTAAGTCCTTCACAAGCCGGAGACTTCCGGTCGTCATATGAAATGGTCTATTGAGCTGAGCCAGCATGATATAACCTACCAGCCTCGGATCGTGATCAAGGCTCAGGCCTTAGCCGAGTTTATCATCGAGAGCACCCTATCCGAGGTCAGCCAAGCAACAAACGGACCTCCTATATGGTCGGTATATGTGGATGGATCCTCTTGCAACGAGGGAAGCGGAGCCGGGGTCATTCTGGCAGGCCCAGACGACTTCGTCCTCTAATACTCTCTCCGCATCAACTTCAAGGCCTCCAACAATGAAGTGGAATATGAAGCTCTTATAACCGACCTCAGGATGGCTCGCAAGGCAGGGGCGCGATGCCTCCACATATTTAGTGACTCTCAGCTAGTCGTGAATCAAGTTTTGGGCGAGTATGAAGCACGAGGTGACCGAATAGCTAAGTATCTAGCCAAGGTCCAAAATCTCATGGCTCTCTTCGAAGGTGCTTATTCGGCGAATCCACAGGGAGGAAAATGCCCAAGCAGATGCTCTCTCCAAGTTAGCCTCTTCCTCCCTCCAAGGTCTCGAGCAGACCGTCTTAATTGAAGTGCTCCTGAAGCCGAGCATAGAAGAAGAAACTCCCGACTCCATGGAGTCACTGCCGGTTCAACTTCAAGATAATTGGATGAAACCCCTAGTAGAATTCCTAAGGGACGGGCTCCTCCCCGAGGACCCTAAGGATGCTCGCCGAGTCAGAACCAGGGCGGAGCGGTATACCATTGTTGAGGGAGTCTTGTACAAACGCTCCTTCACACAAGTTGACGGCAGACCTTATCTGGGTGCCTCTCTCCCGAACAAGCCACATACGCCTTGCAAGAGCTTCACGAAGGCATAGGCGGGGCACATTCAGGGGCCAGGTCCCTTGCCCGGAAGGTGTTGAATTGTGGATATTTCTGGCCTACCTTCTTACAAGACGCCGAGCGACATGTTCGACAATGCAGCTCTTGTCAAAAGTACTTCAACATTCGTCGCCTACCCCAAGTTCACCTCACTTCCCTATCAAGTCCGATCCCCTTCGCAATGTGGGGGATGGATTTACTAGGACCATTTCCACCAGCTCCCGGCCAACTCAAATTTTTAGTCGTGGCAATCGACTACTTCTCGAAGTGGATAGAGGCCGAGCCCTTGGCTGCAATCACCGAGAACAAAGTTCTTCAGTTCTTCTGGAAGAGCATCATCTGCAGGTTCGGCGTCCCTCGGGTCCTCATAACCGACAATGGAACACAATTTACAGGGGCCGCATTTCGAGCTCTTTGTGAAGACCTTGCCATCCAACAATGCTTCTCCTCCGTCTCCCACCCACAGTCGAACGGTCAAGTTAAAAATGCCAACCGACAAATCCTCTCCGGTATTAAGAAGAGGCTGGATAAATCCGCTAAGAGCTTATGGGTTGATCAGCTCCCTAACGTACTGTGGAATTACCGCACTACGAAGCGGACCCCCACAGGAGAGTCACCGTTCAATCTCACCTATGGGTCCGAAGCTGTGATCCCCCTGGAAGTCGGTGTACCCTCTCCTCGCCTAATTTCCTATGAAGAAGAGCAAAACACCAGGGAGCTTCGGGCGAATTTGGATCTGATTGATGAGCTCCGTGAAAGAGCTTCGATCCGCCAGCAAATCTACCGAAGGAGGATCGAGCTGGCCTACAATAAGAAGGTCCATCCCACCGACCTCAAAGAAGGGGACTTAGTCCTCAAAAGGTTAGCTATCTCCTTCCCCAGTCAGAAGAGTAAGCTAGCTCCAAATTGGGAAGGACCCTACAAGATCACCAAAGTAGTTCGACCTAGAGCCTATCGTCTAGAAGATCTTGAAGGCAGAGAGATCCCAAGGACTTGGAACGTCGACCATCTCTTGAAGTACCAAGAGAGCGCATCAACGCCTCTCTAAGTACCTTCGGATGCTGAACCGTTCCTTTCCGTTCACTTGTATTTTGATTTTGTTTTCTTCAATGTAATAACGGCTCACAACTTAGAAGCAGCCGACTATTAGTTTTCAATAAAGAGCATTTTTCCTCATATCTTACTTGTGAATTGCTTGTATCTCTCTGTTTTTACCTTCTTTAAACTCTAATGACGAGTTCGGAGTCCAACACTTGGCTCGACTCTGCTTCGCAAGCTCGCTCTTAAGCCAGCTAGAAGTGGTTCGTCATTCGGAATTGCTCCCACAACCGTTGAAACAAACTCCAACGACGAGTTCGGAGTCCAACACTTGGCTCGACTCCGCTTCGCAAGCTCGCTCTTAAGCGAGCTAGAAGTGGTTCGCCATTCGGAATTGCTCCCACAACCGTTGAAACAAACTCTAACGATGAGTTCGGAGTCCAACACTTGGCTCGACTCCGCTTCGCAAGCTCGCTCTTAAGCGAGCTATAAGTGGTTCGCCATTCGGAATTGCTCCTACAACCGCTGACAAACTCAAACGACGAGTTCGGAGTCCAACACTTGGCTCGACTCTGCTTCGCAAGCTCGCTCTTAAGCGAGCTAGAAGTGGTTTGCCATTTGGAATAGCTCCCACAACTGTTGAAACAAACTCTAACGATGAGTTTGGGGTCCAACACTTGGCTCGACCCCGCTTCGCAAGCTCGCTCTTAAGCGAGCTAGGAGCGGGTCACCATTCGGAATTGCTTCGACAACCGTCGACACGCGCGGAATGCCCACAACTAGACTAGACATATGAGAAAAGTACTTAAAGGTTTTGTTCTTATGAAACATTTCGAATCAAACTACTATGCACGCCACGCACGCGAATACCAGAAAGAAAATGAGCTTTTATTTCATTAAAAAGTTCGACAAAGGAACCCAATTTACAAGGCCAAGTTACTACTACGAGGCGCAACAAAAATTCAAAGAAGAATAATTACAACTTATTCAACGCTTCTTTGGAATGGGGATGTTTCGGTTCAAAGACACTCGGGAGCGGCGTCTTCTGATTTCGGAGCTCGTCTGTAGTCCGACGGATCGAGACGCCTCTTCGGCACTGCCCTTAACCGTAGTCCCAACCGAAGCGCCACTAGACGAGGCAGCCACCCCGCTTTGAGCATCGGCCGAGCTCCGCCTAACGACAGGCGAACGAGTCGAGAGCTCGTAAAAAGCGATTCCCCTTTCACTCTCTTCGCACGTACACGACGTACTCCGAACGTTGACTCTTGCCGGCTGAGGCTTGAGTCGAGCTACTTCCTCCTCAAGCTCGACAATTCGATCCATCAAAGAGTCATCTTTCACAGATATCTCAACGCGAGGAAGCCGAGCAGAGCCTTCAGCACCGGAGCTACCGGCTATGATTCGACGAAGGTGGGTCACTTCGATACTTCTGTCGACTGTAACCCTCCTCAACTCGTCGACCGTCGCCTTCAACTCGTCGCGCTCGGCCATCAACTTATCCACTGCCAAGGTTAACGCATTTTTCTCCGTCAAGAATTCTGCCTCAGCTATCTTCAAATCTTGAACTTCCACCACATGGTCACCTTCCGCTCGAGTGACGTCGAACAGTGCCTTTCGGAGCAACTCCACCTCGCCTTCAAGATGATCTTCGCGAGATCGCTTCCGCAGTTGTTTTAGCTCGGAGAGATAGCCTCTCGCCATGGCTTTGACCTCCGATAGATCTAACATGATTTTGAAGAGGTACTCTCAGCTGCTAGAAAGTGCCCGCTTTGCTGCTTTCAATTCAGTACGAAGGCGAGAAACCTTAGCCGCTGCACTCGACTCGACCTGAAAAGTGGAGGAATATCAAAAGAAGTCTTCAACACTTGGGATTCCCACTTGAGCAAAAAGAGTCGAACACTTTGCGAAATCTCGAAACATTTGGCCAAAATGTCAAAAAGGAAGTCGTTTCATTAAAAATCCAAAATTTACACAAAAGCAGTGGCCAATCCGCAGTTAGGCGTTACAAAACAAAAAAAAAAGAAGAAAATGAGAAGAGGCGACTAAGTCAGGGGTCAACCTCATGAGCTCGTTCCGAAGTGTCATCGCTCGGCACGGGGACTATCGCGCCCTCGGCGCCCCCCTCCCCCCGTCCTCGGCGTCTTTTCCCTTCTGCCCGGGAGCGAGCTCGGCCAAAGGTAGTTCTTCCTCACCCTCTTTGGGGTTATAGAAGTAGTAGGAGGAGCTGTCGAACCCGGGGATGCAAGCGGCGACATGCTTTAGCGCTCGGGCGTACGCCTCCTCCATGTTTGTCAACATGTGAGCCTCGGCCTCGTCCCGAACCGCCTGCTCCGCGGCCGCCACCTTCAACGCGTGGTTGCTCAGAGCTTCCTCCGACGCCCTCAATGCCTTGGACAGCTCCTCTTCAAGGCGAGCCATCTCCTTTTCCAAAGTCTCGACCTTGGAAGCCTCGGCGGCCGAGCGCTTCAGCGCCTCGGCAAGCTTAGCCTCAAGGTCGGCAACTTCGGCCGCGGGCGAAGCAGAAAGCACCTGCTAGGCCTCCAGCCATTTGACCGCCTTGGCACGCTCCGATTGCTCCCGATCGTTTAGAACGGTCATCTCCTTCTCCTTGCTTGCAAACTCCTCGAGCAAGTGGTTGAAGTGGCATAGGGTCTGCAAGCGGCACAACAAAAAACTATTAGGCCCGAGCGAAAAAACTCAGAATACTTGTTGAGAAAACTTCTGATACTCACCGACATGGTGTTTCGAGCTATCTGCATGGCATCATCGCCCACGGAACTCGCCTTCAGCACCGCTCGGTCTTTAGGGGTCGGCAAGTGCTTCACCGCCTGCATACAAATGCCCCCGTCACCAAGAAAGCCGTCCACTTTCATCACCCGCCAGTCGAGGACGAAGAGGCGCTTGTGCTCCTCGGTAAGTATCTTCTCGGCCTCGGCAGTAAGAGGGGGGACCTCAAGAGCTAAGGCCGCACCCACATTGAACGCCCCGCTCGACGACCCGGGCGCTTCGACCTGAGTAACTTGGGCCGGTGCCTCCGAAGGTGCCTCAACCACCGGCTGCACGACGGTTGGTGATGTCGAGGGGGCCTTTGCAGCTCGGCCACCCTGAGGCCCGGCCACAGTCCTCTTCCTTTTTTTTGACTCCTGCTCCTTCGCAGCCCGAGCCTTAGCCATCAGTCCTTTGTAATCCATACCGGAGGCCTCTGAAAGAACCTAACAAAAGGAGTTAGAAAATTTTAGCCAAAAGATAAAGCTGAAGCAAGAGAAGAAGAGAAAAGCGTACTAGGGTCAATCGGACTGAGACCCCCACGAAACAAGACCTCCTCGGTGATGTCCTTCCAACTAAGGGTCGGGAGACCGAGGAGCTTCTCCACCACCTCCTCCTCTTCTTTAGTAAGCACGGGCTCCTTCTTCGCCCACTTCGAAACACCGATCTTCCACTTCGTCTGAAAGACCCACGGCTCGGGAGCACGAATGAGGAAATACTTCTATTTCCAGTGCTTGATCGAGTCTGAGTTCTCGATCAGTTTCACGCCCTTCCTCGGCAACAGATAGTACCTCTCCTCCATCTTTCTCATCTGGCAGATGCGGTAGAGGCTCCGAAGTATGACCATCTCCGGTTGCACACCGATCTCTTGGCACTGAAGGACGAAGGCGATCACGTGTCACCACATGTTCGGCATAAACTGAGCGGGACTCAGGCCGAACCACCGCAGCACCTCGTTTACGAAAGGGTGCAGTGGCAGCCGGAGTCCGGCGTTCAGTGCGTCATACGGGAAGACGCAAGTATCGGTCGAAGTAGGTGTGCACGCTCGGACGCCGGGGCCGGGGAGTAGAAGAACGTATTCTTTGGGGATCCAGAACCCACTCTTAATCCGATGCAGGTCTGCCCACCTCGGAAGGGTCCCTCGGATCATTCTCCTCGTATGATGGGGCCGTGCCCTGCGTCACCTTCTCTAACAAGTCTTCAGGGTAACTCCGCACACCCTCGACGCTGGATAAGGTGGATGGGTGCCGACCCAATTCTCCCGCCGTCTTCGGATGCTCGACTATTGTCGTCACCCCGATCGGCTCGGCAATCTCCTTCCCCTTGTTGGACCTAACCATCGCCGCTCGGCTAACGTCTGGGTCCGAGGTGGGGGTCTCATCCTCAGAAGAAAACTTAGCCCTTTTCTAGGGATAAGGCGAGACACTAACCTTGAAGTGACGTGAGTAGCCGGAAAAGATCGCCGGAATCTGAGAACGCCTTGTCCCGACAGCTAGTACGCCACCCGAGAGCGAAAACTCCGCTAGTAGAAAGTAAAAGTGAAAGTAAAAATGAAAAGTGAAGAATAAGGTAAAGTGAGAGGGGGGTGAAGACTTATAGTAAAAGAAACGACTCTTGGGCTTTGCAATGTAAAGACACGACTTTTGGGCCTCCCCTCAAGGCGTTATAAAAGCCCAAACGACTAAGTGGCGAAGAGTGGCTACCGTTCACGAGGAGTCACGGCGGTTCGGTATGAGCCGCTCCATCTTGGCACTTCAAGCCCCAAAGCACCGAGCGACAAGCGATCCGAGCTGATCACACACAAAAGAGGCTCGGAAACCGAGCAACTGCCAATCCGAGCTGCGAATTGGAGAAAAACGACTTTCTCCCCAAAATTCGTGCAAGATCTCGATCAGACGGCTCAGATCGTGCCACCTCCACAAAACGACAAGATAGTGTTTTCTCGAGAACTGAGCCTACCTTGATATCCGCACCATGATCCGATGGCCCAGATCGCTCCACGTCCCTCGGAACCAAAGCACCGAGCGACAAGCGATCCGAGCTGATCACACACAGAAGAGGCTCGGAAACCGAGCAACTGCCAATCCGAGCTGTGAATTGGAGAAAAACGACTTTCTCCCCAAAATTCGTGCAAGATTTCGATCAGATGGCTCAGATCGTGCCACCTCCACAAAATGACAAGATAGTGTTTTCTCGAGAACTGAGCCTATCTTGAGATCCGTGCCATGATTCGATGGCCCAGATCGCTCCACGTCCCTCGGAACCAAAGCACCTAGCGACAAGCGATCCGAGCTGATCACACACAGAAGAGGCTCGAAAATCGAGCAACTGCCAATCCGAGCTGCGAATTGGAGAAAAACGACTTTCTCCCCAAAATTCGTGCAAGATCTCGATCAGACGGCTTAGATCGTGCCACCTCCACAAAACGACAAGATAGTATTTTCTCGAGAACTGAGCCTACCTTGAGATCCGTGCCATGATCCGATGGCCCAGATCGCTCCACGTCCCTCGGAACCAAAGCACCTAGCAACAAGCGATCCGAGCTGATCACACACAGAAGAGGCTCGGAAACCGAGCAACTGCCAATCCGAGCTGCGAATTGGAGAAAAACGACTTTCTCCTCAAAATTTGTGCAAGATCTCGATCAGACGGCTCAGATCGTGCCACCTCCACAAAACGACAAGATAGTGTTTTCTCGAGAATTGAGCCTACCTTGAGATCCACGCCATGATCCGATGGCCCAGATCGCTCTACGTCCCTCGGAACCAAAGCACCAAGCGACAAGCGATCCGAGCTGATCACACATAGAAGAGACTCGGAAACCGAGCAACTGCCAATCCGAGCTGCGAATTGGAGAAAAACGACTTTCTCTCCAAATTTCGTGCAAGATCTCGATCAGACGGCTCAGATCATGCCACCTCCACAAAATGACAAGATAGTGTTTTCTCTAGATCTGAGCCGACCTCGAGATCTGCGCCGTAATCCAACGGCCCAGATTGCTCCACGTCCCTTGGAGCAAATTTCCGAGCGACGAGCAATCCGAGCTGAGAAAGTAGCTCGGGGTCCTAACCCGACCGACCAGGATTCCGAGCAACTCGCAATATAGGAGAGAACAGAGTTACGTCGCTCAGAATCCGAGCAGATGGCAATCCGAGCTGCACATTTGAAGAAAATGCAATCAAGCAACTCCAACCATTGGATCGTTGCGAAAATCGTGCCAAAATGATGAACGGCTCAGATCGTGCCACGCCCACAAAACAACAAGATAGTGTTTTCTCGAGAACTGCGCCTACCTCGAGATCCGCACCATGATCCAACTGCTCAGATCACCCCACGTCGCTCGGAATCAGCGATCCGAGCGACCGGTGATTCGAGCTGTTCACACGGAGAAATGTCGCCGAGCTACATCGCTCAGAATCCGAGCAACCAGCCATCCGAGCTGCTCACACGGAGAAAATGTTGCCGAACGAGTCCAGCCATCCGATCTTTCAGAAAATCACGCTCAACGCTGATGAAGGGTTCAGATTGCGCCACGTCATCATTCGGTATTAAAAATAGATTTTTATTTATTAAAATCGATTTATTTATTTAAAAATTGCGAAAAAGTGATTAAAAAATCGGGAAAATTAATTAAAAATTCTAAAAAATAATTACAAATCCAGGGAAACATTTTCGAGCCCCTGAGTAAACAATTATTGCTTAGAATAATTGATTAAGACTCCCGAACGACAAATCAACACTTCGCAAAATTAAGTAAAGAGACCGAAAAATAAATAAAAATTGAGAAAAATCACCAAAAGGGCTCAGGAATGACCCTGAGCGCACAACTAATCCGAAAAATCACCATACTGCCTCATGTGAAGATTGGACACCTCTCATCTGGACTCCGATACAACTCCGCAAGCCATTAAAACAGTAAAACTACTCCTCAAAGGCTGACCAAACTCAGTCTTCGGGAATGGGGGGCTCGTGATATGGCTAAAAATGGGATTAAATCGGAACTGTCCAAATCAGGCGTGAATCTCAAAGTTTAGGAGTAAAATGGTAATTTCACCTACAAACGGGTCTGAAGTGGGTACTGGGTCTTCTTACCGAAAGTCTAGTAACCCACAAACGGATCCATCCTGACTGGGTGCGGGTTCCAACCCGCAGCAAATCCGGTCCGGCAGGATAGAATTAGGGTTTTTGATTAATCCTAATCAACAGCCCTGATTCGCATCTATCCTTTCACTGAGAATTAGGAATTACATTCCTTATCTAGTCATAGGGATTACATTCCTAATCTGATCCCAAAGGCAGCTATAAATACCCCCATCCACCACCGTTAAGAGGTAATCAATCTTTTGCCAATTTACGCTCTTTCATAATCTTCTCTGATTACTGACTTGAGCGTCGGAGGGTGCGTCGCCGGGATCAACCCCGGTGTCTCGCACTTTTTGCAGGTGAAGGCGGGAGTCAATGGTCAAACTCCGGCAGAAAAGGTTTTAGGTTTGCTATTCAAGTTTTTCAAGAATCCACAAATACTATCTGTTCACCCCCACACCAGATTTAGCGGTAACATTTAGCATGCACATATTCTAAAAAATAAATAGAATTGGTTAAAGTTGTTACCCACTTAATTGTTTCTGAATTTCGGTTGCTTCTACGATGACTACGGCACCACGGACAGCAACCACGATGACGATAAGGGTACTACGGACTACAATTGTTCGCCGAGTTCGAAAAGAGTAAAAAGAATTAGAATTGTGTGTGTGTGTGTGTGTGTGTGTGTGTGTGTGTGTGTGTGTGTCTATATATATATATATATATATATATATATATATATATATATATATATATATATATATATATATATATATATATATATATATATATATATATATATATAAAGAAATATTCCTTCGTTGTGCACTAGGCATCCGTGTGCACTCGTGAGCACTCAGCCTTCCCACCTTCGTATCGAAGATCCGAACCGTTCACATTGATCTACACGTCTAAATTAGTCTAATTATGTAAAATCAAATTATTTGAAATTTATTTGCCCATCCATCATGTAACTATTAAAAACAAGGGCTTTTAACATGCATACCCCTAACAAATATGATAATATGATATATACCCTTCAGAAATGCGTATTTTTATATATGTCCCTAACAATTTGGACTTTATTTCATACTTACCCCTATGTTAGATATTACTAAGTTAACCATGATTTTACCCTTACGAGACAAATAGAAATCAAATTAAAAGATCAAATGAGAAAAGATTTAATAGTTTTAAGGAAAACAAATGAGGAACCTTATAATCTATCATTAAAAAATAAGTTTGATGACAAATTTGGAGATGTAACGTGAGGAAGAATATGTAGTTCTCAAATATGTATTGTTAGTTTATCCATTTCTTGAAAAAAAATACAGAGATTTTTAGAAGAGTTAATGAGTCTCGGTTGGATTAACAATTGCCTGGATTTACAAGGATGAAGAAGATAAAGTTTGAATGATAAAGAATAGAATATTTCAGTCATTTTTTTATCAAGTCCATTAAAAAAATTGAAAATTCTCCATCATTTTTAATTTTTTTTAACTAAAAAGGTAATTAAGAAAAGTGACATATATTGTTGAGGACAAATGTAAAGAGACATATTTGTGAGGGGCATACATGATATTCAAGTATTTGTTAGGGACATACATGTTAAAAACCCTAAAAACAACGATTTTCAGCCATATAATTTTGTAACACTTCAATGGATGGGCAAATAAATTTTAAATGATTTGATTTTACATATTTAAACTAATTTATATATGTAGATCAATGTGAACGATTTGGATCGTCGGTGCGAAGGTGGGAAGGCCAAGTGCACAAAGAGGCCTAGTGCACAACAGAACATTACTCTATATACTAGTGCACGACGGAACATTACTCTATATATATATATTAATATATATGTATATAGAGTAATGTTCCGTCGTGCACTAGTCCTCCGTGTGCGCTCGGTCTTCCCGCCTTCGTATCAGCGATCCGAACCATTCACATTGATCTACACATATAAATTAGTTTAAATATGTAAAATCAAATCATTTGAAATTCATTTTCCTATCCATCATGTGACTATAAAAAACAATAATTTTCAGCCATACAATTTTGTAACACTTTAATAGATGGGCAAATGAATTTCAAATGATTTGGTTTTACATATTTAGACTAATTTATATGTGTAGATCAATATAAACAATTTGGATCATTGATACGAAGGCAGGAAGGCCGAGTGCACACGAGTACACACGGAGGGCTAGTGCACAACGGAACAATTCTATATATATATATATATATATATAGACAAATGTTTCGTTGTGCACTAGGCCTCCATGTGCACTCGTGTGCACCCAGTCTTCTGCCTTCGTATCGATGATCCGAACCGTTCACATTGATCTACACATATAAATTAAGCTAAATATGTAAATCCAAATTATTTAAAATTTATTTGCCCATCCATAATGTGACTATAAAAAACAACGATTTCCAGCCATACAATTTTGTAACACTTCAATGGATGGGCAAATAAATTTCAAATGATTTGATTTTTACATATTTAGACTAATTTAGATGTGTAGATCAATGTGAATGGTTCAGATCACCGATAGGAAGGCGGGAAGGCCGGGTGCACACAGAGACCTAGTGCACAACGAAACATTACTCTCTCTCTCTCTCTCTCTCTCTCTATATATATATATATATATATATATATATATATATATATATACAAAGTGAGAGACAGTGAGAGGGATTGGTTGTGGGTTTCAATGGAGGCTCGGTGAGCTTTGGAGCTCGGGGTGACGGTGATGGACCTTCGGGTGTTGGTTGACGACAAGGTGGTGGCGTCAACGAAAGGAGAGGGTGGAGGTGAAAGGCAGGCGAGTGAGGGTGGAGCTTGGAGGGTGAAAGGGTGGTCGGGATGGACAGGGTGAAGGAGGAAGAGGCAACCGGTGGTCGAGAAGGATGTTCTGGGAAGGTGGTGGCAGCGAGGAAAAGGAGGTGATCGGTGGTGGTGGTGCTAGACGACTGCCAGAGGAGAGAGCGGTCAGGGTTAGAGGCAGTGAGCGGCGGGAGGCTATGGTGATGCAGGGGAGCTCAGAGGTTGATGGTGAGGGTGGAGCTGGTCGTCAGTGCTCGGAGGTGGAGTTGCGAGTGGGGGAGTGTGGTGGAGGTCGGGGGCAGTGGTGTGCGATGACGGCGAGGTGGAGAGCAGCGGGGAGAGGTGGTGATGAAGATGGAAATGGAGCTCGGGGTGCGATGGTGGGGATGAGGAGAATGAGGAGCTTGGGTGTTGGTTGCGGTGGTGGTAGCTGGCAATGGTGGCGAGCGGCAGTGAAGGTGACGATGAGGAGAAAGTGAAGTGGAAGTGGTTCGGTGGCTGTCGGGGTGAGAGAAGATGAGGGTGGAGGTGGGTTTCGGTGATGGTGGCAGCAGGTGGTGGCGTGAGGCATGGGGTGGAGGGTGGAGCTGGTCGACGATGATGGAGGTTGTGGAGAAGGAGATGGCTATGGTTGCGGTGGCAAGAGTGGGTTCAGAGAAGCAAAGAAGAAGAAGAAGAAGAAGATAGTGATAGGGTTGAATGTGTCAATCTATATAATATATATATCTACATAGCCTAACTCTTACTCCTCCTCCCTATATATATAGCTTTGTATGGCAGGAAATGCAGAACGCCAGTTTATTGGTTTGAAGTTGGGGAACGGTAGATGTTTGGGCCTAAGATTGTGCAGCAGACCTCTGAAATGATTGATCTGATCAGGAAGAGGTTGGTGGATGCTCAGAGTAGGTAGAAGAGCTATGCAGACAACCGGAGGAGGGACCTTGAGTTTGAGGTTGGTGACTTTGTCTTTCTGAAAGTATCACCCAGTAAAGGCGTAATCCGATTTGACAAGATATATATATTATATAGATAGGTTTAGTAGGTAATAGGGTGTGGCTGTAATTATATATAATTTATATATAAATAGATATAGAGAGGTGGAGGGATAATAGGGTGTAGGAGGAGATGGTTAATGTTGTAAAAAGAAGTTAGGGGGTTGGGGTGGATTTATGTAAGGTGAGAAGAAAAATGTAGGGAATAAGAGGGATGACTGAATGTGAGACGAGAAGGAGGACAGGAAAGTGAACATGATTATGAGTTATTAATGTCGTAAAATATGGTTGGGGAATTGGGTTTGCTGTTGGGATTAGAGTATTAAATTAGGATTAGGGGTATGATTATGATTAATTAAGGTTAAAGTTTGAATTAAACTCAAATTGACTAATCGAAAAAATTTGGAATGGATCAGAAATTATTCAGGTTGGGTTTAAAAGAACGAAACGAATTTATAAGATATCGAAATACAAGAACGTAAAATATTTATATTGATAATATACAAAACACATGGGTATAACACGTGTGAGGCAAAATTGTCATAACTCAATTTTACGGGATGTTACAATTAATTAGGGATGTTGAAGAATCTCTCTCTTCCCAATGTGGATGACTATGACTGAGTGTCAAAAATAAAACATTAGAGTTAAGGAGGAAGGGTAAATTTCACTAAACTGTACCCATGTTTGACCAATTTGCAGATAACTGTATCCATATCTTTTTTGTGTGTGTGATTTGGTGTACTCCGTTCATTTTTTTAGCGTGGATCACCCTACTCTGTCAAAAATTAACAACACATGCTATCACGTGATCATTTTTGGGTATTTTTGGGCTGTTATCATCCCAAAATACCCCTACTGTTTAAGGTTTTGTGGATGTTGGATAATGCTTCTTGGCCATGGATGTTATCCAATGGTCAAAGATTTTATATATATATATATATATATATATACTAGGTATGCCCGTGGGCACGTGCCTACGGCACGTATTCGGTAGATACTAGGTATGCCCGTGGGCACGTGCCTACGGCACGTATTCGGAACGATACAACATATAAAAAATCGTGTAAACAGTAAGGGATGATTTATATAGATATTTATTTGCTAGTAAACATTGATGTATTGATGTACTTTGAAGTAGGATTATGAAGTGACCTTGATGTTTATTGGTTTGTATATTTCATGGTTATTTGTCAGCAGCTCGGGATTCAAAAATAGTACTGTGAATCTGCAACTGTAGTGAATTGGAAATTCCTTGCTATGTGTGACTTGAGCATAAGAGATTTCTTTTTTGATTTGGAGTCTAACATAAGTAGCAATTCATTTTCTAATTGCATGAGTTACGGTTAACGCCTCAAACTGCATGAGTTAGTTCCCCCTTATTTGTTTTTTATGTAGTTAACCATGTATAAATTTAAAAGAGAAAATTTATTGTGATGTATACGTGAAGTAAAATTGCAACAAAGCAGATCAAGATACAATTTTGCAGCTACAAAAACCTGAAATACAGGGATTAAGCATGGATTTGTCCATAAAAGCACAATCAAGCGAGTCAATTAAAGAATTTGCAACGATCTTTCAAAACAGCAAATGCCCAAATATTCAAAAAAAAAAAGCATAATCCGAAGTTGCATAATAAAAAAAGCATTCTAATCAAAATTAACTCAGTGAAGCATTCAAATTTAAAACAATTACTCAGTGAAGTATACTACAATCAAATCAAATATGGTAATTCAAAAACAATTAAATGAAAGTGAATGTTATTGAGTTATGAAAGCATAATCCGAAAAAAACATAATTAAAAATTTGAAATAATAAAAAAAGTATAATCCGAAATTGCATTACAAAAAAAAACATTCACTATTTTTTGTTATTGACATACCTGGGTGAAAAAAGAAGAAGAAAGAAAGACAGAATTATGAAAAAGGAGAAAAGAAGGGAAAGAGAGAGAGAGAGAGAGAGAGAGAGAGAGAGAGAGAGAGAGTAATAAATGATGAAGTTGTTTTGTTTTGGGGAGAAAATTTTGAATTGGGGGGGGGGGGGACATTTGGGAGGGAAAATGTCTTTTTAGAGCAAAAATCTAGACCGTTGATTTTCCTCCAAATGAATGAGAGCCACTAAATAGTTTTCTTTGTGTTTTATTATATAGATATATAATGCCGAGTTGACAATACCGAGTTGACCTTTTTTTTAAGTTTTAACAATAGCAGGGTTTTTCTTCCAAAATAATACAATAAAACAAGAGTAATGCTTCACCTACTACCAAATCTACTACATTTTCCTTTACTACCTTAAGTGATACTATTAGTGGAGGTTATTGTAGAGTATGTGGTATAAATATCTAATAATAGTGTGCCACCTAAGGTGGTAAATGAAAATGTAGTAGATTTAGTAGTAGGTGTAGCATTACTCATAAAACAAATAGAAAAGAAAAAGAAGAATGGATCTCAGACCGGAGGTTTCCGATGGCAGTGGCAACGACGACAACCACATTCTTCTCCTTCTCTAATGACAGTGCATCCTCCTCATTCTCCTTAGCATCACCATAAATTTCCAATTGAAATAGGATTTGGACACTGGATGGGTTTTAAGGTTCAAAATCAAAAACAAAATTTGAGTTTTATTATCTCTCTTGATCTCTAGATCGGAATAATCAACAAAGTATATTAAATTTGTTACTGAATCATCTCTCTCTTTTTGCCTGATTTTTAAAGTTTAAAATTTGTTTTTCTTTGTATGCTTTGGAGAAAGTTTTGAAATTAATATTCTATGGGTTTCTTTGGTTATTGTCAAAGATGGAGAAGTTGGGGTTGTGAAAGAGGATGGTGGAAGGTCGAGTCGGAGAAGATGGAAGGAGGTCGTCATGGGTAAGGGTGGGCATCGGTCGGTATCTGACCTAATATGGACCATCCAGAACCGATCTAAAGAAGATCAGTTTTTTAATTTTCTCATCCGCAACCAATTTGAACCTTAATTGAATCGGTTTCCATCCAAGCCGATTAAGCTCAGTTTGGATTGGATTGGATGGTCGGTTTGGCATGTTACTTTTACCTTCAACATCATTCATAATTTTGTTGAAATTTAAAAGATCAACTTCAATCAAACTTAAGAAACAACCTGCTATTTGTTATTGAGAAATGAATTTAAAATGAAGATTCATAAAACCACAAGTTGTTAATGAATTTTGCATTAATTGTTTGAGATGATGACAATTATATGAGTAAGATAAACTGCTTTTTCACTTGCATACTTCTGTAATCTTAGTTTATCATCATAAAAGAAACATCAATAACTATAGCTAATTGAATTTCAGGTACAATAAAAAAAAGATTTAGAAAATAATTTATGCTTGACTTGATTAAAATAACTACAAAATATTACATCAACTTCATGATTCTATTAAGCTGGACCACACTGTGTGTAACACCCTGTGTTAAAAAAATATAATATATATATATATATATATATATATATATATATATATATATATATATATATACTTTGGTAAAGTTGGCTGGTTGTATAAATATTTGCATGATGGCTTAATGGTAAAATGTTGTGATATGAATGGAGGTGGGGGCCCACGATGTGTAAAAAAACAGCAAAAGCTTGCTTGGCTGCATGCTTTGGCTGTGGTTGACTTTGTCAAAGGATATGATGACGTGGCAGCTCATCAGGGGGCCCACCTTTGGTTGTGAGAAAAAAAAACCGGGAGAATGTAATGAAATGGTCCCATATCGGATTTGAAAAGGTATAATAATATATAAATAGCCTATGATCAAGAGTCACCTAATCGGTTAACCACCTTTTGAGAGGAGTCTCTGGTGGGCAGTTGTACTACATAGTATCTAATTTGTCTTATAAATTGTATAAATTATCTGAGCTAGCTCAATTAAATCCGGGATTATGATTGATCGGGCGGTGGATTAAAAAAAAGCAAAAGCTTGCTTGGCTGCATGCTTTGGCTGTGGTTGACTTCGTCAAAGGATATGATGACGTGGCAGCTCATCAGGGGGGCCCACATTCGGTTGTGAGAAAAAAAAGGGAGAATATAATGAAATGGTCCCATATCTGATTTGAAAAGGAATATAATAATATATAAATATAATAGCCTATGATCAAGAGTTACCTAATCGGTTAACCACCTTTTGAGAGGCAGCATGTGGTGGGCAGTTGTACTACATAGTATCTAATTTGTCGTATAAATTGTATAAATTGTCTGAGCTAGGGGCAGAAGCGTTATACTATAAATCAAGCATTTATCAACAAAAGAACACACATGATTATGGAGAATCATAATATAAGTAGAACAACTGCTCGATTTGTATTAAAGAAATTGAAGAAGACTGTTTGTATTTTTAAGAAAATGAGAAATGACTATTTGTATATTCAAGAAATTAAAGGAGAACTAGATTTTTTATGGACTTATGTATAGAGGTACGGTCGGTTCAGTTTTATCGGTTATTTGAAAATCCCAACCAACAACCGAACCGATCCAGTTGGTTATTGAAGATTAAAAACCGAGCCAACCCAAACCCCCAATTGGTTCGGTTAAAAACAGGTCGGTTCGGGTTGGGTTTGTTTGGATTGGTCGGTTCGGATAATAGTTGTCCACCCCTAATCATGGGAGAGGAATGGGATGGGGTGGAGGGAGATGAAGTGATGATACGGGAGGGGGGGGGGGGGGGGGGAGAGAGAGAGAGAGGATTTAGTGGTGAGAAATGAGAATGATGAAGATGGTAATTTTGAACTTATAACCATTTAATTGTTAACATTCTTTTTTAAATTCAATTTTTTCTAGCTGGACAATTCTCGGTTTAAAAATAACTAAGTTTCAATTCTGCATATGAAAGCAATTTTCCTTACCATACGTAGGGTATAATGGTCAACCGTGGACTGGGAATGTTTGCTGGAGGCGCTCAGAAGGAGAGGTTTCGGAGACAAATGGATAAGATGGATCAAACAATGTCTGCATTCTAGTAAAACGGCAATCTCGGTGAATGGGAGATCCGGTCCATCGTTTCCTTGCAAGAAGGGACTCCGGCAGGGAGATCCGCTATCCCCACTGTTATTTACTATTGTTGCGGATGTGCTTAGAGGAATGATGGAAAACTGTCACAGAAAAGGGTGGATAAAGCCTGTGGCCAGCAGCCCCACTAAACAAGGATGCACGATTCTACAATATGCTGATGACACCCTACTCTTTGGAAATGGCTCTATTTCTGAAACAATCTGCTTTAAAGGGGTCCTTTATTGTTTTGAGGCCTGGTCAGGCCTTAGGATTAACTTCCACAAGAGCGCGTTGATCCCAATCACTCTATCAGAAGCAGAAGCACGGGAGCATGCCACCATTCTAAACTGCGCAACGGAGGAGTTCCCGATCAAATATTTAGGGCTCCCGCTCAAACCAGGGAGACTCTCTAAGGCTGACTGGTTGCCCATTATAGACAGGGTGGAAGACAGACTGTCTGGGTGGAAGGGCAAAGCGCTCTCGCTCGGGGGAAGAGTGGTACTCATCAACTCAGTGCTTTCCAACCTGCCCATTTACTACATGTCGTTTTTTGAACTCCCAAAGTGGGTGATCCAAAGGATTGACCGAATCCGAAAAAGATTCCTTTGGAAAGGGGCGGATTCAAATAAGGGAGGCTACCACCTTATTAAATGGAATATCGCCTGCATGAAGAAGAGACACGGAGGGCTAGGTATCATTGACCTTAGAGATATGAATCTGGCTCTCCTTGGCAAATGGTGGTGGAAAGTGTTTCACCACTGTGGGGAAGGATGACAGGAATTTATTCAACCCTACCTCCGAGGAAAAGGGACGAGAAGTTTAGGCTTCCGAGTGGGTTCTAAGACCTCCCGCTTCTGGAAAGGAATCACAAAAGCCAGTGGACCGTTCAACTCAGCAGTAACCTCTATTATTGGCAATGGACGGTTCACCAGGTTCTGGTGGGACAAATGGTGTGGTCCACTAGCTCTTAAGGACAATTTCCCAGAGCTGTATGAAAAAACGAATCGACCGAATATGTCGGTGGCAGAAGCCTGGAAAAGAGGGACTTGGAGACCGTCGCTCCAAGGAATGCTTTCACCAGGTCTGCGTCAGCAACTGCGTGAATTACAGACGAGAATTACCCAATCTGGGGTGCTGTGTGCCCAAGGTCCAGACCAGTTGCGTTGGGGACTCGAGAAGAAGGGAGTGTTCTCGGTTAGATCCCTTTACCACCGAATTCACTATCGGGGATGCAGACCCAGCTGGGCAACGGTGTTATGGAAGGCAAAAACACCTCTTAAAGTCAGAGTCTTCCTCTGGCTTGTGCTCAACAATGCTATTCTCACCAGAGAGAACCTAGCCAAGAGGCAACCTCACATTGCGACCGACTGTGGATTCTGCAACACACATACGGAAGATCTGAACCACTTGTTTATTCACTGCACAAGAAGCAAGGCCGTCATGACAGAAGTTCTAAGAGCCTTAGGTACAAATGACTACCCAAGAGAGTATGAGGAACTTTGGGTTGGCCCTAGATTTGCATCGACCCGACACGACATGAAGGAGGCATGGTACATTGCCATTGCGGCAACCATATGGGTGTTATGGCTAGATAGAAACAATTTTTATTTCCGTGCTTCTTGTAATTCTATTTCTGGTAACCTCACTCTCATCATGCATCTGATTTCCTTTTGGGCTACAGCTGCTGCTTCAGGAGCGAGAGGGAGGATTGCACAGGTCTTCCAGGTGGAAGAATTTGACGATGAGGAGATAGAGTTCGGGCCGACTTTGGATTGAGGAGTGCACCAGTCTTACATCCCAGTTGCGTCAGTGGCACTCTCTGTGTCTATTTATGTTGTTTCATTTCTTTATGCTTTGGTTATCTGAGGTTTAGATGTTGAAACCCACCCCCCAGGGCTCTGTTGGGAGTTTATGTTTTATTTCCTGTTGTTTGTGGTTTAGACGATGAAACCCACCCCCCAGGGTTCTGTTGGGGGTTTATGTTTTATTTCCTGCACTGTACTTTTGTATTCTCCCGGTTCTGCGGGGTTGTTTATTAATTTCTTATTAATGAAACATGGTGGCGTTATTCCACCTTTTAACTCAAAAAAAAAAACTTTACGTATATAATATATCCATCCGCAAAATAAAGATGTGGGTATGGCTATATGCAAATTGATGAAATGGGTATAGTTTAGTGATATTTACCAAAGGTGGAATCGTGTGTGATCCAACTCGAGTTCAGCCCATCATCTTAGTGAATTTGGGCCCAATCCCCCAAAATTTTGGGCTTGGATCTTTAAAAAAATATTATAAGTGTCTCAAAACTCAATAAGCTTCCACCAATCGATAATCAGTCCCCACTGATTTTTTTTTTATTTTTATGGATGACCCAAACACCTCCCATAATTACCCAGCCATATATTCAGAGGTGAAAGCAGAACAATTTTGTCAAGGGAACCGAGGAAAAATTATATAGCTATATATAGATATGTAGGGACTTTTTCATAATTTTCAGGGGGCCAAATTATAAAACTTAAAAGTGTGTTTTTGGATTTTTTAATAATCCCAGGGTGGTTTTCGAAATTTTGAGGGGCCCGGGCCTCCACACATAGCTCCGCCCCTGCATATATTAATTAAGAATATGGTACAAACGAAATTCGTAAGTAGCTTCTTATTCACCAATGAAGAGAGACTTAACAATGAACCTGTTCTCCACTAAATTGGTTAAGACTTGTTGCCGGAAAATAAAAAACCACCTAACTAACTAATCAGGGCCGGCCCCCACCTTGAGGCCGGTGAGATGGCCGCCGCAGACCTCCGATTTTTTTGCAATTTTAGGGGTCCCCAAATTTATATTCACCTTATAAATATAGGCACATATTTTGCACTCAAAAATATATATTATTATTAGGGGTCCCAAAATTAATTATTTGGGTCTTTCGCCTCGGGTCCGGGAACTCAGTGCCGGCCCTGTACCTAACTAAGCTAAACTATACAGAATCAAGGTGGATTTTGAAGGATCAGACCTAAATATGAGTAATTTGCATCCAACAAGAATACAGTTTACTGTTTGTTTTTGTTACTATTCGGTTAACACAAGATAGAACCCTACTTCCACTTTGATCCTACTTTGATTTGCCTGTTCCAAACATCCCGTTCAAAAATAACCTTATATTAAGAGATAAGATCAAGAAGATACAACAGTTGAGTACTCCCAGTCTTCTTATATTTAACCTCCTTTACAATGAGTTCTCACTTTCTCACTTCTCTCACTCTCACCTCACTCCTCTTCCCTTCTCTTCTCTTGGGATCTCATTTTCATGCATGCAAATGCAACTCTAGTGGAAGCAGAGTAGTAGTGACACCTTAAAAACCCTAACAATGGTTCAGAAGATGATTAAGCCTACGGCTACTCTGTTACCCACCACGCATAGGTCGCGCGCTAGAACCCGAGCTAGGAGGAGGTCTTACTTGAGTACATGGCAGGCATTGCTCTTTGTTTCGAGCTTTGTCGTAGCTGCTGTTCTGCTCTCCACTGGCATGATCCACATTCACTTGTCAACAGGTTGTTCTTTACTGGTCGGTTCGAATATTATTATTAGTTGTCATTTGGTTTGTATCTGATTTGATTTTTTAATTTTTATTTTGGTTTCAGTTGGACGTAGATCTTTTCATAGTGTTATGCGCAATGAAATTCCACGACCACCACTGATCCATACTAGAGAAATCGATCACATTCATGTGATCGATGAGGACGAGACCGAGAACAATGAAGATCATGACTTCTTTCATCACCATGCTCCTACTCGGCCTTCCAATGTAGTCTCTGTGCAGCACCCGTGCGCTGGTTTCAAGCTGCCTCCTCCTCCACCTGCTACCGGGAAGAAACTAGGACCTCGGCGTAAGCTTGTGACTTGTTTGAATAGTCTCATTTTGTAATTCTATATCTTCAAATCACTTATTTATATTTTTCGGGTTTTTAGCTTGTAATGTCTGCTATGTGAGTGTCGATGATGCAATAAAATCCATGCCAACTTTGCCATCACAGTCACCAATCTTGGAGAACTTGACATACTATTATGCAAAGAAACTTCCTATGGAGAAAGAATTGGCAAATGGGGTTAAACTAGTAGGATCTGACTTTGGTGGATATCATTCTCTGTTACATAGAAATGTATCATTCGATATTCAGAAATCAATGATTGTGCCTTGTGGGTAAGATCTCTTCATCACTGTGATTTTTTATTTTGATAGTGTCACCTAAGTGCTATTGGAAATGTAATAAATTTGAGCAATTTCCATTCTATTTTTTTTCTTTTTTTTTTGATAAAAAAATGATCCAGTCATCGCTTCATTAATGCGAAATTAAAGAAACACAGTGTACTAAAATTTATTGGCATCTATAAAGTACTTTGAATTTTTCTTTAAATTTGCTACCAGATTTGTTCCGGGAGATAAACCGGGTCGAAGGACCCACTTTGATATTAGTGACGGGGATCTTGCTGAAATGGATGACTGTCGTGGAATAGTTGTTGTCTCTGCTATATTGGGTACTGAAAATTATCCGATATCCTTGTCTATAAGTTGCTTTTTTTAGTGTGGTCATCTTTTTAATTTCTAATGAAATATGATATCTATTTTACCAGCTAATTTTGATGTACTGCAACAACCGAAGAACATCAGTGAACAAGCAAAGAAGAATGTGGGCTTCTACATGTTTGTGGATGAAGAAACAGAAGCCTACCTAAAGAAAGCTGAAAATTTTGACAAGAAAACAAAAAGGATCGGTTTATGGAGACTGATTCTTGTTCGTAACCTTCCCTATACTGATGCAAGGCGAACCGGAAAGGTAAAGTTTGATATATATAGAGTAATGTGAGCCTCATATTTATATGAGGAAATTTTCCTCATACAAAGTGATTATACTCACTTGGTAGGACCATTATGGAAGATCCACTCCGTCCATCATGTTTATCATGCTAATAGATGTATGTGTAGAAAAAATCAGGTTATTTGGAGGTCATTCACCCATGCATCATGTGGGTCTAATTTGTGGTTCGATTTATATTACTGTTGAAATTGTTTATTTTTCAATCACATGCTGCATAAGTGAATGACTTTCAAACCATTTGATTTTTTCTACACATACATCCATTAGCATGATAAACATGATGGTCGGAGTGGATCTTCCATAATGGCGCCACCAAGTGAGTATAATCACTTTATATTCCTCATACTCTATATGAGGCTCACTTTTCTCATATATATATATAAATATTTCAGTTTTTGAAGTCCTGAAAAAGATATCTAGTACACTATTATGACACTGAAGAGAATTATCCTTGAGGTGCAAACAGGCAGTATTCCAATATCTCAATATCATATAAAGAAGGTATCATAAATAATGTAACACTATAATCGAATTGCATTTATCAAATTTGCAACTATTGATCCCTGCAGTAATTTTCATTTGATCGTAGACACCTTTTAAGAGGCAGTATCGTATGATTCAGATAAGTTCTTTGCGTGCTTATCCGCTTTCTCTTTCATTGGTTCTGGAAGCATGAATAAAAATGATAGATGAGCGAACGACGCAAACAATGAAAATATATCATAGTCATCTTTCTGTATATAAATGTATGTGTTATATAAAAGGAAACATTTGAAGTGCTTTAATGTTAAATCTTAACAAGTCTCACTAGTGACTTCTGTAATTGGTAGTATTAGATGTGTACATTTGTCTACCGAATTATGCACTACTGAGCATACCGATTTACGGGATAAATATGGTTATATGCAAAAAGGGTTCTGTACAATCTTGCAATGAAATTTCTCTTATTTCATAATCTTTAGACTGTTTATTATTGTTTGTTAACTGCAAAATTGATACATATGGCAAGTGTTTCGGAGATTTGGAATTGGTCAGTATTAAACTGAATTATTAGAAGGAAATTAAACATAAATAAAGTAATCTTAGATTTTTTTTAAAGGGAAAATAGTCTATTTAGATATGAATAATAAATACATTGGAGAAGTGCTAAAGCGGTCATGAAATCAAAATTGCAAGCCTCTCCAACGGCTTGTGTTATGAATTTTTTGATGATACATGTTCTTTCGAACTTTTCCAGTACAAAGAAATATTTCGAACACACAATCTGATTAAAACTAATCGAAATATTACTCTACTGCATTTGTTCACAGATACCCAAGCTTCTAATCCACCGGCTATTTCCTAATACTCAATACTCTATATGGATTGATGGGAAGCTCGAACTTGTTGTAGATCCTTACAGGATTCTGGAGAGGTGTAGTATCTCCATTCTCTCTCTCGCTCTCCCTTTCCCCCCCTTTTCTCGTCATTTTATGTATGGTGCAATAGCATTCTGTATCTGTATAGAGAGTTTTAGTAACATATCATCATCTAAGAAAGAAATCAACTTACTCACAGATTTTATAGTTATAAGAGTTCATGTTTAAGTCATTTTCTCCCCCTAAATTCGGTATCATTAGATTTTGTCTATATGTAGTAAATTACAGGCTAAAGATTTCACTCTAACTCATCCCTTTTATGTGTATATTTGCATGAACAGAGCTCTTGAAACTCTACCATATGCTTTTAAAGTAAAGTACAGAAAATTTTGAATTTAGTACTTCATTTGCTCATAAGAATAATGGAGATGTTGACTATGTTTCCTTTTTTCAGATTTTTGTGGAGAGACAATGCTACTTTTGCAATCTCCAAACATTATGCACGCTTTGATGTTTTCGTGGAAGCAGAACATAACAAGGCAGCAGGAAAATACCACAATGCCTCAATTGATCAGCAGATTTCATTTTATAAAGCTGAGGGTCTGACACCTTTTTCCCCAGCAAAGCATCCTATTATCAGCGGTGAGCATATTGTCCAAATTTCATATACTTATTACTCACAGCGCAAATAAAGAAAAAAAAAACAGAAGAACAAAAAACTTATTACTTGAACTCTTAAATTTGTAGATGTCCCAGAAGGATGTGTTATTATCAGAGAGCACACCCCAATCACCAATCTCTTTGCTTGTCTTTGGTTCAACGAAGTCGATCGTTTTACTTCAAGGGACCAGATTAGTTTCAGTACTGTAAGAGATAAGATAATGTCCCAAGTCAACTGGAGTATCAACATGTTTGAGGACTGTGAACGTCGCAATTTTGTTACTCAGGTAAATACATTATCAATTTTTTTTTCTTATTTATTTTATTAAACTATATCTATGTGTTGTTTTTATATCCCAGTCGCATCACAAAGTCTTGTTAGAGAAACCGGTTCTACCTAAGGACCAAACTCGGGAACATGGAAAAGAACCGGTTCTACCTCAGTTGCCCTCAAAGAGTCAATCTCGAAAGCACAAGAAAGATCACAACATTACTTCGAAGCCTCACAATCTCAAATCGTCTAAAGCTAAGACTGTTAAGAGCAATTAGATGTTATTCAGATGATGCAGCTCCATCCTTTGTATTTTGTAAAAATGATGGTATTTCTTATGTATTGGTTGAATTAGTTCACCTCCTTTAGAACTAACCCACTGTTTAGAAGATGTGCCTTTTTATTTGATCAAGTAGAGTGAAGCGATACATGGTTGCTCGATCTCCTTAGGTAGTATGCAAATGACAACTTAGTTGCGGCATTTCTGTTCTAGAATTCTTGAAAAACAGTATCACTTTGATAAATTGAAAAAAAGGTATATTATCTTAGTATACTTTTCTAATTCGACAGATTATTCTCTCTTGGGCGCACCAGAAAGATTTACAGGATTGGAGAGGGATTACTGACTTTGAGTAGATATGGAAGACAGTCTATTATTTATTTATCGAAATATGGAAGACAATCTTTAGTTTGTTTACCTTGTGACTTTGTATCATTGTAAAATTGTTGCAATTATCTTAAGTTTCAACATTTTTTCCCTTTCTTTAGGTGGTCAAGTATGAAATTATAGCTTTGTATCACATTGCTAGAGCAGTTAGTATTCATTATAGACATCATCTTTATGTAAATTGTGTGATCTCTAATCTTCCTCTCTCTTTGTTTGAATATGAGACATACATCGTCAACTATTTGGTAAAATTCTCAACATGAAAATATATATAGCCACAAGTTACTAATAGGATAATTTCATTAAAGCAAAGGGGCACACAACATGCATGCATTATTACATATATAGGAAGGTGATGAAGACCATTTAGTGAATTCTTCCTTTTTAACCTCTAATGTCACCTTCCCGTCATGTTATACGATATATATATATGTAGGGTAACAGATCATGTGCATTCATTTGCCGCAACCACAACCAGCACAGGTGCAATTGGAGCTGCATCTGCAGTCGTTCTCGGTAGATGCTGCCACCTCTGTCACTTCTTCAAAGGTGCTGCAGTATATTACAAAAATCAGAGCTCCTACGGTATATAAAATGTAATATGTTTCCGCAAGACAACTGGTTTTCACAATTTAGACAATTGGTTTTGCATGTGACTCATCTGATATATAGGATTGAGTTTCATACCGTTTCTCAGTTTCAACGATGACAACACCATAGCTGTTTCCCTTCTTCCTGCAATCACAGGTCATTTTCTTTAGCTAATAGCAGGAAATTTATCCAAAAATATCAACCAAGAATTCTTTTATTTTCAAAATTTTTTTTGTCAGTGTATTCCATTATAAATCTGATGATGCCAAATAAGTTTTGAGTGATGCTTTAGCCACTACCAATTTCACTACCATTTTCTTCACTACCTTAGGTGGCATACTCCTATTGGAGAGTTCTCCCACCTACTCTATCATCCCCTACCTATTGGAGTGTGCCACCTAAGGTAGTGAAGAAAAATGTAGTAAAATTGGTAGTGGCTCTAGCTTTACTCATAAGTTTTCGCACACACTTGCAAGAGTACATGCGAGATAAAACATAAACAGTGAATGAATCATTCTATGGTTATTGGTTACATCGAAATTTATACAGCTTCCAAGCACAGTATCAATGCTTTTACTCAACAACAAAGCATTGAAACATGCACAATACTTAGATAGTTAGATTAGATAATGAGTACTACTTACACGCACTGGGTCTTGTCAGCACAGTCGCAATTTCCGCAGCTCGACATGATTGAGTTGTTAGGAAGGAAATTAAGCGAAGAAATGTAACTAGAAGAGATTGTTTGATTGCTTTGAGATGGAGTAAGGGAGGGAGTTATGGTTGCTATTTATAGGCATTTCATTCATTGAAATTGTAAGTAAAGTGATTGCTTACGCTACCACTTTTAGTTTGGTGTGCATGGCACACACTTCTAGGGAATATCACTTCAAGATAATGGTAGGGGCCTTTGCTTTGCAGTGGCTTGCTGTGGTCCTCTCATGTCAATTCATTATTTCTTTTCTTTAAACTTTTCGGCATAAAATTGAACAGACTTTGATTCTGCAAGTAATTGAGCACTTGTTGTATATCAATTGTAGATGCTAGTTTTAGAAAAGAAAAAGCAGGAAAACTACCAAAGCAGAGGAATATCATAGTTACGGCTCTTCAACGGGTATGTCTGACCCGAATCAGCCTTAATTTTTAGATCTTCCCTGAAAATCGAACCACTGCTTGGTTTAGTGCAGACCGTTGGATCTGGATTTCATGGCTGAGAGCGCTCGGGTTTCTGCAAAAACTTACTCAAATTAAGAAGAGCAAATAAATTAAATAGACATTGTAGAAAAGGGATCGAGTAAAGTTAGGTATATTGGACTTTGTGGATCCAATACACAAGCACGAGGGTTAAAGAAAGGAGCAAGTAATCGCAACAGCAAGAAGCAGCATGACAGAAGGACTTGATAGTTGACTGCCGATACATGTAGTTGACTGTCATGTTGCAGCCTGCACTTGAAATAGGGAGCAGTCGACTGCCAGGAGGGGAGCCGATCGAGTTTCTCTCTGACTTGCATAGAGAACTCATTGCAGTCGACTGTCCTCCTTTACAATCGATCACAAGAGCTCATATCTGAGAAATCTACGGTTGAGATATAATCTTATGTGATCTTATATATATTATACGGTATACGATTCTAGGGTCAATTGTGATGTGAATCTATCAGTGAGAGAGATCTTGTAGCCATTCTTGAGCGAGGGAGAAGAAGATAAACCATACATATTGGTGGTGAGTTCTTGAGTGATTGTAATATGTTTCTCTTCCGATTCTCTAGTGAAAATCACAGGAGTGCCTATGTGATGGAAAGTAGCCATTGCATTGAGTGAATCTCGATAAATTTCGTGTGTTTGTGTGTTGTTGACATTCTATGTTTGTGTTTATTTGATTCGATTACTTGTTTACATCTCGTTTTTGGGTATCGAACTCAACAAAGTGGTATCAAAGTACGAGTTTGGTTTGAGATGGGGGACAAGGTACAAATCGAAAGGTTCTAGGAAACAGAGTTTTGGATGTGGAAGATCCAGATGATAGCGTATCTCGGACAGAAAGATCTAGATGATCCATTGTTTGGCACGAAGCCAAAAAGAGCGGAGGTAGATCCGGTGGTGTTGGCAGCTCGGAACCGTTTGGACAGAACGCGCTTGGGAAAATTCTAAAGGCAAAGACAGCGAAGGAGGCAATTGAGATTCTCACAGATATATATATATATATGAAAAACTGTCTGCATTGACCCAGATTCTTCATTTGAAGAAGTTCGTCAACATGAAGTTGTCAGAGAGGGGTTCAATAGCGGAGCATGTGAATAATTTATGCATGATATACAATCAATTGGAATCGATAGTGTTGAAGTTTGTGGGAAAAGCACAGTCATTTTACTACTATCTAGTCTTCCCGACGGTTATGGTCTGTTAGAATAAACTATTACAAGTACTACTCTTAAGAATGTTGTGAGCAGCATCATGAATGAGGATGTGAGAAGGAAGAGAAATGGTGAATCTTCGTCATCTTCTACCAAATTTCCATTGTCAGTTGAGAACCGTGAGAGAAGCACTATCAGAGGGAGGTCGAAAAGCAAGAATCACATGTCAAAGTCAAGAGTAGAAAATCACAAAGGCGGGTATTGGGACTGTCATAAGTCAAAACACAAAAGAGACCACTGCGAAGAGTACAAGAGACAACTAGGTGGGTCACACGGAGCCAATGTGGTAAGCAATGAAATTCTCTTAGATAATTTGTGTTTATCTGTTGAGTTTATATGATGTAAGATGATTGGTTCATAGATTCATGTGCTTCTTATCATTGTACATCCATGATGGATGCTTTTGAGAACTATATAACAAATGGTGGTTCAGTCACAGTTGGGAATGAGCATATATGCCAAGTTGATGGAAAAGGAACAAATATAGTGAAAGCTCACAATGGTGGAAAGCAAATCTTGCATGAAGAAAGACACATTCCAAACTCCTTTAGAACTAACCCACTGTTTAGAAGATGTGCCTTTTTATTTGATCAAGTAGAGTTGTTATGTAATGACCCAAATTGCTCTTAGGGCCCATTGGACTTAGTATCTTCATATATGTAACAATTAGAATCAAATGAATATAACTTAACATTTTGTGCTTTCTCTTAAGAGCCGGCTGCCTCTCTCCCTCTTTCTCTTCTTCTCCCACATCTTCTCAAATCCATAAACCCTAACCCTAACAAATTGGTATCAGAGCCAAATACTCCTACCCCCAAATCCCCACCTTCTTGTCCGGTTGCTGTTGTTGCTGATTGATTCCGGTTGCTGTTGTTGCTGATTGATTCCGGTTGCGGTTGTTGCTGATTCCCTCCGCCACCATCGACCCCCAAGCCCGGATCAAGAAGAAGAAGGTTTAATTTTTGTGATTTGAGTAATTAATTTTTGGGAAAAAATTTGGTGTTTTGTTGAATTGGGTTCAAAAAATTTGAATGGATATGTCAGGAAAATATGATATTGAGAAGTATGATGGGAAGACGAGTTTTGCATTATGGCAAGTGCGTATGGCAGCGATTTTGTCTAGCCAAGGCGTTAAGGATGCCATTTTTGGTCGAGAAAAATTGATTGATGCGGTGGCGGATAAGAAATGGAGAGAGATGGATGATAAAGCACTCTCTATTATCCAATTGTGTTTGAGCAATTCGACATTGCAAGAGGTTCTATCGGAGAAGACCGCTAAGGCTTTGTGGGAGAAATTGGAGAACATCTACATGAAGAAGTCCATCACCAATCGACTGTGATTGAAATTGCGCCTCTACACTCTTCGCATGGTTGAAGGTACATCAATTTCCAATCATATTACGGAGTTTGCATCTATTTTGAATGACTTAAGTAAGATTGATGTTAAGGTGAAGGATGAGGACCAAACCCTTTTGTTATTATGCTCATTACCCGCATCATACAAGGCTTTTAGAGACATGTTGATTTATAGTAGAGATAAAATTTTTCTTGAGGATGTTAAGAGCAATTTGCAAGCCAAGTTGCACATTGATAGTGAAATGACCAATAATGAGAAAGGGAGCCAAGGTGTTGATTTAGTTGTTGATCGAGGTAGGTCATGGGACCGAAACTCGAAAGATACAAGGACCCGTTCGAAGTCTAGGCACAAGAATTTGACATGCAACTATTGTAAGAAGAAGGGACACATTAAGGCCGATTGTTTCAAGCTAAAAAATAAACAAAAGGCAGATAGTAAAGGTTCTTCTTCGGAGGAGGCCAATGTGGCCGAATATGACACAGTTGATACTCTTTGTGTGATAGATACTAATGTTGATGATATACATTGTTGGGTGATGGATACGGATGCTTCGCAACACATGACTCCGAATGGAGATTGGTTTGAGACTTATGAGCCTACGGATGGTAAGGTTCTCATGGAGAACAACAATATGTGTAAGGTTGCCGGAATTGGTTCGGTGACAATTAAGTTCTATGATGGAAAGGTCCGAAGGTTGACGGTTGTGAGGCATATACCCAATTTGTCTAAGAATTTGATTTCTTTGGGGTCTCTTGAAGAAAAGGGGTGTAAGTTCCAAAGTGAAGGTGGAGTCCTTAGAGTCTCTAAAGGGGCTCTCACAATCATGAAGGCGAAGAAAATTGGAACTCTTTATTTCTTACAAGGTTCCACGGTCACGGGCTTGGCCGCTATTGCACGTTCGGGTACTATATCGGATGAGGATGCTACTAGGCTCTGGCATATGAGATTGGGGCATATGAGCGAGCGAGGAATGACCATTTTGAGCAAGAGAGGCTTGTTGTGTGGCCAATGCACGGGCAACTTGGAGTTTTGTGAGCATTGTGTATTTGGCAAGCATAAGAGGTTGAGCTTATCCACGGCCATTCATTCGACCAAGGGAACACTTGACTACATCCATTCGGATCTTTGGGGACCTTCTCGTGAGTCTTCCAAAGGTAATGGTTCTCGTTACATGCTTACTTTTATTGATAATTTCTCAAGGAAGGTTTGGCCTTATTTCTTGAAGGAGAAAAGTGATGTGTTTCGCACCTTCAAAGAATGGAAGTCACTTTTGGAGAACCAAACGGGAAGGAAAGTTAAGAAGTTGAGAACCGATAACGGTTTGGAGTTTTGCAACCGTGAGTTTGATAATTTTTACAAGGCCAAAGGGATCGTTTGGCACAAGACGATGGTCAACACTCCACAACAAAATGGTGTTGCAGAAAGGATGAATAGGACACTACTTGAAAGGTCTAGAAGTATGCTTTCAAATGCGGGTTAGGGTAAGGAGTTTTGGGCGGAAGCCATTAACACATCTTGCTATTTGGTAAATCGATCTCCTACCACTTCAATTGAGTTGAAGACACCCGAACAAGTGTGGTCGGGTAAGACGGCCGATTATTCGAATTTGAGGGTATTTGGTTGTCCCGCTTATACACATGTGAATGAAGGAAAGTTGGAGCCTAGATCGAAGAAGTGTATTTTTTTGGGTATCCCACAAATGTGAAGGGATATAAGTTATGGTGTTCCGAATCATCCAAGTTCCTTATTTCAAGAGATGTCATTTTCAATGAGTCGGCCATGTTGAAGGCAAATGATGTTGCACCCGAACCGACTATTAAGGAGAATGAGACGGTTGAGAAGAAGGTGGAGTTTGAGGTGCCGGTCCAAGAAGGTGATGATTTGATCTCACATAATGATGTCAATTTGGAGGAAGCCCAAGAAGAGGCACAACCATATGCATTGGCAAGGGACCGAGCTAGAAGAGAAACAAGACCACCTACAAGGTATGGATACTCCGACTTTGCTTATTGTTTGGCAATTGCAGAGGATGTGGAGTATTGTGAGCCATCATCCTACAAGGAAGCCATTTCTTCTAAAGATGCGGCCAATTGGGTTGTCGCTATGAATGAAGAGTTACAATATTTGCAACAAAATGAGACTTGGTCTTTTGTGAAGCCTCCGAGTGGTAAGAGGAGTGTGGGTTGCAAGTGGGTGTTTAAGAGGAAGATTGATGGCTCAAATCCTGCGGATTTTCGATACAAGGCAAGGCTAGTGGCTAAAGGGTATAGTCAAGTCCAAGGTGTGGACTTCAATGATGTGTTCTCTCCTGTAGTTAAGCACACCTCCATTCGAGTTTTGCTCTCTTTGGTGGCAATGAAGGATTTGGAATTGGAGCAAATGGATGTGAAAACTGCCTTCTTGCATGGTGATTTGGAGGAGCAAATTTACATGAGCCAACCGGAGGGTTTTGAGGTTGCGGGAAAGGAGGCCCGTGTGTGTCTTTTGAAGAAGTCCCTTTATGGCCTTAAGCAATCACCGCGACAATGGTATAAGAAGTTCGACTCATTCATGGTGAGTATTAATTTCCATCGTTCCAATTATGATAGTGGTGTTTATTTCAAGAAGTTGGATGGTGGGGATTTCATTTACTTGTTGCTCTATGTGGATGACATGTTGATTGTGTTACAAATATTGTTTACAAAATTCCTTTTTACAAAGAAAAGATAGAGAGGCACGAAAAAAACCGAGAAGGGAACAGCAGAGAAGGTAAACCGAAAGTAAAAGAAAAAGGAAAAATGAAATGAACAACTTACAAGAAGAAATAAAAATTACAACTTGAGAAGCCGAGGCCTGTGTATCACACAGTGTCCTTAAAACAGATTCCGCCTCTTCCGGTTGCTGGAATGAACGAAGGCGTCTGTCTCCCAGGATGCAACGACTCGGAGCGATCACGTAGGCACCACGTACCACTCCCGAACTGAGTATGAACGCTTGAACCCTATCACCAGACTTACCAACAAAACCGGAACCGAAGAACAGCACAGAAGAACTTAGAGAAGGAGAGAAAGAAGACCTGGTTTTGTGCAGGAAAGAAGGTAGACGGAAGGCCTCTATTTATAGAACCTGGGTTAAAACCGTAACGGCAGATAAGGCTGTTAATGCCTTCACTATAACGGCAGACAACGAATTGAATGCCGACACTGTAACGGCAGACATCATTTACTGCGTTCAGTGTAACGGCAGACAAAACGTTTAATACAGCACTGAAACGGCAGACAGAACCGTTTCTGCATTCATTTCAGCCGTTACAAAAAGAAAACTGTAGCAAAAAGTGGCTCTGCACGGGGTGGGGTCAAGTCGGTCCGGCATTCGTGTCTGCAGGTCGTGCGGGCGCACACAAGTCGCATGTAATCCGGTCCGTGATTTGCACCCCCCCTCTGCGCGCGCGCGAGAGAGCCTCTCTTCTAGCCATCTTACAATGCTTAGAAGGAGATTACTATATATCCTCTTCTATTTCCTTTGTTATTTCCGATGTGGGACTATGTTCCCTTAACCCATTTTCAAGAATGAAAACGTTTCACTTTGAGCGACAATTTCTCATTCACCCCTTAACCGATTTTAGCAAACCAATATATGATTTTGATCTACTCACGAAGGAGAACACAAATCAATCAAGATCTCTCAATAATTCATTGAGGATCTTACTCAAAAAATTGCTCAAAAATCGGTTCGTAAATGGTGTCTAAAACACTCATTTTCTAACAATCCCCACATGAATGAAAATTGACGACCACAGACAGGACAGACTGACACGACAGACTTGGTGATAGAATTCAACGATTGATTCCTGCATAGGATAGGTAGGTGTTACCCTTTGAACCTTCCCTTATGAAATATGTTTACTTTACTAACTAAACAGTAGACGCGATGTCTTTGAACTGTTCTGTCATTTGTGTAAACGATGACATATCTCACACAGAAATCTTTCTAACGTATTTTCTGTTCTCACTGTTATGTTCGTTTTGGCCATGAACATACGCCTGGTTCTACAAAAGTTTAACAGGAATATTGCCCTATATTATCCCCTTGGAAGCGGCCCTTCTTCCCTCTTACATAGGTGATTTCTTACCTAAGAGTAACCTGCATTACCCTGCTCGGATATCCGACGCATAAGAATCAATAAAAGCCTAGCTTAACCTGTTACCTTGCGGGCATCACTGTTTCATCATGGGAATGGACATGGGAAAATCCCCACAGTGATCTAACTTGGTCTTTACAATTTAGTTGTCCCTTTGAACCTAGATCTTGGGATCTCCAATCAGCTAGGTTGGGTTTCCATTGTATCGAATTATTCTTTCATAGGCTTTAGTCCCATTCCCCTTGATGATTTATCAACTAACTCTCTGTTTAACCCTTTGGTTAGTGGATCCGCAATGTTATCTTTTGACTTTACATAGTCCACAGAGATAACCCCAGTAGAGAGTAGTTGTCTAATGGTATTATGTCTTCGACGAATATGTCTAGATTTACCATTATACATATTGCTCTGTGCTCTACAAATTGCAGATTGACTATCTGAATGTATGCAGATTGGAGGCACAGGTTTCGTCCACCTTGGAATATCCTCAAGGAAGTGGCATAACCATTCAGCCTCTTTCCCACATTTGTCTAATGCGATAAATTCTGATTCCATCGTGGATTTAGCGATCACTGTTTGTTTCGAGGATTTCCAAGAAACTGCTACACCACCTAGTGTAAACACATAGCCATTAGTGGATTTTGAATTATCACTCGATATCCAGTTCGCATCACTGTATCCTTCAAGTACAGCCAGATATCTCGTATAGTGCAGCCCGTAGTTACGAGTAAAATGCAAGTACTTCAGTACTCTTATAATTGCTTGCCAATGCTCGCTTCCAGGATTACTCGTGTATCTACTTAGTTTACTTACTGTATAGGCTATGTCTGGTCTTGTACAACTCATTAAGTACATTAGACTGCCTATGATTCTAGAGTATTCTACTTGAGAAATACTCTCCCCTTTATTCTTGGATAAATGTAAAGTTAGATCTATTGGAGTTCTGGCAATTTCAAAATTATCTTTATCAAATTTTTCAAGAATATTGCCAACATAATGTGACTGGCTTAAAATAAGCTCGTCTGATGTTCTTGTGATTTTAATTCCCAATATAACATCAGCTAGTCCCATGTCTTTCATGTCAAACCTCGAGTTTAACATGTTTTTAACAGATTGAATTATCTGATCATTGCTTCCAATAATAAGCATGTCATCTACATACAAACATATAATGACATATCCATCTTCTGTGTCTTTGACATATACACATTTGTCACATTCATTGATCTTGAAGCCATTTATCATCATGACATTGTCAAATTTTTCATGCCACTATTTTGGAGCTTGTTTCAAGCCATATAATGACTTCAGCAGTTTACACACTTTCTTTTCATGTCCTGAAGGTGAAAAACCCTCAGGTTGTTCCATGTAGATTTCTTCATCTAAATCTCCATTAAGAAAAGTTGCTTTTACATCCATTTGCTGTACTTCAAGATTGCGTAGAGCTGCTACGGCAAGTACCATCCTAATGGAATTTATTCTCGTCACAGGAGAATATGTATCAAAGTAATCAAGACCTTCCTTTTGTTTATAACTTTAATTACAAGTCTTGCCTTGTATTTATCAATTGATCCATCAGGTTTTATTTTTCTCTTGAAGATCCACTTGGAACCTAAAGGTTTACTACCCGGTGGAAGATCCACTAGTTCCCAAGTATGATTTTGCAAGATAGAATCAATTTCACTCTTGATGGCTTCTTTCCATTGAGGATCATCACTAGAGTTCACCGCTTCCTTGAAGGTTTGGGGTTCTCCTTCAAGCATAAAAGTCAAGAAATCCGGACCAAAAGATTTTTCCGTTCTTGTTCTTTTACTGCGTCGAGGTTCCTCCTCAACTTCTTCATCTTGGTCTTCACTATCTTCACTGATAGTCTCATGTGTTCGTTTGGAGGAACTTGATTCCTCCTTTGACTTACATGGAAATACATCTTCAAAGAACGATGCATTTGTAGATTCCATTATCGTGTTCTTTGATATCTCAGTGATATCAGATTTGTACACCAAAAACCGATAGACACTACTGTTAAGTGCATAGCCAATGAAAATACAATCAACTGTTTTTGGTCCTATTTTCATTTTCTTAGGTGGAGGTACTGCCACCTTAGCAAGACATCCCCACATTCGCAAGTAATTGTAGGATAGCTTTCTTCCTTTCCATAATTCATATGGAGTTTTCTTTTCTTTCTTTTTGGGCACCTTATTCAAAAGGTAGTTAGCTGAAAGAATACCTTCTCCCCACAAGTTTGGTGGCAAACCAGAACTTATTAACATTGCATTCATCATTTCTTTCAATGTACGATTCTTTCTCTCAGCAACACCGTTGGACTGAGGAGAATAAGGCGCTGTGGTTTCATGTATAATCCCATGCTTAGAACATGTATCAGCAAATGGCGATTTATACTCTCCACCTCGGTCGCTTCTTAGCCCCTTAATTTTCTTATTGAGTTGATTTTCAACCTCATTTTTATAGAGAACAAATTTATCTATAGCTTCATCTTTGCTTTTAAGCAAGTATACATAGCAATATTTTGTGCTATCATCTATGAAGGTAATAAAATATTTATTACCACCTCTTGTTTGTATCATTTTCAAATCACAAATATTAGTGTGAATTAGATCAAGTGGTTCGGTGTTTCTTTCAACACTTTTAAATGATGATCTTGTTAGTTTTGCCTCAACACAAGTTTCACATTTGTATTTGGAATCAATTTGGAACGTTGGTATGTGATTCAAGTTAATTAGTCTTTGCAAAGTGTCATAATTAACATGTCCTAGTCTACCATGCCATAAATTGGAAGACACAAGAAAATAAGTAGAAGAGCTAGCTTTATTCATATTCTTGACCATGGTCATTACATTGAGTTTGAACATTCCACCACTTATATATCCTCTACCAACATACATTCCACTTTTTGACAAAACAAATTTGTTCGACTCGAACACTAAACGAAAACCATGGTTATTAAGCAACGAACCAGATACCAGGTTCTTACGGATTTCAGGAACATATGCAACATTGTTCAGAGTCAGTTCCTTTCCAGAAGTCATCTTCAAGATCACCTTGCCTTGACCCTTTATTTCTGAAGTAGCCGAGTTCCCCATAAATATTTTCTCCCCATTCTCTAATGGTTCGAAAGTGGAGAACATACTTCTATTGGAGCACAAATGCCGAGCAGCTCCAGTATCAATCCACCATTCCTTCGGGTTTGAACCTAACATATTCACCTCTGATATCACAGCTGAGAGGTTGATATCGGAACCATCTTGAGCAATCCCATGAATCACATGAATCAAGTTTGCTTCTCTGTTCCTGTTCTTCTTGGGAAGTCTGCATTCAGTGGACTTGTGACCCATTTTGTCACAATTGAAGCACTTGCCTTGAAACTTCGGCTTCTTGGAGATTCCTCCCTTAGGCCCCAACTTGAGACCTTTGTTGTGCTTGTTAGAACGTTGTTTATGTTCTATTACATTTGCCTTAGCTGTATGACTGACGAGTCCAACCTTCTCAGATCCTCTGTTGTCTTCTTCAATGCGAAGCCTGACAATGAGATCTTCAATGCCCATTTCTTTTCGCTTATGCTTTAGGTAATTCTTAAAGTCTTTCCAACCTTGTGGTAATTTTTCAATTATACATGCCACTTGGAAACTTTCACTTAAGTTCATAGCTTCAGCATGAATCTCGTGCAAGATCAATTGTAGTTTTTGAACTTGACTGATTACTGTTTTAGAATCTACCATTTTATAGTCCAGGAAGCGGCCTACAATGAATTTCTTGGCGCCGGCATCCTCAGTTTTATATTTATGTTCTAGTGATTCCCAAATTTCTTTAGCTGTTCTTTTGTCAATGTATACATTATACAAAAAATTGGCTAATCCGTTCATTATGTAATTTCTACACAAGTAATCAGCATTTTTCCAAGCATCCACAGCGGCAATGACTTGGTTATCTTGCTCATCTTTCTTAAGATCTGGAGCATCTTCGTTCAAGAATCTTGCAAGATTCAGTGTGCTCAGATAGAACATCATCTTCTGTTGCCACCTTTTAAAGTTCTGCCCGTTGAACTTCTCAGGTTTCTCCCCATGGGAGACTGAGACAGGTACAACGATGGGCATTGGCACTCGTGCCGCAGCAGCATTCGGTTATTGCATCGTATCAACAACCAGCACGTAGACCGTTTCAGACACAGCAGCATTGTCCGATGCAGTAGTCATTTTGATTCTGAAATTTACACAACACGAGTGTAAGTTTTCCAGATTAAAGAAATAAAAAGAGAAAACCGTGCCTCAAAACCGAAAATCAAAGAAATCCAAAATCTGTTTTAAGTTTGTTACAAATATTGTTTACAAAATTCCTTTTTACAAAGAAAAGATAGAGAGACACGAAAAAAACCGAGAAGGGAATAGCAGAGAAGGTAAACCGAAAGTAAAAGAAAAAGGAAAAATGAAATGAACAACTTACAAGAAGAAATGAAAATTACAACTTGAGAAGCTGAGGCCTGTGTATCACACAGTGTCCTTAAAATAGATTTCGCCTCTTCCGGTTGCTGGAATGAATGAAGGCGTCTGTCTCCCAGGATGCAACGACTCAGAGCGATCACGTAGGCACCACGTACCATTCCCGAACTGAGTATGAACGCTTGAACCCTATCACCAGACTTACCAACAAAATCGGAACCGAAGAACAGCACCGAAGAACTTAGAGAAGGAGAGAAAGAAGACCTGGTTTTGTGCAGGGAAGAAGGTAGAGGGGGGTCCTCTATTTATACAGCCTGGGTTAAAACCGTAACGGCAAACAAGGCTATTAATGCCTTCACTGTAACGGCAGACAGCGAATTGAATGCCGACACTGTAACGGCAGACATCATTTACTGCGTTCAGTGTAACGGCAGACAAAACGTTTAATAGAGCACTGAAACGGCAGACAGAACCGTTTCTGCATTCATTTCAGCCGTTACAAAAGGAAAACTGTAGCAAAAAGTGGCTCTGCACGGGGTGGGGTCAAGTCGGTCCGGCATTCGTGTCCGCAGGTCGTGCGGGCGCACACAAGTAGCATGTAATCCGGTCCGTGATTTGCACCCCCCCTCTGCGCGCGCGAGAGAGAACCTCTCTTCTAGCCATCTTACAATGCTTAGAAGGAGATTACTTTATATCCTCTTCTATTTCCTTTGTTATTTCCGATGTGGGACTATGTTCCCTTAACCCATTTTCAAGAATGAAAACGTCTCACTTTGAGAGACAATTTCTCATTCACCCCTTAACTGATTTTAGCAAACCAATATATGATTTTGATCTACTCACGAAGGAGAACACAAATCAATCAAGATCGCTTAATAATTCATTGAGGATCTTACTCAAAAAATTGCTCAAAAATCGGTTCGTAAATGGTGTCTAAAACACTCATTTTCTAACAGATTGCATCCTCAAACTTGAAAGAAGTTAGGAGGTTGAAAAAGCAACTAAGTTCGGTATTTGAGATGAAAGATTTGGGGGCCGCCAAATGGATTCTCGAAATGGATATCACAAGGGATAGGTCCAAGAGAAAGTTATTTCTTTCACAAAAGAGTTTTGCCGAGAAAGTGCTACGCCGTTTTGGCGTGGAGAAAGCGAAAGTTGTTTCAACACCTCTTGCAGTGAATGTCAAGCTTTCGGCCGCTTTAAGCCCAAAATCCGATGATGAGAAGAAATATATGGAAAAGGTTCCATATTCGAGTGCGGTCGGGAGTCTTATGTACTTGATGGTGTGTACTCGACCCGACATTGCTCAAGCCGTTAGTGTGGTAAGTAGATATCTCTCTTGTCCGGGAAAAGGGCATTGGGAAGCGGTGAAGTGGATCTTCCGCTATTTGAGAGGTACTATTGATGCATGTTTGGAGTTTGGTAATGACAAGAAACTGATGGGTTTTGTGGATGCGAATTTTGCGGGTGATTTGGACAAGAGGCGTTCCTTGACGGGTTATGTTTTTACTCTTGGAGATTGTGCAATTAGTTGGAAGTCTACACTTCAAGCCACCGTTGCACTCTCAAGTACTGAGGCCGAATATATGACAATTACTGAGGCTATTAAGGAGGCTATTTGGCTCAAGGCGTTTGTTGGTGAGATGTCTTCACTCGAGGGTCCTATTACGGTGTTTTGTGATAACCAAAGCGCGATTCATTTGACCAAGGATCGCATGTACCATGAGAAGACGAAGCACATTGACATTCAATACCATTTTGTTCGAGATGTGATCTCGGAAGGCAAGGTTGCCGTGAAGAAGATTGGTACCGAATCGAATCCGGCCGATATGCTCACAAAGCCTCTTCCAATTGCAAAGTTCAAGCTTTGTTCAAGTTTGATGTCGGTTTATTTCTAGCTAGTTTGAGATAGTTTTGTTTCTAGCATGTTGCTAATATATCTTTATGTTTACCTTTATTTAGGTTATGTTTGCATTATGCATTTGCTTTGTATTTTAGTTTATTTTAGATGCAATTTGGTTCAAGGTGGAGATTGTTATGTTATGACCCAAATTGCTCTTAGAGCCCATTGGGCTTAGTATCTTCATATATGTAACAATTAGAATCAAATGAATACAACTTAACATTTTGTGCTTTCTCTTAAGAGCCGGCTGCCTCTCTCCCTCTTTCTCTTCTTCTACCTCATCTTCTCAAATCCATAAACCCTAACCCTAACAAGAGTGAAGTGATACATGGTTGCTCGATCTCCTTAGGTAGTATGCAAATGACAACTTAGTTGCGGCATTTCTGTTCTAGAATTCTTGAAAAACAGTATCACTTTGATAAATTAAAAAAAAGGTATATTATCTTAGTATACTTTTCTAATTCGACAGGTTATTCTACCTTAGGCGCACCAGAAAGATTGATTACAGGATTGGAGAGGGATTACTGACTTTGAGTTGATATGGAAGACAGTCTATTATTTATTTATCGAAATATGGAAGACAATCTTTAGTTTGTTTACCTTGTGACTTTGTATCATTGTAAAATTGTTGCAATTATCTTAAGTTTCAACATTTTTTTTTCCTTTCTTTAGGTGGTCAAGTATGAAATTATAGCTTTGTATCATATTGCTAGAGTAGTTAGTATTCATTATAGACATCATCTTTATGTAAATTGTGTGATCTCTAATCTTCCTCTCTCTTTGTTTGAATATGAGACATACATCGTCAACTATTTGGTAATTGAAGAGAGAGAATTCTCAACATGAAAATATATATAGCCACAAGCAGGGGCGGAGGCAGTATAGGCCCAGGGGGAGCAGTCGCTCCCCCTGAAATTTGGCAGCACTCTTAGTAAGCCCAAGTATTTAAGCCCATGCTCCCCCTCAAGTAGGCTTGCACTCATCTTCTGGCCCAAATCGCTCTTTTCTTGGCCCAAACAAACCCCACTTCTTTCCAATTCCCCCAAATCCCGATCGCTATCCTCTTCTTTCTTCTTTTATTTTCTTTTTTTTCTCTCTGTGCTCCAAGCCTCCATTCGAAACCCTAGCGCCAGCCTCCACCGAAACCCTAGCTCTCTCTTCTCTCTCCTTTTCTTTGTTTCTTTCCGTTCTCCAACCTCCATAGAAACCCTAGCTCCTAACTCCAAAGTCCTAATCCATGGATCCAAGCCCTCAACGGCGGAGGAGGCAGCGGCAGAGATCAGTTCCGCCGCCGTCGATGGTGACGCTAAGGGCAAAAAACCCTTATCGTTGACACCGACGAAACCACCGCCAATTCCAACAAAAAGGAGGGATCCGAAATGATGTCCTCATCTCTCTCCTCCACCGCCAGGTGCCCCACCACCCGCAACGCCTCTTCCAAATACGATTTCGTCAATTTACAAAGTTTCGTTCTTGTTTTAGTTTGCAAAATTTGGTGAAAGTTTCGATTTTTTTCCCCTGAAATTTTGGTGGCCTAATTTTGTGGAATTAGGTGAAAGTTTGGCTAGGGGACAATGTGGATCATTACTATGTGCTGTCGAGATTTCTTCTTAGCAGGATGCTCACGGTTACAAAGGTGGGCATTTGTTTTGAGATTTTGGAATTGGGGATTTGTTGATTGTATGTAGCTGATCACTCATGAGTTTTCTTCAGATTCCGAATCATGTGGCGATCAAAATTGCGTTGGAACTGAAGAAGCTACTCATTGACAACAACCTTTTGGATGTGTATGTTGATGCTGACTTCTTGTTTGAAGTTTTTTGTTGTTGAAGTGTTTGTGGATGGTAGAGTCTGGTAGCTGCGGAAAGGTAATTGAAAAGCATTCTTCTTTTATTTCAAATGAAAATCATAACAGCAAAATGAAACATTTTTGTATCCCTTGCCCTGTAGGGAAGATTTGGTATGCTCTGAATCATGTTAACTAAACATTTCATTTATGCTATGAATCATGATGACAAGCTTCCCGGAAGAGGGAGCTAAACCATCATAGGAATCATGATGATAAGACTTTTATAAATTTTTAGTTCCTGTAATTTCGCTCCCGGTGGATGAAATTCCTGGCTCCGCCACTGGCCACAAGTTACTAATAGGATAATTTCATTAAAGCGAAGGGGCACACAACATGCATGCATTATTACATAGGAAGGTGAAGAAGACCATTTAGTGAATTCTTCCTTTTTAACCTCTAACTTCACATTCCGGTCATGTTATATATATATACTAGATTTGCCCGTGGGCACGTGCCTACGGCACGTCTTCGAAACGATACATCATATGAAAGTCTTGTAAACAGTAAAACAATAATTATGTAGCTCAAGTTTCAATAGTAAAATAATAATTAGTTGTAAATAAAAGTCCATATTTCCATTAGTATATGTTGAAAAATAATTATAAATGGGGGTGTAAAATCCAACTTCTTTGAACTTTGAGTGTGAAAAATGATGAAATTTAACTGTTGATGAGATATTTGCTATTTTCAATGTAACATGAGCAATAAAAAAGTACATAAAAAATCTGAAAATTTACAAACCTGAAATCTGAAAATATAAATTTCTGAGTAAATAGAGAGAGAGAGAGAGAAATAAATAAATAAATAAAAGAGTTGTTTTGGGGGATTTGAATTTGAGTTTCGGAGGGAACTTTTGAGCGGGAAAATATGTTTTATGAGGTTAGATGTAGGGTAACAGATCATGTGCATTCATTTGCCGCAACCACAACCAGCACAGGTGCAATTGGAGCTGCATCTGCAGTCGTTCTCGGTAGATGCTGCCACCTCTGTCACTTCCTCAAAGGTGCTGCAGTACATTACAAAAATCAGAGCTCCTACGATATATAAAATGTAATATGTTTCCGCAAGACAACTGGTTTTCACAATTTAGACAATTGGTTTTGCATGTGACTCATCTGATATATAGGATTGAGTTTCATACCGTTTCTCAGTTTCAACGATGACAACACCATAGCTGTTTCCCTTCTTCCTGCAATCACAGGTCATTTTCTTTAGCTAATAGCAGGAAATTTATCCAAAAATATCAACCAAGAATTCTTTTATTTTCAAATTTTTTTTTGTCAGTGTATTCAATTATAAATCTGATGATGCCAAATATGTTTTCGCACACACTTGCAGAGTACATGCAAGATAAATCATAAACAGTGAATGAATCATTCTATGGTTATTGGTTACATCGAAATTTATACAGCTTCCAAGCGCAGTATCAATGCTTTTACTCAACAACAAAGCATTGAAACATGCACAATACTTAGATAGTTAGATTAGATAATGAGTACTACTTACACGCACTGGGTCTTGTCAGCACAGTCGCAATTTCCGCAGCTCGACATGATTGAGTTGTTAGGAAGGAAATTAAGCAAAGGAATGTAACTAGAAGAGATTGTTTGATTGCTTTGAGATGGAGTAAGGGAGGGATTAATGGTTGCTATTTATAGGCATTTCATTCATTGAAATTGTAAGTAAAGTGATCGCTTACGCTACCACTTTTAGTTTGGTGTGCATGGCACACACTTCTAGGGAATATCATTTCAAGATAATGGTAGGGGCCTTCGCTTTGCAGTGGCTTGCTGTGGTCCTCTCATGTCAATTCATTATTTCTTTTCTTTATATATATATATATATATATATATATATATATATATATATATATACTAGATTTGCCCGTGGGCACGTGCCTACGGCACGTCTTCAGAACGATACAACATATGAAAAGCCTTGTAAACAGCAAATCAACAATTATATAGCTCAACTTTAAATAGTATGACAATAATTAGTTGTAAATAAAAGTCCATATTTTCATTAGTATATGTTGAAAAATAATTATGAATTGGGGTATAAAAGTCAATGTTTCCGTAAGTATATATATATATATATATTTGGAGAGAGAGAGAATAATTAAATAAATAAATGAGTTGTTTTGGGGGATTTGAATTTGAATTTTGGGAGGAAACTTTTGGGAGGGAAAATGTGTTTTGTAAGGTTAGATCTGGGCCATTGAATTTTGGGGGATTGAATGAGAGCCACTTGATAGCTTTCTTTGTGTTTTATTTTATATATATATATATATATATATATATATATATATATATATATATATATTTGAAAATAAAAGGTGACCCCGGCATCGTTTCATTAATAATCATTAACGAAATACAGAAGTACATACAGCTAAAGTAATCTACTACTACTAGAAAGCACAGATAATCAAGTACACGAATCTAAACAACAACATCTAAGAAAGCGGATAAGATACAAATACAAATACATCCACATAATCATTCTAGCTATTGATCCAGGACTCGTGGTGAATTACTCCTCCTCCATCCATAGTCTGTTCTTTAACCCTTGCCGACCTGCCCAAGTATGGGTCAAATAAAAAATCTTATGCATCATAACAGGGAATCTGTTATTAATATTACGAAAGCACATCTCATTGCGATCTACTCATAAACTCTACACTGTAGCTGCGATGGTGATATTCCATGCTACCCTATTAATTGACTGAATTACCCCGTCACTCCACTCGCCCCAAATATCTTGTGTCTTAGTTGGGACGTCCATTAACCCGAATCCCAAACAAACCACCTCCCAAGCAGTCTTCGCCCTAATGCAACTGAATATAATGTGATTAGTGTCCTCTATTTCTGACCCGCACCTAGAACAAAGGACGTCTAGACACATGTTACGCTTATGAAGGTTTAATTTTGACGGAATAGCATCGTTAGCCACCAGCCAGAGGAAAGCTCTAACTTTATATGGGACCTCGGTCTTCCAAATTATTTGCGCTTCTAAACATCTTATTCCTCCATCGTTAATAAGCTTGTATATTGAGGCAACTGAAAATATTTTATTCGGTTCTAGGTTCCATGATCTCTCGTCCTCCTCCCCATGGGTATATCTTCCTTCCGCCAAAATGAAAGACTTTAGATTCTGAACCACTTCTCCCGTCGCTTGCGTTGAACCGTTCCGAAATTGAAGCCTAATAGAATTATTGCGGCAGACATCAGCAACCAAGGCGTCCAAATTAACGACTTCATCGGCCACTTCAGGAAACAAAGATTGAAGAGTGTTATTCCCACACCATTTGTCCTTCCAAAATCAGGAAAGTACTTGTTGTATTTCAATTGTAGATGCTAGGTTTAGAAAAGAAAAAGCAGGAAAACTACCAAAGCAGAGGAATATCATAGTTAGGGCTCTTCCACGGGTATGTCTGGCCCGAATCAGCCTTAATTTTTAGATCTTCCCTGAAAATAGAGCCATTGCTTGGTTTAGTGCAGACCGTTGGATCTGGATTTCATGGCTGAGAGCGCTCGGGTTTCTGCAAAAACTTACACAAATTAAGAAAAGCAAATAAATTAAATAGACATTGTAGAAAAGGGATCGAGTAAAGTTAGGTATATTGGACTTTGTGGATCCAATACACAAGCACAAGGGTTAAAGAAAGGAGCAAGTAATTGCAACAGCAAGAAGCACCATGACAGAAGGACTTGATAGTTGAGTGCCGATACATGCAGTTGACTGTCATGTTGCAGCCTTTACTTGAAATAGGGAGCAGTCGACTGCCAGGAGGGCAGTCGATCGAGTTTCTCTATGACTTGCATGTGACTCATTGTAGTTGACTGTCCTCCTTTACAATCAATTGCAAGAGCTCATATCTGAGAAATCTACCGTTGAGATATAATCTTATGTGATCTTATATATATTGTATGGTATACGATTTTAGGGTCAATTGTGATGTTATTCTATCAGTGTGAGAGATCTTGCAGCTGTTCTTGAGAGAGGGAAAAGAAGATAAACCATACACATTGGTGGTGAGTTCTTGAGTGATTTTAATATGTTTCTCTTCAGATTCTCTAGTGAAAATCACAGAGTGCCTATATGATGGAAAGTAGCCATTGCATTGAGTGAATCTCGATAAATTTCGTGTGTTCGTGTGTTCTTGACTTTCTTTGTTTGTGTTTATTTGATTTGATTACTTTTTTACATATCGTTTTGGGTATTGAACTCAACAAAGTGGTATCAAAGTACAAGTTTGGTTTGAGATGGGGGACAAGGTAAAAATCGAAAGGTTCTAGGAAACAGAGTTCTGGATGTGGAAGATCCAGATGATAGCGTATCTCGGACAGAAAGATCTAGATGGTCCATTGTTTGGCACGAAGCCAAAAAGAGCGGAGGTAGATGCGGTTGTGTTGGCGGCTTGGAACTGTTTGGATAGAACGCACTAGGGCAAATTCTAAAGGCAAAGACTGCGAAGGAGGCAATTGAGATTCTCACAGATATATATATGAGAAACGTCTACATTGACCCAGATTCTTCATTTGAAGAAGTTAGTCAACATGAAGTTGTTAGAGAGGGGTTCAATAGCGGAGCATGTGAATAATTTATACATGATATACAATCAATTGAAATTGACAGTGTTGAAGTTTGTGGAAAAAGCACAGTCATTTTACTACTATCTAGTCTTCCCGACAGTTTTGGTCTGTTAGAATAAACTATTACAAGTACTACTTTTAAGAATATTGTGAGCAGCATCATGAATGAGGATGTGAGAAGGAAGAGAAATGGTAAATCTTCGTCATCTTCTACCAAATTTCCATTGTTAGTTGAGAACCGTGAGAGAAGCACTAACAGAGGGAGGTCGAAAAGCAAGAATCACATGTCAATGTCAAGAGTAGAAAATCACAAAGGCGGGTATTGGGATTGTCATAAGTCAAAACACAAAAGAGACCAATGCGAAGAGTACAAGAGACAACTAGGTGTGTAACACCCCGAATTTCAAATAAGGCTGAATTCGAAGTTCCACAGGATCTTTACACTTCACTTCGTACAATTTTACAAGGAATTTTGAAAATTTATATTACAACAGAGTCTTTTACATTTAATAACACAGCGAAAGGTAAATTGAAGTACAATAATGAAAAATATATAATTGTAACAACTTTAACATTTAAATAATCATCAACATCAAGTCAAGTTTATATCTTCTTGAAAATTCCAAATCCTGCATGTAAAAATGTGGGCACGTCAGTTGCTTACAACCGCCGAAAATATTATACACGGCCATCCTCGCTATGCCGAAAGAATAACGATCTTAATTACTTTAACAAACAAAAACTTGAATGTAACATAAAGTGTTAAAAGTGACTACTCTAAACATGTAAGTATATGCAATGCCTTAGTGCCTAATGCAGATGTTTTATGCTAAGATGACACTAATGCATACTTATTCAGATTCTATGCATCCCATACTACATAGGTCCGAGGGCAAGCACCTACGTACTCCACAATAAAGGGTTCGATCCCTCTCCATGATAACTACCCAGTAATAAAACAAAGTTTAGACATCCCACGAGTACGGATTCGAGTCCCGGAATCCATCACCCAACTATACAAAATCATCATCGTGCGATCATCCCGCCAGTGTCCTTCTAGCCTCGGTATACGTATATACACTGGAATACAGCATACTATCCGCTCGACTACTCATAGTCTCGAATTTAAATTAAAGCTCACCTCCATCGGAAGCAACCACAGTTTCGGAATCCACCGCCCGACTGGGTCTATAGTTCCGGAGATCCACCGCCCGACTATATAGAAGCCCTCCACTCACGTTTGCCCAAGTTTACTACATCTTCACTTAGTGCCTAGTTCTTAAGTTCAAGACATGAATAAATTACAATACCTAGAGTTAGCTTTACCCTCTACCGGACTTAATCACAAATACCGAGATAGCTCACATAGCCATATGTCAAAAATCAATCAATTAATTCAACATTGCCGGTACCCGGGGTCTCACTAAACCTCTAGATCACAACCTTTCATGTTCTAGAATTCATGGGTACTCATAGCCTTCAATAATCATGCACTTCATTGTATTCATATCTTCAACTTAATCAATCTCTTACTTTTGTATCATTCATGAACTCTATTCATTCACTCATTCACAATCTTTATAAAAAAAACATTTCTTTTGAACTTATAACATAAAGTACTCACTTCAATTCTCATAGGCAATTTAATCACACATCGTATTTTATACACCATCAAGTGTTCATTAATCAACCAAAATAATTATATATCTCATCAAAGAAAAATCAATAGTATTGCAATATTTTTCTCTTCTTCTAATTAAAATAAAGGTCATACTCTTAAAATATTTTTTTTTTCCGAATTCATCAACTCATTATCTATATCAGTTTCACTTTTAATTTCTCACAAAATACATGATTTATCATGAAATTATTTTTAATAAAATCTAAATAATTTTAGAGGCATATTAGAAATTTTCCCAAATTTTATTTGCATAAAAACCGTTCCTTAAACTCAAACAAAAAACAAAGTGGAGCCACCGGGTTTCGATCCTAGGCCCCGCCCAAAGCCACAGTAACCGCCCTATGGCACCACCGAAGACCAAGAAGTCCAAGCGACTTCGCTGTCACAAGGACAGACCGTAAGTCCTAAATACCATGCCTCGGTTCTTGGGTTTAATAAAACAAAACCAAAAAGAAAAAGGGGACTGGCAAGTTTCGAACCCAGAACCCCAGCTACAGTAACAGCCCTAGGGCACCACTGATAACCAGTAAGTCCAACCATGACTACTGTTCTGAAAATACACTGCTATGTTTTTGTTCATACCGTACTGTTTTTAGTTTTCTTTCACAAAACTCGATTATTCAATCAATCTAATCTTTTAGTAGACTGTAAATAATTTTTCCAGACCGAGTTTATTTGAGAAAAAGTAACCCACGATTTTCAAACTCATATTATAAGCATATATATATATATTTCAATTCGTTTTTCTCTTAATTGCACACATCAATATGCATTTCTCCAATTTTGAAACTAAAAATTTGTATCTCTTATAAACCACTTTATGAACTCATTTGTACTAATTAAAAATTCAGTAGTAAGGCTAACCATATCTCTTGACTACATAGGAAAATCTCTAAACTCTTTTATGCAAGTTATAAAATTCGACATTATCGTTCCAACATGCATAAACTAGTATAATTCATGGCAACAATTCATTTATTATTACTTTCTTTCCCCTTTCTAATTATCATGATATCTAACCAATTATTTGAACTCAATCATTATTTTTACAATTCATGGTACAATCACAACAATCATGAGGTAAATTACACTAATCACATCAAATAAATATACACTACTCAATGTCAAAATCTAGCATGATCATTCTACAATTTAGAAAGCATTAAGACCACCCACCTCTTATGAAGACTTGCAAAATAAAGAGACACAACTCCTAGAAAACTCCTAGAGAAACTTCGATTTGTCTCCTCAAAATCCGTGCACAAGGAAAAGCACCCAAGTCCATTTTCGGTAGCAAAGCAACCAGCACCTCCTTCACGAACCGAGACCAAGTCAAAAGTACCCCATATTTATGTATGTATATATATATAATGAATAAGATATATATGTATATATATGTACAGTGAGAAGGTGTTGAAGCAAAAGGACATGCTGGATAGGACTGCTTTCGGACGGGCTCGGATTAAACAGAGGAGAAGGAAAGCAAAGACGAAAGGGTAGAGTGTGAAATAGGGGTATAGGTATAGGTATATGTATTTGTATGGTGGAATAGGTGGAGCAGCAACATGGACTTGCTGATAGGATTGGCTTTCTTTGCTGGTTTCGGCAGAGGAGGAAAGAAAGAATGGTAAGGAAAAGAAGTGTGAAGGAGGTATTTTTATAGAATACTAGTAGAGTAGTTATAATAACCACTCCCCATGAACACCACCCCACTCATCCACTCTCCCACTCTCCCACTCTCTCCACTCTCTAAAATTTCAAAATGTGTTTATCCCTCCTACTCCGAAACTCAGCCGCCCACAACTCATCATACACACACACGTGCACGTGCGTGCACTAGCACACACTTCCTTCAATTTAATATTTTTATTTAAATTAAAACATATGTATATAATATATAAAATACATATAAAATTAGTTTAATTTAAAAATTATAATTTTTCATGCACAAATAAAATAAACATACACACACTCTAAAATTTATTTTGAAAACGAATACACCCAAATACGTTCGCTGAAAACATGTGCGTCGCACGTAAAATATCAAAATAAAAAATCGACCTTTTCAAAAGAAAATTATTAAAATATAATTGAAAACAACATAAGAAAATATATTTATTAATTTATATATATATTTCACGATGTAATCACTACGTGTATAGAAAACACGTGCATTACATGTATAAAAATATTTTAAAAAAATAGAAGAAAAATGAGTTTCTATTTATAAAACAAATTCGAACACGTAAAATAAACAATTGAAATACATAGAAAAATCAGACGCAGTGATGGAAAATACGTAATTGATACGTGTATCGTTAATACGTAAAAAGCACGTAAAAATATAGAGATTGAAATTTTACATTGAGTTGACTCAAAATAGGATTTTAGGAATATGAAAAATGCATAAATAGTCGGAATCCAAAATACGTAGTGAACACGTTACAAATATTACCAGTAACGGTACAAAATACACGTGCGTAATACATGAGGGTAAAATTATCATTTTCAATTTTGCGGGGTGTTACAAGGTGGTTCACATGGAGCTAATGTGGTAAGCAATGAAATTATCTTCGATAATTTGTGTTTATCTGCCGAGTTGATATGATGTAAGATGATTGGTTCATAGATTCATGTGTTTCTTATCATTGTACATCCATGAGGGATACTTTTGAGAACTATATAACAAGTGATGGTTCAGTCACAGTTGGGAATGAGCATATATGCCAAGTTGATGGAAAAGGAACAAGTACAGTGAAAGCTCGCAGTGGTGGGCAGCTAATCTTGCATGAAGCAAGACACATTCCAGGCTTGAATAAAAATTTGATCTCAACTAGCAAATTGGATATAGAGGGGCTTATGACAACATTTGGACATGGAGAGTGGAAGATTACTACAGGTGCTAGGTTGGTGGTAAGAGGAAAACGTGTTGGCATATTGTAGTTACGCAAAGGTGGTGATTCAGGTGAAATCATTGCCATGACATCAATAGGTAATTATCTTTCAGTCTTTTGGTAAGTCAGGTTCAGGCATCTTGGTAAAAAATGTGTTAAGCAGCATTGTTCTAGAAATCTTTTTTCAGGGCTGAAGAAAATTGAGATGAATTTTTGTGAGAATTGTGTAATAGGCAAACAAAAGACAGTTAGTTTTCTGGTGAGTGGGCATGATAGAAGCTTGTAAAGTTAGAGTTGGCACATACAGATGTGTGGTGTCCGGCTCAGGAATTCTCTTACAGTGGTTAGAGATATTTTGTCACATTTATCGATGATGCTACTAAAAAAGTTTGGGTTTATGCAATTCGTAAGAAGTCCGAGGTGTTTGAGACATTTAGAGCTTGGAGGGCCATAGTTGAGAATGAGACGGGTTGCAAAGTAAGTGCAATAAAATCAGACAACGATGTTGAGTACACAAGTAAAGAGTTTAGTGATTTTCTAGCACATGCAGGTATCCAAGGAATCAAGATAGTTCCTAAAATTTCACAGAAAATTGAGTAGCAGAAAGAATGAACTGCATGATACTCGAAAGAGTGAGATGCATAAGACTTCATGTGGGTCTTCCTGTCCATCTTTGAGCAATTACAGTGGATACAATAGTGTAGTTGATCAACCGTTGCCAATCCAGTGCCCTTGATGAGGCTATACCTCAAGAACTATGGTCAGGTAAACTTGTTAATTATTCACATTTAAAAGTTCATGGTTGTTCCCCTCGTTCTACCTAACCCGCAATTTTCTTTGGTTAAGGATCAGGAACCTCATCCTCATCACGATAAGGTCGATGTTTCCCCTTCTTGTGGTGGGCTGTTTAACCACTCCCCGTCCCCTAAGGCCAAATCAGCGCCCTTTATTATTCGATCGAGCGCCCGTATCCGGGCCAAATCGAATTTTAACCTCTCCTCCAATTCCAAGGTGGCTCTAGCGGCTAAAATCCGTAATTTAGAGATTCCTCCACCCACCTCGTTTGCTTCCTCGACTTCTCCACCCACCTCGTTTGCTTCCTCGACTTCCTCCTTTGGGTTGATATACCAAGTCCACTTCGACTCCATTTCTAACCGGGACATGCTCTCATTGGCGGGTAGCATGGGGTTCGACGTTGACCCTAATGATTTTGTGGAATTTGATTCCATTAGAAGACGAGAAATTTTCAGAGCTTCTGAGTACAGCCGTGTTTATGATTAGTATTTCCTGGAATATTCGGGGTCTCCATGGCCCTACCAAGCAACAAGCTCTCTTCCATCTTATATCGTCTTCTCATTATGTCACGCCCCGCTTCCCAAAATATGGGAATACGAGCACGTGACTGAGGGCCAGCGAATGATACAAATGTACCATTCATAAGCTGTATAGGTAACTCATCAACAAGATAGCAAAACAAACCACGCAGGCATATAATCACAATAGGATAACAAAAAGTACATGACATAGTTCATAACATAACCAACAACTGAAAATTTCAAAATAGTTACGGGTCAAACACGCCCAGAATACAATAAAGAGTAGCATGAAATAAAATATGAACTAAAGCAACATGAAAGATAAACAAGACTAAAATACTTGATCAGCAACACCTTCTGGTAACTCTCCATCCGGGTCTGCAAGTACATTAATACAGATTAAGAAACAAGAAGACGCCCATTAATGCAAGTCACGGGCTGCAAGTGGTACAAGCTAAGGGGACAAGTAGAACAAGAAGCAGGAAAAGAATAAGGGATCAAGAATCATATAATAAGAGAATTACAACATGTAAACAGGTTCATGAACAAGGCATGCATGTAAACAAGTGGCATGTAAAAAGTAATCAAGTAAACAAGTCAACAGAAATATGTTTATGTAATTGGGTCATGCAAGTACACGTGTTAATCTTCTGTCTTTTATTAATTCTATCTAATGTAGTACTTCATACATCCATATTTTTACTACATGGTTGTTACATACAAGCAGTTACGTTTAGGCCTAGTGGTAGATTTTATAGGACGGTGTAATCAGGTATCAAGTATCAAGCAAGCATGGTTCATGAATATAAAAATAAAGTAACAAGTTCACGAAACAAGTCCGTGAATACCATCAAGTTCAAGAACCACACAGTGGGTTCATGAATACAAGAAGTTCATGAGCCAAATAATGGCTTGATGAATACATCAAGTACAACAAGTTTATGAACCATGTACTGGGAAACACGGGCCCCCTTCCGAGTACACTTATACGCCGGCTTTTTTCTTTTATTAATTTTATTCAACCATAACCAGATTTCATATTGAGACTACTATCACGGGTAAAATAATCATGCACATAATCATGTATAACCCTAAGAGTACATATGTGTGTAACAATCGTATATTTCCTTTCAGTGCTTTAAAGAAACTATCTTCTAGATTGGTTATTGCTTGTCATGTTGTGTTGATGTGCCTTGGAGCGGTGTTCGCCTGTGACACTTTGTACTTTGATCCTATGTCTGATTATACATTTTGCGCTTACTGACAGGTGATCGTAGGATCTGATAAAGATCCCCGTGGTGACAAGGTGGGGCGCCTCTGTTCGCCTTAAGTCTGGTAATCCGTTTGCGTGTTCAGTCGGATGAGGAATGGTTGGAATCCGTTCGCCTTAAGTCGGTGCTAGTTGAGCGGGATTGTGAGTTAGCGCTCATATATTCCAGTTGTTTGGCAAGCTTGCCACTACCTTCGAAAGTGACAAAAAACAGCATTGGAGAATGCACCCTACTCAGGAAGATAATTGTTGAGAAGGACTTGGAGCTATATCGCCTCCAGGCGAGGTTTGGCGGGTTGCGGACGACAAGCACCCTACATGTTGTCGGTTTTGGGGAGGACCAGCTGGTTGGAGCGAAGAAAAGCACTAAGACTGTTGCGAAGGATTGTGTGACGGTAGGAGGAGCTGGGCCGAGTGTCGGGGACTCGGGGGAGTTGTGCAAACAGCGTTGGTGCCCTTTCAACACCCAGTAGGCGCCCAGAGAGGAGTGTTGGCTTTGTTGAGTCTGACTTTGGTTGGTGGAGAGTCACATGCCTCGTGCGCCGGTCAGCAGTCACATTCGCTGGGATCGACATTTGCTGTGCGAGGTGTTAGCAGCCAAGGGAAGGAGGTGACTGTCAGGCGTTCTACAATGAGGCTCGTGTCTCTAAGGAACAACGTTCCTCGCCCGGTGAGTCGCAGGGACGGCTTGTAAATCGAGTTGTATGGTTGATGTCTCCGTAATTGTAAATATTTGTAGCACTGTTGAATATGAAATTGTGGACTTGTGATAATTCTACAACTCTTTTTACGTGCTTAGTCCTTGTTTTCGTGGTTGAGATGTTATCGACGGGTTCTTTGTTGCTAAATAACAGGACCTCAAGTCTGTTGCGTATAGCTTAAAGAGCTGTCGATGGTGTAAGACGGAGCCGAATTCATTTTCAGTCCTGTACCCAGCTAGTTGTAGGGACAATTCTGAAGGAGAATTATTTTCCAAACTTGTTGTACGGGTCCTCTAATAGATTGTTAGAATCACATCGAATGGAGAGTTGAACTCCAAGCGTGGCTTTTTACAAGTGTTGCTAGAGTAACTCTGATCCATGATTTTGGACCTCTTAATCTGTTGTTGAAGGAATTTAACTAGTTGCAGGAACAGATCGAATGGTGAGTTGAACTCTGAACGTGTGTGATTACACATTGCGAGAGTAACTGTGAACCATGAACATGGATTCCGAACTTGTTAGTTTAAGTATTAACAGGTTATGGGAGCAGCTCAAATGGTAAAGTGCACTCTGAACTTGCTTCGTAGCAAATTGACAGAGTCTCTTTTGAACCATGAACATGGACTCCAAACCAGTCATTGAGGCATTAACGGATTGCAGGATCAGATCGAATAGCGAAGTGCACTGTGAATTTGCGTTATTACAAATTGTTATAGTCTCTGTCAAGCCATGGGTATGGACTCCGAATTCGTCTTATGGGGAGACTCGCAACCAGTGTTTAGTGCTGCTTAAGTGTATAAGTGTGGCAATCAACTCGCTATTTCAGAGCCTCTAAGGAAGTTTAGCTAGTTGCAGGAACAGATCGATCGGTGAGTTGTGTTCTAAACGTGCATGTTTGCACGCTGTAACTCCCGAGTTCTGGATTCCGAACTTGCATTGTAGAAAGCTTGTAACGAGTGTTTAGCACCGCTTTTAAGTATGAGTTGGGCATTTCTAGCTCAATGTTTACTTTGTTCAATTGACCAAGATGTAATGAAATAAACTGGCTAATCTTTATTAAAGAATAAACTAGATGGACTGCTCTAATGGATGGACCTTACATGCTTGGCTGCTTTAGTAATGGCGGTTCATATTGAAAGAAAAATTAAATGGCTACCCTAGTGGCTGGCCTTTATTAGTAAAAATTATAAATTCTGCAGAAATTAGGAGAGCGTGTTTCAAACACTCTCGTTGTACTCCATAGGGTGTTGCTCACTTGAAGTCCCTACTGACACATCCCTGCCCCCCGGGTCTTCATGTTGGTGTGCTGTTAGGTGAACGACTTGGTAGACCTTGTCTGAACTTTCCTGTTTCTGGGGAACGCCTGTGTTATTTTTCTCGGAGACAGCGGAATGTTTTAACGGGTCGACGTGCTTAGGCGAGATTAATTGTTTATCATGACGGAGTGGTGTGGCTTTGGGTGATGGAGTTAAGTGGACTGTTGGGTTCTGGTGAGGATGTAGTTGGAGCTGGGAGGAAGTTATTTGACGACTTTGAAAATTCTCGGTTTGGTTGCCCAGTGTTGCTGCTTCGAGCTCGCTTACTGGCTTTGCGACACAATGATCATTTTCCTGTAGTAGTTCTTCAGCATGGAGAGGGGGAACTGAGCCCCCATGGTAGCAGTGTAGCATGCGCGTACTGCTTGTTGGCTTCATACTACTTGGCCTTTGCCTGTTGTTGTTGGAAATTTTATTTTCATGTGGAATGCGGAAGCAATGGCGTGGAAGGCAGCTAGTCTTGGATGGCCGAATATGGCATTGTATGTGGATTTAACATCGACTACCAGTAAATCTAAGGAATCTGTTCGAGTTGCCCGTGCTTTCCCTACTGTTACGTCGAGTGCGACAATTCCCTTGACTTGGACAGGTGCACCCGAGAAGCCATGAAGGGTATAGCTGACCAGCTTGATACGATCTCGGGAGAGCTTCAGCACATCAAATGCGGCCATAAGCAAGATGTTGAAGGAACTGCCATTGTCAATGAGGATACGTCGCACCTCGTGGTTTTCCATGCCTAGATTGATTACTAGTGCATCGCAATGAGGTATTTTGACGCCCTCGAGATCTTTGTCAGAGAAGAAGACTGAAAGGCCCGAACCCTTCGAGGGGTAGAGTTTTATGAACTGAATTAACCTTTCTTACAAAAGCTTTACGAAAGGAGTTAGAATTTCCCCCCATGGGCCCACCATGGATGGTGTGCAAAACGGCCATTTGTTCAGAGTCTCTGGATTCAGAGGGTCTTTCAGGATGCTTGTTAGCCCCCCGTGGAGGAGGATTTTCGGCGTTGTTGTTTCGTTGGACAAACTGAGATAGGTAGCCCCGCTGAATCAGGTCTTTAATTTCTTGTTTGAGGGCTTTGCAATTATCAGTTGTATGTCCGTGGCCTTTGTGAAAGGCGCACACTAGGCTTTTGTCTCTTCTCTTGCCGGGTGTTGTCATCCTGGGAGGAGGACGAACTATCCCATCTTTCTCTACTGCCATGAAAATGGCAGATGTGCTTGCATTTAGAGGAGTAAACTTGTCGAAGCAAGGCGGAAGAGGAGGGCGACGCAGTCCTGCACCTTTTTTCTGAAACTTTTTGGGCATTTCCTCAGTTGGGCTCTTCTGTTTCTTCCTGGAGAGTGATTCTTTCTTGTCTGGAGGGTTGAGGGCTTCCTCAACTCTAATGTTCTTCTCACTCCGTTCTAGGAGCTCTGTGAAATCGCGAGGCGGCCTCTTGGTGAGGGATACTTTTAGCTCTTTATGCCTGACGTTGTGGCGGAAGGCGGCAGCCGCCACTGAGGATTCTAGAGAGGAAATTGATCTTGCTTCCATTGTGAATCGCTTGACAAAGTCCTTTAGCAATTCTCCATCTTTTTGCTTCAGTTCTAGCAGGGAGATGCTGGTTTTTTCAGTTCTCCGGCTAGTAACGGAGTTCGCGATGAAGAGTTCTTTAAACTAATCAAAGGAAAATATGGACTCAGGGAAATGTCCGACACATGAGTGCATCAGTGGCATTATAGACAATCATGAGCATTTTAAAGCTCTCGATATGGTCTGTCGGGTCTGATTCCCCGTCATAAGATTCGATTTGAGGGGCTTTGAAACCCCTTGGAATAGGTGCATCGAGAATAGTTCGGCTGAACGGAGGTCGACTGGGGAGGTAGGCCCTGTGGGAGTGGCTCCCCTCATTCCTTATTTGTTCGAGACGTTCCTCTACCTCTTGGATTCGGCAGAGGACTTGATGGTCCTTCTTTTGGGATTCAGTTGAGTCAGTGGATCCTTTGTTCGGGGAAAGGCTCTGAGCTTGACTTCCTTGGAGAGCATAGAGAAGGTCATGCTTGAATTGATCGAGCTCGACCCTGGTGACCGGTGCATTTCGATCTCTGTTCTGCCCAGGTTGCCTTTGATCATCCTATGTTGGGTTTCCCCTAACTGGTTGCTTCCTGTGAGAGGAGGATTGCCTTGATATTTGTCTAGAAGGCTGGGCTCTCTGGCTTGCTTGATGTCCTGAACGGGAGGCCTCAGATCGGGCGCGTCTCTCATTCAGCTTTATTCGCAGGTTGCCTTCAATTTGGTTGAGATTTTTAGATCCCCGTGGGCCTCGTGTAGCCATTGAATCAGTCGAGGCATTGTGGACCGAGACGTGGTCTTTGTGAGGATGCTGTTCAGGACGGTTCTGTCGGGAGCCCCCCGGCGCCTCTCCATTGACAGGAGCGTGATTAGGCTCCAGGGGCTATTGTTGAGGAGGAATTTGATCTTCCATAGAAGGAACCCGAGTTGGCTGACGAAGAGAGTTGGTGCGACAGTTGGAGCCTGACCCTATCAGTTTTGGTGGCATGGAGAAAAGTTCGACTTGTGCAGTGGTTTTCCACAGATGGTGCCAATCTGTTGCTACTTATTTCAGTGTGGGAGCAAACAAATAGTAAGTTAATAAATGAAGGACACTGCTAAAAGTCAAACCTGTGACCTGGCCATTATGAACTATTAGGGCTCCTGAAAATGGATCTGGACCGTTGATTAACCTCCTGTGATCTGAATTGGACAGTGGATGATGCGGCCGACGGACCTAAAAAACGTCCGAAACACCGGGGTGTGGCTCCGGCAACAGACCCTCCGACGCTCAAGTCAGAACCAGAAAGAGAGAGAGAGAGTAAGAGAGTGAAAACTGGTGAATTGTTGATTACCTGGTGACTGAAGAGGGGGAGGGGTATTTATAGGCCTGAGAGACATTCTAGAAGTCGAATCGTGTCCGTCGGATTTTTTATGTCTCCCCCCCCTGAAGAGATAAGATATCTCTGTGAGGGGATAAGAGATTTGACTCCAAGCCATCATAGGCTGGGCGTCTCTCTTAGTGGGCCTAGTCTGTCACTTTTAAGGGCTTGAGAGAAGCCCATGTCTCGGAGTGGGCACAGGCCTGTAAAATAGACTTGTGATGGCTAATCTGCCTGTAGATGCTTTGAGATTCGTGCAGGGATCGTACGACTTTGATCTGCTGCGATTTTTACCATCATCAACTATAGTGCTAGTGCTACTTTGCTTGTATGAACATTTTGATCGAATAATGAGACTTTGATTCAGAAATCCTGTTATAGTATAGATTGTGAAGTTTGAGGTTGTAAATTTTTAAATTTTTTTGGAAATTCGGTTAGTTCGGTTAGTAACCGAACCGAACCGATGAATTTCGGTTCGGTCAAAACTAAATTTATTCTATTCGGTTCGGTGTTCGGTTTACATTTTACCGAACTGCAAAGTTCGGTTCGGTTCGGTTTTGAACCGATGAACAGCCCTAGAAATGGAGGACTTTTTTTGAATTTTTTTTATGTGAATAGGAAATGACTTGTTTTTGGTTATAGATGAACATTACCATATGTATATTCTATGGGTTATAGAGCATATAATTTTTTATGGGATATTTGGGTGGGACCGTTGAATTGCCCTAAACTAACAACTAAATTGAAAAATAAAATATAAAAAAATCCTGGACGAAACATGATGTTTCGTCTCAGATTTTTTGTCATGTAAAAATATGAAAAATTAAAAAAATTTCGTCGGACGAAACATCATGTTTTGTCTGTTCACATTTTCTCCAACTTTTCTATATTTTGTCATTTCGCCACTGTAACAAAGCAACTAAATGTTATTTCTATTTATCCATATATGCATATTATAGCATTCTCGATTGTGGATGCTCTTACTCATATAAAATAAAAGTTTGTCATACTATGAGTAATTTGTAAAGAGTATGTGAAGAATAAAGGAAGGTCTCAGGTTCGAGATCAGATTCCATCTTATTATTTACTATATAAAGAAAATTAATTAAAATGTGCATCTCACGTGTCAATTACTAATTTGTGTTAATCTTTCCTTCAGCCACCCGAAAATTTGGTTGATTCGTTTAATTAGAGCACTAGTGTGTGCATGTTTGCTAATGAATGCCCATCGACCCTTAAATAGTCTGCCTAAGAGCATCCACTATCGTTTTCTATGTCCATTGCTATATATAGCATTTAGAAATAGCAATAGAAGAATTACGCTGCAGTCGTCCAAGTCTAAAAATAGAAGCGACGGAAGATCATCTTCCGTCTTTGTATATTTTTTTTTTGGGTATTCGGTAAACAAAAAAGAAATCATAAAAAAACAAAAAAAAACATATCTATCATTTTTAAAAAAAAGTTTGTTAAAATCATAAAAAAATCAAAAAAATCAAAAAAAAAAAATTTACAAAAAAAAAAAAAAAAAAAAAAAAACACACCAGACGGAATACCTTCATCCGTCCAGCGTGTTTTCAGTGATTTTTTTTGTTAAAATGTTTTCGACGAGAGACAGAAGTTCTTCATCCGTCTCTCATTTATTTTTATTTTTATTTAACTAGACGGCATATTTTCATCCGTCCCTTTCGTTAAACGGATGAACATCGTCCGTCTTCTATATTTAGCAATTGTCTAAAGCGCTACTAAGTTTAGCAGACTACTGTTCATTTCTATCCTAAATTATGGGTTTTTAGCAAATAACTGTGAGGCATATTTCTAAATCGATTTCTAATTTTTGAGTTTTTAGCCAACGACAGTGGATGCTCTAGTAGGTCACACTCATTCTGTCATCTTTTCCAATCTCTAATTTCTAATAATCTCTGATACTACAATGTGATAGTTGGGGTTATCTAATCTATAGATAAATTATAATTTGTAGACAAACAGCCGTACAATCTCAACCATTCAATTTTAAGTAGTAGTTATATTAACCATTCATTTACTCAGCTGTTGTTAGTTACCGTAATACCCTCAAAGTTTAAATTTATTTACTACATAATTATTTGTAAAAATGTCACTTATATAAAATAAAAGTTTGTATCACTATGAGTAATTTGTAAAGAGGTCTCATGTTCGAGACCAGATTATGTTTTATTATTTACTATATATAAAAAATTAATTAGAATCTGGATCACACGTGTAAATTACTAGTTGCACTTAATATCAGATTTATTTATGCTAACTAATTAAAGCTATATATAATTTTGAATAACTTTAAAATAAATATTCTTACTTATCTCTGCATTATGATACGCTGGTATGTATTGCTTGTAAATAACCAAAATAGAAAGATTTGCCCCGTACTGACCCACTTTTTGAAAATATTTGGAGATCTAACCCAATGGGTTAGAAAATATTTAACAATTTAACCTAATTTTGGACACGTCAGCATAAATCGTTATTGAAAATAACGAAATAGGTAATTACCATGCCGTTCTTTCAAAAAATGGCATCAGTACATTTTCTATACAGCAAGTGTGAATCTTCTAACTTGGAAAAAAAATTTAAGTGTTGAAACAACTTATAAATAATGTCGTTATCTCCAAGAACGACATTCGAATTATTGATGTTGTTGTTTGAGATAACGATATCAGTTATAATACTCTTTAAATAGTTCAAAGAAATAGATTAGTCAAGTATAAGTAATAAAATAAACTGTTGCCGTTGTTCCAAACAACGACATCATCCATATAATTTTTTCACACTTGCATTTTTTTTTCAAGTCAGAAAGAGTACACAATTGTGAATAAGTTAACTAATGCCGTTACTCCAAATAGTGGCATGAGAATTTTTTTAAACAGATGCCACTATTGGAAACAACGACATATAAATAACCAATGTTGTTATTTCTAATAACGGTTTATGCTGACGTGTCCAAAACTGAGTCAGATCACTAAATATTTTTGAAAGGGGGTCAGAATGTCAAATATTTTCAAAAAGTGGGTCAGTACGGCAAAAAATTCTAGAAAAGAAAATATAGAGAATAGAAAACGATTCTTTTATGATCTTTACTGCAGAGCTCAGTTGATAAATTTAGTCGAGCATAATTATCCCAGAAATTGCACCAACACACCGAACTCATATTTTGGTCGAACTTCATTAATGAAATTTTCTTAGTTTTTGAATTGGTTGGTAGGTTGGTTATTTATTTATTTATTTACATAAAAATAAAAAATCGGCCATAGAACCCACAAAAATTTTCCATCATCCTTAAGATTTCAGCAGGGGCGGAGGCAGTATAGGCCCAGGGGGAGCAGTCGCTCCCCCTGAAATTTGGAAGCACTCTTAGTAAGCCCAAGTATTTAAGCCCATGCTCCCCCTCAAGTAGGCTTGCACTCATCTTCTGGCCCAAATCGCTCTTTTCTTGGCCCAAACAAACCCCACTTCTTTCCAATTCGCCCAAATCCCGATCGCTATCCTCTTCTTTCTTCTTTTATTTTCTTTTTTTTCTCTCTGTGCTCCAAGCCTCCATTCGAAACCCTAGCGCCAGCCTCCACCGAAACCCTAGCTCTCTCTTCTCTCTCCTTTTCTTTGTTTCTTTCCGTTCTCCAACCTCCATAGAAACCCTAGCTCCTAACTCCAAAGTCCTAATCCATGGATCCAAGCCCTCAACGGCGGAGGAGGCAGCGGCAGAGATCAGTTCCGCCGCCGTCGATGGTGACGCTAAGGGCAAAAAACCCTTATCGTTGACACCGACGAAACCACCGCCAATTCCAACAAAAAGGAGGGATCCGAAATGATGTCCTCATCTCTCTCCTCCACCGCCAGGCGCCCCACCACCCGCAACGCCTCTTCCAAATACGATTTCGTCAATTTACAAAGTTTCGTTCTTGCTTTAGTTTGCAAAATTTGGTGAAAGTTTCGATTTTTTTTTCCTGAAATTTTGGTGGCCTAATTTTGTGGAATTAGGTGAAAGTTTGGCTAGGGGACAATGTGGATCATTACTATGTGCTGTCGAGATTTCTTCTTAGCAGGATGCTCACGGTTACAAAGGTGGGCATTTGTTTTGAGATTTTGGAATTGGGGATTTGTTGATTGTATGTAGCTGATCACTCATGAGTTTTCTTCAGATTCCGAATCATGTGGCGATCAAAATTGCGTTGGAACTGAAGAAGCTACTCATTGACAACAACCTTTTGGATGTGTATGTTGATGCTGACTTCTTGTTTGAAGTTTTTTGTTGTTGAAGTGTTTGTGGATGGTAGAGTCTGGTAGCTGCGGAAAGGTAATTGAAAAGCATTCTTCTTTTATTTCAAATGAAAATCATAACAGCAAAATGAAACATTTTTGTATCCCTTGCCCTGTAGGGAAGATTTGGTATGCTCTGAATCATGTTAACTAAACATTTCATTTATGCTATGAATCATGATGACAAGCTTCCCTGAAGAGGGAGCTAAACCATCATAGGAATCATGATGATAAGACTTTTATAAATTTTTAGTTCCTGTAATTTCGCTCCCGGTGGATGAAATTCCTGGCTCCGCCACTGGATTTCAGCATATATATCTCAGCATGAACATGTATAGCCACATACTAGTAATAAAAGGATATTTCATTAAGCATGACACACAAACAGAAGTTATTCCATAGATATAAAGGTGAAGAAGCCAAAGTACTTGGCTTTCATCCCCGACCCTTAAAGCAAGAGAAAACACACAATCACAATAGTACAATACGTACACATCCAGGACCACAATATGATCACACCTTCTTGTCATACATAGTTATAAGTATATGTATAGGGTGAGACATATGATGATCGATGATCGGTATGAGTTCAGTTTCATTTGCCGCAACCGCAGTCAGTGCAGGTGCAGCTGGAGCCACACTTGCATTTTCCATCGTGTTCAGCATAGGTTGTCACCTCCATGACTTCGTCGAAGGTGCTGCATGCAATAAACCCAACAATCAGATACATATATACAAACTGTTACCGATCTCTCAAACCCATGGATTCATGTCCTATATTGCCAACTATTTCGCCATGATCAAGTTTTCGGGGGAATAACTTAATTAAAGAATGGAAAAAGTAATTAATTAAGATATTTTTTTCGTTATTTTCTGTAAACATATACACACACACACAATCGAAAAATACAAGTTTATATATGTGCTTAAAGTTACATGTACGCTTGCGATTATTTCTGATTACGCTTTTCTCATAAGTTGTTGGTCTATTGATATATATTAAATCATGAATTTTCAAGTATTTGGAGATAATTGAAGGATTGAATTACGTACTGCTTCTCAGTCTCAAAGATCACAACAGTGTTGCTGTTTCCCTTCTTCCTGCAATCACAGATATCAAGTGATCAATTCTTTGATTAGCTGCAAGAAAACTATCAATCTAGATTAATTTACCAAATATCCGTGTGAGTAAGCAAAAGTTTAATAGGCCTACACTAAAATATCAGGAAGGGAAGCGAAAGGCAACTTATACTTACACGCATTTGGTCTTGTCAGCGCAGTTGCAGTTTCCGCAGCTCGACATGGTTAATTGAGTTCTTAAACTGGAAATTGAGCAAAGAAGATTGTTTGATTGCTTTGTGATGAAGGAAAGGAGGGAGTTTCAGTTGCTATTTATAGGCTTTTCATGGATGGATTGATAATTGAGGTTGTAGGGGAAGTGATCACACACGCTACAACTATTCCTTTGTGTGGTGTGCTTGGCACACGCATCAAAAGACAGCCATCATCTTAAATGGAATCTTTTTTGAAGATAATGGAAGGGGGGCCATGCATAATATTGGCTTGGTGTATGAACCTCTCATGTCAATTTTCTCTTTTTTTGCCCCTCAATTTTTCTTTTTTATTTCTTATTACTCGTGTTTTTTTTTCCTTTTCAACTTTATCTTTCAATTTTTTAAAATAAGAATTACATCAACATGAGCGAAAGGAAAGAGAAATTACATCAACATGAGCGAAAGAAGAGCGAGAGAAGAGCGACAGATTCCATCACGCAGGAGCTCTCACCTCCTCAGCAACACCCACCATAGCAGCTACTACCTGAAGAGCTCCAAGCAGACAGAGCAAGAGGAGAGGCTTATGGCAAAGCGACGAAGAGAAGATCACTTGGAGAGCAGCGCGTGGAGGAAGCAGGAAGATAGAGGGGACTACGAATACTCGAATAGATCGAGAAGTCGTACAGCCCAGAGAGAGCATCGCTCTTCCCATAGAGGGAAGGCGAGCGATTACCATAGGGGTGAAGACGAAAGAGGAAAGGAGAAGGCGAAGAGAGATAGGTCATCAAGCTTGGAAGATGTCAGGGGAAACTCAGATACAGAGCATAAGAGGCTGACGTTCGCAGAGGTCACCAAGGGTTCGTCGAGGAGGTCGTCGCCGATTCGATTCAGCAACAGAAGGACTTCTCCGGCTAGGAAGGAAAGGATCACCAAGAACGACGAAGATGGGGAATGGTTGCTTGTGCGTTCTCGAAAAGTGATGAAAGCAGAGAAACGCCAGAAAAAGGAAGAGTCGGCGTCGGCGGGATCTGGCCAGCAGTGCCATAAGTGCGCACAATGGGGACATTCCATAAACCATTGTCCTAATGAGTGGTTTTGTTATGCGTGTAGGAAATCTGGTCACATTTCGAGAGATTGTCCAAGCATCAAGCATTTGCCGACTCCGACGCCATCAGTGCCAAGAAGGAATTCTCCGACCAATACGAACAGTAGCAAAACTCAAGAGAGCTTCGCGGGGGGAAGGTCGATGGTTAGAGCTCTAATCACTCCAACTCCTCTTATGGCGGAGTTCGAACGCCGATTCTGCATGTGCAGCATTATTAAAGTTCAAAGTGGGAATCCTCTAGCTGCAGACATTGAAAGCTTACTCTGCGCCAACACTACTCCGTCGGAGACGCTTAAATGGCGTGTCCAGCAACTGAATTCGAGCGCATTCTTTGTTCATTGTCATGACGAGGTTAGATTGAATGAGGTGCTTAGTATTAAAGGAGTGGGTTCCGATGATTTCTACGTTACCTTCTTCCAATGGTCGCGCAAGTATGGCGCGCTTAAGGTGACTGAGATGCCATCGATCTGGATTAGACTGTTTAATTTTCCCTTTCATTGCTGGCTCCGATCCGGTTTTCAAAACTTAGTGCGATCGTTCGGATATCTTCAAGAAGTGGACAAGAGCACCATCTTACAGGAAAGGAGAGAGTTTGCGCGTATTAGGGTGGGATGCGAAAATTTCTCCGATATCCCGTCGATGGTTCAAGCAGAGTTTGAGGGTGAATTCTTCGATGTTAAAGTGATTGTTGAGAAGAAGAAGAACGTCTCCTTTGGGAAAGTGTCGACACTGGAGGAAGAAGAACGATCGGATGATAGAAAAAATGAAAAAGAAATGCACTGGTCGAAGGTACACGATGAAGGAGGGCCATCCATTCAGGCGGAAAAAGATCACAGTCGCTCATCCCACTTCAATGCTCAGGACTCAATCAAAATTCAAAACCAGTATGGAACAATTCTCAACGTGGCTAATCAAATAGGGGTACGGCTAGCGGAATCTAAGGAAGCTCCTAAGCAAATGATACCTTGGAAGCGGCGCGATGGGAAAGGGCTTCAGATCGATGGTACAGAGGATCAAGTGTTGAGCTCACGAAAACCCGGGATACTTAAGATTGCGTCGAGTGTGGACATTGAAGCTGGCGAGCGGATATCGAGACAGGATACTGGTTTCGCGCTGCTTTCAAAAGATGAGCTGCAAGCTACAATCCAGAGGGCCATAGAGGAGATTGCTAGAAGAGGGGATTTCGGCAGGAAGCAGCGGTCGCGTGAAACTGGGGATGAAGAAGAGGGGTCTTGTCGTACGAAGAGGGTGGGTATTGACAGCGAGCATGGTAAACAGGAGGAGTTGCTTAATGATCCAGGGAATATTTGTGGGAAAGATGAGAGGCCTATTGGGTCGAAGAAGGATTCGCTTCTTCATGGGCCAGAACGACAGGCTATTCAACATGGGCCTGAGTTGATAACCTCGGCAGTGAAAGAAATTGTAGGGGAGGAAGATATAGGTGAAAATTCGAATAGGGTGAATGAAGCGTTCGAGGAGGAGAATGACTTGGTAGAGGTAAATTCGGAGCAGTTATTAGAGCACAGCGGTAATGTGGTTGATTCAGAGACTGATAGGAGAACTAGATGGGCTCCATAGTGGGGGAAGTTCTTACGATTCTGAACATGAGAAGTGGGCTAAGCAAGTCAGAGAATTGGCAGGGGACGGTGCAGGGGAGAGGGATGGTGTTAGCGTGGTCAGGAATTCAATTGAGTATCAGCGGAAAAGCAAAAGGCAGTTGGACAAATGGGGTTCGAGTGGACCAACTGAAGAGGACTTGATTAAAGCAGCGACAAAGACTAGGGAGCCGACGTCGGCCTGTCAAGGTAGTTCTTCCAATAACTTTTCAGTTTTAAATCTGTTAAATGATGAGTCGCTTATATATTTTGCTAGTTTTTACGGTCTAGCTATGGGTTTCACAAGAGAGGAGCACTTGTATCACGTGAATATTATTAGAGGGGAGTGCCAAAGACAGATAGAATAATGAGGGGGACGCATGGGGGGTAGAGTATAGGAGGTCGAGTATATTTTTATTAATGTTATACATCTTTTGGAATGTTAGGGGGATGAGACAGAAATCAAAAAAGAGGCTCATTAGCGATACTATAATTAGGTATAGGCCGAGTATTTGTGCTTTTCAGGAAACTAGAGTCGAATCTCCGACCACGGAAGAGTTTCAGAACATTAGGGGTATAGGATCTTTTGAGTGGAGGTTCAAAGCTTCGAGAGGGTTTTCAGGGGGTATAGCTATTGGAGTAGATCCTAGACTGTTTGAGATTATAGACGAAATTTCGGGGACGTTCTCAGTCACGATTATTATTAGAAGGCGCGCTGACAGTTGGGTCCAGACCATCACCACGGTCTACGGTCCTTATGAGTCGGCTCAACGATCATTGTTCTGGGACGAGCTTAGGACTATTAGAGGAAGATGTAGGGGACCGTGGGTGGTGGGAGGGGATTTCAACATAACTAGATTTCAATTCGAACACCTTGGTAGGGGAGCGTCTAGGGGAGATAGGGAGCAGTTCAACACGTTAATCAACGACTTAGATTTATTGGAAATTGATGTCACGAATAGGAAATTCACCTGGTCGAATTTACAAGCAGCTCCAACGTTGGCGAAATTAGACAGAATTTTAGTTTCCTCCGAATGGGAGGACAAATTCCCGTTAGCTAGTGCCAAGGCAATGGCCAGATTTACCTCTGATCACACTCCGTTAGCCTTAGATTGTGGAGACGGACAGAGAAGGAGTCTACACCAGTTTAGATTCGAGAAGTCATGGACGTTATGTGAGGGAGCTCATAAGATTATTGAGGAGTGCTGGAAAGCACCTACCACGTCCGACTCGGCGGTGGGATGTTGGAGGGAGAAGATTAGGAGACTAAGAATAAAGTTGAAGCAGTGGGCTAGGATGGAATTCGGTCAGAACCAAAGAATGAAAGAAGAATTAGGGGAGAGGATTGAGCAATTAGAACTCATAGAGGAGGAAAGAGACTTAATAGAGGCAGAATTCGATGAGCTTTTTAGGAGTAGACAAGATATTTTTCAAATTGGAAGGATGGAGGAAAATTATTGGAAGCAACACTCCAGAATTCATTGGTTGAAGGAGGGAGACGCTAACACTAAATTTTTTCATGGAATCGCCAACGGATGAATGCGTAACAATCACATTTCGGGGTTAATGATAGACGGAGTCTGGTGCGAGAACGAGGAAAGAATTCGCTTGCATATTAACGAGAGATATAAGGATTTGCTGGGTAAAAGAAGAGACAATAGGTGTTCGTTGAATCAAGATATGTGGATGGAGTCAAGGATTAACGGGAGCGACAACATCGAAAACTGCTTCACTGAAGAGGAAGTTGTAAAAGCCATCAATAGTCTGGGTCAGGATAAGGCGCCAGGACCAGACGGCTTTCCGTTATTCTTCTACAAAATCTATTGGAAAATCATCAAAGCAGACTACATGCGCATTGTTCAAGATTTTTATATGGGGGAGGTGGATTTAGAAAGACTAAACTACGCGAATATTGTTCTCATCCTAAAGAAAACTGAGGTTAAAGAGGTTGGAGACTTGAGACCCATCAGTCTACTAAATGGCTCATTCAAGATCATCACTAAAGTGTTGGCTAATAGGTTAGGTCCACATTTACAGGATATCATTGGAGAGTCTCAGAGCGGTTTTATTAAGGGAAGAGACATCTTGGACAGCGTCGCATCGGCTAATGAGATCATCTTCAGAGGATGCAAAGAAAAAACGGATGGCTTCTTATTTAAGGTGGATTTTCAGAAGGCCTACGATTCGGTAGAATGGGACTCTGTGGACGAGGCTTTGCTCCGGAAAGGTTTCGGGAAAAGGTGGAGGAAATGGATCTTTCATTGCATTAGAGGAGGCAAATCGTTTCTTATCATTAACGAAGCACAAGGAAAAGAAATCAGATGCAAGAGAGGGCTTAGACAAGGTGATCCTTTATCGTTATTGCTGTTTGCAATTGTTGCAGATGGGTTACCAGAGATGATAGCTAATGGCAAAAAGGAGAAGGCTGACTTCGGAATACATATCAAAGGATTTACTGAGCCAATTTCAATCCTTCAGTATGCGGACGATACTCTTTTGTTTGGATCGGCAACGAAAGAGGATATCATTGCAATGGGAGCTGTGCTGAAGTGCTTTGAGGCATGGTCCGGCATGAAGGTCAACTTCTATAAGAGCTGTGTCATACAGCTTAGTGACAACTGTTCCATTCCCATCACAGAGATTCAGCAATTGCTGGGTTGCAAAAAGGGTGACTTCCCGCTCGTTTATCTAGGGGTTCCTATCAGGCCGGGGAAGCTAACTAAGGAGTATTGGGAGCCGATTATCGATAGGATTGAGAAAAGGCTTGCTGGTTGGAAAGGGAGAATGTTAACTCTGGGGAGCAGGATCACTTTGCTCAATTCAGTTATCAACAGCATACCGATCTACCTTATGTCTATTTATGAACTACCGGGTTGGGTGATCCAAAAGATAGATAAATGTAGAAGGAGATTTCTTTGGAAGGGAGCAAACGAGGGAGGTAAAGGGATCCATCTTATTAGTTGGGGGAGGGTGTGCAAAAGGAAGGAATTTGGTGGTTTGGGTATCATTAATCTTAAGGAAATGAACACTGCCCTTCTGAGTAAGTGGTGGTGGAAGATGGCATCTCGACGGAATAATTGGTGGTGTAAGTCGCTCACAAATTATCGGGCAAGGAAAAAGTTCAGATTTGGGGGGAAGAGAGTTCACACTAAGAAGTCGTTCTTTTGGAAAGGGGTATACAAGACGGGCGACTTATATCATAGCAACACCCTGTGTAGGGTTAGGAGCGACAATAGTACAAGATTTTGGAAAGACAAATGGTGTGGTAGTAACTTGCTGATGGGATTGTTCCCTTCGGCGGCAGAGGCAGTCCTGAATTTAGATACCCTTGTCAGTGATGTTTGGAAGAACCAGAAGCTGAGATTAGAGGTAAAGGATTCTCTAAATCACGACTCAATTATTCAGTTACAGCTGGTTAACAATTTCATTCGTATAGAAGGAAGTTACACTAACCAGTCGGAATATGAGAGATGGTGGACGTTGGAGGCGAATCGCAAGTTTTCGGTTGCCTCACTATACAAATGGCTGAATGACGGAGGGATTAGAAGCGAGATCGCGGATGTTATATGGGGTATCAATGTGCCTTCCAAAGTTAAAGTCTTTCTATGGTTGGTGGAGAACGACGCGATACTATCTAAGATTAATTTGAGGAAGCATGGAATTACGGATAATGTGAGTTGCAATAGATGCATAAATCACGAGGAAGATACGAATCACATCATTTTCAATTGTCATAGAGCTAGAGAGGTTTGGGAGAAAGTGAGTCACACGTTCGGGATTTTACAGTGTCCGGGGTCTAGTGCACAGATCTGGGGGGACATTAGATCGAACAGGATTAGAAAGGAAGTGAGATTAGATTGGGATTTGGCTGTTGCTTCAGTTATGTGGAACCTTTGGCTAGACCGGAATGATTATTGTTTCAATAATGTTAATCATAGATTTTCCTTTCTGATGCACAAAATTCATTTATGTTGTTATGAATGGACAGGACTTCTGAGAACCAGGAAGAAGATGCGAGTGGGAGAGGAGTAGTAGTTCCATCGGAGGTTGGGAGATTTCCTCCAAAAGATGGAGATGGAGACATCGAAGCTTTTGGTTTAGTTGTGTGTATTTTGATGTTTCTTCTTCTTTGCTTAGATGTTGTATCGTAGGTGTGGGATTGTTCATTTTGCTGGCCTACGGGCTGCTTTTGTATCTTAATGTACTTTTTCGTTAAGTTCTCTTTAATGAAGCGATGACTTAGTCAACTTTTTATCAAAAAAAAAAAAAAAAGAATTATGTAGACAATTGTGTACTTTTTTTTCTTTGTTATTGAAAAGCTGATGGAAACATTGTTTTATTTTTGAAAATATGGCCGGTAAAATGAACATCAAAATGGAGTTCATTCTTCAACTTCTTACCCAGTCAAGCCTGTGAAGATGCTCCTAACAACTCTCTTTCAACCCACGTCTAACCTTCCTTCTCCTACCGCCGGTGAGCCCCCTCCTCTCCTCCATTTTACATGGATTTGGTTGAACTCGAAATACATGGGTGCGGGCCAACTAAGTGTTGGAAATATTTTTGGCATATTTTCCGGTCCGGATTCCGGTGGTCTCCGGCCACCGGAGGCACCGGAAAGTGATTGGATTACGTTCCTCTCGTCGAGTACCATTCCGTAATATACTTATTTGCCAAAAACGATTTCTGTATGAATGAGAAATGTAGGTCCAAAGTTGGATACTCGAAATGTACTAATTGGGAATTTGGAATGGATAGTCCTACATCGGGAGATGGGAAAGATTTATCTAGCATATAAGCTAAAGAAATGGACTAAGGGGCGTAGCCCTAGGGTTACCACTAACGTGTAGTGGAGAGAGGACCTAGCCAAAATTACAAACACAAACGCGCGCCCGGCCCGGGCTCGGCTTGACTTGGTTTGGTTTGGCTTGGCTCTGACCTATATATTTTTTTTTTAAGCTTGTAACAGCAGAGTAATGGCTCATCAGTTACGTTTTTTGAAATTCTGTGACTGGCACCATTACTCTGTTGTTATAGTGTAATGGTCCCTTCAGTTACCCCTCTTCTCCTATAAGACCAGTAATTTTTTGTCTGCCAGTACACAGAGTTTTTGCTTCTTCTTCTTCCTCTGAGTCAGATTCTGAGAGTGCAACATAGCTAGTGTTTCGCTAATATCTCTGAAGCTAGGTGTAACACCCCAAATTTTTTTTTTTTTCAAAACTAAGTCTCCAAATTTAATTCTTTCAATTTCTATATCACTTTAATCATAAACTAAGAAAGTTATATTTCAGGAAAAATTTTGGCAGTCTCCCCTGTAAATTTTGCCCCGAAACACAAAAAGCTTACGGAATTCTGCTCAAAATTCCGTAGCTCACAAAATATACAATAAATTTACGGGCTCCCCAGGCCAAAATGAGCAGAAACATACAGGCAATAATATATAATGCTCTGGGGGCCAAACTCATAACGAATTATCAAATATCAAATAAAAACCATAAATTTCTTTGAAAACGAGGTAAAATTTTTAGAAAAGTCTTTGTAAAACTTACCACAGAGTCCGGTACTCCACAACGACATGGGTACGGGTCACAAACATACCACACCACCCCACACTACACTCATCATCATCATATACCTGCTTATACATCCATAATACAATTTAAATCATAAATTTCACTATTCCTATAACTAAATAATACAAATTTTTAAAATAAAAAGTTATACTATCACTCCACGCCTCACCTCTGCACTGATGAGAACCTGCAACAGTGGGGGATCTAGGGTAGTCCTCAGACTCCCCTAACCCCCCAAAACACTAAGGGGTTAGCCATTTCTGGTGTGAGTATAATTACTGTTCTAACGACAAATTAAAATAGTATAAAGAAAATACTTAAACTTACAAATTCCAAATTAAAATAATGCCACCTGAATCCTGAACACAACAACATCGTCAATACAGTGATAAATCACACACTTTGCCAATCCTACATTCAATTATTTAATTATCCATACTTCCCACATTTCATAATACACTTCACATCAACCTCGTATAGATATATAAATATACTTATCTTACATTCGCATAATACGAATATTCATCTTTCCACACTTATCATCATATCAGCATTTCACTATTTATATTAACATAACTACATGATGTTATTACATCATTTCTCCAACTCTATTTAGCCATGTGTTTTGTTTACTTATATTATGTCATCAACACACACATTCATCCTGGAAGTTGTGCCGAGGCAGGTAGTTCCCACCATTTCCACGGAAATAGCAGGCGAGTAGTTCCCCGACACACTTCCAAGGTACACAAACTCCTATCACAACATACTTTCTTTACTAACCATTGTCATATCCAATCTCATAAAACAGGTATTTATTTTATTATGTTATAAAAGTATCACATCATAAACATATGCATCTATTCTCATACTACCACATTCCTCCATTTCTCATGACATAATTACCACATCTCATTGCCCATGGGAGTTACTCACATTTCATCACATCATTAACACCTCATTAATTAGAATACTTATACTCATTGCATCAAAACCATGTTTTATAGCTCATTCACATCTTATTATCACTTTAGTAATTACTTTTTCTTATAACAATACATCTTATTATCATTCTCACTTAATCCCCCAAACACACTCTGGGGCCACCACATATCACCTCCCATAGCCGGTAGCTTGGGTAATAATCACTGTACCTCAAACACACAGTTTGGGTAATATCACATCACATCTCAAGCCGATAGCTTGATTATTAATTTCACTTCAATCACTTATCATCTTTACTTCACTTTATTTCTCATTTCTATTAATCATTACCACTATTATATCCATTCACCCTGCGAATTATGCCAAGGCAGGTAGTTCCCACAATTTCCACTGACATTGCGGGCAGGTAGTACACAATTCCAAGGTACAACTCATATCAACTGTATTTTACTTAAATGAACACACACATAATACAATTACTCCATATTATTCATGATAACACATCTCTTTTATTATTTCCATCTTAAATTAATCACAAGCGGCATTTATCACTTCTTTTCATATATTAACTCATAGCACGTTCACTTTTACATTTACTTCATTCACACAATTTTCTTTTCCACACACAGTTCACATTTCACTATCCACTTTCTTTTCCACGCACAATTCACAATTTACTATCCACTTTCTTTTCCCACGCAATTCACATTTTACCATTCACTTTCTTTTCCACGCACAATTCACATTTTACTATCCACTTCCTCTTACTACCACATCTATTATTAACACTTATTTATTTTATTAGTTTGTCGACCAGTGAGCCACAGTATCCCAACATACTGAAAGCCGACAGCCCAGTAAACACGCGGTCCGATGCTCACACAGAGTCTTACTCGTCCGAGGCTACGTCTTCCTCCTAGCCGAACTAGCGAGGGAAAAACCACGCCCCAGGTAAACTGGGTACTTCCTCGCGACGTCTGTCATCGAGGGAAAAACCACGCCCCAGGTAAACTGGGTACTTCCTCCCAGCCGATAGCCAGGAGGGAAAAACCACGCCCCAGATAAACTGGGTTCTTCCTCGCGACGGCTGTCATCGAGGGAAAATCCACGCCCCAGGTAAACTGGGTACTTCCTCCCAGCCGATAGCCAGGAGGGAAAAACCACGCCCCAGATAAACTGGGTTCTTCCTCGCGACGGCTGTCATCGAGGGAAACCGGGCCTCAAGCCGATAGCTTGGGCGATAAAATCCACTTACCCCAAACATAGTTTGGGTCCACTTACCCCAAGCCGGTCCTTGGGTATTAGGAGGTCTAGCCCAAACCCCCAGGATTGCTGTAGGTACTGGTCAACAAAGCCATTTGTTATATCATCTTTTCATCTTATTAAATAAACACAAAGCATCACAGCTTTTATTTGCACAATAGCCACATTCTTGACTTTAATCATGTGAATAAAAACACATTTTATTAACACTTACCATCTCACCTTTTATCTTGCATTTGATGCACATCTGATATTCACGATATAATTAACATCTCAGTATATCACAGATATACACACCATGTTATTTATTTTGCCATAACATCACCCATTATAAATACCATACTATTTACTACTTCATTAAATCACCCATAAACATACACCAAGTTATATCGTAAATAAAAGAATTATAAGACGTTAGTCTGTATCGTAAGCATATCAAAATATATAAATTATCACAGAATAATATCATATTGTTGCCCATTATTTCACTTCGAACACATTTAAAATGTAAACACGTATCCAATTATTAATTCCATTCACTATTGTATCACACGTCATAATCATCTATCTATATATTACAAATATACCCCACACATGCGGGTGTCCCAGACAAAGAGGCCAAAATTAATTATTTCCTCTAATTAAATCTCATAATATCCAATTATAGCATACTAGGTCATACACCTTATTTCATGCAAGTAAAATCACCTATAAGGGTTTATATGTCCCAAAACATGCCCAAAACATGCATTATAAATACACGAGTTTCCAACACATGATCACAATCACTAATTTCGTCTAATTACATCATATAACCTCCATCCATAACATGCTAGCCCATACACAAGGCTCCGCATATGCCAAAATTACCTATATCGGCCTAGATACCCAAAAACATGCACGAAACATGCACGGGGCGAAAATATGCATAAACAATTCAATATATTTAGTTTTTATAATTCAACACGTCACATTAACCCATAATATAGGTTTTATATACTTAGAATAGTTAATTTCATCAAATATCTCAAAATTCCATTTTCGGGCCTTAAAAATCCGTATTTTTCGGAAAATTGAATTTTTAGCATAACTTCTATCAAATATATCGAAATGCCACGAAATTTGGCCACAATATAGAATATACCTAATTACAACATACTCACCTGACGGCTCGAGCAAATGATGTCCCACGTCCGTCCTGTAGCCAGTCGAAGTTCGACTTTTCCTCCTAATTGAAAAATTATAGAACCGATTAGTTTAAAACTCAAAACTCAACTTACGGATCTCCAAATTTGAATCCGTCTTCACCCACACGTCACAAATGACATATGTAGGTGTGCTACATCGATAGATTTCGAATTCGGGTTCTAATACAAATACTCCCTTATTGATCGGATGCTTTCTACTAAGAAAAATTCACATTTTCTAAATTCCTTAATCCCCTTCGTCCTAATCTCACATATTAGGGTTAATAATAGTAATAATAAGACTCAACTACACCTCCGAACCCATCAAATTCTCAGTAAATCTCGCTCGGGCATTTCATTGAACACCCGGCGTGCACTTTTCACCTATAGTCTATTTCACTCAATTTAATTGAGCTTAAGCCTATAAAAATCGTCCTAAATTTATATTAATACTTCCATAATACTCTACACCCTCATATGCATTTTCTATAATTATTTGGATCGAGTTTTCTACCCGATTTCATAAACCCCATAATTTGAGTTTATGCCAAAATCACTACTTCCCATTTTATTCTAATGGCTCACTAAAATTTTTACCACCATCTAAAGGATATTTCTAATATATATATATCTCTATTTTACAAATCCAAAATCCTAATTTACTAACAACTTGTAATTTTTCTAACAATCCACTAATTCCCTAAATTTTCCACTTCCAACACCTCTAAATCTCTCTACCATCATAATCCTGTTCAATAAAACTAACCACACTAAATTTTATACGAATAAATAAATTAGGGTATACCTTTTCGGAATCCTTTTGAAAATCTGACACTTCCACGATGTAGAGAACCCATCAATTAGCATACTCTTCAATTTAATTCGAATTTGGTGGAGAAACGAAGTGGATTGGAGGAGAGAGGGAGAGACCGAAGTGGGGTTCGGTCTGGCTTCGATCGGATCAGAAAAGAAAGAAAGAAGGGAGAAGGAAGAAGGAGAGAAAAGTGAGGGGTTTTAAGAAAATAATTTCCAAACTGATCCACTATGGAAAATAATTACCAAACTGGTCCACTTTTGAAAATATTTACCAAAATTAGTCCATAACTGGTCTATTTTCGAAAATATTTGGATTGAGGACAAATTACACTTAGGTGTTCTCCCATTATAGTAGTAGAGATAAAATTATAATAATAATAATATTTTTATAAATGGATATGTACAAATATACCCCTAGACCTCCAAAATATTTCAAGTAAACTCAACTCTTTTCTTTAATAGCACCAACAATACAAAATACATTGCAATTATCTCGCAATAATCCTTCAAAATTATAAAATAAAACAAACAATATTTATTCACATAAAATCTCGACTCATGGCTTCAATATATAGCAATAATACCAATCTACCATAAATATCCCTACCGATATCAATATTTAAATAAAATATATCAAAAATAATTTTCACCACTCAAAATATATTAAAAACAGACATTTTCGATATTTTAAAAATTCGAGGTGTTACATTCTACACACCTCAAAAGAAGCTCGTCCTCGAGCTATAGGGGTTAAGAAAACTCCCGGAGCGATTTCAAGATACCTCCTCCATGCCATTACCTAGGATTTCCAGGTACATTATCAACATCAAACCTTCATTGCACCATTAACAACTACCCAGCTGGTCGTCGGGTTAACTGCACTATGGCTTTACAATAACTACTAGTTTCATAGGATATCACACCCAATGCCACATCCAGCTATCTTCGATCTACAACGGCTCCACACTTGAGATAGATCTCTCGCAATTTTCTCGACATAGAAACAAGAAATACATCCAGAATACCCGATATCTCCAAAATAAACTTCAAACAATATACCACAGTTCCCATTCTTTCTATAACTCTACAGGGCCATCATACCTCGGGTCTAACTTTTTCCGGTTTCTAAAACGACGTACTCCATGAATAAAGGATACTTTCAAGAATACCCACATTTTCAATTTCTAACTTCAAGAGGCTTTCGCCGCTGATGGGCGTCACCCTTTCTTTTGTCGACTACACACCTCAAAAGAGGTTTATCCATACTCACCTGATAATTAATATTCTTCCTCGTTCCGGTCCATTAAAATATTCTCCTAGAATCTTGATATATCTTCATGCCACCAGGATAGACAATATACTTAATATAATGAACAATCTCTGTCACCTGCTACCACAAAGCATCCACATCAAGAACAAGTCTACGATAATGACAAAAATTTTCCTACTGCCTCAAGATATAAGCCACAAGCATGCCTTCAGGCATCAAACTCCACCTGATCCGATACTACATGCACTCCCTTCTCGGGATGATCAAAACATGAGCTATCGTTCATCTTCCCTTAACCCTTGAAAATATCTCTCCATGCGGTTCGGATCATACCAACGGCTCATTCTTTATGATAAAATGAGTTATCGATACAACAATAAGGGAAAACCGAGGAATAAACTTTCGATAATAGCCACTTAAAACCAAGAAACTATGAATTTCCAACACATCCAATGGTTACTTCCCGTCTTTTTACCATTTATAATTCTCTTCAGATCCATAAATACGCCTTCAACGGACACAATGTGTCCCAAAATTCACACTTCTCGCCTCCATAATTGGCAATTTACAGACATAGCATACCACTTTCGGCCCCAACCTATCGACCAGTGCTCCACCATACAGCAATTATACACCAAATATCATTCACATATACAATCATACCCTGTCAGTATAAGGGTGAAAGGTCCAATTCGTCAAATTTATAAAAACTGCAGGGATGTTCGCCAGTCCCAAGATATCACTAAGAACTCATATAATTCATACCGAGTACGAAAAATAATTCCTGGGATGTTTTCCCTCTCTCGGGATTATCTGATAGTACTCGGTGTGCCACTCTAATCGGGAGATTAATGACACTCCCCGCAACTAACCCAACCAATTATCTATTCTCAACAATAAATACTTAATAATCCCCTTACTTAACACACCTTCTCGGTGAACTATCTTCCTTGTTACAAAACTGCCGAGCGCCTAATGGCGTATCACTTCAACCGATAATCCTTTCCAAAAACATCACCTCAAATTCTCCTTCATCTCTCCTTATTCCTAAAGTGCTAGAGCACAAGCTGATCTAGAATTAGGAGTCATACCAATATCAAATCAATTTTGAACTTTCACCAGGGTGAGGGACCAAAAACCCCATCGAATAAATTAGAAACTTGGCAAACCACATCAACAATCTCAATCATCGCCTTAGATATTTCCACCAAACCCAACGAGTATAATTTCATCGTCCAAGGCATTATATACAATCAAAACTGGGTTTCATCGGGCTATCTCATCCGAATCCTCCCTCCACCACACCCCAACTACGCAGATGACCTACATAACCTTCTACAACCAATCAATCTTTCCAAATATAGGATAAAACCATAACCACACATCACTCCTCAAAAATATACACCTACAGAACATATGTCCATAGGACCTACACCAGATCTCCTGGGAATAGTCCCTTACGGCACACAACAATCAATTTACTATAATACTCCAATAGTGTGCAAATTCACACTGGGATTTCTACAGAAATCAACCCATATGCAGGGTCATGAAGGGAAATGCTGACTCAAGGTCAGACCAAAGTCTAGTGGGGATCACACCATTCCACGATAGAATCCATTCTTCAACAAAACACCCACATAAACCACACTCTCTATCTCCAACTAAGCATTAATGAACCCATACTCACATAGCAAGATCACTAGGATTAACAAATTCCCAGTTAACCTAAGCTCTGATACCAAACTGTAACACCCCAAAATTTTTTTTTTTCAAAACTAAGTCTCCAAATTTAATTCTTTCAATTTCTATATCACTTTAATCATAAACTAAGAAAGTTATATTTCAGGAAAAATTTTGGCAGTCTCCCCTGTAAATTTTGCCCCGAAACACAAAAAGCTTACGGAATTCTGCTCAAAATTCCGTAGCTCACAAAATATACAATAAATTTACGGGCTCCCCAGGCCAAAATGAGCAGAAACATACAGGCAATAATATATAATGCTTTGGGGGCCAAACTCATAACGAATTATCAAATATCAAATAAAAACCATAAATTTCTTTGAAAACGAGGTAAAATTTTTAGAAAAGTCTTTGTAAAACTTACCACAGAGTCCGGTACTCCACAACGACATGGGTACGGGTCACAAACATACCACACCACCCCACACTACACTCATCATCATCATATACCTGCTTATACATCCATAATACAATTTAAATCATAAATTTCACTATTCCTATAACTAAATAATACAAATTTTTAAAATAAAAAGTTATACTATCACTCCACGCCTCACCTCTGCACTGATGAGAACCTGCAACAGTGGGGGATCTAGGGTAGTCCTCAGACTCCCCTAACCCCCCAAAACACTAAGGGGTTAGCCATTTCTGGTGTGAGTATAATTACTGTTCTAACGACAAATTAAAATAGTATAAAGAAAATACTTAAACTTACAAATTCCAAATTAAAATAATGCCACCTGAATCCTGAACACAACAACATCGTCAATACAGTGATAAATCACACACTTTGCCAATCCTACATTCAATTATTTAATTATCCATACTTCCCACATTTCATAATACACTTCACATCAACCTCGTATAGATATATAAATATACTTATCTTACATTCGCATAATACGAATATTCATCTTTCCACACTTATCATCATATCAGCATTTCACTATTTATATTAACATAACTACATGATGTTATTACATCATTTCTCCAACTCTATTTAGCCATGTGTTTTGTTTACTTATATTATGTCATCAACACACACATTCATCCTGGAAGTTGTACCGAGGCAGGTAGTTCCCACCATTTCCACGGAAATAGCAGGCGAGTAGTTCCCCGACACACTTCCAAGGTACACAAACTCCTATCACAACATACTTTCTTTACTAACCATTGTCATATCCAGTCTCATAAAACAAGTATTTATTTTATTATGTTATAAAAGTATCACATCATAAACATATGCATCTATTCTCATACTACCACATTCCTCCATTTCTCATGACATAATTACCACATCTCATTGCCCATGGGAGTTACTCACATTTCATCACATCATTAACACCTCATTAATTAGAATACTTATACTCATTGCATCAAAACCATGTTTTATAGCTCATTCACATCTTATTATCACTTTAGTAATTACTTTTTCTTATAACAATACATCTTATTATCATTCTCACTTAATCCCCCAAACACACTCTGGGGCCACCACATATCACCTCCCATAGCCGGTAGCTTGGGTAATAATCACTGTACCTCAAACACACAGTTTGGGTAATATCACATCACATCTCAAGCCGATAGCTTGATTATTAATTTCACTTCAATCACTTATCATCTTTACTTCACTTTATTTCTCATTTCTATTAATCATTACCACTATTATATCCATTCACCCTGCGAATTATGCCAAGGCAGGTAGTTCCCACAATTTCCACTGACATTGCGGGCAGGTAGTTCCTTAACACAATTCCAAGGTACAACTCATATCAACTGTATTTTACTTAAATGAACACACACATAATACAATTACTCCATATTATTCATGATAACACATCTCTTTTATTATTTCCATCTTAAATTAATCACAAGCGGCATTTATCACTTCTTTTCATATATTAACTCATAGCACGTTCACTTTTACATTTACTTCATTCACACAATTTTCTTTTCCACACACAGTTCACATTTCACTATCCACTTTCTTTTCCACGCACAATTCACAATTTACTATCCACTTTCTTTTCCCACGCAATTCACATTTTACCATTCACTTTCTTTTCCACGCACAATTCACATTTTACTATCCACTTCCTCTTACTACCACATCTATTATTAACACTTATTTATTTTATTAGTTTGTCGACCAGTGAGCCACAGTATCCCAACATACTGAAAGCCGACAGCCCAGTAAACACGCGGTCCGATGCTCACACAGAGTCTTACTCGTCCGAGGCTACGTCTTCCTCCTAGCCGAACTAGCGAGGGAAAAACCACGCCCCAGGTAAACTGGGTACTTCCTCGCGACGTCTGTCATCGAGGGAAAAACCACGCCCCAGGTAAACTGGGTGCTTCCTCCCAGCCGATAGCCAGGAGGGAAAAACCACGCCCCAGATAAACTGGGTTCTTCCTCGCGACGGCTGTCATCGAGGGAAAATCCACGCCCCAGGTAAACTGGGTACTTCCTCCCAGCCGATAGCCAGGAGGGAAAAACCACGCCCCAGATAAACTGGGTTCTTCCTCGCGACGGCTGTCATCGAGGGAAACCGGGCCTCAAGCCGATAGCTTGGGCGATAAAATCCACTTACCCCAAACATAGTTTGGGTCCACTTACCCCAAGCCGGTCCTTGGGTATTAGGAGGTCTAGCCCAAACCCCCAGGATTGCTGTAGGTACTGGTCAACAAAGCCATTTGTTATATCATCTTTTCATCTTATTAAATAAACACAAAGCATCACAGCTTTTATTTGCACAATAGCCACATTCTTGACTTTAATCATGTGAATAAAAACACATTTTATTAACACTTACCATCTCACCTTTTATCTTGCATTTGATGCACATCTGATATTCACGATATAATTAACATCTCAGTATATCACAGATATACACACCATGTTATTTATTTTGCCATAACATCACCCATTATAAATACCATACTATTTACTACTTCATTAAATTACCCATAAACATACACCAAGTTATATTGTAAATAAAAGAATTATAAGACGTTAGTCTGTATCGTAAGCATATCAAAATATATAAATTATCACAGAATAATATCATATTGTTGCCCATTATTTCACTTCGAACACATTTAAAATGTAAACACGTATCCAATTATTAATTCCATTCACTATTGTATCACACGTCATAATCATCTATCTATATATTACAAATATACCCCACACATGCGGGTGTCCCAGACAAAGAGGCCAAAATTAATTATTTCCTCTAATTAAATCTCATAATATCCAATTATAGCATACTAGGTCATACACCTTATTTCATGCAAGTAAAATCACCTATAAGGGTTTATATGTCCCAAAACATGCCCAAAACATGCATTATAAATACACGAGTTTCCAACACATGATCACAATCACTAATTTCGTCTAATTACATCATATAACCTCCATCCATAACATGCTAGCCCATACACAAGGCTCCGCATATGCCAAAATTATCTATATCGGCCTAGATACCCAAAAACATGCACGAAACATGCACGGGGCGAAAATATGCATAAACAATTCAATATATTTAGTTTTTATAATTCAACACGTCACATTAACCCATAATATAGGTTTTATATACTTAGAATAGTTAATTTCATCAAATATCTCAAAATTCCATTTTCGGGCCTTAAAAATCCGTATTTTTCGGAAAATTGAATTTTTAGCATAACTTCTATCAAATATATCGAAATGCCACGAAATTTGGCCACAATATAGAATATACCTAATTACAACATACTCACCTGACGGCTCGAGCAAACGATGTCCCACGTCCGTCCTGTAGCCAGTCGAAGTTCGACTTTTCCTCCTAATTGAAAAATTATAGAACCGATTAGTTTAAAACTCAAAACTCAACTTACGGATCTCCAAATTTGAATCCGTCTTCACCCACACGTCACAAATGACATATGTAGGTGTGCTACATCGATAGATTTCGAATTCGGGTTCTAATACAAATACTCCCTTATTGATCGGATGCTTTCTACTAAGAAAAATTCACATTTTCTAAATTCCTTAATCCCCTTCGTCCTAATCTCACATATTAGGGTTAATAATAGTAATAATAAGACTCAACTACACCTCCGAACCCATCAAATTCTCAGTAAATCTCGCTCGGGCATTTCATCGAACACCCGGCGTGCACTTTTCACCTATAGTCTATTTCACTCAATTTAATTGAGCTTAAGCCTATAAAAATCGTCCTAAATTTATATTAATACTTCCATAATACTCTACACCCTCATATGCATTTTCTATAATTATTTGGATCGAGTTTTCTACCCGATTTCATAAACCCCATAATTTGAGTTTATGCCAAAATCACTACTTCCCATTTTATTCTAATGGCTCACTAAAATTTTTACCACCATCTAAAGGATATTTCTAATATATATATATCTCTATTTTACAAATCCAAAATCCTAATTTACTAACAACTTGTAATTTTTCTAACAATCCACTAATTCCCTAAATCTTCCACTTCCAACACCTCTAAATCTCTCTACCATCATAATCCTGTTCAATAAAACTAACCACACTAAATTTTATACGAATAAATAAATTAGGGTATACCTTTTCGGAATCCTTTTGAAAATCTGACACTTCCACGATGTAGAGAACCCATCAATTAGCATACTCTTCAATTTAATTCGAATTTGGTGGAGAAACGAAGTGGATTGGAGGAGAGAGGGAGAGACCGAAGTGGGGTTCGGTCTGGCTTCGATCGGATCAGAAAAGAAAGAAAGAAGGGAGAAGGAAGAAGGAGAGAAAAGTGAGGGGTTTTAAGAAAATAATTTCCAAACTGATCCACTATGGAAAATAATTACCAAACTGGTCCACTTTTGAAAATATTTACCAAAATTAGTCCATAACTGGTCTATTTTCGAAAATATTTGGATTGAGGACAAATTACACTTAGGTGTTCTCCCATTATAGTAGTAGAGATAAAATTATAATAATAATAATATTTTTATAAATGGATATGTACAAATAGACCCCTAGACCTCCAAAATATTTCAAGTAAACCCAACTCTTTTCTTTAATAGCACCAACAATACAAAATACATTGCAATTATCTCGCAATAATCCTTCAAAATTATAAAATAAAACAAACAATATTTATTCACATAAAATCTCGACTCATGGCTTCAATATATAGCAATAATACCAATCTACCATAAATATCCCTACCGATATCAATATTTAAATAAAATATATCAAAAATAATTTTCACCACTCAAAATATATTAAAAACAGACATTTTCGATATTTTAAAAATTCGAGGTGTTACACTAGGGTGCTGCTCTTCAGGGAAAGATAATACAGTCATATCCTGGGAGGCAATTCGTCAACCACCGTCACACTACGGGACGAATTTTGCTTTAAAGACAGAGATCTTAATCTCGATTCTGTATTGAAGTGTTTGGTTTGTTCTTTTATTTCCTGTAATTGTATTTCTTCACAAATATTGTTAGCAGTTTCCTATTTTATGAAATTCAAGCTCTAACACTGAGGTGGTCCACTCAGCAGCCCTCCCCCCCTCCACGGCTTGTGACCCAGGGACGACTGCCCAATTGCAACACCGACGTTCTCCATCCCCGACGAAGGGCAAAGGGGAACTGAGAGTTCTGTCTGAGGTAGATCACAACCGTGATCTCATACGTGATAAGAGTACTCATCATCATCACCGTCCCCCCTTACCGCAATGCCGAGGATGGGCCCATCGAGGGGGTCCTCCTACTAGCCATTACTATTGTATGAAGAGCTCCATTGGGCATTTGTGGGACATGCACTCTCCCAGAGTCAGAGAGAGGAGCAGTTCTGATGGGTCCAAGAGAATTATGGCTCTTACCGCCCTAGTCATCGCTCCTACAGACACACAACCAACATACAACATTATCCTTACCCTACTGGCAACTCGTCCAGACATTCAAGCCCTCCCACTGCCCCCTACTCACCACCACCTCCACCACCTACACTTCATCATAACATCTCTCATCATCTACACAACCACGCTCTACCTCCACAGAACCCATTTCCTCCCCCAATCCAACAAGTCAATCCCCAACCACAACCTCACCCTCAACTTTTGGCACAGTGTTCCGATCCCTTACCTCTGCTACCTGCTCCAGGATCTAGGGAGATTAGGGCTCCAAAGGGGAGTCCTTCTCACAATGTAGCAGAACATGGTGCGGCTGTGAGGGAGGAGCAGTGGACTAAAGTTGAATATAAAGCCACTAGAAGGAGGAATGCTCCAACAATGTAAGGGGATCCCCTGTTTCAACTGTGGGGATCTTGGACACATTCATGTGGACTGCATGAAAGAAATTTGTTGTCTGAACTGCTTGAAATGGGGGCATATCTCATACTATTGCACTAATATGGTGGTGAATAGGGCTGAGGAGGATCAAATAGTGCAGAAAGAGCGCTCGTTGGACAACCCAGTCCAAATCAAGCTCGCCAATAGTCTTGCAAATTTTGAAGCAGGAAGAGGGGTGGCTCAGGCAGTGGTGTGCATGCAATACTAAAATAATCAAAGGTCGTAGTTTGGAGAACCAACTCCTCAAACATCTTGAGGAGCGGTGGCCAAATGAAGGATCACGGTGAATGGGTAGTCATACGAATGTGCCATCTCCAATTCCTGATATCATTTCCGACCCCAGATAAGATGAGCAACGTTGCTTCTATGGGAACAATTGACTTCGGGTTCTATTTAGTCAACAAGCGGACACCTAAGTTCGGAGTTGAGATTCCTAAAGGGGATACGTTTTGGATCTGAATCCATAACGTTCCCCTTCACTGTTGGAGGCACGAAGCCGTACAAGAAATCATCGCTGATTTTGGCATTGTCGAAGACTTGACCCAAAAAAAGAGGAAATTTAACCTTGTTTCATCTTGGATCAAGATTCGTAGCACCAATATTGACAAAATGCAAAGATTTGCCGAAATTCACACGTTTGAAGAGGCGTACATTGTTCGGTTCACCCTTGAGACTAAGGTGGAGATCGGCCACCACCGGAGTACCACCCCTAATCCATCTCCTAAAGAGTGGGAGCTTGACTCTACCATTGATGGAGCTCATGAGATCGAGAGAGCGCACAAAGAACTGATTCAGGCAGTGATAAAGGGGGAGGATCATCGAAGTGCACCGTCGTTGCCAAATACGACATTGACCATGGAGGGTCAAGATTCCACCCCTGATGCTAGATATAACGATCGGGAAGAAGGAGATAAAAGAAGTCAATGGCCAAGATCTAGAAATGCTTTTCCAGGGTCAGTCAGCAATCTGAACAAAGAGAGGTGTGGCAGGTGGTCTTCGGTAGGAGAGGCACTGCCATACTGTAAAAGTGGCGTAAAAGTGGAAAAGAGAGGCCCTGAGTGAGACCAGAGTAAAATCTCTGACCCTGTGCTTTACATGAAAAAGAGGTCGAAGATGAGTGGTGGAGGGGTGAGAGAGACTGCGGCCCAAAGTGGCGCAGATATGAAACTCATAAAGAAAAATAAGGCAAGGGAAGGCTCAGACCTGAGCGTTCCTGAGGAAAAGAGGGAGAAAAGTTTAGTTATGAACTTTTCAAAGAATTCGACGAAGAAGAAGAGTGTAGAAGATAATGGAAGAGTGGATGACCGCTCAAGCGCTTCGGTCGGCTCGCCAGCCACTACTAGCTCGACACGTGGCCTTGTGCAGGTTGGAGCGTGTGATGCGAATCAGACTGGCTCTTTGACTCCTCCACCAACTCGTTTCGCTCGTGAAGAGAAGAATGGGCCTCTGAACGCGTGTGAAGAGAAGAATGGGCCTTTAATCTTATGGTGCTCCTCAAAATAATTACTATTATGGGCCAGAAAGCCCAAATTTGGCCTCCTTAGTTACTGTTTCTTGTGGGCCTGAGATGGGGTCCAAAGAAATGAATCTGGTACACAACCTATCTGATGAAGAAAGATGCGAAGGGGCATCTCAGCTTAGAGGACGATGATCCATACATTAGGGAGTACTCGGACTATGCAGAAGATTTGTTTGTTGACACACTGAGTGTATAATATCGGGAGCTGGCCATGGCAGTGATCACTTCTTTAGAAATGGTTCCCTTTACTTTCCCCGAGTCACAGATAGTGCAGCAGAAACCCAAGGGTTTCAGGGTGCAGTTGGTTCACAAGATGGCTCATGCGGAGTCCTTAGACGACTACCTGGAGATTGCAGCTGCAGCTAATGCTGCTAAGACTGCCGGAGGAGGTACGCCTGACTTTTTAGCTTCCAATTTTAATTTTATATCTGATTCATATGTTTTCTGTGTTGCCAAAACCTGTGGACTCATGGTGGGAGATAGAGATCGTAATGCTTTACTTCTTAATATGATTAGAGGCTGGGAGTTGGATCGGGAACTCCTCTCAGCTAACCCTGATTCCAGCCCTACATCTACCCCCAACCAGTTATTAATGATGCTGCTATTTTGGAATGTTAAGGGTTTGGGGGGTAGAGATAAAAGGGAGATGGTCAGGGATGTTATTAACTCCTCGGATATGGATACCGTTGGTCTGCAAGAAACCAAGCTCTCTCTTAGGTCATATTTCAAATGGGGGGAGCATAGGATCAAAGAATGGATGATTCGACCCTTTTCAGAGGCGTCTAGGGGTATCTCTATTGGCTTTAATCCGTATGTATTCAACTGTCTTGACGAATTTCAAGGAGCATTCTCATTGTCTGACCTCCTCCAACGGCGATCAGATAACTGGACACAGACTATTACTTTTGTTTACGCTCCTAACCTGTCTTCTTCTAGAGCAGAGTTCTGGTCTGAACTATGGGCTATCCAAAGACGTTGGAATCACCCATGGGTTCGGGGGGGGGGGGGGGCTTCAACATTAATAGGTTTGCCTTCGAACATCGTGATAGAGGGTCGAGTGGCGCAGAAAGGGAGGAGTTCAATCAAGTCATTACCAAGGTGGAATTGGTGGATATTCCAATTCCGGACAGACTATTTGCCTAGTCTAATATGCATGCGTCACCTACTTTGGCTAAACTTGATAGGGTCTTGGTCTTGATGGATTGGGAAGCTAAGTTCCGGTTGGCCCATGCTAAATCCTTTCCAAGGCCGACTTCGGATCATGTCCCCATTATTTTATCATCAGGCAAACTTTACCCACGAAAAAATTTGAGATTTAGATTTGAAAAAGCTTGGTTGGAAATTCAGGGTTTTCATCATTTGATCATGGAAAGTGGGTCCAACCAACTCGACGCACTGAAGAGGCGACCATTTGGTGCGAAAGATTCGTAGACTACGATCTAGACTGAGGAGGTGGAACCGTTCTAGATGCTTCTATCTGGCATGCTAAAGAGTTCATACTTGAAGGCATTGACGAGCTGGAAAGACAAGAGGAAACCAGGGATCTTACGCAGGAGGAACGGAATCGGTTACTTAGTCTGAGGGAGGAAATTACCTAGCTTTACAAGCTGGAAGAAATCAGCTGGCACCAAAGATCTAGAATAGCGTGGCTCAAAGAGGGAGACTAGAATACGACCTTCTTCCATAGAATAAATGAGCACAGAAGATCTAATCTCATTCATTCTGTTCAAACGGAAACGGCGTGATACAAGAGAAGGCACAAATTGTGTCTGTTTTCCAAATATTCTATAAAACCTTCTCGGTCACAAAGATGTTTTTTGACCTCCGCTCAGTCAGGATTCCTGGAACAACTTTCAGAATGTGGAGCATCTACTTATTCATAGGTTTCGAGGGTAATCTCAGATTAAATACGCAGTGGAAAAATTACAAAATTACCGAAATCTAGCCATGGATCCATGCAAAAACCAAAAATCATGTTTAGAAGTTATACCTTAAAGATGGATCTGTTGTCTCCACAGTTGCCGATCACAACACTGCAATATTACAGTGCCTCTACAGTATCCACACGATGCGGTGCTAGCTGCAGGAAGGGGATGTTCCTCACGATCTCTCTCACACACACACAATATTTGTGATGGCTAGGGTTGTTCTCTTAACTATTTCTTTTCATAGATACATATCATATATATAGATGCAAAAAATCAACCCTAAGAGAGTAATGAGGCTGTTGGGCTCACAATCTGACCTGGGTGAGATTCGTGTGTGGTCCTTTGAACTTTAGTTGGCCCATTTAATATAATTAATTATCCAACCATGTCAGGAGTCCGAATCTTACTAGGATTACTAATTAAATTCATCTCATGAATTTAAACTAAAATTCGATCCATTCTAAGTGTGTGACCCTGTAGGATCCCATTACGTTGACGGTAATAGTAAAATTATATTCTAGTGTTACAAACAGTGAGCAGTATCTAGCAATATATCACTGCTACTCAAGTAACGAGAATGTCAGTGATTTGATATAATATATCCGTGACCAATGTTACCATGTACTATACTTCTTTTGTCCAGATATCTAATTGACCACAAGGCATAGTGCGTATCACCCTTGTATAGTTCAATCTTTGGTTTCTTGATGTCCGAGTAGACTTACTAAAAAAATGAGCTCACTATCTCATATTTACTTATTTGAACACGGCCATGCATTTTGCAATCTCACTCAATCAAGGGGCCCGTAGATATCGCTCATGTTATATAAGATGGACAAATCCTATCTAAGTCACTCACATCCCTCCGCTTGATTTGTAGTATATCTAATAGTCGACTTTATAATCACTTTATTACAGACAATGTTTGATTACATTAAAATATATAACTTCTCATTTAGGGAACCGTAGTGACTTCAATTCAAATGACTATGTACAACATGGTCATCGTGAGAACCGCTTATAACACTCACGTAATGATCTATGCAGCGTTCTCATGGTGGGTCAGTCCAGTATATTATTACTACAATATGTACTCATGTAAAGACTTGATATCTCATATCCATAACCCGTGAGATATGGTCATTAGTCTACGCACATACTAGTCTTTATGTATTATTATTGTCCTAATTGACATACTAGTCTTTATGTATTACTGCTTCTTTGCTGCTTTGAGTCTTCGAGTCATTGAGTCTTTGAGTCTTTGAAAAGTGAGAATAAAGCTTTTCAGCTTATATTACTATGTTCAAAGTTTTTAATTTGACTTTATGACATAGGTACAAATATATCTAAGTTAATACTTGAAGATCATGATTATGGTGTTGTAATTGCTTGAAAATTTCTTATCATATGCATTCTTTGCATATGCACTAGCTATTTGGGGGCATTCTACAATTCTTTGCATTCTTTGCATTGTTTGTTAATTGTTGTTTACTACATTGCTTGGGACTTGGGATGCCCGAATAAGTAGTTCACTTGTTTGCTAATGGTGAGAGCCTAAGAGGCCTGCAAACTGCAAACTGCAAAAGTCCAATTGTGAAAAGCTTGTTAGTATCATGATACACTAATTACTGCTGCTTTGAGTATTTGCAGTCTTTGGGTCTTTCCCACATTTTTCTACATTTTTGCTACATTTCGATTGATGCTTCTTTGCTGCTTCGAGTCTTTGACTCTTTGCAGTCTTTATATTTTTCTACATTTACATCTTTGCTACTCACTATTGCTTGGAGTCTTTGCATTCTTAAATTAGTTTGTTCAAATTTTGAGTCTTTGAGTCTTTGAAAAGTGAGAATAGAGCTTCTCAGCTTACATTACTATGTTCAAAATTTTTAATCTGACTGTATGACACAGGTACAAATATATCTAAGTTAATACTTAAAGATCATGATTATGGTGCTGTAGTTGCTTAAAATTTTCATATCATATGCATTCTTTGCATATGCACTAGCTGTTTGGGGGCATTCTACAATTCTTTGCATTCTTTGCATTGTTTGTTAATTGTTGTTTACTACATTGCTTGGGACTTGGGATGACCGAATAAGTAGTTCACTTGTTTGCTAATGGTGAGAGCCTAAGAGGCCTGCAAACTGCAAACTGCAAAAGTCCAATTGTGTAAAGCTTGTTAGTGTTGGAAATATTTTTGACATATTTTCCGGGCTGGATTCCGGTGGGCTCAGGCCACCGGCGGCGCTGGAAAGTGATTGGATTACGTTCCTCTCGTTGAGTACAATTCCATAATGTACTCATTTTCCATGTTAATTGTTGTTTAATACATTTCTTGGGACTTGGGATGACCGAATAAGTAGTTCACTTGTTTGCTAATGGTGAGAGCATGAGAGGCCTGCAAACTGCAAACTACAAAAGTCCAATTGTGTAAAGCTTGTTAGTGTTGGAAATATTTTTGGCATATTTTCCGGGCTGGATTCCGGTGGGCTCAGGAAATCGGCGGCACCGAAAAGTGATTGGATTACGTTCCTCTCGTTGAGTACTATTCCATAATGTACTCATTTGCCAAAAACGGATTCCATATGAATGAGAAATGTTGGTCCAAAGTTGGGTACTCGAAATGTACTAACTTGGGAATTTGGAGAAAATGGATAGTCCCACATCGGAAGTTGGGAAAGATTTCTCTAGTATATAAGCTAAAGAAATGGACTAAAGGGTGTACCCCTGGGGTTACCACTAACGTGTAATGGAGAGAGAACCTAGCCAAAGTTACAAACACACACACACGAGCGCGCCTGGCCTGGCCTCGACTAGGCTAGGCTTGCTTCGGCTCTGCTCTGCTCTGCATTTTTTTGCCCCGCTTCCAATTTTTTCGCTGGATCTATTTTTTGAGGCGTTTGTAATTCTGTAACTGGTGCCATTATTCTGTAACAGTTGAATAATGGATCCAACAGTTACGTTTTGGGACCATTACCCTGCTGTTAGAGAGTAATAGATACATGATTCATCAGTTACGCCCTCATCACCTATAAGACTCTGCAATTTTGTCTGCTAGAGATAGTTTTTGAACTTGATAATTTTCTTCTTCTTCTTCTTCTTCTTCTTCTTCTTCTTCTTCTTCTTCTTCCTCTGAGTCTAAGAGTATAACACAGCTACTGGTTTGCTAATATCTTTGAAGCTAGAATGCTGCTCTTTAGGAAAAGGTAATACAGTTGTATCCTGGGAGGCAATTCGTCAACTCCCGTCACACTACGGGGCAAATTTTTCTTTAAGAACAGAGATCTTAATCTCGACTCTGTATTGAAGTGTCTGGTTTGTTCTTTTATTCATGTACTTGTAGTTCTTCACAAACAATTTTAGGAATTTTCTATTTTATGATATTAGAGTTCTAACAATCTTAAAGCAAAATTTTTCCTCTATTCTAATAGTTTTTGTGAAGATTATTTACAAGTACTGTTATCATTTCGGAAAAACAAAAACAAAAACTAACAGTTGAATTTTAACCGTTTCAGAAAAAATAGAAAACACACAAAATGAGAATGTCAGTGGACGGCTTAGTGCTCAAACACCAATGACCCAGAATGTGACTGCACAATCGGCTGCGACACAAACGGTCGTTCTGCCCACACCTATAACTAACTGTGGAGAAAAACCAGAAAAGTTCAATGGAACTGAATTCAAGAAGTGTCAAGGGAAGATGTAGTTCTACTTGACCAACTTGAAGCTGGATAGGTTTCTGACTGAAACTGCCCCTATGCTAGCACCTATGGATGCGCTCTCCGTTGCTGCGGTTGATGCATGGACTTAGGGTGACTATTTATGCAGAAATTACATCCTAAACGGCTTGGTAGACCCGCTCTATAATGTGTACTATGTCTTCAAGACTTCCAAACTTCTGTGGGGGTCATTGCAGAAGAAGTACAAAATGGAAGATGTCGGCTCCAGGAAGTTTGTAGTTGGCAAATTTCTGGACTACAAGATGGTTGACTCCAAGACTGTTGTGAGTCAAATTCAGGAACTGTATGTGATAATGCACGAAATCGTTGCAGAGAACATGATGCTGTGTGAACCATTCCAGGTTGCAGCGTTCATTGAGAAGCTTCCACCTGGATGGAAGGACTTCAAGAACTACCTCAAGCACAAGCGAAAGGAAATATCTCTTGAGGACCTGATGTCAGGTTGCGGATTGAAGAGGAGAATCGCAAGGCTGACAAGTCCTATGGAAATCTGTCCATAGAAAATTCCAACATGGTGAAGCACGAACAGAACGGCAAAAAGAGGAAGTTCTTGCCACAGGCCTCGAACAAAAAACCTGTCACAAAGAGGTTTGCTGGAAAATACCACAAGTGTGGTAAGCTGGGGCACAAAATCTCTGACTGTCTCAGTAAGGATAACATCCGTGCTGGAACTGGAAAGGCAAAAGGGAATGAAAAATCCCATGCGCACATTGCTGAGAACCTGTCCACTGGTCTCTCTGACTTGGACCTCTGTGCTTTTGTATCGAAGGTCAATCTGGTGGGAAGCAATCCTCGTAAGTGGTGGTATGATACTGGAGCCACCAAGAACATCTGCTCGGACAAGGAAATGTTCACTTCATACCAGAAGTGCAACAAGAATGAACAGTTGTTCATGGGGAATTCTTCCACGTCCAAGATTGAAGGAACAGGGAAGATAGTGTTGAAGATGACTTCTGGCAAGGAACTAACACTAACCAATGTATTGCACGTTCCGGATATTCGAAAGAACCTGGTCTCGGGATCTTTGCTAAGCAAGAATGGATTTAGGGTCGTTCTTGCATCTGATAATTTTGTACTTTCAAAGAATGGGGTGTACTTAGGAAAAGGGTATGTTAAGGATGCACTGTTCAAATTCAATGTAATGGTAGTCATCCCAAAATCTGTTGATCCTGTTGATCCCAAAATTAATGAAATTAATCCTGTTGCTTATGTTATTGAGTCTTCTTCTGTTTGGCATGAAAGACTAGGCCATGTTAATTTCAATTCTCAGTGTAGATTAAATAACATGAATTTGCTACCAAAATTTAAGGTAGACAACTGCGATAAGTGTGAAGTTTGCACAGAGGCCAAACTCATTAAAAATCCTTCTCGTTCTGTAGAAAGAAACACTGAAACTATAGGTCTAATTCACACGGATCTGTGTGATTTAAAATACGTGCAGACCAGAGGCCGTAAAAAGTATTTTGTGACATTTATAGACGATTGTACAAAATACTGCTGTGTATACTTGTTACATAGCAATAATGAGGCATTTGATAAATTCAAGGAATATATGCTTGAGGTTGAGATTCAATTTGGAAAAATGATTAAAATCGTTAGGAGTGATAGAGGAGGAGAATATGATGCACCGTTTAATATGTTCTGTTCTGAACATGGAATAGTTCATCAGACCACTGCTTCTTACTCACCTGAATCAAACGGTATTGCCGAGTGCAAGAACTGAACTCTAAAGGAGATGATGAATGTCTTTTTGTTGAATTCTGGGTTACCCCAGAACATGTGGGGGAAATCGTTGCTGACCGCCAACTATATTCTCAATAAAATACCTCACAAGAAAACTGGCAAGATACCATACGAACTGTGAAAAGGTAATGTACCTTCGTACAAATACCTCAAAGTGTGGGAGTTTCTAGCAAAGGTCACAATAGGACCTAAAACTATTGATTTCATATTCATAGGCTATGCACATAACAGCAGTGCATATCGGTTCTTGGTATATAAATCGGATATACCGGAAATCCATGTGAATATAATAATGGAATCAAGGAATGCCTCATTCTTTGAACACATGTTTCCGTACAAGGATGCTACGTATACCAAACGTACACGTCAACAAGGGAGTGCAAGTATCTCGGTTGATGAACCAGGAGATGATAATGATGAGCCTAGACGAAGTAAACGGGCTAGAACATCAAAGTCATTTGGTCCTGACTTTGTAACGGCCTTTCTGTTAGAGAATGAGTCCAGAACATTCAAGGAAGCTATGTCTACGCTTGATGCTCCTATGTGGAAGGAAGTAATCAAAAGTGAAATATACTCCATTATGCAAAATCATACATGGGAGTTGGTCAATTTGCCTTCTGGGTGTAAAGATCTAGGATGCAAATGGATTTTCAAACAGAAATTGAAACCAGATGGTTCAATAGAGAAACATAAGGCAAGACTTGTGGTACAAGGATTTAGGCAAAAGGAAGGCCTAGACTTCTTTGATACTTATTCTCCGGTCATAAGAATAACTTCCATAAGAATGTTGATAGCTATTGCAGCTCTACGTAATCTCGAAATACATCAAATGGATGTCAAAACCGCATTTCTAAATGGAGATTTAGAAGAATAAATACACATGAAACAACCTGAGGATTACGTAGTTCCTGAACAGAAAAACAAGGTGTGCAGGCCAGTAAAATTCTTGTATGGACTAAAATAAGCTCCAAAGCAGTGACATAAAAAATTTGACAATGTTATGATGTCAAATAATTTCAAAATAAATGAATGAGATAAGTGCATCTACATCAAAGATACTCCAAGTGGATACATTCTGGTGTGTCTGTATGTAGATGACATGCTCATTATTGGTAGCAATAATGACATTATCAAACAAACTAAAAACATGTTTAGTGGTAAGTTTGATATGAAAAATTTGGGAGTTGCAGATGTCATACTAGGAATCAAAGTTTCCAGAACGTTTGAGGGAATTACTTTGTCTCAAACTCATTACGCTGAGAAGGTACTTGAAAGATTCAAGAGTTACTCAAATGATACTGCCAAAAGTCATGTGGATCCCATTCTTCACTTGTTAAAAAACACGGGTGACAACATATCACAATTGGAATATGCACATGTAATCGGTAGTTTGATGTACTTAACAACTTATACAATACCGGATTTGGCACATTCAGTAAATGTATTGAGCCACTACACAAGTAATCCAGGACGAAGTCACTGGAAAGGAATAACTAGAGTATTGAACTACTTGCAACATACTCAGAGTTATGGGATGCATTACACCAGATATCCAGCAGTACTAGAAGGCTACAGTGATACCAACTGGATATCGGACTCCAAGAACTCGAATACAGAAGTGGGTATGTCTTCACTCTTGGTGGTGTAGTTGTGTTATGGAAATCCTCTAAACAAACGTTACTGGCCAGATCCACCATGGAATCTGAGTTTATTGCTTTAGACAAAGCGACAGAGGAAGCAGAGTGGCTTCAAAACTTTTTAGAGGATATTCCTATGTGAGAAAAACCAGTGCCTGATATATGTGTACACTGTGACACCCAGTCCGCTATAGCAAGGGCACTGAGTTGTATGTATAATGGTAAGTCTCGTCATATCAGAAGGCGACACAAAACCATTAGAAAACTGCTCTCAAATGGAATAATCTCTACAGAGTATATAAAATCGGCTGTCAACCTAGCAGATCCATTTACTAAAGGTTTTTCACGAGAGCAAGTTGTGAGATCATCAAGAGGAATGGATTTAAAGCTTATGAAGAAAGAGGATACTTGATGGAAACCCTACCTAAGAATTGGAGATTCCAAGATCTAGGTTCATGGGGACAACTAAATCTTGTTGAATCGACGTGAGCACTGAGAGATTAAAATCTCGTACCCACTCTTAGGATGATAAAACAGTGCTTCTTGCAAGAGGTTAGGATAAGCTTGCCTTTTAATGATTCCCATAACTTTGAAATAAAAGTGGAGGTATGGCAGAATACTCTTTATGGGCAATCACCTTGTGAGTGTGAAATGGGACCGTTTCTAGGAGAATGAAGAGAGGCTACATTCTCCAAGTTTACTCACGATTAACCAGGGTTGTTCAAGGCCAAAATGAATACAACAAGAGAACCTAGTTCTGTGAGGAGATGAAATTGTGTGATAGTTATTGTCTAGGTTCACATCAAATATCGGGTAGTTCAAGACATCATATTCACTACCTGGTCAAGTGAATCCGATGGCTACTCACTAAGGGTGGTTCAAAGTTAAAAAATTACTACCATTCCTGATGCAGTGATTTTCTGATTGTACTCTCAGTCTTTTTTGTCAAGTCTTTTTCTGTTATGTCTTTTCTGTCGTGTCTAGATTGCATAGTCTGGTAATTTCCATTCATGTGGGGGATTGTTGGAAATATTTTTTGCATATCTTTCGGGCTGGATTCCGGTGGGCTCCGACCACCGGCGGTGCCGAAAAGTGATTGGATTACGTTCCTCTCGCCGAGTACTATTCCATAATGTACTCATTTGCCAAAAACGGATTCCGTATGAATGAGAAATGTTGGTCCAAAGTTGGGTACGAGAAATGTACTAACTTGGAAATTTGGAGAAAATGGATTGTCCCACATCGAAAGTTGGGAAAGATTTTTCTAGTATATAAGCTAAAGAAATGGACTAAAGAGTGTAGCACTGGGGTTACCACTAACGTGTAGTGGAGAGAGGACCTAGCCAAAGTTACAAACACATACACGCGCGCACGCGCCCGGCCCGACCCCGGTTCTGGCTCCGGCTCCGGCTCCGGCCCTACATTATTTTTTTTTGCCCCGCTTCCAATTTTTCGCTGGATCTATTTTTTGAGGCATTTGTAATTCTGTAACTGGTGCCATTATTCTGTTACAGCAGAATAATGGATCCATCAGTTACGTTTTGGGACCATTACTCTGCTGTTACAGAGTAATGGACAATTACTCTACTGTTACAAAGTAATTGATTCATGATCCATCAGTTACGCCCTCATGACCTATAAGACACTGCAATTTTGTCTGCCAGAGACACAGTTTTTGAACTTGATAATCTTCTTCTTCTTCTTCCTCTGAGTATGAGAGTACAACATAGCTACTGGTTCGCTGATATCTCTGAAGCTAGGGTGCTGCTCTTCAGGGAAAGGTAATACAATTGTATCCTGGGAGGCAATTCGTCAATCACCATCAAACTACGGGGCAAATTTTGCTTTAAGGACAGAAATCTTAATCTCCACTCTGTATTGAAGTGTCTGGTTTGTTCTTTTATTCCTGTACTTGAAGTTCTTCACAAACATTGTTAGGAATTTTCTATTTTATGATATTCGAGTTCTAACAGTTAGTATCATGATACACTAATTACTGCTGCTTTGAGTATTTGCAGTCTTTGGCTCTTTTCCACATTTTTCTACATTTTTGCTACATTTCGATTGTTGCTTCTTTGCTGCTTCGAGTCTTTGACTCTTTGGAGTATTTATATTTTGCTACATTTACATCTTTGCTACTTACTGCTGCTTGGAGTCTTTGCATTTTTAAATTAGTTTGTTCAAAATTTGAGTCTTTGAAAAGTGAGAATAGAGCTTCTCAACTTATATTAGTATGTTCAAATTTTTTAATTTGAATGTATGACATAGGTACAAATATATCTAAGTTAATACTTGAAGACCATGATTATGGTGCTATTGCATTCTTTGCATATGCACTAGTTGCTTGGGTGCATTCTTCATTTATTTGCATTCTTTGCACATGCATTCTTTGCATTGTTTGTTAATTGTTGTTTACTACATTGCTTGAGACTCGCCGACTTAGGATGACCGGATGAGTAGTTCACTTGTTTACTAATGGTGAGAGGCCTGCAAAAGTCCAATTGAGAAAAGCTTAGTATCATGAAATATTGAAATTGTAACTTGTAAATTGTAAGCTTGTATTGTACTATTCAGTTGTAACTTGTACATTGTAAACTTATATTGTATTCAGTTGTAAGCTTGTATTTGCTATTCATCTTCTACTTTGAATTTGCTACAGGGTTAGTGCTACTTTGCTTGTATGAACATTTTGATAGAATAATGAGTCTTTGATTCAGAAATTCTGTTGTAGTGTAGATTGTGAAGTTTGAGGTTGTAAATTTGTAAACTTTTTTGGAAATTCGGTTAGTTCGGTTAGTAACCGAACCAATCCGATGAATTTCGGTTCGGTCGAAACCATATTTATTCTATTCGATTCGTTGTTCGGTTTACATTTTACCAAACCGCAAAGTTCAGTTCGGTTCGGTTTTGGAAAGTTCGGTTCGGTTTTGAACCGAGGAATAACTCTAGAAATGGAGTACTTTTTTGAATTTGTTTTATGTGAATAGGAAACGACTTATTTTTGGTAATAGATGAATATTACTATATGTATATTCTATGGGTTATAGAGCATATAATTTTCTATGGGATATTTGATTGGGACCGTTGGATTGCCCTAAACTAACAATTAAATTGAAAAATAAAATATAAAAAAATCCTGGACGAAACATGATGTTTCATCTGAGATTTTTTGTCATCTAAAAATATAAAAGATTTAAAAAAATTCATCAGACGAAACATCATGTTTTGTCCGTTCACATATTCTCCAATTTTGCTATATTTTGTCATTTCTCTACTGCAGCAAAATAACTAAATATTATTTCTATTTATCCATATATGCATATTATAGCATTCTCGACTATGGATGCTCTCACTCATATAAAATAAAAGTTTGTCACACTATGGATAATTTGTAAAAAGTATGTAATAAATAAAGGAAGGTCTTAGGTTCGAGGTCTGATTTCGTCTTATTATTTACTATATAAAAAAATTAATTAAAATGTGCATCTCACGTGGCAATTACTAATTTGTGTTAATCTTTCCTTCAGCCACCCGAAAGTTTGGTTGATTCGTTTAATTAGAGCACTAGTGTGTGCAAGTTTGCAAATTAATGCCTATCGACGCTTAAATAGTCTACCTAATATGTCACACTCATTTTTTTTTTTTTTTTCATTCCAATCTCTAATTTCTAATAATCTCTGATACTATAATGTGACTGTTGGGGTAATCTAATCTCAACCATTTCTGTTAAGTAAGAGTTATATTAATTATTCATTTACTCAACTATTATTAGTTACCATAATATTTTCAAAATTTAAATTTATTTACGACATAATTATTTACAAAAGTGTCACTCATATAAAATATAAGTTGGTGTCACTATAGATAATTTGTAAAAAGTATATGATAAGTAAATGGAGGTCTCAGGCTCGAGACCAGATCACATCTTAGTATTTACCTTTTTTTATAAAAAATATTGGGATGTGTATCACACGTGCATGCTACTAGTCTCTAATATTTTAATGAGAGAGTTGAAGTTGTCATTTGTAGACAACATGTAATATGTACAAATTTATTCAACTATCTAATTTTAACCATTCATTTTTAAGTGAGTTATATTAACCATTCATTTACTCAACTGTTCTTAGGTACCGTAATACCCTCAAAGTTCAAATTTATTTACAAAAATGTCATTCATTTAAAATAAAAGTTTGTGCTACTATGAGTAATTTGTAAAGAGGTCTCATGTTCGAGACCAGATTACATTTTATTATTTACTATATATAAAAAAATAATTAAAGCGTGGATCACACATATAAATTACTAGTTGCAACTTAATATCAGATTTATTTATGCTAACTAATTAAAGCTATATATAATTTTGAACTACTTTAAAATATATATTATTATTTTTCTCTGAATTATGATACGCCCTATGCATTGCTTGTAAAAAATCAAAATAGAAAGATTTGCCTTTGAAAATATTTGGGATCTGACCCACTTTCGAAATATTTAACTTTCGAAATATTTAGCAATCTGATTCAATTTTGGACACGTCAGCATAAACTGTTATTTAACGGCATAAGTAATTACCATGTCGTTCTTTCAAAAAAGGGCATCGGTTTAATTTTTTTAAGCATGCCGCTGTTTAAAAAAACGACATCAGTACATTTTCTATACAAGTGTGAATTTTCTAACTTGAAAAAAAATCTAAGTGTTGAAACAACTTATAAATAATGTCATTATCCCCAAGAACGACATTCGAATTACTGATGCTGTTGTTTGAGATAACGACATCAGTTATACTACTCATTAAACAGTTAAAAGAAACAGATTAGCCAACTATACGTAATAAAATAAAATGTTGCCGCTGTTCCAAACAATGATATCTGTAATGTTGTTACCGTTGTTCCAAACAACGACATCATCTATATGATTTTTTCACACTTGCATTTTCTTTCCAAGTCAGAAAGAGTACACAATTGGGAATAAGTTAACTAATGCCGTTACTCCTAATAGCAGCATACGAAATTATTTTTTTTAACAAATGTGGGTATTGGAAATAACGGTATATAAATAATCTATGCCGTTATTTCTAATAACGGTTTATGCTAACGTGTTCAAAATTAGGTCAGATCGCTGAATATTTACGGAATCGGGTCAAAGCACCAAATATTTTCAAAAAGTGGGTCAGTACGGCAAAAAATTCTAGAAAAGAAAATATAGAGAATAGAAAACGATTCTTTTATGATCTTTACTGCAGAGCTCAGTTGATAAATTTAGTCGAGCATAATTATCCCAGAAATTGCACCAACACACAGAACTCATATTTTGGTCGAACTTCATTAATGAAATTTTCTTAGTTTTTGAATTGGTTGGTAGGTTGGTTATTTATTTATTTATTTACATAAAAATAAAAAATCGGCCATAGAACCCACAAAAATTTTTCCATCATCCTTAAGATTTCAGCATATATATCTCAGCATGAACATGTATAGCCACATACTAGTAATAAAAGGATATTTCATTAAGCATGACACACAAACAGAAGTTATTCCATAGATATAAAGGTGAAGAAGCCAAAGTACTTGGCTTTCTTCCCCGACCCTTAAAGCAAGAGAGAACACACAATCACAATAGTACAATACGTACACATCCAGGACCACAATATGATCACACCTTCTTGTCTTACATAGTTATAAGTATATGTATAGGGTGAGACATATGATGATCGATGATCGGTATAAGTTCAGTTTCATTTGCCGCAGCCGCAGTCAGTGCAGGTGCAGCTGGAGCCACACTTGCATTTTCCATCGTGTTCAGCATAGGTTGTCACCTCCATGACTTCGTCGAAGGTGCTGCATGCAATAAACCCAACAATCAGATACATACATACAAACTGTTACCGATCTCTCGAAACCCATGGATTCATGTCCTATATTGCCAACTATTTCGTTAACCCATGATCTAGTTTTCAGGGGAATAACTTAATTAAAGAATGGAAAAAGTAATTAAGATATTTTTTTCGACAATTTCTGTAAACATAAACACACATACACAATCGAAAAATACAAGTTTATATATGTGCATAAAGTTACATGTACGCTTGCGATTATTTCTGATTACGCTTTATATGTTCTCATAAGTTGTTGGTCTATTGATATATATTAAATCATGAATTTTCAAGTATTTGGAGATAATTGAAGGATTGAATTACGTACTGCTTCTCAGTCTCAAAGATCACAACAGTGTTGCTGTTTCCCTTCTTCCTGCAATCACAGATATCAAGTGATCAATTCTTTGATTAGCTGCAAGAAACCTATCAATCTAGATTAATTTACCAAATATCCGTGTGAGTAAGCAAAAGTTTAATAGGCCTACACTAAAATATCAGGAAGGGAAGCGAAAGGCAACTTATACTTACACGCATTTGGTCTTGTCAGCGCAGTCGCAGTTTCCGCAGCTCGACATGGTTAATTGAGTTCTTAATTAAACTGGAAATTGAGCAAAGAAGATTGTTTGATTGCTTTGTGATGGAGGAAAAGGAGGGAGTTTCAGTTGCTATTTATAGGCTTTTCATGGATGGATTGATAATTGAGGTTGTAGGGGAAGTAATCACACACGCTACAACTAGTTCTTTGTGTGGTGTGCTTGGCACACGCCTCAAAAGAGAGCCATCATCTTAAATGGAATCTTTTTTTGAAGATAATGGAAGGGGGCCCATGCATAATATTGGCTTGGTGTATGAACCTCTCATGTCAATTTTCTCTTTTTTTGCCCCTCAATTTTTTCTCTTTTATTTCTTATTACTCGTGTTTTTTTTTTCAACTTTTATCTTTCAATTTTTTAAAATAAGAATTATGTAGACAATTGTGTACTTCTTTTTCTTTGTTATTGAAAAGCTGATGGAAACATTGTTTTCTTTTTGAAAATATGGCCGGTAAAATGAACATCAAAATGGAGTTCATTCTTCAACTTCTTACCCAGTCAAGCCTGTGAAGATGCTCCTACCAACTCTCTTTCAACCCACGTCTAACCTTCCTTCTCCTACCGCCGGTGAGCCCCCTCCTCTCCTCCATTTTACATGGATTTGGTTGAACTCGAAATAAATGGGTGCAGGCCAACTGAGTGTTGGAAATATTTTTGGCATATTTTCCGGTCCGGATTCCGGTGGTCTCCGGCCACCGGAGGCACGGGAAAGTGATTGGATTACATTCCTCTCGTTGAGTACCATTCCGTAGTGTACTTATTTCCCAAAAACGGTTTCTGTATGAATGAGAAATGTAGGTCCAAAGTTGGATACTCGAAATATACTAACTTGGAAATTTGGAATGAATAGTCCTACATCAGGAGATGGGAAAGATTTCTCTAGTATATAAGCTAAAGAAATGGACTAAAAGGCGTAGCTCTGGGGTTACCACTAACGTGTAGTGGAGAGAGGACCTAGCCAAAATTACAAACACAAGCGCGCGCACGGCCCAGCCTCGGCTTGGCTTGGCTTGGCTCTGGCCTATATATTTTTTTTGTAAGCTTGTAACAGCAGAGTAATGGCTCATCAGTTACGTTTTTTGAATTTCTGTGCCTGGTAGCATTACTCTGCTGTTACAGTGTAATGGTCCCTTCAGTTACTCCTCTTCTCCTATAAGACCAGTAATTTTTTGTCTGCCAGTACACAGAGTTTTTGCTTCTTCTTCTTCCTCTGAGTCAGAATTTGAGAGTGCAACATAATTACTGGTTCGCTGATATCTCTGAAGTTAGGGTGCTGCTCTTCAGGAAAAGATAATACAGTCATATCCTGGGAGGCAATTCGTCAACCACCGTCACACTACGGGACAAATTTTGCTTTAAGGACAGAGATCTTAATCTCGATTCAGTATTGAAGTGTCTGGTTTGTTCTTTTATTTTCTTTATTTATATTTCTTCACAAACATTGTTAGCAGTTTCTTATTTTATGAAATTCAAGCTCTAACACTGAGGTGGTCCACTCAGCAGCCCTCCCCCCTCCACGGCTTGTGACCCAGGGACGGCTGTCCAATTGCAACACCGACGTTCTCCATCCCCGAATAAGGGCAAAGGGGAACTGAGAGTTCTGTCTGAGGTAGATCACAACCGTGATCTCATACGTGATAAGAGTACTCATCATCATCACCGTCCCCCCTTACCGCAATGTCGAGGATGGGCCCATCAAGGGGGTCCTCCTACTAGCCATTACTATTGTATGAAGAGCTCCATTGGGCATTTGTGGGACATGCACTCTCCCAAAGTCAGAGAGAGGAGCGGTTCTGATAGGTCCAAGAGAATTATGGCTCTTACCGCCCTAGTCATCGCTCCTACAGACACACAACCAACATACAACATCATCCTTACCCTACTGGCAACTCGTCCAGACATTCAAGCCCTCCCACAGCCCCCTACTCACCACCACCTCCACCACCTACACTTCATCATAACATCTCTCATCATCTACACAACCACGCTCTACCTCCACAGAACCCATCTCCTCCCCCAATCCAACAAGTCAATCCCCAACCACAACCTCACCCTCAACTTTTGGCACAGTGCTCCGATCCCTCACCTCCGCTACCTGCTCCAGGCTCTAGGGAGATTAGGGCTCCAAAGGGGAGTCATTCTCACAATGTAGCAGAACATGGTGCGGCTGTGAGGGAGGAGCAGTGGACTAAAGTTGAATATAAAGCCACTAGGAGGAGGAATGCTCCAATAACGTAAGGGGATCCCCTGTTTCAACTGTGGGGATCTTGGACACATTCATGTGGACTGCATGAAAGAAATTTGTTGTCTGAACTGCTTGAAATGGGGGCATATCTCATACTATTGCACTAATATGGTGGTGAATAGGGCTGAGGAGGATCAAATAGTGCAGAAAGAGCGCTCGTTGGACAACCAAGTCCAAATCAAGCTTGCCAATAGTCTTGCAAATTTTGAAGCAGGAAGAGGGGTGGTTCAGGCAGTGGTGTGCATGCAATACTAAAATAATCAAAGGTCGTAGTTTGGAGAACCAACTCCTCAAACATCTTGACGAGTGGTGGCTAATGAAGGATCACGGTGAATGGGTAGTCATACGAATGTGCCATCTCCGATTCCTGATATCATTTCTGACACCAGATAAGATGAGCGACGTTGCTTCTATGGGAACAATTGACTTCGGGTTCTATTTAGTCACCAAGTGGACACCTAAGTTTGGAGTTGAGATTCCTAAGATACGTTTTGGATCTGGATCCATAACGTTCCCCTTCCCTGTTGAAGGCACGAAGCCGTACAAGAAATCATTGCTGATTTTGGCACTGTCGAAGACTTGACCCAAAAACAAAGAGGAAATTTAACCTTGTTTCATCTTGGATCAAGATTCGTAGCGCCAATATTGACAAAATGCAAAGATTTGCCAAAATTCACACGTTTGAAGAGGCGTACATTGTTCGGTTCACCCTTGAGACTAAGGTGGAGATCGGCCACCACCAGAGCATCGCCCCTAATCCATCTAAAGAGTGGGAGCTTGACTCTACCATTGATGGAGCTCATGAGATCGAGAGAGCGCACAGAGAACTTATTCAGGCAGTGAGAGAGGGGGAGGATCGTCGAAGTGCACCGCCATTGCCAAATACGACCTTGACCATGGAGGGCAAGATTCCACCCCTGATGCTAGATATAACGATTGGGAAGAAGGAGACAAAAGAATTCAATGGCCAAGATCTAGAAATGCTTTTCCAGGGTCAGTCAGTAATCTGAACAAAGAGAGGTGTGGCAGGTGGTCTTCGGCAGGAGAGGCACTGCCATACTGTAAAAGTGGCGTAGAAGTGGAAAAGAGAAAGGCCCTGAGTGAGACCAGAGTAAAATCTCAGACCCTATGCAGAAGTGGAAAAGAGAAAGACCCTGGTGAACAAAAGTATGTAAATACTTTTGTACAAACCACCTTCAACCTTCATTATAAAAAGATTGTTAGGAATGTTGTTAAGAGTGATTGTAAATTAGTTTACAATGAGACTAAGAATTTTTTGATAGCAACACTAAAATTACTAAACACTAGTGTTTCATTGACATCGGATGGGTGGGTAGAAGTAAACGGCGTTCCAATGATGTGTGTAGCATGTCATTGGATAGATTCGGATTGGGTACTTCAAAAGAGAATAATTTCTTTTGGATATGTTAGGTACCCACATAAGGGTGAAATTATAGCCACATATATTATGGAAGTATGTAATAAAATTTGTATTTATGATAAAGTGTTTGCTATTGGTTTTGATAATGCCTCCAATAATACTAAGGCAATTGAGAGTTTAAAAAATACTTTAGATCCTATAGAACCCGAAATTTTTCATGTTAGGTGTGTTTGTCACATTTTAAATCTTTGTGTGCAAGATGCACTAAAATATTAAAATGATAAACTAGAAACAATGAGAGATTGTGTTCATTATATTACATTGAGTGGTCCAATTTAGCAAGCTTTTCATGATTGGTGTAAACTTAGGGGCATTGTATGTAGACGTTTTCCTAAAGATGTACGACATCATTAGAATTCTACCTTTGAATTATTAGGTTTTGTTCTTCATTATCGTTTTAATCTTAGAAATTTTTGTGTCGCAATGGGTATGCAAAATTGTATGTTAGATGATGATTTTTTGGTTTTTTGCCGATAGTTTGTAGAAATTTTTACAACCTTTTAACGATGCAACGTTGCAATTTTCAAAAACATATACATCTACATCTAGTGGTGTAACCCCCATTCCCGATAATTAGTATTTTTCGTGTATTTTCTATAATTTATTTTTTCATATAAATTATATTATGGGGAGTTCTTTTCTGATCATGTATTAAAGTGTATTTGAACTTATTTTCTATCTCTAATTGATCGACTATTTATTTTATTAATTTTCGGATTTTAATAAATTTGTTAAATGCAAATCCTACTTTGATGAATATGATTATTATTATTATTACTATTATTTTGTTTTAAGCCCGAATAGGTTCGATTTTATATGCAGTCTACTGTTTGATTTAATGCATATATGTATATATGAATATTTTTAAATACAATATTTCTCTTTCTTGATTATTTTATTTTTGATTGAATTTGTTTATTAAATCTCCGTTCTTTTGTCGGGCTATTCTTGTTGAATCCTATTATCTCTTTTGAATTGTGAGTATTTTTATTTTGAACCCGACTGATTTTGATATATCCCTTAATTGAACCCTAAAAGTCAATTGGATGGATTCTTGACCCAAAACCGCATTTAGGAAACCCTAATTGTACCCTATAAATACAACTCTGCTGTAAACCCTAAATTTTGCACACAAATCGAAACCCTAGACGCTCTCTCTCCTTCCATTTCTCTCTCCTCTTTCTCTCTCCCCGTTCAGAAAATCCCCAAATCCACAAAACCCATCTTCCCCGGCCAGCTCCGGCCACCCCCACCTCCGGCAACCTTCCCCCTCCCATCGCGCCACCCCCAGCACCGCCACAGTCACCCTGACCTCCCCTTCTCCTTCCATCGACTTTAGCCGAACCCATAAACCCATCGATTTCCCCCCTTTTTTCTCCTCGACTTCATCGTCGACGGCAGCCACAGCGCCGACGCTCGACCTCGCCGTCGACCACGCGTCGACGCCTCTCGCATGCGATGCCGGCGACCACCAGGCCGCCAGTCCCCCTCTGCCTTGCTGCTGTTGTGGCTGCTGTCTCTTTTGTGTGGTTGCTCCTCTTTTTTTGCTATTGGGTTCTTTTATTGCACGTATATTGCACGTGTTCTTTTGCTAGTTCGTGGGTTCGTTGCTTCGGGATTTTTATTCCATTATTCTGGGTATTCGTTTTCACCGATTAACAGGCAAGTCACCGTCCTCTTGAATTGCTAATTGTATCAAATTCAAGTATTATTGAAATTCTGGCAAGTAGATCTCTTTGTTACCGTATTATCCTTTGCTATCTCATTCGTTGGGTCTATTGAGGGTTTACACGAGCTAACCCCAATATTCTTGACATCATGCCACTTTGACTCTAAAGTTTGGATCTTTCATGAATACATATAAAATTGATAATAGGGTTATTCATACAAGTCACAACACAAATAAGTTATTGCAGAGACAATCGTTAGGTTGTTTGTCGTTTGATCGTTTGATGATTGATTGATGTTAGCCTCGTATATGTATGTGTTCTAGTTTTTATTTATCATGTTTGGACATCTATCATGCTAGTTACACAATTTATTGACTATAGAATCAATACCCGACATGTTCAATTAATTTTATTTTCAAGAAAAATACCCGCAAAACTGTTTATGCTTGCTGACCTGAACTTTGATCGCTGTTTTCGAACTAGTAAATGACCTTAAAATGAAATATTTTCTGAATATGAAATGTAGCCCCGAATGTGTAGTTTTCAATAACATCCAGAATTTTCGAATTCTGAGTCTTGTAGCAAAAGTTATGCCCATTCTACTACAACTGTGTTTTTACATTCCAGATTTTCAGATTCTCGAATATTTCATGTTTAAACAGTAAAAAGGTTGATCAAATGATAGAATGTTACTATGAAAATTTCCAGACTGTTGCCCAACATGTTTAGGAGTCTAGATTATATTTTTACTGATTTTAATGTTGAGTTTTTGCTGATTCAAAAATTAAAATAACAAGATGTCATTTTTCTGCCAGAACATAAAATCTGAAAAGAAACATGTGTTTGACCTAGCTACTATTGTCAAAATTTGAACTTTAAGTATGCGTTGGAACCGTATGGAAGTCTAGTTTCCAGATTTTCTGACGGATTCAACTTTCGATTTCTGAGTCAGCGAAAAACTGTACTTTTGTACAGACTGCGCATGCTGTCTAGAATTTTAGATCTCTCTTTTTAATGGGTTAATAATTCCTATGTTGTACTATTGCATGATTTAATGAATGTATGTTGCATTGCATGTTCCCAATGAGTTATTGTCACTATTGTAACCATCCTATCCATGCTATCAACCTATTGTTTTCTTATTGATACTATTGTTCACCCCTTGTCCCTTAATTGCATATTGTATTGTTGCATTAATAAATAATTAACAAGCCGGAGTTTAAGGGTTGACTTTTCGTAGTGGACAATATAGGGACTATACTCGTAGGAGGGGCCCATGTTTTCCTAAATAATGTTTCGGCTATTGTTTTATCGGTGATTGTGGTTATAGCCGTAACCCAATCTATCGTGTATTGTATCGTTGCCGATGACCGTACCGTACACCGAAAGGTGAATAATGTTTAATGTTGAAGAGTACATGAACTATGGAGCCCACTACTAAGTCTAAAGCGAAAATGTTTGCATGTAGCAACCATGTGGTAAATAGATGGGAAGCATGAAGTGCTACATTAGTTAGGATTAAATAAATAATAGACTTAAGGATCACACTAGATCGACACTGCACATTGTTCCTATTGGTATCGAATATTGGCTAAGTGTTACCGTTATTGATCATTGATTATTGTTATTAATATTGCATCTTTATTATAGCCATTCCCTCCACTATCATGATTATTGTCCCATTTTATTGATTCCTATTGATCCATTGATTCATTGTTATACCGTTATTCTATTGTTCTCTGCTTTCTCTACTTGCTGTCCATGACTTGCTCTAAGGACAATTTTTTTTTTCTTTTTAGATGAAATATTTACAGGTAATGAAGGAGATTTGCCTGCTGGAGTTGGAGAACAAATATTTTGAAGATTTTTTTTGCTTTTAATTTGCTTATCGCTTTAAATGAGTTAATGTATTGAGAACTTGTATTTATTTTTGGATTGGAATTATTATTGTTTTGGGCTTATGTCCTGAATTTTATTATTGTTTCCAGACGTTGGATTATTATTATTGTATTTGGACATTTATATTGTTTCGTTCCAAATATTTTTGTTCATGAGATCATTATTATTGCCTGCACAATTGTTCTGTATTGTTTATGTTGTTGAGTTAATCGATTAAACAGCTTATGGGTGACGCTAGTCATTCGCTGGGCTTTTGTCATGTACTCGTAATCCGTATTTTTGAGAAGCGGAGCATGACAAGTGGTATTTTACTTGAAATTGTGACTATGATGACAGCAATTAAAGATTTGCAAAATGACATTTTTATTGGAGATATGGTTAATGCAGCATATGTTAAAATTTTGAAATATTTTCATCCAATTCCTATGTTATATTGTGTAGCTAGTATAATGAATCCTATAATTAAATTAGATGGTATAAAAAATTTAATTGAAATTTTTTACACTTATGCCTCACACGATGCAATACTAGATTTTGATCATGTTGCTTTCACTCGTAAATTTGAGAATATTTTGACTAGGTTACATGATTCTTATGATAGGATTTATTGATCTAACACTATTCAAACACAAACACAAACACAAATTGTATATTCCTCTTCTTCTTCTTCCTCCATATTAGCAAAAGGAAAGAATCAAGCTAGTGTTGGCATTTTAAATCTTATTAAATCAAAAAACCAAGAACCAATTCACCAAATGAGTTGAATTGGTATAATGTACAAAGTGCAGTTGAATATGTAAAAGATGTGTTACAATTTTGGAAGAGTAATGAAGCAATTTTTAATATTCTTTCTCACATGGCTAAAGATCTGCTAACAATACCGGTGTCAACTATTGCATCGGAAAGTGCATTTTCTCTTGGTGGCAGGATAATGAGCCCGAGCTGGAACCGATTGACAGAAAAAAAAAATTGGAGATGCTAGTATGCGCCGAAGATTGGATGAAAGCGGAAGAGATGACCTAAGACTTACTTGAAGCACAGGCTGGAGCTGGATCAATAAGTAGCGATGAATGAACGATTACATTTAGTTAATTTATATTAAAAAATTGTTCAATAAATTATAATTAATTGGAAAATTTAGGGTGATGAGATTCTATATTTAGGTTAAGTTGAAGTGCACGACAATAGTCCAATGCCTTCTCTTCAATCTAAGTAGAGGCCATCTCGATCTTTAAATTCAAATAATTTCCGTGATTTGTAATTTGATCTAATTAGACTAATTTGTATGAATTTTATTAATGTACTTCATTTTATTTAAGAATTTCAAATTTATTAAATCATGTACTTCAATTATTTATGAAATTTTATTCTTTGCAATTGTTATGAAATTACAAATCCATATACTTGATCTTTAATAATATTTCACACACAAAAAAAATTCTCCCTAAACACGGGCCCGGCCCGCAAACCGGCCCGGCCAGGCCCGCGAATCCACACTTGAGTCCGGGGGCCAAGTCCGGGCCAAGGTTTCCAACCTTGAGCTTGGCCCGACCCAGCCTACGTAGTGGAGGAGCCCGGCCTAGGTAGGCCTGGGCCCGGTCAAAGTCCGGTCAAACCTGGTCCGGACCGGTCCGAGTGGCCCGAATGCCATCCCGACCCGGCCTTCATTAAAATTCTAACTTTTCATTATTTATTAATTATTTTGATATCTAGGTTTATAGTTTTCAAAATCTGACTAATGTATACTTCAATAATTGTAGAATATCTTGGTTAATCTATGCCCTCAAAAAAAAAAACAACAACAACAACAAAAAAAAAAACGCCCAATTAGGCATAAATATCCGATGATAAAAGGCAAGAGCAAAGGCTATGATTGCCTTTTTGATCAGATAATATCCTTCCTATTTCCTCCTATATTTAGATCATATTCAGCATTAAATAAAGATAGAGAAAATACAAAAGACAAATACGTATGGATGAGAAAATGATAAAGAATAAGCAGAATCACGTGCAATTTTATTGGTTATGAATTTATACGATTTGTACTTTTATTTGACTTTAAAATTTATGCTTTATGAATTCTTTGTTTTTGATATAACGGATGGAGTCAAACGACTCCAGCCTACAACTGACTTTATTAATAAAGGAGTAACATACAATGGATAATTTTACAAGCAGTAAAATAAAACACAAAAAAGGCACACCCGTCATAAAAATAAGTCTAACAAAGCAAAGACGACATTTGCCACAGACCTCACCAACACCCAAAAACAAAACACGGTTGGAAACTAGCAAGACAAGATGATGAGCAAGGAGAAATCGCAATACAATACTCGCCAGCTGAGCAGGGAAGAAAAACATCCAAGCCAAAGGAGGTGAAACACAGCCATCGCCAAAACCATCGCCTGAATCGCCTGCCGGTGAAGATGAACCAAAAAAGCAGCAACAGGTCACCATAAACGAGATCCCGCTAAAAGGATCACAAAACAACAACCGGTTGTTGGCAAATGCGAATAAAACCCAGATAAAGCCAAAAAACAAGAGCAGTGTGAATCTAACCACCATATTTGGGTAAATAGACGCCGATCAAACAGAACAAGGAAAAACTAATAATAGGTGAAGAAGGTAATGCTTGTAACTTGGGTTTGATGCGCAAGAAGCATAAAAATACCAAGACATCAAAGAGAATAAAGACCACAATAAGAAATTCCTGCCATCATGCAAGCAAGAAAATCCTGAAAATTCAGAAAATCCAAAATGGCCACACAAAACACGTCGCCTAACAGCGGATGCCGCAACAACAAGCGGAACAAACAGTCGGGCACAACCAGAACAACAAAATAATACACAACCAAAAAGGCCCAACCATACTGTTAGGCAACAACTACAAAAGAGAACTCACAACTGTCCAGCATAGAAGGAAAAGTGTTAGGAATACAGTAAAGAGCATAAGACAGGGTATATGAAATGGTACCAAGAACAAAAGGATGTACATGAAACATATAACTCAAAATAAAAGGTAAGGGAAAACAGTTGTGGAGAAACTAGAAGACCGTTCCCTGTTAAACTTGGCTCGAAAGGAAATGAGCACTAAAAAACAGAACCAAAAGAGGACTGGTGCCAAAAGAAACCCCTGGAAAAACGCAGAAGTTAGTTCTGCAAGAAAAGAAAAACAGAACATGTTAGAAGAGAAAACTTAAGCAATAAAATCCAAATGAGCATAGGAAAATAATACGCAATACGGAGGAAAGAAAGGTGAAAAATTAGACTAGGGTATTAGGAAAATCATGGTTCGAGAAATAATAAGATGCCTCATCAAGATTCTTCATATGATAAGTGCGGGTTTTGGAGGAATTAAGAGTAAAAGCCTAGAATTTAAGGAAGAAAATGAAATAATCAATTAAAGCAATAATCGACCTCAAAGAATTAGAGAAGATTCTATTATTACGCTCTCCCCAAATAAGCCAAATTAAGGCCATCATCACTAAATCCCATGACGGTCTAAACACTTTGTTGACATGATGCTGCCTCCAAGAACTCCACCACACAGGGATGGAGGTAGGCATGCCTTGAACATGCCAAGCCTTCATACTAAGGGCCCAGAATGGAAGAATGAATGAGCAATTAAGGAATAAGTGTTGGGCATCCTCGTCCTCGGAGAGACAGAAGGGGCACTTCTGATCAAGGGCCATATATCTATGGTTGAGAGCTACCACCGTAGGCAGTTTGTTGGGGATAGTCAACCAAGTAAAATTTTTCACTTTAAGGGGGGCAATGCTGCTCCGAATAGTCTTGGAGAAAGGAGAAGTTACTCCCCCGGAGTTGAGAAATTTATAGCAAGACTTGACCGTATAAGAGTCAAAACCGGTCTACCGCCAAGTTATACTATCATGAGGTTGCCAATTGTATGCACGTAATAGCGATTGAAGTCTGTGATAATGAGGGAAAAGAGCATAAAGGAGAGCTCGCTTAAAAGGGATATGCCAAAGCCTACGGTTGTTGATGAAGACGAAATAATCATTAATAGTTGATTGGGGGTTGGAAGCGAGTGAAAATAATTGGGAAAACTTAGAGGCAATTTTGTTGTTACTCAACCAAAAATCCGCCCAAAATTTAACCGACGAACCCAACCCACAATGTTTCCGCAACCCGCATTTAAACGGTTCAACCACCTTCCACACCCCTTTCCAAAATGGCGAAGCAGTGGAGGAGATAACCCCGTACAAATCCCAAATAGGATGACGTCGATGGTATTTACGGTCCAAGAACTTACTCCAGGAGAAATCATGAGAATTGAGTGATTTCCAAAGCCATTTATCGAAAAGGGCCAAGTTTTGATTCCTAAGATTAAGAATGCCCAGCCCTCCTTCCAGTTTGGATTTGCAAATCAATTTCCACATGCATAGATGTTTGCCCACTTTATAAGTGGAAGACCCAGTCTAGAAAAAGTTTCTTCTAATTTTGTCAATCCGCTGGATAATCTAGGATGGGACGTAGAAAAAGGACATCATAAATAAGGGGATAGACGATAGTACCGAATTAACTAGCACTAGTCTACCTCATCTCGAAAGATGACGATCAGACCAGACATTAAGTCTAGATTCGATCTTATCGATCATAGGATTCCAGTTGTCTTTGTGAAGTTTTTCCCATCTCAGAGGGATACCAAGATAAGAAATAGGAAAAGAGGTGGAAGAACAATTAAAAAAATGTGAAATCTCAGCTTAACGATTGGTGGATCCACCAATCCAAAGAACCGATGTTTTGCTGAAATTGATAGATTAACTGGAAGCCTCTTCGAAAATGTCACCAATCCAAAGAACCGATGTTTTGCTGAAATTGATAGATAAACTGGAAGCCTCTTCGAAAATGTAAAGAATGCATTATGAATTCTTATTTCATTATTTCTCATTAATAGAATAGTACAGTAGCAACTGTTATTTTTGAATTAGGAAAAAAAAAATCAGCATCAAATCGACTGTTACTCAACTTCAGCTACAATGCATGTCCCCCGCTCAATCCATGCACACATTTCCTGTCAATGCGTAGAAACTTCGCCCTAGGACAAAATGAGTGGAAAGATTCTCCACTCAACATATCTCAAAGCCAATTAAATTGCTTGTAGTTTCTGCCAAAACGACCACAACCTTGTGTTTCTATCTCTTCTTTCTTATCCACAAACTGTTATATGAAGTGGGCCTCCACCACTGTTGGTTGTTTCCGGCGACTTTGTGCCGTCTGAATCATGGCAAATGTACCGTGTTCTAATTCGTTGATTGATTGATTGATCACACCCAGGTCCGGCCCCCTGGCCCTGAGTTCACCGAACCAAGGCGAAAAACCCAAATAATTATTTTTTGGACCCCAAATTACAATATAAATTTTTAACGCATAAAATACGTGTTTATCTCTACTACTATAATGGGAAAAGGCCTTAGTGTAATTTGTCCTTCTACCAACCCGTGCAACACGCGTGCCTGAATTTTTACTTTTAAAAAAATATGTATTTATTTCTCTACTACTATAATGGGAAAAGGCCTTAGCGTAATTTGTCTTTCTACCAACCCGTACAACACGCGTGTCTGAATTTTTACTTTTTAAAAAATATGTATTTATTAAGCCGTGCAACGCACGTGTAAATTACTAGTTTGTTGTAACGGCAGCAAGATTTAGTTCAAATTTGTATGTGCACGGAATTTCTCCCCAAAATAAGCTGCCTTTTCAAACTAAATCCGAATCTAAGTCAAAACCCAAACGTATTTTCAACATAAACCAGTTTTTGCCACATCAGCAGTGGCCGCTATTCCCATCAACAGCTTCTGCCTTTTGAAGGTCGCTAATAAGAATAATGGGCACTTGTAAAAAAAATTTGAAACTTTTTTTGGTTACCACTATTCTCGTCAAGGATTACAGTACATATAAAGTCGCTGATAATATCAACAATAGCGACATTGTCTCATATTAAGACACTTTTGGTCATTCTAGAAAGTTGTTGCTCTATGGAAAAGGAAAAAAGTTATGAAGAGGTCATACCAGCATTTTATATCTCTAATATTATAATGGGAGAAGGGTTTAGTGTCATTTGTAAATATTTGTCATTTTGTCAATACGTGCAGCGCACGTGTTGGTAGTTTTTTTTTGTCCTTTTCATTCCCCCTCCCCATTTTTTTCACGTGCAATGCACGTGTATAACACTAGATTTTTTTTTTGTCCTTTTCATTCCCTCCTCCCCATTTTCCCCACGTGCAACGCACGTGTATAATACTAGTATTTATAAGGAGAATACAAATTTGGAATCTCCTAAAAATGTAAAAAAATTGGGGATTTGAGGTGGCCACCTCACCGGCCTCAAGGTGGGGTCGGCCCTGATCACACCCAAAAATATGAAGCGAGCCCCAGTTGTTGCTAGCCAAACAAGATGTACCCGCTAGAACTGTTCGGACTCCAATGGTCTCTTTACTCTTAACACAACGTAACAAACAACATCCTAGACTGATGCAGACGACATTGAACTTCAATCAGAGTTTGTTGCTAAGAGGTTCTACTATATATTTTGATGAAACTGGCCACAGAGGTTTGACGAATTTCCAACATTCCAAATAATTTTGATTTAGGTTGAAATCAAACTTGGGTCTCCCTCTTAAAAGTTGAATGACATGCTACCGTACTATAACATTTATAAATAACTAGTAATCTGCAAGTTTTCTAATCAAGTTTAATTTTATAGAATAAATAATAAGATGTAATTTGACCTTAAACCTCAGACATTTCTTTACTTATACACACTCTTTACAAATTATTCCTAGTTGCACAAACGTTTATTTTATATGAGAAATACTTTTGTAAATAATTATATCGTAAATAAATTTGAACTTTGAGAATATTATGGTAACTAACAATAGTTGAGTAAATGAATGGTTAATATAACTCAAACTTAAAAATGAATGGTTGAGATTAGATATTGATTGTCTACAACTTGTCTATAAATGACAATTCCAACTCTCATATCATTACTAGTAATCTGCATGTGCGATGCACATCCTATTAACTTTTAAAAAAAGTAAATATTAAGATATAATTTGGCGTCGAATCTGAGATCTCACTTTGCTCATCACATACTTTTTAAGTGGCATCAACTTTTATTTTATATGAGTGACACTTTTCTAAATAATTATGTTGTAAATAAATTTGAACTTTAAGAATATTATGGTAACTAACAGCATTTAAATAAATAAATGGTTAATATAACTCTCACTTAAAAATAAATAGGTGAAAAATAAATAGGTGAGATTGGATGATTGGTTGAATGGTTGTCTACAAATTACAGGTTATCTACAAATGACAACCCAACTCTAGAGATTAGAGATTAGAGATAAAATGAATCATACTTAATTAGGTTTTTTAGCATGTCCATGAACACACAAGTTTGATTGCTTTGAGATATTATATATGTTGAGCAATTTTTTTTTATTTAAAGAAATTATGTCGATCATTAGAAGTTGAATAGTACGCAGTGATTCTACGTTAGAAAAAAAAAAGATAGTTAAGTAATTAATGAATTTTGTTTTTGAATTTCACATTCTTGAGTCTAATTTTGTGGAAGAAGTACACTTAGCAGGGCCTCAAAAGTCTATTTAATTTTCAATATTGCTTTAGTTAAGCCTGTTAAGATTAGCTTATACAATATGAGCTCTTTCCAGCTCCTCATGCCAAGGCTAAGATTTTTTCAATGAAAATAAGTTTTTTTAAGAATAAAACAGATATGTGTCTTAATGAATAATATTATATGCACAATAATAATATTTTACTTGACAACCTTAGTTATATGACAGAATCTCTACTAACAAATTTCTTGTACCAATCAGATTGGGGAGAAAAATTTATAGAAAAAAGTTGTGCACGTAGTATTACTTTACTCAATGCTATCAAGTGGCTCTCATTTATTCAGAAGAAAATTAATGATCTACATTTTTGCTCCTAAAAGACATCTCTCCTCCTCCTCCAAATGTTTTCTCCCAAAAATTCAAAATTTTTCTCTCAAAACAAAATAACTCATTCATTTATTACTTTCTCTCTCTCTCTTCCCCTCTCTTTTCTCCTTTTTCATAATTTTTTTTCTCTATTTTTTTAACCCAGGTATGTAAAAAAAAATGGTGAATGTTTTTTTTTTCTTTCAAATTTTTAATTATGTTTTTTTTTCAGATTATGCTTTCATAAATCAATAACATTTTTAATTATGCTTTTGAATTACCATATTTGATTTGATTGTATTATACTTTACTGAGTAATTGTTTTAGACTAGAATGCTTTACTAAGTTAATTTTGATCATAATCGTTTTTATTATTATGCAATTTCGGATTATGTTTTTTTTTGAATATTTGGACATTTGCTGCTTTGAAAGATCGTTGCAAGTTTTTTAATTGACTCTCTTAATCGTGCTTTTACGAACAAATCCATGCTTAATTTATGTATTTTAGGTTTTTGTAGCTGCAAAATTGTATCTTAATCTGCTTTGCTGCAATTTCACTTCACGTATACATCACAATAAATTTTCTCTTTTAAATTCATACATGGTTAACATAAAAAACAAACAAGGGAGGACTAATTCATGCAGTTTGAGGCGTTAACCATAACTCATGCAATTAGAAAATGAATTGCTTCTTATGTTAGACTCCAAATAAAAAAAGAAATCTCTTATGATCAAGTCACACATAGCAAGAAATTTCCGATTCACTACTGTTGTAGATTCACAATACTATTTTTGAATTCCGAGCTGCTGACAAATAATTCTGCAATATACAAACCAATAAACATTAAGTTCACTTCATAATTTTACTTTAAAGTATATCAATACATCAACGTCTACTAGCAATTAAAAATCTATATAAATCATCCCTTACTATTTACAAGTTTTTTTATATGTTGTATCGTTCCGAATACGTGCCGTAGGCACGTGCCCACGGGCATACCTAGTAAATTAATATTTCAGATGACACTTGTCAAACTAGAAGTATATAACTAGATAAACTAGACCTATTTTGTATTTGCTGAATTTGTATATTTGATATATTATGAGTATACTTGGCTCGAAAAAGTTTTAGATGGATCGTGGATGACTAATCTAGAAAATGCTTTATTCCAAGTTGACCTCTTTATCATAGTTTACAACTGGTGCATTCCTTTTTCTAATTGTAATCATGGTGAGAAGCCTATGGCTAACGTACATAAACGGACATGGGTTTAATATTTTCAATAAATCAGAGTGGCGCAGCGGAAGCGTGGTGGGCCCATAACCCACAGGTCTCAGGATCGAAACCTGGCTCTGATATTAAATTTTTTATTATTAAGATAATAACACAAGAAAAACCAAGAAAATAGATTTTCGACATGTTGAATTTAATTTCATTGGTTTTATTTAACCTGAAAATAAGTATGAAAACTCAAAATATTAATTTTTTTTGCTTAGATGTCCTCGGTTTAGAAAGAAAAGTTGACAGCAAACAATGTTCCATATTAGATTTAAAGAAAAAATTGCATTTCCTTTTAAAAGGAAAGAAAACGCCAAAAAATTGATAAACAGAATCTTCTAAAAAATTGATAAACATTATCTTTTAAAAGATTGTGTGAACACACTTTTTCTAATTGAAACTAAAATGGTTGTGATTATCCAGCATAGTGTATTTTTAAAAGTTTTTTCATTTAGGTTTCTCCACCAAACAAGAGAATTCAAATATGAACGTGTCAACCATCATAAGGTGGCCTAGTGGTAAGAGCGATGGGACTTGGAGTGTGCTCCTCCAAGATCCTGGGTTCGAATCCTGGGCATGATGGCCAGTGGCCGTTGGCAAAAAGCCTTCGCAAAACCTAGCTCACGGGACTGGGAGTAGTCTGAACCATAAAGGGGGATGGATACCCAGTGAAATCAAAAAAAAAAATATGAACGTGTCAGAAACCTATTTTATGGATTTCTATAATTTTATTCTCTTAAAACAAAGAACCAATCATTTAAAAAAAAAGCGAATTTTCTTTAAATTTGACTTTATTGATTTTTCTTTTCGAACAAAGACAAAATTGTCTCTTCTAGTGAAAAAAGAAACCAAGTTAGGTTAAAAAAAAAGGTTTGCACGGTATTTCTTTTGAAACAAGCAACTCCTAAGATAAAAATCATGGTTCTATATTATTGTGGAGGATTGTACAATTAGTAAGTTATTATAACTCTACAATAACAAAAAAATAATTATTATAAAAAGGTTAAATTAGAAAGAAAAAAATCCCGAATTATACCATTTCTGTAGAAAACCGCACTGAACTTTTTTTACGCAACTCTCCACCCCGAAATATGTTTTCAAAAAACTCACTCTGACTGCATGAGCTTTCTGCTAAAACTGAGTTATGTTTTTTTAACAATAATGATAAAGTTTCATGATGTTTTCTGAAGCAATTTGCAAAGATAAATGAGGTTATCTAATCCAAGCAGAAAGTTAGATGTGGTTTTTTTAAAAATATACTTCAGGAGGGAGGTTTTTGAAAACATACTTCAAGGGAGATTTTTTGCACACAAAAAAATTTAGTGCGGTTTTCTGCCGAAAAGGTATAGTACAAGTGTTTTTCCCCTTCTAATTTAGCCTTATAAAAAATGGATAAAATTGTTTCAACGAATTAGAGTGTTACAGCAGAAGCGTGGTCAGGGCCGACCCTGAAATCTCGGAGGCCTGAGGCGAAATACCCAAATAATTATTTTTGGGGGCCCCAAATAACAATACAATTTTTTAACTCGCAAAATACGTACCTATATTTATAAGAAAAATACTAATTTGAGGCCCCTAAAATTGTAAAAAATTTAGGAGCTTTAGACGACCGCCTTACTTGCATCAAGGAGAGGGTTGGCCTTGAGCGTGGTGGACATGCTCCATCGATCCCAGGATATTGAAACCTGGCTATGATATAATTCTTTTATATTTAATATGAATTAGAAAAGTCTCTTGAAAATATCTTGTCTAACAAGCTGCTTGCATAAAATATTCAAAGAATACTTGTGTATGCAGTCTAGTATATAAAATAGAGAAGTCTCTTTCAACTGAGTGAGTATTGATCCGGATTGCCCTAGCCAAACTCATGTTTTGTTGTCTCATTATTTTTTTTAATACTAATAACAAAAAGTAAAAGTAAAAACAAATAAAATAAATTTACGCAAAGCCATGGAAAGCACCAAATGCACACTAAGCCATGGAAAGCAATTTATGCAAAAATATTTCTTGATTTAAAATAAAAATCAATCTAGAAACTGAAAATTTTGTAAGCTTCGACAAAGTTATAGAACCCAAAAACTAAATCTAAAAGCGTAATTTGAAGCAATCATAGAACCCAAAAACTAAATCTATTTACCACGCTGTTACAGCAATGACAGTAGATTCCAGAATCTTTTATATACCCATCAAGTAGGTTCTGTCAATAAAATGAACTTGTTAGTGAAAAAGAAGAAGCATATAATTGTAAACTTAAGTAATAAAAACAGTAATTGATTAATAAATACTTGACATCGAACATAATACCTACTTTGGTTTCCTCATGTAAAATGTCATCCATGAACACCGACTTGTGGAGGCCCAGATCCCTTCACAAATGACAATTCAGAGAACTAAGTTTAAGTTGAAGCACAAGATTTGTGGAAATAAATGCATATTAATTAAAAATACTCACTTTTTCTGTGAAGATGTCCTCCTATATAGGTCAACACAAGTGTACATACAAATCAATCTAAAATATGTTAAGTATGTTGTAAGGACCTATCTTTATGTTACAAGGATATATCTTTGATAAAACCATAATTACATTGTTTTTTTTAATCTTGAACTACACCATAAAGTCAAACAAAATATGATTACATTTGCAAAATTAAAATTACATTCAGATTACAATTTGGTTCAAAGAAATATGCTTCTCCTTGTATTTCTTGAAGAAAAATTTTCAATTAAATCATCATACTTAAGCTTCTCCAAAAATTCTTTCTCGATTGAGATCATAGCCAATCCACTCAATCTTTCTTGTGACATTGTAGTCCGAAGGTAAGTTTTTATCAACTTTAACTTAGAAAAAGTCCTCTCTGCCGAGGCAACCGTAACCGGTATAGTCAACAAAATTCGATAAATAAACCATGCACTTTGGAAACCAGCTTCTTCCCAATAAGATCTTATAAAGTTAAGGATGTCAATTGATTTGCTTATCTCCCTGGCAATATTTTTTCAACTCTCTAAAATCTTGAAATAACTCTTTCCCATAAATATCACATTGTTGATCATGTTCCAAGAAGCTTTGTAGTTTAGTGCAATGCTCTCTCAATTTCTCTTCACTAACACTTACGAACTTCGCATTAAATAAAAATCCAAAGATTTATTCATAGAGCTCAAATTGGCTAAACCGGTTATATAATGATGTATGAGCTTGATCTATGATGTGGATAAAGTATGTAACTCTAAAATTATCCTCCGGTGATTGGCTTCCTTCGGGATTCGCTTCCTGTGGTGGGGTAAAAATGGCTTGGGGCCCAACCAGGGCCCAATACGACTCTCACTCAAAAATAATAAAAACAGCAACCTCGTTCGGCTTCGAGCCACTAAAGGGTCGGTGCCGAGCCTCAAGTTCACCCCCACAGAACCAGTCTCCTCGTATCCGACGAGCCTCAATGGTCCTCGGTCTCCGATCCGTGACAGCCCCACGGGCCGTCCCCCCGTCCTGGCGAAGCATGGGGATGACCTGACACAGCCTAGGCCCTCCGATTCTCCCAGAGGCACAGGAGACCCATGATCAGCCATGTCAGCTCTAAATACCACCAAGGGTTTTGCCACGTCAGCCCTATACCACTCCTGGTACTGCCACGTCTGCCCTAAACCCCCTGGGCCTTCTGCCACGTTAGGCCCATGGGCTTTCGGGTTCAGACCCGGCCCCCAAACGGATCCAAACCCGGCTGGAATTCTCTATAAATACTAGACCCTCACCCACCTTTTGAGGTAATCAATCTTTTGCCACTTAAATTCACCTAGTTATTGCTACTCTCTCACAGAGACTGACTAGATCGTCAGAGGGTCCGCCACCGGGATAAACCCCGGTGTTTCAGGACCGTCTGCAGGTACACAAGACCTCGGATCCGAACCCACTGATCCGAGCCCAGATCTCCGCCTCATTCCGAACCCGTCGCAGGTTCCGCCCGGTCAGCTGAGGGTCGTCAGACGAGCAGCTTTCTCCTTCAATACAAATCGAGTCCGAACTCACACCTGGTGCATCCACACGTCTCCCAGAAATAAACCGCATCAGGTTGGCGCCGTCTGTGGGAACCGCTTCAGAAGCCGACCCGAGCCCGACCATCAAGGGACCTCGACAGCCGAACTCTCATGGCCTCCAAGGGCAAGGGGGCTGCTTCCTCCGTCAACCGACGGGACTCGCCCCCACCAACTGCTAACGCCGGGCCACGCATTTCAAAACACAGGGCTTCCCATCAGGGGTCCCAAAAGAGTGTCACCCGTCAAGTCCAGCCCGACCTACGGGGAATAATCGTCAACCGACAGATTAGCCGCAGCAGGGGAAGGGCCGCTTCCAACCCGGCCCCGAACCATCCAAGACCGCCGCCCGAGGGACGGAGGCCAGCGCTCAGCCGCGTCGGAAGGCAACCTTCAGACCGACCGAACAGGGTCGAGGGAGCCCCCGTCACTCACAAGGAGTTCCAGGACTTCCGAAGAGAAATTCTTGGGGCTCTCCGACGGGCCCCTAGGGAAGAAACCCTCCATTCCCAAACCGGGTCGGACGCCGAGGCCAGCGTGTCCCGCCCATCAACAATCCAGCCAGAGGACGATGGCGTACTCCTAAGGCGCCTCCAAGAAATGGAGGATCGCCTCGATCACATAGGGGACGGCGACCACCGAGCGGTTCAGGGGTACAGACCTGTCCGTCCTCCCTTCTCTGCCCCCATCCTCCAAGCGAAAATACCCAAAAATTTCCGACCACCTCAATTCGAGACCTACGACGGCGAGGGAGATCCTGCTGATCACATGGAGGGTTTCAAAACTCTCATGATGATTCACAGCGCCTCGGATCCCCTGCTGTGCCGAGCCTTCCCTGCCACCCTTCGGGGTCCAGCTCGTGAATGGTTATCGAAGCTCACCTCCGGCTCCATTTACTCCTTCGACCAACTAGAGGGCAATTTTCTTGCCCACTTTGTCACCAGCCGGAAGGCCGAAAGGACCAGCGCTTCTTTACTTGGGCTCAGACAGATAGAGGGGGAGTCCCTCAGAGTGTTCGTCCGGAGGTTTACCGCGGAGGCAAGGTCAGTCTCCTCCCTTGATCCTGGCGTCGCCTCCACGGCATTTCGACACAACGTCCGTCATGGACAGCTGAAGGCTTCTCTGGCGAAGAAACCCCCCGTCGACTTTCCCGACCTCCTCAACAGGGTCGAGAAATACATTAGGGCAGAAGAGGCCCTTAACCCCGAAGATACCAGGGAGGCCACCGGGAAGGGAAAGCGGAAGGCCGAAGAAGTCGAACCATCAAAGAAAGCTCCGAGGGACGCGGGGGCCGTGAAGAAGGTCCCGCTGGTCCCCCGCTTCGAGAGGTACACTCCCTTGACGCATAACATATCCGCCATCCTCTTAGAAATCGAAGACAAAGGCATTGTCCGACTACCTCCCCGATCTAATAACAACAAGAATCGAGATCAGCGCTTCTACTGCCGCTTCCACAGAGATCACGGGCACGAAACCGACCAATGCCGGGCCCTGAAAGACGAAATTGAGGAACTCATCTCAAGAGGGTACCTCCGAGAATTTACCCGAGAAGGCCCACGGGATCGGCGAGATGCTAAGAACCGGAGGCTCTCGCCTCCGAACCCTCCTCCGAACCGCATCCAGGGTCGGGATCCCGATTCCGAGGGAGCCGCAGATATGCCATTCATCTTGCATTGTGTCCATGGAGGGCCGATGGGAGGTGAATCAAATACTTCCCGAAAAGCCTTCATCCGAGAGGTGAATGCTATCCAAGACAACCCCTCGCCCAAGCTGCAACCGATGCCGGTCTCCTTCTCAGGAGAGGACCTCGAAGGCGTTCGCCTACCCCACTGCGATGCCCTCGTCATTAGTCTCCACATGGCTAATTGTGAAGTTCGCCGAATCCTCGTCGACAACGGCAGCTCGGTTAATATTCTTTTCCTCGAAGCCTTCGAAAATCTCAAGTTACCTAGAGGCAAACTCAAGCTGGCCGGATACATCTTGCATGGGTTCTCAGGCGTCCCTGTCGTGATAGAAGGGATTGTGACCCTCGACGTTACCGCAGGATCGGCTCCTGTCAAGAGGACCGAGTCCATGGACTTCATGGTGGTCAACGTCAAGGCGGCTTACAACGCCATACTCGGCCGACCCGGACTATGCTCCCTCCAAGCGGTGCCTTCGGCTTACCATCTGAAACTCAAATTTCCCACCCCGCAAGGAGTCGGCATCGTCCGAGGCAGCCAAGAAGCAGCGCGATCGTGCTACATGACCACCGTCGGGGGAGGTGTGTTCCCCCTCGATGCCGTCGAATTCAATCCTGAGAGGGACGGCCCTGCTCCCAAACCTGTCATCGAGCGGGAGGAGATCCCAGTCGACACCGAGCACCTGATGAAACTCCTCGAGGGACGAACATAGGCTCTAGCCTGGCTAAATGTAAATATGTTTTTGTGTAAACACTCATGTGTACAGGGCCGTCTTAGCGGCCCTCCCTATCTTATATGAAAGAGATCTCTTTTTGGCAAAATCCAAACGCCTCGGCAGATCCGACCTAACGCCAGATAATGAGATCGGCACCTGAGTCCTCACTCCGGTATCGTCCCCAACACCTCGGTAGGCTCAATCCGAATCCAAACTAGGGACTCTTCCTAAGGCCCCACTTCGATACCTCGCGGATCGGTGGAGCCGAGCCTCGCCTCTGCCATCGATTCACTACACTACTAGCCGGAGCAAAGAAGGAACAGAATTCTTTATTCATACCCTTTTATTTTGTTCTGAGAAAACAAACAAAGACCGTCACAGGACCACTCCACTCATCTCAAACTAGAGGAAGTCGCCATCTTAGGGCCCCTCGGGTCCGACGAAGGGCGGGATTACTCCGAACGAGTGACTAGGAGCCCTCTCCTCGTTATGATGGTCCCTGGACTCAGCCGCGGTCGACACCCCAGCCACGGAGCTCTGGGCGTCATCCGGTCGCATACGCTGCAACAGCAGCAGCGCAGAGGGAACCCCCTCCGCTTGCCGACCCACTGAGGAAGATGCCGAGGCACCCAACATAATCTTGTAACGGTGTATCTCCCTTTCCTTCTCCACAAAGACATCGCGAAGTAACCTCTCAGAAGAGGGCCTCGGCACCAAGGCACTCGACACGGCCTGTCCAAGGCTCGCACCGCCGAGTTCCCGATCCATCATCGCCCTCCTCAGCCGGCTCGCCTCCTCACTTAAGGCTTCAGACTTATTCCGATAATAGTTAAAAGCCGCATCAGTGTCACGAGCCCCCCTTCGGTGGCAAACCAACGGGGCCTCCAGGGCCTCAACTTTGCTCCGGAGCCACGCCACGTCGGAACGACGGGGGTCCACCTCGGGAAGAGGAGCCGCAACCTACAAGAGAACCAGCCAACTCAACACACATACCCAAGAAGGTTCAGAAATATCCGAGGTCAAAACACTTGGCCGGTCGAAAAACTTTTTTACTATAAATTTAGGTACTTCTTACAAAAAATGCGGTGGCCAGTCCGCGGGAGGAAAATACAGTCGAGAGAGAGAAAAAGAAAGACAAAATTATACAACTTATTGTCCCACCTCAGCGTTGACAGACGGATTCACAGGGGGGTCGGCAGGCGGGTCGAGAGCGGGCCCTTCTTCGCCAGGAGTCTTCGATGTCCCCTCGATCTCCATGTCGTACTCAAAATTGGACAGATCGAGGGTCGGGTAGAAGTGCCTCACATGACTGAGGGCCTTCGCATAACATTCGTCCTGGGCCTTGATCACCATCATCTGACCCGTATTCGTCACCTCCTCCCTCTCCTTGGCGAACTTCTTCTTCAAGGAGGCCACCTTCTTCCCCCACTCCGCATCCTTGGCCTCGAGCTCGAGCTTCATCTGCTGCTCCCTCTTGTGCGAGCCCTCGAGCTCGATCCGCATCTCCTTCATCTCCCGCTCGCTCTTATCCGCCCGAGCTCGCTCTTGTGCCAGGGACGCCTCGTAGAGGTTCTTCATGTTAGCCCCCTGCACGCAAGCCTGTGACCAACAAGCGCAGATAAGGAAAAGACTTCCGTAGAAAAATTAACAAGGAGGATAGGGTCGACGGACTTACCAGCACGGTGGCCTGCGCCAAGCGCGTGAACGCCACCTCCACGGGCTCGCTCTCCATTGCCTGGCGGTCGCGAGGGGTCGCCAACTTCTCCACCACCTCAACGGCCTGGGCCTCCTCGGTCAGACAGTCCCCCATCCGAACCGACCAGTCCGGTGCCCACCGTTGCCGCAGCATCTCCACCACCGGGTCCTCTTCCTCGACCTCTACCAAGGGACCTTTCCCCTTGTCGAGATCGGATGCCCTCGCCTGGCCCTGGCCCCTCGAAGTGGCCGCCCCCTTGCTCGTCTCCGAGCGAATCCTCTTGGTCCTCGGCTCGAGCTGGGCCTCCGAGATGACTAGGGACGACTCCCTCGGCTTCTTCGTCGCCTCCCCCTTCTTCTTCTCGGCGTTCTCCTTCTTCATGGCGAGCCTCTTTGCCTTGATCGATGCTTCATCCATATCTGCAGAAAAAACCATTAAGAGCAATGAGCAAGAAAGTATGAAAAGATCGAGAGAAAAGAAACAACTACATACGCGGAACGGCTGGGCTCAGTCCAACGCTCGCCAGGTGGGCCTCCGTCACCTTCGTCCAATCGATACTATGTGACAGACGGAGGCGCTCGACAAACCCCCACTCCTCGGCCGTCAAATCCCTCGGCCTCAGCGGTTGATAGCTCGGCTTGGAGTGGTTCCATCGAGTGGGAATGTCCCAGGGCTCTTCACTCCGGATCACCAGATATTTTTTCTTCCAATCCTTGATGGAGTCCGGGTGGCTGTGAACGACCTTCCCCTTACTCCGGGGGGAAATGTAGTAAACACCCTCCGCCGCCGAGCTGATCATTAACATCGCTCGGAACACGTTCAACCGCAGGGGTATCTTTTGTTCCTCGCACATCAGTACAAAACAGATAATCTGCTTCCAAGAGTTCGGCCCGTACTGCATCGGTGCCAAGGAGGCCCAGTTCAGCACATCCCGAACAAACGGGTGGACTGGCAACCTCAGTCCGGAGATGAAGGCGTCCACTGGGAAGACGCAATACCAAGCAGAAAGGAGATCGGTTGGGCGCAGAGTAGAGCTCGGCAACATCAATTCGTAGCCGGGCCCTATGTGGTACGCCAGCTGCAAAACCTCCAAGTCCCCGCCCTCCAAGACGGTCGGAATCGCTTCCATCATCACCTTCTTCCGACTCGGCGAAGAGGGCTGCACGCCAAAGAGCTCCTTGTCAGATAGGTCGTCGGGATACTGACGGAAAGGCTTCGGCTGTACGGGCGAACCTGTCATCAAATTGCGAAAAACAGGCACCTGGCTCGAACCACCAGTCCTCGACCCTGCCTTCCTCGAAGCCGTCTTCCTCTTCCTGGTTCGCTCCGGCGAGGGGGTAGATAATGGCCCCAGACCAATCGGCATGGAACTCGAACCCGCACCCTGAACGGTGGATCTCCTTACGGTGGATCCCTCCTCCTCGGAAGACAACTCCAGTACACGGATACCGTCCGAACCATCATTGGCTTCCTCCGACTCGCTACTCTCCACCACGAAGGGATGTCGGGAGCACAACGGCCTCACCTTGTGTACCACCTCCTCCTCACCTACTGGCTCCTCCCACGAAGCTGAATCGGAAGGCTCCGCAGCGTGCACTGACTCCTCCTCAAGCACGGGCTCCTCCCACGACGTCGATTGGAGGCAGGCTTCACTTCCCCCCTAGACGTCGACGCTGACGAGCCGGACTGAGCCCTATCCATCTGTGCCTAAACTAAACAGACTTACCAACTAACCTGGGGTCGCTTCGGAAGGACGAGCCTAGTACAGCAAACTGCAATGACGAGCGCCGAAGGGTTGGAAGATTTTTTGAGAAAGAAAGCAGCGAGAAAGAAGTGGGCAAGAGGGGGAGAGGGGGGAATACTTATAGAGGATAAGAACGACTCCTCGACTTCCGCAATTACTATTCACCGATTGACGTACAACTGCCGCCTGGAAAATCGCGCCCCGTCCTTAAAACGTGTGCTGCTGACGTCATCAGGTGCCAGGCTGGCAGCCAGACGCAGGGGTCGGTTCGAATGGAGTATACGACGGAGAAAACATTTTACTTAAGGTTTAAGGCGCCGTCCTTCGACAGAAGCCCCGGGCTCCAGTGCTCGGTCGGTTCCCCTCTCACCCCCGAGCAGCTCGGGGGTTACAGCCTCGGTAGCTGAAACCCCAAACTGTTCAAGGGTGGGACAGAAACCACCATCACCTGGAGCCCTATCGAAAGACAGATTGGCCAACCCCCAATCAGAGACGACCCCTCTATCGGAGGCTCTTCAGCCCAAAGTCCGGAATACGGTTGGTGCCCCTCCCGTCCGGATCTCTCTCGGGCCAAACAACCGTATCAGGGTCGTCTGACCTGAAAAAGGATCCAGACGGCAGAGCCTCCACCGATCCGAGGCTCCTTATCTACCGGTCCGGATTTCGGTCGTTTCCCCTCTCGCCCTGATCTCCCTTGGATCTGGCTACCGTATCAAAACCATCAGATCCAAGAGAAGATCCGGGCGGTAGAGTAACCACCTCTCCGACACGGCCGGGGGTAATGTTTTGCAAGAGACAGACGTCTGCCGGAGCAGACACCTCTGATGGCCAATCGACCACCCTTGCTGTGATCAAACCTGCTGCAGAGGGAGGGGTACTTATAGTCTCCCCCATAGGCCGGCCTTTATGACATGGGGAAAGCCAAACGACGGAAACCCATGCGCCATGAATTTATTAGGCGGCACAATTAAGGCCCCTAGGAAATTGGGACCTCACACAGATCCCAGAGCGCCTTCAATGCTCCGCAAAAACAGTGGGCTACCCCGCTCAAACATCCTAAGGCACAACGATTCGCCCTCACCCTTGCCGACCTGTAATCCCTCGCCGGCTCGAGGCCAAGTCTAGCACCAGGGTAGTGTTCTCAGGACGGCTCAACGGCTCGCCATCGCCCTAGCCGACCCGTAATCCCTCGCCAGCTTAAGGTCAGGTCTGGCACCAGGGTAGTCTTCTCAGGAAGGCCCAATGACTCGCCATCGCCCTAGCCGACCCATAATCCCTCGCCAGCTCGAGGTCAGGTCTGGCACCAGGGTAGTCCTCTCAGGAAGGCCCAACGACTCGCCATCGCCCTAGCCGACCCATAATCCCTCGCCAGCTCGAGGTCAGGTCTGGCACCAGGGTAGTCCTCTCAGGAAGGCCCAACGACTCGCCATCACCCTTGTTGACCCGTAATCCCTCGCCAGCTCGAGGTCAGGTCTAGCACCAGGGTAGTCTTCTCAGGAAGGCTCCACGGCTCGCCATCGCCCTTGCCGACCCGTAATCCCCTCGCCAGCCCGAGGTCAGGTCTGGCACCAGGGTAGTCTTCTCAGGAAGGCTCAACGGCTCGCCATCACCCTTGTTGACCCGTAATCCCTCGCCAGCTCGAGGTCAGGTCTAGCACCAGGGTAGTCTTCTCAGGAAGGCTCCACGGCTCGCCATCGCCCTTGCCGACCCGTAATCCCCTCGCCAGCCCGAGGTCAGGTCTGGCACCAGGGTAGTCTTCTCAGGAAGGCTCAACGGCTCGCCATCACCCTTGTTGACCCGTAATCCCTCGCCAGCTCAGGTCAGGTCTAGCACCAGGGTAGTCTTTCCAGGAAGGCTCCACGGCCCGCCATCGCCCTTGCCGATCCGTAATCCCCTTGCCAGCCCGAGGTCAGGTCTGGCACCAGGGCAGTCTTCTCAGGAAGGCTCAACGGCTCGCCATCACCCTTGTTGGCCCGTAATCCCTCGCCAGTTCAAGGTCAGGTCTAACACCAGGGTAGTCTTCTAAGGAAGGCTCCACGGCTCGCCATCACCCTTGCCGACCCGTAATCCCTTGCCAAGCTCGAGGTCAGGTCTGGCACCAGGGTGGTCTTCTCAGGAAGACCCAACGGCTCGCCATCACCCTTGTTGGCCCGTAATCCCTCGCCAGCTCGAGGTCAGGTCTAGCACCAGGGTAGTCTTCTCATGAAGGCTCCACGACTCGCCATCACCCAGCCAACCCATAATCTCTCGCCAAGCTCGAGGTCAGGTCTGGCACCAGGATGGTCTTCTCAGGAAGACCCAACGGCTCGCCATCAACCTTGTTGGCCCAAAATCCCTCGCCAAGCTCGGGGTCAGGTCTGACACCAGAGTGATCTTCTCAGGAAGTTTTAACGGCTCGCCATCACCCTTGCCGATCCTTAAACCCTCGCTGGTTCGAGGCTCGCTCTAACATCAGGACAACCCCCTCATGAAGGCCCAGTGATTTGCCGTCCCATTTCTACAACCATAAACACTCCTCCACGGCTAACTCCCGCACCCCCACAGGAGTGGGGGGCTTGTGTGGTGGGGTAAAAATGGCTTGGGGCCCAACCAGGGCCCAATACGACTCTCACTCAAAAATAATAAAAACAGCAACCTCGTTCGGCTTCGAGCCACTAAAGGGTCGGTGCCGAGCCTCAAGTTCACCCCCACAGAACCAGTCTCCTCGTATCCGACGAGCCTCAATGGTCCTCGGTCTCCGATCCGTGACAGCCCCACGGGCCGTCCCCCCGTCCTGGCGAAGCATGGGGATGACCTGACACAGCCTAGGCCCTCCGATTCTCCCAGAGGCACAGGAGACCCATGATCAGCCATGTCAGCTCTAAATACCACCAAGGGTTTTGCCACGTCAGCCCTATACCACTCCTGGTACTGCCACGTCTGCCCTAAACCCCCTGGGCCTTCTGCCACGTCAGGCCCATGGGCTTTCGGGTTCAGACCCGGCCCCCAAGCGGATCCAAACCCGGCTGGAATTCTCTATAAATACTAGACCCTCACCCACCTTTTGAGGTAATCAATCTTTTGCCACTTAAATTCACCTAGTTATTGCTACTCTCTCACAGAGACTGACTAGATCGTCGGAGGGTCCGCCACCGGGATAAACCCCGGTGTTTCAGGACCGTCTGCAGGTACACAAGACCTCGGATCCGAACCCTCTGATCCAAGCCCAGATCTCCGCCTCATTCCGAACCCGTCGCAGGTTCCGCCCGGTCAGCCGAGGGTCGTCAGACGAGCAGCTTTCTCCTTCAATACAAATCGAGTCCGAACTCACACCTGGTGCATCCACACGTCTCCCAGAAATAAACCGCATCACTTCCATATCCTCATCAAAGTGCTTCTTTCTCTGAACAATTCTTTTCATTGGAAATACATGATCAATGCCACCATCATTAGCAAGTTCCTTCGCTTCTTTCATCATGTCTTCACAACCATCTTCTCTAAACTTTTCAAAGAAAATAATGAATTCCTTTTGACTAGTAATTGTATCCTCTAAATTCATCTCTTCTTGTTGAAGTATTTTGCTAACACGATTAACTTTGTCCAAAATTTTGTACCAAACACATAAAATAATCAAGAACTCAAAATCCTATAAAGAATTTTTGCACAAACCTTTAGCTTCCGCCATCACAACATCCTCTTTAGAACTATTGACAATTTGAATTAAGGCATCTCTTAATTCTGGTGCTTGATTTCTTATTGTTGTAACACTTTCAATGTGACTTTTCCAACGAGTTACGGATAATGCTTTTGGTGTCAAACCCGTCACATATGTTCGAATATCCCACCGATGTGTGGACCCGAAAATAAAGTATAAATCTTTTGCACATATGCAAAGAAAATTCTAGCTTTCACACAAGCCTTTGCCGTATCACATAATGCAAGATTTAAGTTATGACATCCACATGGTACATAAAAATCTCTAGGATTTATGTCAAGAAGTCTCTTTTGTACTCCTTGATGTTTATCTTTCATATTTGACCCATTATCATAACCTTGACCTCTTATTTCATCAATGTCGAGTTTAAGTTCAACCAAAGTATCTTCAAGCCGTTTGAAAAGACCAAGTCTCGATGTATCATCAACTTTTAACACTACAAACGAACACCTATTCCCCGACGTTTATTTTGTCTTTTCCCGGCGTTTAAAAATGTCGGAGATGTATCCCACGGCGTTACCAAAAATACTGCCGCAAACGCCGTCCATTCCCCCGCCGGGGTTGAATTATGGAAACCCCGGCACTTTAAAATGCCGGGCAATGTTCAAGAAACCCCGGTGTTGTTTAGTATTTAAACCGGCGCTTTTAATGCCGGGGATATTTATTTCAAATTTTTTTTTGGGCATTTTAGAATCCCCGGCGTTTTAGAAATGCCGGGGTATGTTTCTAATTTTTTTTATTATTTCAAATTTAGAAAAACAAATATAATATTTAAATACATTTTGATCTTTTAAATATAAAATTTGAAGTTGTTCTACACTGTTAACTAAAATGCTCATTCATTCCTTCAACCTATGAAGATATTTATTATTTAACATCCAGCTGTGCATAAACATCCCCAACTCTCTAGTATATTGGCATACTATATATACACACTAAATGCAGATGTAGCTCAACACTGAATCTTTAATTAATCATCCTAATACACAGAAAATGTTTCCTTGTTATTTAAAGCAACACAAACACAAAGCCTGAGCTCAAAATAATTATACAGAACAGTACTAAATGATGATAATCGTCAAACATGATAACCAAAATAATGCCTTGCTTCGGTTACTTATTTTTCTTTGAAGAACGGGCAGGAGTCGAGGGAGGCAGCAATCGGGCCAGCCTCATCAGATTCAGGGGTGGTGTGTAGCAGAGGGCCTTTGAGAAGGCCGCCGAATAACTCCCCTGAGTCATAATAGATCTCCACATCTTCAGCCCTTAATCCTTCATCTACCTGTATCCATCCATGAATATGATATATTGGTTAAAGTTTTAGCAAAACTGAATAAATTTACATTGAAATTTTGTCTAGCACCATTGGTACACACACCTAATTAAATTAAACCCACAATATTAGTCAAAAATGAGAATTAAAGACAACACCAAGATCAAAATCAAGCGTCATCTACCTATCACTCAAACAAACTTGTATGATAAACCCTCACTTTCACTGAAATCTTGTTTGCATGATACATATATATATATCATTGGCTTAGCATTTCAATAAATGTGATAACATTTGGCAATTGGCAATTGATAACATTTGGCAATTGGCAGAGATTGGTTGATTTTTATTAATTTTTTCTCTCTAATGCTATAGGTAGGTAGGTTTGATGAATCTTTCCTAGAAAAAGAAGTGTGTACCTTGAGAACAGACATTCCAGTGAACTCGACCATCTCTTTTCTTGGTGCATGACCTTTGTAAGGGCCTTCCATATATCCCCAATGCCTGAACTTGAAAGTTATCTCCGGCGGTCTTGTATAAACCTTCAGCACCTCCCACGCGAATCCACGAGGTAAAGCAGTACGAAACACTCATGTGAAGATTCAAATGTCTCGTTGTCAGCCTTATAACACTGAAATTTTTCAGGAAACGGTGTTGGTCGTTGCACCTCAGATCGGAATTGTAGGTTGGAATCTGCATTACAACCTACAATTAGTTGCATTTTACTCATTAATCATACATACTGATATGATTTTGTAGCCTCAGGTTGATTTTGTAAACCTGTAATTAGAAGATCCATTATATCCCTCATGTGTCGGGTGTGCACCATCAGATCCACCTCGTTTCCGCTGTCCACTACAATCTTGAAACGGTGTTGGTCGTTCCTATAATGCACCACCTGCAAAACATCATTTAGCAATGTTGTTCAGAATAAAAGTTTGCATCATGACAAAGATGTTCAAAGATCACAATCACCAACATTAAAATAGACTTTTAAGTGTAAATTATTGTGCGGGTAGTGATTTCAATCTTCCATATTAATAAGCGCATAACTAGTGGGTGTTAGTTGCATGGTTCCATGACAAATATATGCAGAACTATAATGGTGATTAAAAACTAAAGGAAAACTTATTTTGTTCCATTTGGCACAAAATCATTCTAGTCATGATGAAAAAAAAGAAAGCAACGTACATGAAATGGAGGAGCATAAGTCTCGCAGATTTCAGTAGTCGGAAAAGAAGTCTTTGAACCATGTTTCACAACCTTGACCCTCTTTCAGTTAACTTCTAGAATTCTTCTTTCAAGATTTTTCACTCCTGATACCTGTGAGTATATTCCAAAACAATGTATTAATGCAACATTCATTTTATCCAACCTTTCATGATGCAAAGTCATGTAAGTTGGTAGATTTACAAACGACAACTCCAACTCTCCCATTCTCCCAATATAACAGTTATAGATGATTGTAGCAAAAATTAAGTTACAACAATAGCAACCAGATACTACTTGATCAGCAAAAATGAAGTCCATCCAACATGTTGTTCAAGTATAAACAAATACCTATAGATGTTCTTATCGAAAGTCAGTTAATATACAATGATAGTTTATATTGTCACACACAAAGTCAGCGAATGATAACAGACAATCGAAGTGGTTAGAGCGGGAATTATGTTATCAAGATTGACAATATTCACCTGAAGTTTATCACCATCCTCTCTGCTTGTTTCAACATGCTATTCCTCCCTTCCGACATTTGTATCACTGCAATCAACCAAAGTTTTTTCTTAAATTCAAATACTTTTATGACACTGATATCAAATTCACATAAATAAGAAACTGTATAGATTTCTGATATAGGAAAACTTAGAAAATTAAGAGTGAAATCTTCAAGATTCACTACAAACCGTATGGGCTATAGCGGCATACTTTTCCCGGCGTTACCACACTGCGCCGCTATAGGTATAGTAGAATTTTATTTTATAAAAAACACACTCTCTGTAACGACGCGTGGCAACAACGCCGCTATAGCCTCAAATAGTAATGCTGTTATATATATATATCTATGACCTATCGCGGCGGTTATTTATACGCGCCGTTATAGAGTGGGGTAAATAATGTTCTGAAAAGCTACCCCGTTCTAAACCCCGCCCCCCTTTTACTTTCCCCAATTTTTACAACCCTAATTAATCCCGCTCTACTCTAATCCCGCTCATCTTCTTCCCGCTCTACTCTAACCCTAATCCCGCCTACTTTAATCTTATCCCTCTTCCGATCCGCTCTCCCCTAATCCCCTCTAAACCCACGATCCCGCTCATCTTCTTTCCATCGCGTTGCTCTCTCCCCTCCCCACTCACTGCCTCACCTCCCTCGCGCGTGCATCTCTCGCGCGCACACCCTTGCCGCTCCCGTACTTCGCCGCTCCTCCTTCGCCGCTCCTCCTTAGTCGCTCCTTCGCCGCTCCTCCTTCACCGCTCCTAATCCGCCGCTCCTTCTCCGGTCCTCCTTCGCCGCTCTTCGACCTGTGTATACCCATCGCCGCCTCCCTTGTCGTTCTCTCTCGCTCCATCAAAGTAAGTTGGGTATTTTTAATCTATTCACAACAATTCAAATCACATAAAACAAATCGATGTCATCCAGATTGGAATACCCAAGATCTGGCCTGACTTACTTTAGGTGAATGGTTTAGTTGGCTTAATAATAGAGTAGGCTGATTTGTTGGAGGCATACTAATCGATTGATCTGATCAGATCTTCACCACAGTGGAAATTGGAATTTGGCTTGACGACAAGTCATATCCACCATCCACTAGGAACTAGCTTAGTATAGACTGAATGTAAACAGCTTACAATTTTATTTTTTTGGTAAGTTATTCTGGGATCATTATTAACAATGTAATGTGTACCAACTACCAAGTTATAAAAAGTAACTAAGAACAATAAATTTATGCAGGTGATTACTGGATATTTGCTTGCTGGTTCTCTCGTTGGACCTGGTGGTTTGAACTTCGTTAGCGAAATGGTGCAAGTAAGGTGCTTTTACTTTTGGAACTTTAGCTAGTATGGTAGTGTACATGTTGAAATCTTGTAAAAACATTTGTCAAACACTGAGAATTCTGCTTGTCTACTCTAGAACTTTGATAGTTTGATGTATGCATTTAGCATTGAAAAAGGCGGTGCTCCATCTTATTAAGTTTGTCTTTGTTTATAAATAAGAATAACTTCTAAAGAAGGTTACATGTTTCCATTCAAAATTCATCAACTGTTGTAGATCATATTTAGAACTTGATCATTCTAGAAACTACTGCATGTCTCTGTGCTAATGCAATTCTTCATTTGCACTCTTCATTGTAGGTTGAAACTGTTGCTCAATTTGGTGTTATATTTCTTCTTTTTGCGTTGGGTCTGGAGTTCTCTACAACAAAGGTACCATTTGTCTGTGTAGCTTTAATGTGGAAACTTCTTGACATACATTATTGCATTAACTAGTTGAGTTTGAGTTTAAATGCTTGATTCTGGATCTCCAGCTTCGGGTTGTCCGTGCAGTTGCTGTTCTTGGAGGTCTACTTCAAATATTTCTCTTTATGTGCTTATGCGGCATCACTGCATCGGTATGTTAAAAGTTTCTGTCAGTTAATTTTGCACTTCTGGCATTTTACGTTTAGTTGAAACACCAAAAGGTTGGAACATGTTATATAAAATTTTCTTGAAACATGTGTATGTAGATAGATCATTTTATTTTTCATCCTGTAATTAATCTATAGCAGACATGAGGTTGCTTCCTAAAATTTTGGTATAAACTTTTAACAAGCACATGTGTGTTTGTGAGTGAATACTATTGCAGGCTCGGGTATGTACAAACATGTATAGCCAAAAAATCAGGAAAATGCAGAAATAAGAGGAATACTAAAAATATGTAATCTTGAAGCATATAAATGCAAGTTTAAACTTTAGTGTTTTAGTCAAATAATGTGCTTCAACTTGCATGGCTACTCTACTACTCTATCCACTGCCTCTACGAGATTTTAACCCAAGATTTCCCTTTCCCACGTGGCATGGGAGAGTTCATGTTTCATGAGGTATGCTTAGTTGAGGGAAATGTATTATTCTATCTGATACTTCTGGCATGATTGTCCAACAATATGTGCACAAATACATCAATTTGCTTTTGCATTACATGCTGTGTATTGTATCTCCGGTTCCCATGTGTTGGATGCATTACCTGTGGCTTACCACCATGTATGTGAAATTAAGGGACTGGCAGGTTGATTTTAATCGGTGTAACACCTTGCATATCTACTATCTCTCTACCATTTGCTGTAAATATTCCTATTTCGTGCAACAAAACTTTTTCTATAGGTTCTATGAAATGCATGTTGTGGCAACTGATACTCATGAACAAACTCACAAAATATCATTTTGTCACATCATAATTTGATATTTTTAAAGTCATGGTATGTTTTCCTACATACTAACTTTATACAATAAGATTTACAAGTCATTTTCAAGTCATATCATATCTTGACTTTATGGCACATGCAACAGAGTCTAGACATAATAGTAGGTTCTGGTGTTGTAACTGAAATTAGTGAGTTGTTTATATTCATGTTATATGTAATAAGATACTTCAGTAATACCGCCTTGACCACATAATCATAGAATAATTTAGTAGCCATCCTTGTATACTGGTCCAATATTGTGGTAGTCTTTTTTGCAGCATTGTACACTTTTAGAATAAATTTCTGTCTCTGGTTTAAAGTGCATATATCAATTTATAAGCTAGCTTAAATTCATCAATCTGAAAGTTGTATTTTGTTGTTGTTGTTATTATTATTATTATACTTGGTTCTTTACTGATTCTTATGTTACTGATGCTCTTTTTGCAGTTGTGTGGAGGGAAGCCTTCAGAAGGGGTTTTTGTTGGTGCATTTTTGTCAATGTCATCGACTGCTGTGGTACTTCTCTAAACTATTGTTTATCCTTTCTTTTTCTGTACAGAGCATTAGCATTACCATGTAGTTTTTTGTGTAAATACTTTTCACAATAATGATGTGTTTTTAGATGGTCATGTACTTATAGTCACACTTTTGATCCTGTTTTGGGATAAGTAGCTTGATTCATATAGGGAGTCCTTTAATAGTGTTTAAGTATTCATAAAAAAAATAATCATAAGAAAGTAGACTATTCTATGTGAAATATCCTTCATTACGTAAGAACCAAAAATTTTCACCTACTTTTTTAATTTTAAAACCCTACTCATTCTGAGTATTAAAAAAGTGAAGAGATTATTTCTAAATCTACAAGAACACTGTAGACTCTACTTCAGACACTACCCCAAGCCATCAGTTAGCTTGTTGATATTACGTGATAGAAGTTGTGTTTTAGCTTTATGCTGTTACAATAGTCTTGGTTCCATCTGTGGTAGATGGAAATCACTTAACCCATTCTTGTTTTGATTATGGTGCAATCAGGTTTGGGGGGTAAATGATCTAGTTGTAGTGATCTTTATCTTTAGGGAATATATCTTCATACTAGCTTGGCAAATAGCTGCCCTACTCTGTTTTTTGAGTGTGCACACATGAAAAATTTGAGGGAATGAAATGAAAGAGTAAAGGAGATACAAAATAAAGAAGATAAAAAAGGAGACAGCAAGAGAGGTTAGAGGGCCCTAAATTCTGCTGAAGGTAAGGTTTTGATAGAAGGTTAGAAATTAAGGTTGATACTTGATAAACAGTTGTGTGGTTTATCCGTTTAATTACCAATTTAGATCCGCTCTTTGTTAAGCCAGTGTATGTTGATCTTTAAACACCTACAACCAATTTTTTATATGAAGGGAATATAGGAAGAAGCAAAGAATTAAAGGAGGTTTCAAGAAGCGATCAGATGGACTACACACCTCCCATTGCTATGTGGTTTATTTCTCCGAGTTTTGGACAAATTATAGTTTGTGTAAAATTTATAAAAGGTTCACCCGATGTCTCACAATTACCCCTACTCCTTATGTCCCAAACCTTGCAATATCTCACACATACACTTCCTATTCTTCGCTATTCTTCACCCAACCATCTTGTGACCATACTAGTTGCAGTCCAAACTGAAACATAAATGTGTAAATGGTCTAGATGGTCATGTGATGAAGGTGAGGAGTTTATGAACAAGGAAATTCTGACAAAATGTACTTGTACTCTTCAAGGATTCTCAGGAAAAAGGTTCAAGAAAGGGATTGCACGCCCGAAGCAATGATTTTGGATGACTTCATGGTACTCTTCTTGTCTCCTAGTGAGATAAGTCTAAGAATGACTATTTTCTCCTTGATGAATCTAAACATGGACATTAGAGTTTTAAAGCTGAAGAAGCGCCTTTATATCTTAGATAAAGCCATTTTATTGTTACTTACTTTCATTTGGCAAAGGAATCACGTGTAACACGTGATACATGAAATGTGTGAGCATTTAGTTACAACAAGTAGAACTCTTGTAGCTTGTATCTAAATACTGTTTCTAGTATCATCTTCGATGTTTTATTATTCTTTTATATAATCTGTTTTACCAATAAATTTGTCCTCCATGCATGTGTCCTACCATCGATCACCTTGTCATCTATTCCTGTGATTGGCTATATTGAGCGGGCAATGCCGAACTATTACTATATTATTAGGAAACTTTATTTTTTGGACTTGCGTGATTTTGCTCATCACATTTTTTTGTATTGAAAGGCGAATGCATTTTTTCTCTCTTGCTTAGGTCTTGAAGTTTCTAATGGAAAAAAAATAGCATCAATGCCCTTCATGGTCAAGTTACTGTGGGCACTCTTATTCTCCAGGTAATAATATTTTTCTCACTAGTAAAACAAATTGCAAATTTCTCCTGGCTTTTTTGCCTTTTTTTTAGGATACTGCTTTTGATATCAGGATTGTGCTGTTGGTCTGCTATTTGCATTGCTTCCTGTTCTAGGAGGTACTTCTGGTGTTCAAAATGAAATTATATAAACAAAACCACTCAGTACCAAGATGGGGAAGAAGATTGATAGAACCTACTTCTGGAAATCATTCATAGGATGCTCTTTATTTTCCCTCTCATACTGTTATCACACAAGTACAGTTGAGTTATCTCTACAGATTGTTGTCTTCTTCTCTTAGTCTTACACTCATGGCACTTTTGGTGCTTTGTTTGCCGATTCTGGGCCAACAGATTGTTGCTTTGATCTGAGTTGGGTTTTGGATTTGATTGTCTGTGGTCATCGATCTTGATTCGCGTATCTAGTCAACTTTAAGACCATTAGGTTTTTAGGTTTTGGTTAAGAATGTTTGTTCCAAATCAAGGATTGACCAGAGTTGGTTATGGTTTAATATGCCTTTAGACCTAATCTGCGTGTACAGAGTGGGGTGCTGCAGTTTAGGTTTGTGTAAAAAGATATCAGCTCAAACAATGACATAGTGGGAAAAGTTACCATGCGGGATACTAAAAGTGTGCAAACATTGGACGCAGACCAAGAAAAAATTTGCCACTGAATATTAGACAGATAAGGAAAGGTTGGAAAACTGGTCCGACTTGACTTTCAACGAGTATACTATGTCCTGAATATCAAGAACATTTTCACTTCTTTATAGACTTGAAGATGGCATCTTATTAATATCTTGTTCAAGAAAGTTGGGAGGGGTTGAAGGTTGGAGAGAGAATTCAATGAAAATGTATTGTAACTTTGCAGTCCATTGAGTTTGAAGGTTCAAGAGAGATTTGACATTTAGAGAGTTTTTTTTACCTTGACGTTTTACTATATTGATTTTGAAGGTTTGTGAAAATGATTATTATTAATACGATCCATGAACAAATGTTTGTGCACAAGCTTTTGTTCCAACTTCCTCTTAAAAAATTCCATTATATCTTTTTCCTCATCCAATTTATGATTTAGAGTGATAAATGGTACTACAGATACATGTCGGTGAGTCACTAATCTGTACTAATGACAAAAGCAGAAGTATATAATTCCTGGTTTTAGACTCCTTAGTCATTTTTATTCGGTAAGGAACTTCATGAGGAATTTGACTATAAATACAAGAATGCTAATATGGGTACATAATTGTAAATTAATCAATGTAATGATACTGTTTATCGATAAGCTCATAGTTTACTAAAACTTAATTGACCTATTATCTTAAATTGAAAAACAAATGTTATCCTAAGTTTCAAAATATGATATGAATATACACTTTTACAGGAAAACTAAGTAATCTATCCTTAATGTTGAATTGTCAAAAATGAAAATATCACTTGCAGACTAAGAAGCACTGAAATGGACACGATGCAACATACACAAGGACAACATAAAAAAATTACACTTAAAAAGAAAGTGTCGCACGAATTTGTGTGTCTGATACATGACACGACTAGCAAAAGTAGAAGTGGTCGGCCTTGTTTCATAGCTTCCAGGCCATCATCATACATCTATAAAATTCCTCGATTTAATTGTTTATTTCTTGTTAGAGTTTATCTTTAGAGTAATTCTATTGAGAATTTATCTTTAAAGTAATTCGATTGATAGGAATAAAGGTACATTCTATATGTGCATAAATGTCCATTTTTTTCTTCAGCTAAAAAAACATAAATGTCAAGTTGTGACTATTCAGCTATCAATTTGAACACTTTGGGATGTATACCACTGTCCAGATTCGAGTTCATATGAAAGAATAAATAAAGGAATCTGTATTAGTCAAATTCCTGTTTTTTTTTTTTAGCTTGGAAGGTGGTGATCCTTCTTCATCTTCTTCTTGTTCTTATGTGTTATAAATTACTATTATGATGATTATTAAGTTTGAGTTCCTCTGTCACTATAGATGACTGAGTTTCATACTGTATCTTATTCACTAATTAATTCATATACGATCGAGCAAATGATATTTGTGAATTTTGATTGTTTTTTCTATAGGGTCAGCGTATTCCATCGGTTTTCAGTCACGCACATATACCAGGGCAAAATAACGATGGAATTGGAAGCAACAGCGGGCCATACGAAGAGACTCCCCTGCCGTAGTTTGTCGAATTTGGACTTTTTTAAAAAATATTTTGTAGGAATTATATCTATGTTTTGTAATAACTAAGTGTTGTACAACATATACATTTGATACTCGTTGTATGACAATTTGTGTTACAATTGAGTTGTTTTTGTGATTTGTGACTTTTAGTTCTTGATTATGATATTATTGATTTACTTGATTTGCATTTAAATTTAATATGATTACATGTATTTGTAATATGCGATTAATTACTGATTTTTCTAATTGAAAATTTTATAATAAAATGTAAATAAAAAAAAAAAAAAAACCTACAGCGGCGTTTACCACAAAACGCCGCCATAGGTACCACAGTTTCTAATCCTCTATCGCGGCACTGGGACAGCGCCGCAGCAAGGTACCAAGGCTGGTTTTCTGATTGCGGTGCAATACCAGCATTTCACATAAGCGCCGCTATAGCCATTTCTCCCAAAAACGAAACGCTTCTATAACGGCGCTAACAAAGCGCCGTTATAGGTGGACACCATATAGCGGCGGCGATCGAACACGCCGCAGTAGCCTATATGGCTGTAGCGACGCACTTTCTAGCGGCGCTTTTAGCGGCGATTTCAGAAGCGCCGTTACGAGCTATAACGGTGCCACAATATGCCGTTATAGCCTTATAAAAGCGCCGCTATAGCCAATACGGTTTGTAGTGATTGGGCGAAACAACTGAGTACAAGAATATATATTTCCGAATAGGTTATATAAAACAAAGAATATGCATGAAAAAGGATTCAACAGAGAATCTAAATTAAGGCATTGATTATGTGCATACCAACCTCGGATAGGTTATAATGCAATAGTTTGGTACGACTTTAGGCACATACCTCAATATTAATTAAATAATGCTACAATGTTATTATTCTTAGGCTAGCTTTTACTGCAATTGTTTTGCATGACTTTAGTGAACATCTCATTTCAGTGTTGAGGAAATTTAGGCAGGCTCTGAATGCAATTGGTCGGGGGGCTGTTTACAAACATTAAGATAATAAGTGCAAACGAATTTTTTAATTTTTTTTTTGACATGCCTATATCTGAAATCAAAATTGTTAGATATATATTACATATATGGCTGAGATTGTACATGTATTTTATATATACTAGCCTTAGAACCCAATTATATTCATCCATCTTATCTCTCCATCTCTTTCTATTAACCTAACAAAAATTACCATCAACCAACAATAACTAAGCCCAAGAAATATTTCAAAACTTACTATAGGATGACTTCATTGTCTTCACCAGGGGCTTGTCTTCACCAGGATCGGTTACTGGCCCATTAAGTGTCTGCTCAATTCAAAAATTTAATGTTTAATGTTCATTTATATATGTTATAAGTTACAAGTGAACCATCCAGAATAAGAAGATAAACCATCATAACAAGAACAGGGTGTCAAATCATACCCTTGCTTTGCTTCGGATGTCCATCCCACTTCCTCCAATCCTTTTTAAAAAAAGCAATTAGATGATCAAACTTAACAGAGCATATAAAAAATATCATAAATATCATCAAAGATACAAAGCCAGGATCCACCATAAACATCAAAATAAACAAGCATCCATCAAAAAAGTAACTAAAAAGTAAAATAGACTGAGTAATTAAACAAACAATATTTTTCAGTGAAGTAAAGCTATGACCCACTATAAACACTGAAGTAAACCTAGGATTAGAATTTAAGATTCCATCAAACTAAACTAAAATTACCCATCACAAAATGATTAAACTAATTACAGTAGATAGTACTAAGCAACCTAAAATTAATTTTATAAAAACCCAAATTAAAGCGTTAACTTCACTAATGAAACATACCCATCTTGTAAAAACACCATTAAAATTACCAAGATCAAAACTTTCATTGATTAACAGCAAGTTAGCAGCAACAAAGATCAAGACTTGAACTGAAAACAAAAGGCGGAGGCAGCGAATGCGAGAGCGAACGTCGACGGCAGCAGGGAGAGTGAACGGCGAACGACGACGGTAGCAGGGAGAGCGAACGGCGGAGGCAGCGAATGCGAGAGCGAATGGCGGGGGGTGCGAGAGCGAACGGGCGGATATAGCTCGAAGAGGGAAAGAGAGAGGGAAAGTAGGGTTTCGCCGATCTTGAGGGCAACGAGGGAAAGAGGGCTCGGTGATCTTGATGGTGACGAGGAAAAGAGGGAAATTTTGGGGAAAATTTTGGGTGACCAAAACTTTTGGGAAATTTTGGCAAAATTTTCTCACATCTATTAATCGAAGCAATCAACAGATGTGAGAAAATTTTTGGGAAATTTTGCGGCTGAGCGGGAAGTGGGAAAGAGAAGCGCGAAGAGTGAAAGAGAGAAAGAGAATTGGGGGAAATGGGTTGGGCCATAAAAATGGTAACAAAGCCCGGCGTTTTTAAAAAAATGCTGGAGAATTTGGGCTAACCCGCTGGCGCTGTTCCAAAATGTCGGCATATATTCGCCCTTAATTCCCATATCTTTAGTAGTGTAAGAAGCCAAGAAAAAAAATTTCCGCCTTAACTCCACTTGCATCCTCAACATCCACGCACCTTATGATAATTGACAATTGTTCTTCATGACTTAAATTCGGAGTACAATCAAGAATAACCGAGAAGTACTTTACTTTTAAATTTTTTTTGAGAATTTTCTCTTTGATCTCATTAGCTAATAAGCTTATCAACTCATTTTGAATCTTATGACTCAAATATTGATGTTGCATTTCTTTATCTACCACACGCCGAAGATGGTCTTTTATAACTGAATCAAATTCAGCAAGAAGCTCAATAAGCTGACAAAAATTTTCATTGTTCTTCTCATAAATCTTCTCATTTGTTCCAAGAAATGGAAAATTATTTCGAGAAAGGGTCTTCACAACCGCAATAATGCGAACGAGTACATTCTTCCAAAGAATTTTCTCCATGCCAATTTGTGCTTCCATTTTTTTTATCAATTGTTTCCTTTAGGTTTAGTCTCCTTTGCAAGTCAACCCACTTCACAATATTTTCCGAATGGTCCTTATTGCTTTCATGGTCTCTAAGCTTTGTAGGAAGGTTATGCCAATCATCTATCCCATTTTCGGCCAAGTTACTTGACATTGGTTTATGCTTGAACAACTTGCAACATAAACAGAACACCTTATTTAACTCATTTGAATAGACAAGCCACTTCCTTTCATTTTTCTGTCCATTTGGAAAATTATGTGTGTAAAGCTTGGATGAAAAACACCTACCACTCTTTTTGTCTCTTGGAAACTCATCATTCTCCTTTAAAATCTTAATAGGGCCTCAGTGAACCAACATTACTCTCTTAGAATCATTGATACTTCCCCCACAATTCCGGATCGTAATTCACATCAACATCTTTTGTAAAGTCCAGAATGGATTCATTATGCTCCTCCCTAGATTCTTCATTTACTACATGAATACCTTCATTCATAGGGTGCTCATGATCTTCATCACTAGCTTGTCCTTGAGCTTCTTCATCTACATCAACATCTTAATGTTCATCAAGAAATCCATCTATGTCTTCAACACTAGTGCCAATAGCTTCTCCAACTTGACTCGAATGTAGAGATTTTTGAGATTTTGCATCAAATAATTTAGAAATTGAGCCCACTAGTGATTGTGCAATTATATCTTTGCGTTGCTTGACCCTCCTATTATGAGATCCATAATTTTGTTTCTTAAACCTCACTCGATTCTTGTCATTTTCATCTTTTGTCATAGTACCTATAGAATATCGCAATAAGAATTAAACCTCACTCGGTTCTTTTCATTTTTTTGTCTGTAGGCAAAGTCAAAAGAAACACAGGCGTCAAAAACACAGGTGGTAAAGGGAGGTCTCTCAACATAGAACTTTCTTTAATTTATTAAAAAAAGACTAGTAGCAAATTCCTGGTAAGAACATTGTGTACAAGAAAAAGGACTTGTTATAATCCTAGATGGCATTCAATTGATGATATAGCCATGACAATTCAAGCAGATTCAACTTAAAACAGACATCACACTACATACTTGAAGGTCACATGAAAAAAACCATTTCTAGCCCACCCCTGAGTGCAACTCCTTCAATCACAACAACATTAGAAACTGAAAGTGCCTGTTCAATCCAGTATATATCCTCAATTTACACAGAATTGACGAATCAAATATAGTGGATATTAAATAGCTACAGTTAAACGAATCAAAATGCAGGAGTAAAATAGATAGATTTTTAAATTTGTTTTTTTAAAAGCATCATTCAGATCATAATGTCAGCCTATAAATGCAAATCTATAATAATGAACTTAACATGGTACATGGTTTCACATAAGTGATGCCCATGAATTCATTAGAAAACCTTTCATTTAATCATAACAATGTAACCAAGTTGATAATGCGCTTAAAATAAACAAACATTTCACATATTGACACCGACACGGCAACACAGACCAAAGAAATATAGGCAAATGAACTTCTGATCAATTTCCAGCTATTTAGTTATCCCAGAAAATATTTTACTGTTCTTAGTATCTTTCACTCTAAGAACAATGTAAACTTCATAAATTAACCAACTTCTTAAGGTTTGCTGCCTTAACATAATTGATGTAAAAGACATAAGATGCATAACCTTCATCGTAAATCGAGTTCCAGTAAATTTAGGAGTGTTAAACTAAGTAAACCCATTGTCATAACCTTCACAGTAATTCAGTAAATCACATTCATATTAAATCAAAATTCATAGTTAATCACATTAAATTGAAAGAAGAAGACGAAGAGAAGAAGAGTAGATATAATACCTTTTGATGGAGACCGGAGAGGAAGGACCGAAGGAGATTAGGGACTTAGGGTTTCAATTAGGGCTAGGATTAGGTTTAGGGTTTTGATGGAAAAGATGACATCGGCCCGTCGCCCGTCAGAGCCTTGGTTGAGAAGGAGTACGATCGGAGGAGCGGAGGATCGGTGGAGCGTGGAGGATTTCGGGTTTCAAATCGGGGATGGGAGAAAGAGAAAGAAAAGAAAAGGGAATCGAAACTGGAAGAGGAAGAGAAAAAAGAGATGAGAGTTTTTTTTAAAAAAAATGAAACTTTACACATAGACCCTTTATGCATTTAATTTTACTATATAAATATATATTTTGATTTTTTTAAAAATTTGGTTGCCCCATTGCAAGGGGGTTGCCCAAGCCCATTGGCTTGTTGGGCTTACCCCTGGGCCAGGCCTGAGTATTGTTGCAATTGTAAGAATTCTTCTTTAAAGATGATAAATAGTTACACTTTTTTTTGACTGGTTCAAGGTAGGATAAGTCTCTACCTCAAAAAATATATTAATATAGGAGTAAGAACAAGTACATATACAAAAAAATGATCAAGCTAGTTCAGCTTACAACCTCTGCTGAACTCTTGATCCCAAAATGAAGCTTAGTAGTCTAGCTTTACCAAAGTAAAATTCACTACAATGCCCAAAAAAAATAATCCAAAAGACAGTAAATAACTAATACTGGGGCGGAGATCAACCCGGGCAACTATCTTCTCCACTTCCTGCCTGATCAATTCTCGTCAGAGCCTGCTTGAGGAGGACATCTTGAGCGCCAGCCATTTTCACTTTGCGTTTAAGTTGCTGCTTCTTCTTGCTACTCTCGAATCCATCTAGCCATGATCGAAACCAAAAGATTGCATTAGAAATAATTTCCCTTGGTTGGAAAATCTTCGAAGAAAAAATGAGATCATTTCTAGCCAGCCAGATTGTAGCGCCCCAAATTACCAATATGATATTTCAGAAATACGTGGCACAATTCCAGCATCTACTTCAATTGTAATAGTAAATATAGCCAAAATACAGATAAAATTTATCAACTTTTATTATATCAATTCATTACGAAAACACAACGGAAAACAAACACCTTGAATTACAATCTTTTCTTTCATTTACAACACATATTTTACAATTTACATAAGTCAGATTATCATTCTACCACATGCATCCAGATCCCAATGTTATAAGCACCTACCTGTAAAACATGAGGCTAGAGATAACACTAATCTCCAAAACTACAAGGGTCAGCCATAACAGTGTGAGTAACATAAAAAAAAAGCAACATAAATAAAGCATAAAGGGTAAAGTCATAAACAACATATATCAACAATAATAACAATGGAATATGAAATAACAATAAATAAAATATGAAAACATCAAATGAAACTAGACTAAGTGTCAAGTGTAGGAAAAACAGAAAACAACATGCATAAAACCAAGTCAAGAAAACACAATGCTATATGCTGACTCTCTAATGCACATTTGTCGAATTCTATGCATTCCATACTACATAGGTCCGGTGCAAGCTCTTAACGTTCTCCACTTTATAGGGTTTGATCCCTCATTATGCAACTAATCCTACTACGGTGATGAAAACAAGATCCAGAATACTCCGCGAATAGGCATCACAGCCCTCGACCCGCAACCATCATGTAAGAAATAGCTTAAAAATCGGAGAATCACCTTACTGCCGTGTATCCTACGAATAGGCTTGTGAGGCCCTCGACGCTCAGATACATCAGGTACATCCCGTGAATAGGCCCGCCAACCCTCAACACGCGAATGCACCCTGCATGCTCTGTGAATAGACCAGGAGAATCTCGACACGCGAACATACAAATGTCCTCTCGAGATAGAACACACAAGTCCCGGAACACATCCGTTGGACCTAAACCTAAGAGCATATACTTACATTTCCCAAGTTCCATCACATCCCCACTAGTGTCTGTCCTTAGGTTGGTTATTATCAAAAAAATACACAAATCCTTCTTCTATAGAGTTAGTGTATCCTGCCGGAGTTAATTTCACAAAACAATCCCAACTGGTGAAAATCCACAAAATCTCATCTACCAGTTCACAGAACTCCCACTCAACTCCTAGAGATTCACAAAACGAATATCAACACCAAAACTTTCAATAAAACTCTTAATCTCATTATTAAAATGTTTATATCAATAAAACTTCTTTAATCAATCAAAAATCTAAATTTATTAAATATACTCGTAAAATTCCAGAATTGAAATAAAATATTAAATCCATTAGATAATTGGGAATCATATTTTGAAATCACATAATACCACAAAACATCAATTACTTTAAAGAAAAAAATATATATTACTATATGAAGTTATAGAAATACAAGTTTGAATTCTATTATAAACAAAATACAACTCCTTGTAAAATACTGTAATCTGTAGCAAAATATCGTCTAAAATAGTAGATTAATAATCCATAATATCGAAGAAATAACCGTTTAAAGAAAACATCAGAAAACTCAAGAAATCCATCAGCCAGAGCAATGACAGTCGACTGTCGCAAATGGTCGGCCGACTGTCCTACGAAAATTCGAAAACTCAAGGAAAAACCATCAGCCAGGACAGTGACAGTCGACTGTCGAAATTGGATGGTCGTCTGTCCTACGAAAATTCATAACTCAAGAAAACGACAGTCTACTATCAACTTCAGTTCAAAGACAAAGCAGTCGACTGTTATTGCAAACAAAATCCAAAATTCAATAACTGACAGTCGACTGTCAATTATAACAGGTTGCAGTTTTGAAATTCTGTGCATGTTTTAAACAGATATGTCGATAAATCTTTGTAAAATCAAAATTTAACTTCCTGAGATGATCAAATATAAATTGTATAACATATAGGAGTTTATAAAACACATCAAAACATATCAAGATCTCAAAAGAGTAAATCTTTCACAAAATCCTTCAAAAACAGTAAAAGTGTAAATGTGTGTATATAGATCAGTTAAAGCTTTGAAATCTCATCAATTAAAAGTAGTATAATGTTCAAATCAAACTCAGAATCAAACAAATCAATCTAAATCGAAAACTTTATAAAAAGTCACAAAAACTCAAATTCGGCTGAAAGCATCAGCCCCGAAACTCAACCCCCCTTTTAATACTTCAAAACTTGATCTTCTAATCCAATAACTACTTCTACAACTTTTTATACACATACCCAATCACTTACATCAGTTTATCCACGAATATGCAAACAATCAAGTTTTATCCATCGAAATATCTAGAACAACACACAGTAAGTTCATCTTTAGTTAATTTTGTTTACTTTTCATGCAACAACATCATACAACTCAATATATGTTCAAATCAGCAACAATATGATTGAAAACATCATACTCATGAATAATATTAGGTTCTTAACAAATCTCAAGTCATCAAATTAGGGTTTTAATAATCAATAGTATAGTTTCATGAAAAGATTCACTTTTTAGTTCATCTACTCATCAATTTTCATTATATCTTCTGATATGGCTAAAAATGGGGTTTAATCGGAACCATCCAAATCGGGCACGAATCTTGAAGCCCAGGGGTAAAACGGTAATTTCACCTACCAATGGGTCTGAAGCGGGTACTGGTTCTCCTTCTTGGGAACCCACTAACCCGCGAACGGATCCACCTCAATCGGGTGCGGGTTTCAACCAGCAGAAAACCCGATCCAGAGGGATATAATTAGGGTTCCTGATTCAATCCTAATCAACGGCCCTGATTCATGCCTATCCCTCCACTAGGAATTAGGGATTACATTCCTAATCTGTTTATAAGGAGTATATTCCTTATCAGATCACGGGGATTACATTCCTAATCTGATCCCTAAGACGCCTATAAATACCCCCCATCCATCTCCATTAAGAGGTAATCAATCTTTCACCAGTTTTTGCGCTCTTTTATAATCTTTCTTGATTACTGACTTGAGCGTCGGAGGGTGCGTCGCTGGGAACAACCCCGGTGTCTCGCAGTTTTTGCAGGTGTACGACAGGAGTCAGCGTCAAACTCTGACGGAACAGGTAACAGGTTTGCTATTCAAGTTTTCCTAAGAATCCACAAGTATTATCTGTTTGCCCCCACACCAGATTTAGCGGTAACAGATTGGCGCCGTCTGTGGGAAAATAACAAATAGCAACCTCCCCTCTTCCCGTTGGTCAGATCTTCTCCGGCCATGCCTCCTAGGAAAGTCAGGTCCAGAGGGTCCAACCGAGGACCCAACCCCGATAGCAGCAAGAAATTCCCATCCAACCTACCCAACAGCAGGGACAACTTCCTCCTCCAGCGGAAGACCCACTCCAACAGGACCTTCCTCCTCCCCCGAATCAACAACCTCCTAAGGGTCCTAACCCTCAGAAACAGCCTCTCCATCCGGACCATGTCTCCATCCACAATGCCTCTTCGGACTCTATGGCCTCCCATAATCCCCGAGCTTCCGACTTCCAACAAAAAGTCCCCAATCGGCCGAAAGATGTGGATCTTCGCCACCGTCTGGATGAAAAGCAGGCCCGAGAGGGAGCCTCCTGCCAACAACGTCCGGATGAGCGATCTCCTCACCGCCGAGACTACAGAAGGTCCCCAATCCAAAGGGAGCGGAGAGAGTCCCCCGAACATCACAGAAGAAGACCACATTCCCCCGCCGGTCAGCAACACCCTAGGAACGATGAGGCACCCATCACCCGTGCCGAGTTCCAGCAGTTCCAAGCAACCGTCTTACAAGCTCTCAACCTCCGTCCCAATAACACCAATGCTCCGAGGATTCCCTCTCCTCATCCGGTCCGAAGTCCTCGCCGACGGTCCCCATTTCCTCCTCTAGCTCCCAGCAACTCTTGGCATGTGCAAAGTCCTCGCCGCTCCAGGAGCTACCGTCGTCGTAGCCCCCGCTCTCCCTCGTACGAAGACGAGTCTAGAGGCTCGCCTGATTATCGACGAAGGGATGACGCTGTATACTGCCGTCTCCATGAGATGGAGAGGCGCTTGGGTCAGTTAGACCGAGAAGAAGAGCTTAGAAGAAGGACCCTTCGTCCTAGCAGACCTCCTTTTTCCCGAACCATAATGGATGCACCCGTACCAATCGGCTTCAAGCCTCCTCAATTTGAGACCTACTCTGGGGAGACTGACCCCGTCGATCACATCGAGAGCTTCAAGACCCTAATGTTCATCCATCAAGCCTCCGATGCTCTGCTCTGCAAAACCTTCTCCGCAACTCTCAAGGGTCCAGCTCGAGAATGGTACTCTCGCCTTGCTCCTTCCTCAATATTTTCCTTCGAGCAATTCGAGACCCTCTTCGTCACCCATTTTGTGAGTAGCCGCAGAACTGAGAAGACTAGCATTTTGCTACTCTACCTCCACCAGAAGAAGGGTGAGAAGTTGAGAGACTATGTGAAAAGGTTCACAGCTGAAGCCAGGTCCATAGCATCCCTCGACCAGTTGGTCGCTGCAGCAGCATTCCAATCCAATGTCCTCAACTCCAGCCTCCGCTCCTCCCTCGCCAAGAATCCCCCACAAAACTTCTCTGTCCTCCTCCTCCGAAGTGAAAAGTATATTCGGGCCGAAGAAGCCGAGCACCGCCCCAACTTGGAGGGGTCTTCCTCCGGGTTTAAGAGAAAGGGAACAGAAGAGGAAGGAGCCAAGAAGCTCCAGAAGGATAATGCCGGCCAGCGCCGACCTCCCCCCAGATTCGAGAAATTTACTCCTCTCACCACCAATGTCTCTACCATTTTGATGGAAGTTGAGAAAGAAGGGATCATACCCCCTGCTCCAAAAATGAACACCCCTGCCAAAAGGAGGGATAAAGAAAAGTGGTGCCGCTATCACCGAGACCATGGCCACGACACCAATGATTGTCGGACCTTGAAGAATGAGATAGAAGCCCTCATCCAGAGGGGGCAGCTGACCAGATTTGTGAGAAAGGACCGAGCCGACCTTCCTCCCCCGCCTTGGGGGGCTAACAAGCGTCCGGAACGCGACGAAATGCCTGACTTCAAAGAGGAGCGTGTCCTACACCTCATTCATGGGGGCCCAATGGGGGGCTCCTCAAACTCCTCTCGAAAGGCATTTATAAGAGAAGTCAATTCGGTCCGCGCCACCCCTCCTCCCAAAGGCCTCGGAGTGCCCGTCACATTCTCAGACGAAGATCTTGAAGGTGTCCGCACCCCCCACTGTGACACACTCGTCATAAACCTCCACATGGTGAACTTCAAAGTGGAGAGGATCCTAGTGGACAATGACAGCTCTGTTAACATCCTTTTCCTCGCCGCTTTTAAAGGCCTCAAACTCTCCCGAGATAGACTCAAGCCCGCCGGTTACATGCTCCATGGGTTCACGGGAGTGCCAGTGACTATCGAAGGGGTGATCACCCTCGACCTAACCGCTGGCAAGACTCCTACTACCCGAACGGAGTCGATGGATTTTATGGTTGTGGATGTCCCTGCAGCTTACAATGTCATCCTGGGCCGACCCGGCCTAGCAGCTCTAGAAGCCGTTCCTTCGGCGTACCATCTCAAAATGAAATTCTCCACCCGGGCCGGAGTAGGGGAAGTAAAAGGCAATCAGGAAGCGGCCCGCAAGTGCTATATGACCTCTACCCTCGGTCCAGTCCTCTCCCTAGAAACTCTGGAAACCCCCCAAGACGCTACCCGGCCAACGTCCGAGCCGGTGGGCGAGTTGGAGGAAGTGCTCTTCTCTGAGCATGATCCAAGCTGAAAGTTCTTTGTTAGCAAGACCCTCCCATCCGCCTTATGCTCAGACATAGTCCAGTGCATCCGAAGGAACCGAGACCTCTTTGCTTGGTCAGCTGCAGGCATGCCCGGAATTTTCGAAGAGCTCTTAGTCCACCACCTCAGTGTCGCCCCGGGGTCCAAACCGGTTTAGCAGAAGAGGCGCAAGTTCGCCCCTGAACGCCAGTTAGCTATAAAGGAGGAGGTGGACAAGCTCTTGAAGGCCCGGTTCATACAAGAGGTGAACTATCCCGAGTGGTTGTCGAATGTAGTAATGGTGAAGAAGTCTAACGGGACTTGGAGGATTTGTATCGATTTTACCGATCTCAACAAGGCTTGCCCCAAAGATCCCTTCCCTCTTCCGAGTATTGACACTTTGATTGATACCACCTCGAGGCATGAACTCCTCAGCTTCATGGACGCCTTCTCAGGCTATAACCAGATCCGGATGTTCCCCCCGGATATCCCGACGACATCATTTGTGACCGATCAGGGCCTCTATTGCTACAGGATTATGTCCTTCGGTTTGAAAAATGCAGGCGCCACATACCAACGCCTCGTCAACAAGGTTTTCCAAGCTCAAATCGGCCGTAATATGGAGGTATACGTTGACGACATGCTTGTAAAAAGCATCCGAGGTGCCGATCATGTAACCGACCTCCAGGAGGCGTTTGATGTTCTGAGAAAGCACAATATGAGACTCAATCCGAACAAGTGTGTGTTCGGAGTCTCGTCAGGGAAGTTCCCCGGCTTCATGGTCAGCCAACGAGGAATTGAAGCCAACCCTGAGAAAATCAAGGCCATACTAGACATGGCCCCTCCCAAGAATGTTAAGGAAGTTCAGAGGTTAACAGGCCGCCTAGCCGCCATCGGGCACTTTCTCTCGAAGTCCGGGGAGAAATGCCTCCCCTTCTTCAAAGCCCTCAGGGGGGCTAAAGGTTTTGAATGGGGTCAACAGCAACAGGAGTCCTTCGACCATCTCAAGGCTTACCTCGTCAATCCTCCCCTCCTCAGCAAACCAATCCCTGGTGAACCCCTCTACCTCTACCTGGCAGCCTCTGAGCAGACCCTCAGTGCCATTTTAGTAAGGGAAGAAGACCGGGCTCAAAAGCCCATCTACTATGTGAGCAAGGTACTTCGGGATGCCGAGCTCCGCTATCCGAGAATAGAAAAGATGGCTTACGCCCTAGTGATGGCCACAAGAAAGCTTCGCCCGTATTTTCAGTCCCATTCGGTGGTCGTTCTTACCGACCAACCGCTGAAGCAGGTCCTCCACAAGCCAGAGACCTCGGGTCGCCTTATGAAGTGGTCTATCGAGCTGAGCCAGCATGATATAACCTACCAGCCTCGGACCGCAATCAAGGCTCAGGCCCTGGCAGAATTCATAGTTGAAAGTACCATTCCCGAGTTTAGCCAAGCAATGAAGGGACCACCTGTCTGGTCAGTCTATGTGGACGGATCCTCCTGTAACGAGGGAAGCGGAGCCGGGGTCATTCTGGCAGGCCCAGACGACTTCATCCTCCAATACTCCCTCCGTATCAACTTCAAGGCCTCGAACAACGAAGCAGAATACGAGGCACTCATAGCCGGCCTTGGAATGGCTCGAAATGCAGGGGCACAACGGCTCCGGATCTTTAGTGACTCTCAGCTAGTCATAAATCAGGTCCTCGGCGAGTATGAAGCACGTGACGACAGGATGGTTAAATACTTAGCCAAGGTCAGGAGCCTCATGGCACTGTTTGAAGAAGCCCTCATCCAATGAATACCCCGAGAAGAAAATGCTCAGGCCGATGCCCTCTCCAAACTAGCCTCTTTCTCCCTTCAAGGCCTCGAGCAGACCGTCTTGATAGAGGTTCTTCTGAAACCAAGTATTGAGGATGAAACTTCTGACTCTTTAGAGTCGCTGCCTGTCCTACTTGAGGATAACTGGATGAAACCCCTGGTCGAATTCTTAAGGGATGAAAGCTTTTTCATATTTTACTTGAAAGAAATTGTTTACATCTCTCTGCTTTTACTTTTCAATCTAACGATGGTTCGGAGTCCAACACTTGGCTCGATTCTACTTCGCAAGTACGCTCCTAAGCGAGCTAGAAGTAGTCGCCATTCGGAATTGCTCCCACAATCGTTGAACTACTCTAACGATGGTTCGGAGTCCAACACTTGGCTCGATTCTGCTTCGCAAGTTCGCTCCTAAGCGAGCTAAAAGTAGTTCGCCATTCGGAATTGCTCCCACAACCGTTGAACTACTATAACGATGGTTCGGAGTCCAACACTTGGCTCGATTCTACTTCGCAAGTTCGCTCTTAAGCGAGCTAGAAGTAGTTCGCCATTCGGAATTGCTCCCACAACTGTTGAACTACTCTAACGATGGTTCGGAGTCCAACACTTGGCTCGATTCTACCTCGCAAGTCCGCTTCTAAGCGAGCTAGAGGTAGTTCGCCATTCAGAATTGCTCCCACAACCGTTGAACTACTCTCACGATGGTTCGGAGTCCAACACTTGGCTCGATTCTACCTCGTAAGTTCGCTCCTAAGCGAGCTAGAGGTAGTTCGCCATTCGGAATTACTCCCACAACCGTTGAACTACTCTAACGATGGTTCGGAGTCCAACACTTGGCTCGATTCTACTTCGCAAGTTCACTCCTAAGCGAACTAGAGGTAGTTCGCCATTCGGAATTGCTCCCACAACCGTTGAACTACTCTAACGATGGATCGGAGTCCAACACTCGGCTCGATTCTACTTCGCAAGTTCGCTCCTAAGCGAACTAGAGGTAGTTCGCCATTCGGAATTGCTCCCACAACCGTTGAACTACTCTAACGATGGTTCGGATTGCAAACCCCTAGCTCGATCCCACTCCACGAGCTCACTATTATTCAAGCTCGACACGTCTCGCGAAGTTCGCAAGAAGCATAAGCTCGGCACCACTGGCCGAACACTCATGATGCCGACCCCAAACGAGTATAAGACCAGCTCAGGGACCTCGACACGATGTGCACAGTTACAAACAAAACAACCACACAGAGCACAGTTACACGCAAGTTTGAGAAAGAAATATCATTAATGATTGGGATGCAGTACAAAGCGACTCTTCCATACAACAAGATTACAAGGCTTTAAAGAGCAAAAATTACAATGCCGACTCACTATACTTAGAATAAATACAAAGGCTTCAAAAATGATCATCAATGCCTCCGTGGCGCAGGGATGCTCCTCTTCAAGGACACTCGAGGTCGGCGACGTTTGCCTCCGGAGCTCGACCCCAAACCAGCGAATTGGGACATGTCCTCGGTGCCGCTCCTAGCAGCTGCTCCGACGGATGCTCCGCTCGATGAAATGGCCACAGCACTTTACGCATCCCCCAGACTAGGATGGCCGATAGGCGGATGGGTTGCGAGCTCGTAAAACGTGATGCCACGATCGCTCTCCGCACGAGTACACGAAGTGCTCCTCACATTGATCGGCCCCGAATGCGGTTTAAGTCGAGCCACCTCCGCCTCCAGCTCAGAGATCCGGTCTCGCAACGAGTCATCTTTGACATCGACCTCGAAGCGAGGAGGTATCGCGGAGCTCGGGACGTCGGAGCGACTCGCGATAAGACGGCGAAGGTGAGTGACTTCGATGCTCTTGTCCACCGTGGCCCTTTTCAGCGCGTCGACCTTGGCCGTCAGTTCGTCACGTTCGGTCGTCAGTTTGGCCACCTCGGCCGTCAGTCCCTCTCCTTCCGTCCGAAGCTCCGTCTCTACTGTTTGCAGGTGGCGGATCTCAGAAAGCAGATCGTCCATCTCCGCTGTTATTTTGGATAAGGTGTGGCGAATGCACTTGATCCGAAGGCCATAGCTAAAAGCAATCGGCGAACCCTCATCCTCTCCTAAAGGGGTCATCTCGGCGATCCTGCTCTCCAATCGCTGGATCTCGATGTCTCGCCGACCCAGGATGAGTTGGAGATGGTTCCGCTCGCTTTCGGCTCGGCGCAATCCCAGCTCAACTTCGTAGAGCCGCTCCCGGCACCTTGCCAAGCACAGCCTCGTCGATCCTAGGCCGACCTCGGGACGAGTGTTGTCCCCTGAGCCAGTAGGCTCGACGGCTTGAGTCACCACCGCAAGCTGAAAAGAAATCGAAGCAAGCAACAAATTCTCAAATACATTGCCGAACGCCTACACTTACGAAAATTTCAAAAATCTCTAAGAAAAAATAAAGAGACAGAATCGAGCCCGAAAAGTCGTTTTCATTCATAACAAAAAGCGGTGGCCAGTCCGCAATTAGGCGTTACAAAAAAGAAAGAAAAAGAAAAAGAACAGAAGAAAAAATGAGCGGAGTCAGGGCGCGACCTCTTTCCCAGGGCGGCGAGAGTGGGTGGGGGTCGACGTCTCTGAAGGGGGCACCACCGCCAGCGGGGTAACCACGGAGCTCGGGACCTCGCCGGCGACCTCGATTTTAGTCTCGGCTTCGTCCTCCCCTTCTTCTTCTTCCCCCTCTGATTCGGGGTCGAAGCCCTCGACGTGGCCCGGGAACAGTCTCCATCCCGAGCAGTCCACGTCGGGGTACGTCTTCGTCACCCGGGCGATGGCTTCGGCATAAGCTTTGGCCATGTTTTGGGCGAGGAAACCTTGCGCCTTCGCCAGGGTCGCGTCCTCTGCCCCCTTTACTGCCGCAGCCTTGGCCTCTTCAGCTTCGGCCAATTGATTGGCCGCCTCCTCCTTCTGGTGAAGAAGGTCGCTCTCCAGCTTCGCGACCTGCCCCTCGAGGTAATCGACCCTCGTCGACTTCGCCTCGAACTCGACCGTGAGCTTGTCGAGCTCGTTCCCCATCCGAGCCTTCTCCTTCCGAGCCTGGTCGGACTCCTGCTTCAACTCCTTCTCCAGAGCCGCCAGCCTCTCGGTGAGGTGTCCAAAATGGACAATGATCTGCGACAAGGAAAGAAGAATTAAAAGAGTTAGAAAATTTATAGCTAAAGAAATTCAACAACAGCAAAAATCCAGCACTTACCGAGACCGCCGAACGAGCGATCTCAATGACATCGTTGCCTTCTTGTCTGGCCTCCATGGCGGCCCGGTCCTTCGGCGTAGCGAGGTGCTTGACGGCCTGCATGCTCGCCAAGGAGTTGCCGAGGAATCCATCGTGTTTCTGAACTTGCCAGTCCGGAACATGGATCCTTTTGTGCTCCTCGGTCAGGAGCTCCTCGGCCGCCACTGACAGCGGCGGCGTCTTCATCCCGAGGGTTGCGGAGATGGAGAAGTCACCAACCCCGGTTGACGTCGAGGCGCCTGCATCGACAATGGCCGGACTCCGAAGGGTCTCCGCCTCCTCGATCGCCTCCGTGACTCTCGGAGTCTTTGGGGTCGGCAGCTTGGTGACCACCCTCTTGCGCTTCTTCGGCGCCTTATTGGCGAGTCCAGCTCTGAGATCCAACACCGCATCGTAGTCCATCGCCTCTGCATTAAAAACGAAGTTAGTTAGCACAATACAAGTCATGAGAAGTAAAGTATGAAAAACAAAGCATAAAAGCATAAAAGAAGCCGCGTACTGGGATCTACGCGGCAGAGCCCTCCCCTGAACAGGATATCCTCGGTCAGCTCCTTCCAATCGTACTTCGGCCGATCGAGAAGTGTCCGAACTGCCTCTTCTTCTTCGGGACGAAGCTTGGGCAGCGCCTTCGCCCTTTTCGGCACCCCTTCTACCCAACTAGAGGGGATCGGCCAGGCCTCCGGACTCCGCACTATCAAGAACTTTTCACGCCAGTGCTTGATGGAGTCGGGGCATATGACGAGCCTGCCGCCATGCCTCGGAGTCAAATAGTATCGGTACTCCGACCTGTTCCCTTGGTGAAGCCGATAGATTGTCCGAAGCACGTTCAGCTTCGGCTCGATCCCAGCGGCTTGGCAGTGAAGTACGAAGCCATTTATGACTCTCCATGCATTCGGCATAAGTTAGATAGGGCTGACCCCGAACCAACTCAGGACGACGATAGCGAACGGATGGAGAGGTAGCCGAGCCCCGGTGATAAAGGCGTCAACCGGCCAGCAACACATGGTCACTGGCAGCGGTGAGTTGGCCCTAACCCCGGGACCCGACAGCATAAGCTCGTACTCATCCGGGATCTGGAAACAGTCCCGGATCACTCCCAAGTCCTCTTCGCGAAGGATCGACGCCGTCTCGTCCGCCTCCGTCATCTCCCTCGCCGCATTCTCCTCGAAGGACCTCCCCCTCCCATGAACTATGCGCTCGGCGTGCTCCTCCGGAAGCTCTCGAACCCTGTGGAGTCCCGTCAGTTGCCCCGGCAATCTGTCGAACTCCCCCATATGCTTCGGCTCCTCCACGATCGAATCTTTGCCGAACACCTTCTTGCCCTTGTCTGGCCGACTCGGAGTGTGGGCTTCGACAACTTCAAGGGAGGGCTCGGACCAAGAGGTCGACTCGGAGACAGAAGCAAGAGACATAGTTTATGAAATTACCTTAAAATATTAGCTGCCGGAAACTCCACCAGAAAACGAATGGCGATCACCGGAGACACTCGCTTAGCACAAAAGATCGCCTGAGCAAAAGAGAAGAGAAGTGAAAAATGAGAGAGGGGGTGGGGTTTTATAGAGCGAGGCGCGCAAAACGATGTTAATGGGCCTGTATTGCCGGCCCACTCATGCAAAACGACAAAAGCGACTCAAACCGTCACCTTGTTTGCCACGCCAATCCGTACATCGCATTAATGGCAGTCCCATCTGACAGAAGCTCAGAGGTCATTGCATTAATTGGCATCCCATCTGTCAGAGCTGTCAGAAGTCCAGAAGCCACCAACTCTGCAGGGCATGCTCCGCCAAAAAAAGAAAAAGTCTTGGACCTCGGCACCAGCTGCCGAGCGTTCTTGACACCGACCGTGTTACATGGAAAGTTGGGATTCGGCACCAGCTGCCGAGCATTCTTGACACCGACCATGTTACATGGAAAGTTGGGGTTCGGCACCAGCTGCCGAGCGTTCTTGACACCGACCGTGTTACATGGAAAGTTGGAGTTCGGCACCAGCTGCCGAGCGTTCTTGACACCGACCATGTTACATGGAAAGTTGGGGTTCGGCACCAGCTGCCGAGCGTTCTTGAAACCGACCGTGTTACATGGAAAGTTGGGGTTTGGCACCAGCTGCCGAGCATTCTTGACACCGACCGTGTTACATGGAGAGTTGGGTTTCGGCACCAGCTGCCGAGCGATCTTGACACCGACCGTGTTACATGGAAAGTTGGGGTTCGGCACCAGCTGCCGAACGCTCTTGATACCGACCATGTTACATGGAAAGTTGGAGTTCGGCACTGGCTGCCGAGCGTTCTTGACACCGACCATGTTACATGGAAAGTTGGGGTTCGGCACCAGCTGCCGAGCATTCTTGATACCGACCATGTTACATGGAAAGTTGGGGTTCGGCACCAGCTGCCGAGCGCTCTTGACGCCGACCATGTTACATGGAAAGTTGGGGTTCGGCACCAGCTGCCGAGCGTTCTTGACACCGACCATGTTACATGGAAAGTTGGGGTTCGGCACCAGCTGCCGAGCGCTCTTGACACCGACCATGTTACATGGAAAGTTGGGGTTCGGCACCAGCTGCCGAACGCTATTGACACCGACCATGTTACATGGAAAGTTGGAGTTCGGCACTGGCTGCCGAGCGCTCTTGACATCGACCATGTTACATGTAAAGTTGGAATTCGGCACTGGCTGCCGAGCGCTCTTGACACCGACCATGTTACATGGAAAGTTGGGGTTCGGCACCAGCTGCCGAGCGCTCTTGACACCGACCATGTTACATGGAAAATTGGGGTTCGGCACCAGCTGCCGAGCGCTCTTGACACCGACCATGTTACATGGAAAGTTGGACCTCGGACCTCGCTGAACTCCCTCTCAGCACTCACAACCTAGCCGAGGTCCCTTTCTACTTCGGAAGAAGGTGCCGAACCACCTACAGACCTCAGCCTCCTAGGCAGCGAGCGCTGGAAGGGGTTGGAAGTGTGATATAAACATATAGGTCACACAACGAAGGAAAACGGCCGAACCATCCGCCAAGAGATCGCGAAAAAACAATTAAAAATTCGGGAAGTTAAGGAAGAACTCCTGGCAAGTAATTGTAAAGTTGGGGAAGCATTTTCTAGTCCCCAAACAAGCAATTATTACCAAGAACAATCTTCTGAGACCCCCGAACGACGAATTGGCACGTCGCAAAGGTGAACAAAAACACCACATGATCCAGAGAACCCAAAGTACAACCAACTTGAAAAATTACCACACTCACTCCTTCAAGATTCAAAACCTCCCATATTGGACTCCGGCACAACTCCACTAGCCATTAAAACAGTAAAACTACTCCTCAAAGGCTGATCAAACTCAGTCTTCGGGAGTGGGGGGCTCGTGATATGGCTAAAAATGGGGTTTAATCGGAACCGTCCAAATCGGGCACGAATCTTGAAGCCCAGGGGTAAAACGGTAATTTCACCTACCAATGGGTCTGAAGCGGGTACTGGTTCTCCTTCTTGGGAATCCACTAACCCGCGAATGGATCCACCTCAATCGGGTGCGGGTTTCAACCAGCAGAAAACCCGATCCAGAGGGATAGAATTAGGGTTCCTGATTCAATCCTAATCAACGGCCCTGATTCATGCCTATCCCTCCACTGGGAATTAGGGATTACATTCATAATCTGTTTATAAGGAGTATATTCCTTATCAGATCACGGGGATTACATTCCTAATCGGATCCCTAAGATGCCTATAAATACCCCCATCCATCTCCATTAAGAGGTAATCAATCTTTCACCAGTTTTTGCGCTCTTTATTAATCTTTCTTGATTACTGACTTGAGCGTCGGAGGGTGCGTCTCCGGGAAAAACCCCGGTGTCTCGCACTTTTTGCAGGTGTACGGCAGGAGTCAGCGTCAAACTCCGACGGAACAGGTAACAGGTTTGCTATTCAAGTTTTCCTAAGAATCCACAAATACTATCTGTTTGCCCCCACACCAGATTTAGCGGTAACATCTTCATACCATCATCTAACATGCTTTTTAATAGATAAATCATCACATACAACACGCTTAGAACAATAAGAAAATAAACACATGTCACTCACCTTATTGAAGAATCAACCGAAGAAAAATAAAGAGAATAAGAAAATCTTTCTTTTTGCAAGAAAAACAAGATCTTCGCTTTGAAACTCCAAGAAAATAATAATAAGAAAATCCCTTTTTGTTTTGCAGCAAAGAGACGGCTGCACCCCACCTTATATCGGCCAGAAACAGGGTATCTAGGATTTGTGAATAGATTTGCAAAATATCTTTACATATATAAATCTTTGTACTTGGAAATTAGATAAAACCAAATTAATTGAGATTTAAAAACAAAACAACCACCCTAATATTGGCTGGCACTTTTTTAAAAACCCAGAAAACGAAATTGTACCTTTTGCCCTCTAAGAGGCAATTTTGCAAAAGACCCTTCTTGATCAAAACTTGCAAAATAAATCAAATTTATTAAAACAAAAAGTAAAATCTTTACCTCTGAGTTGACTAGGCATCATGCCCAGCCAAAAAATTCAAAAATCTGGAGTTTTCACTCCAAGTGGTAATTTTGCACGAAAGTCCTTTTTTTTTAATATTTGCAAATATGTCAAATAAATATCAGAAAAATCCAGAAAATTCAAAAATAATATCTAATAATAAATAATGGGTTTCCACAAAATAATTTTTGACTTTGAACTTCCCAAGAAAATATTTGCACTTGTTTTGCACGTGTAAAAAGGTAAATTTTAGAAAAATATTTATTAAATCACTAAAAATGATTTTAATCCATTTATTAATCTAAAAAAAATTATTTAAAAAAAAACTGGGGTATTACATAGATACTCCAACAGATTGATATTGTGAGTAGGTGCCAGGTGTGTTGTTTACATGTGTCCCAAAGCACCATGAAGTAAAGCATTCATGCAAATCAGCAGACAAAGTGTGAATGTGGAAGAGTGTAGTGAAGAAGGTCCAAGTGTTAAAGGCAATTGGGCATGCACAGAAGATGTGGTAGGCCATCTCGATAGGACATGCACAAGCTGTGCACGTCGTATCTCCCAACCAGCCTTTGGAGCGAAGGAAATCTTTGGAGTTGAGTCTATCCCAACGTAGCTGCCAGATGAAGATCTTGCATTTCAGGGGAGCTGCAGAAGTCCGGGTGGCTTCAAAGTATGGGGATCAGAGACCAGAGATGATGAAGAAGTCGTAGGCTGACTTGACATGGAAGGTTTCTGAGGGTGTGAGCCTCTATGAAGGGGAGTTCCCTGTGTTTGAAGGTTGACAGTCTGCAATCAGATCTAGCAGTCTCCGTTTCTCTTCTCGAATGTTGGGATTGGAGATGCAGTGAAGCCTTGGTCTCCAGTGCCAGGTGTAACACCCCTGCCCCGAGCTCGGACAATTTATACAATTTAGAAGACAAATTAGATACTATGTAGTACAACTGCCCACCACAGGCTGCCTCTCAAAAGGTGGTTAACCGAATTGGTGACTCTTGATTATGGTCAAAGTTATTTATATTTAATTAATTATTGTTCAATTACCGATATAGGAAAAATTTCCTTTACTCTTCCCCGTTCTCTCTCCCGAGAGAACAACACCACCCACGTGGGCCCCAAACCTTGGGCGCCATGTCAGCGTGAACAGGGAGCACAGAGAGGCAGTCTGCCCCTCTCACAAGCAAGCGGGCCCCCCCACACTGACGTCAGCAATGTGACATCAGTTACATGGAGCGGCAGTAGCTGCTGTCCTTCAGCGCTGGTGGGCCCCCCTTACTTCCGGATTTCCAAATAGCCCCCCTATAGGATTTCAATAGGGCAAGCTCCGAATCCCCTCTTTATATACTATATATATATATATATATTATATATTACACTTTAGAAATTATGGGGTGTTACACACACCCCCTTTCAGAAATCAGTGTCCTCGCTGAGCGCGGGGCATGCACTACCAGTGCAGGATCTCCTTTCTAGTCGATGTGGCGTCGTCCTCGATCCCGATAATTCCGGAGACTAGTCCCACACTGCAGGTAATTCCGGAGATTATTTCACTCACAGCTTGATAATTCCGGGGACTACTCACGCCGTAGATCATACTGAGGCCCTCTTCCACACTCGATGTCGAAAGTCGGCTCTGATACCATTTGTAATACCCCTGCCCCGAGCTCGGACAATTTATACAATTTAGAAGATAAATTAGATACTATGTAGTACAACTGCCCACCACAGGCTACCTCTCAAAAGGTGGTTAACCGAATTGGTGACTCTTGATCATAGGCAAAGTTATTTATATTTAATTAATTATTGTTCAATTCTCGATATGGGACAAATTTCCTTTACTCTTCCCTATTCTCTCTCCTGAGAGAACAACAACACCCACGTGTGCCCCCAACCTTGGGCACCACGTTAGCGTGAACAGGGAGCACAGAGAGGTATTCTGCCCCCTCTCACCCCCACGCTGACGTTAGCAACGTGACGTCGGTCCCGCGGAGCGGCAGCAGCTGCTGTCCTTCAGGGCTGGTGGGCCCCCCTTACTTCCGGATTTCCAAACAGCCCCCCTATAGGATTTCTATAGGGCAAGCTCCAAATCCCCTCTTTATGTACTATATATATTATATATTACACTTTAGAAATTACGGGGTGTTACACCAGGTGTAATTGATCCAAGCTCCTTGGGAAAGAACATCTGCATCTAGGTTCCATGCCGCAACGGCAAGTGTAGGGCACAAGGAGGTTACCATTGATCCATCTTGACGTCCAGAATTTGATCTGGTTTCCATTTCCTAGCTTCCAGTTAACATTATGCAAGAATTGCTCCTTGAGAGGGAAGATACCTTTCCAGAAGTTTAAAGCATTTGAGGGACATATCAGCTGTTAGAATTGCCTTTATAGTATAAGTTCCACAGCGTTTGGCTAGCAAGCGTCTTTGAAGAGACAATTCTCCCCCACCATTTCATGAGTAGGGCTTCATTGAAAACTTTCAGGTCAAGAATTCCAAGTCCTCCCTGTTGCTTGGGTTGGCATGTATTCTTCCACTACATACATGCCACCCCTCTCACATCAGTGTCAGAACCACTCCAAAAAAATCTACTTCGAATCTGATCAATTCTTTTGATCACCTAACTAGGGAGTCCAAAGAAGGAGGCGAAGTAGACTGGCAAAGCACCGAGTACAGAATTGATAAGTATTAATCTCCCACCTCTAGATAGCATCTTGTCCTTCGACACCGATAGTCATCTTGCAATCTTGAGAATGAGTGGTTGCCAATCTCTTTTGTTAAGTTTCTCCCTAGTGAGGGGCATGCTAAGGTAGTTAATCGGTAAGCTTTCTAGCTTGCAGCCCAGAATGGTCGAGAAAGCCAGAAGCTTCGCTCTTGATTTTCCAAAGTAAATAATGGTTGACTTGTTAAAATTTATGGCCAGACCAGAGACATTTGCAAATAGTTGCAGTGCCACTTTGAGGTTAAGAACTTCCTGTTCATCTCCTTTACAAAAGAGCAGAGTGTCATTTGGAAATTATAGCACCGTCAGATTTGCAATGGAGCCCCTAAAAGGAAGAGGAGATAAAGCACCATTTCTTCGGCCACTGAAAATCATCTGAGCAAGCACATCAACAGCTTCTTGTGTTAGATAAATAGTTACACTGATGGTGTGACTCAATACAATTTGCAAATTAAATTTAAAATACTTGCAGCTTCTTACGGCAGAGCAAATACTTAGATTTCTTATACATTCATTCGAATTTAGTAATAGATTTAATAGACTTTTGGAATGTAATTGATTAAAATAAGAAAAATCATTTTCAACCCTTCAACCGAGTGAGGATTGTTGAGGATTCTTCGTTAAAGAGGATAAATAGTTATTATAACGATGCGACTCAATACAATTTGCCAGTTGGATTTTAAATACTTGCAACTATTTGCAATAGAACAAATTGTTAGAACCCGATTTTCTGAATATGAAAAAATCCCAACAGCAACTGTGAAGAACTGAATTACAGAAAATAAAAACAGTAAACTAAAGGCTTTGCACAGAGTCGAGATGAAGAATCTCTCTCCTTAAAGCAGAATTCGTCTCGTAGTGTGACGGTGCCTGGCGAATTGCTTCCCAGGATACAACTGTATCTTCTCTGAAGAGCAGCACCCTTGCTTCAGTGATTCAGCTAACTGCTATCTGTGATGTACTCTCAGTTGACACAGAGGAGAAGAAGAAGAATAAAACTTAGACTGTGAAGAATAAAACTTGGACTGTCTAAAAAACTCTGTCTGGATTTAGTAGCCTTTATAAAAGATAATGGAGACTCTTCAGAGGCTCATTACTCTGTAACAGCAGAGTAATGGTCCACTACTCTGCAACAACAGAGTGGTGGTTCAGATTCATAACTGGTGAGCCATTACTCTGCTGTTACAGAGTAATGGTACCAGTTACCGAATCTGAAAAGCCTCATCAGTTCAGTAGGAGAAAAGTTTTTGTCTGGGAAAAAAAAAAAAAAAAAATTAAGCCCGAGCCAGAGCCAAGCCAAACCGAACCGAACCGAACCGAACCGAGCGCGCGCACATGTGTGTTTGTCATTTTGGCTAAGTCCTCTCTCCACTACACGTTAGTGGTAACCTCCGGGCCGTGCCCTTTAGTTCAATTTTCTAGTATATATATTAGAAAAAATCTTTCCCAATTTCTGATATGGGACTATCCATTTTCTCCAAGTTGCCAAGTTAGTACATTTCAAGTACCCAACTTTGGACCAACATTTTTCATTCATACGGAATTCGTTTTTGGCAAGTGAGTATATCACGGAATAGTACTCGTCGAGAGGATCGCAATCCACTCATTTTCCGGCGCCGTCGGTGGCCGGAGCATGCCGGATTCCGGCCCAGAAAACTGCAAAAATTAATTCCAACAATCCCCTACATGAATGGAAATTACCAGACCATGTAATCTAGACACGACAGAAAAACAAAAACCATGACAGAGAAACTCTGAGAGTACAATCGAAAAATGACTGCATAAGGAATGGTAGTAATTTTTCAACTTTGAACCACCCTTAGTAAGTAGCTATCGGATTCACTTGACCAGGTAGTGATCATGATGTCATGAACTACCCGGGCTTTGATGTGAACCTAGACAATAACTATCACACAGTTTCATCTCCTCACAGAACTAAGTTCTCTTGTTGTGTTCATTTTGGCCTTGAACATCCCTGGTTAATCGTGAGTGAACTTGGAGAATGTAGCCTCTCTTCATTCTCCTAGAAACGGTCCCATTTCAAACTCACAAGGTGATTGCCCATAAAGAGTATCCTGCTATACCCGACTTTTAGTTCAAAGCTATAAGAATCATTAAAAGCCAAGTTTATCCTAACTCTTTGCAGGCAGCACTGTTTTATCATCTTAAGAGTGGGTATGAGATTTAATCTCTCAGTGCTCCCATCGATTCAATAAGATTTAGTTGTCCCTTTGAACCTAGATCTTGGGATCTCCAATTCCTAGGTAGAGTTTCCATCAAGTATCCTCTTTCGTCATAGGCTTTAAACTCATTTCTCTTGATGATCTCACAACCTGCTCTCGCGACAGACCTTTAGTAAATGGATCCGCTAGGTTGTCGGCCGATTTGATATATTCTTTAGAGATTACTCCATTTGAGAGCAGTTGTCTATTGGTTTTGTGTCGCCTTCTGATATGACGAGACTTACCATTATACATATAACTCAGTGCCCGTGCTATAGCCGATTGGCTGTCACAGTGTACACATAAAGCAGGTACTGGTTTTTCCCACATAGGAATATCCTCTAAAAAGTTTTGAAGCCATTCTGCTTCTTCTGCCGCTTTGTCTAAAGCAATAAACTCAGATTCCATGGTGAATCTGGACAATAGTGTTTGTTTAGAGGATTTCCATGACACAGCTGCACCACCATGTGTGAAGACATATCCACTTGTGGATTTTGAGTTCTTGGAGTCCGATATCCAGTTGGCATCACTGTAGCCTTCTAGTACTGCTGGGTAATTGGTATAATGCAGCGCATAACTCTGAGTATGTCGCAAGTAGTTCAATACTCTAGTTATTTCTTTCCAGTGACTTCGTCCTGGATTACTCGTGTAGCGGCTCAGTATATTTACCGAATGTGCTAGGTCTGGTCTTGTACAATTTGTTAGGTATATCAGACTACCGATTACACGTGCATATTCCAATTGTGATATGCTTTCACCTGTGTTTTTGAATAAGTGAAGACTGGCATCCACAGGACTTTTAGCAGTTCCATTCGAGTAATTATTGAATCTTTCAAGGACTTTCTCAGCATAATGAGCTTGAGACAAAGTAATTCCCTCAGACGTTTTGAAAACTTTGATTCCCAGTACGACGTCTGCAACTCCCAAGTCTTTCATATCAAACTTGCCACTAAGCATGCTCTTAGTTTGTTTGATAATATCATTATTGCTTCCAATAATAAGCATGTCGTCTACATACAGACACACCAGAATGTATCCATTTGGAGTATCTTTGATGTAAATACACTTATCACATTTATTTATTTTGAAACCATTTGACATCATAATATTGTCAAATTTTGCATGCCACTGCTTTGGAGCTTGTTTCAGTCCGTACAGGGATTTTACAAGCCTGCACACTTTGTTTTCCTGTCCAGGAACAACGTAACCCTCAGATTTTTTCATGTATATCTCTTCTTCTAAGTCCCCATTTAGAAATACAGTTTTAACATCCATTTGATGTATTTCCAGGTTACGTAGAGCTGCAATAGCTACCAATGGAAGTTATTCTTGTAACTGGGGAATATGTATCAAAGAAATCTAGGCCTTCCTTTTGCCTAAATTTTTGTACCACAAGTCTTGCCTTATGCTTCTCTATTGAACCATCTGGTTTCAATTTTTGTTTGAAAATCCATTTTCATCCTAGAGCTTTACATCTAGAAGGCAAATCGACTAACTCCCATGTATAATTTTGCATAATGGAGTCTATTTCACTTTTGATTGCTTTCTTCCTCATAGGAGCATCAGGCATAGACATGTCTTCCTTGAAAGTTCTGGGCTCATTCTCTAACAAAAAGGCCGTTACAAAGTCAGGACCAAATGATTTTGATGTTCTAGCTACTTCGTCTAGGCTCATCAGTATCATGTTCTGGTTCATCAATCGAAGTGCTTGCATTCCCTTGTTCACGTGTACGTTTGGGGTACGTAGTATCCTTGCACAGAAACACATGTTCAAAGAAGGAAGCATTCCTTGATTCCATTATTTTATTCACACATGTGATCATGAAAAACACACATTATAAAAATAGTGAGTGTATGTGTGTGTGACAAGGCTTTACATCATACTAAGACTCAAACAAAAATAAGATTACATTGTTTACAAGACACGACAATTTATTGACACTTTTGAGCTTGAGACTTTGGCTTGAGTCTTGAGTCTTGACTTGAGTCTTGAGTCTTGTCTTGAGTCTTGTCTTGAATCTTGAGTCTTGAATGAAGCTTTAACCATTGTCTTTATCTGGAGCCTTTGTGCTTGTTCATTTGTTCAGCTGAATAGTCTTTTGTGTGTACAACCTGCAATTTTAGCTGTATAGCATAGACACATGTTGCAGTGTGTTGTGATCATCAAAATCAAGAATCAACATTCTCCCCCTTTTTGATGATGACAACACAATAGCCGATAACAATATATATGTAGAAAAATATAAGCATAGGATTTAAAAGCTCCCCCTATTAAAAATACAATATGCATACACAAAGATATAGCATAAGACAGTAATTGAAACTGTTAAACAAACTGTATAAGTCGACTTATGATAGGAACAGTCGACTTATCAGAGAGAAACACATCTAAACACAGTAGACAGACTAAACAGTAATATCAGTCGACTTATATTGTTAGCAGTCGACTTATCAGTGAAAAAACACACAGAACAAAAAACACACAGAACATATCAAACACACAGTAAGAGGTATTTCTGATTTTGATGATCACAACACACTGCAACATGTGTCTATGCTATACAGCTAAAATTGCAGGTTGTACATACAAAAGACTATTCAGCTGAACAAATGAACAAGTACAAAGGCTCCAGATAAAGACAATGGTTAAAGCTTCATTCAAGACTCAAGACTCAAGACAAGACTCAAGTCAAGACTCAAGACTCAAGCCAAAGTCTCAAGCTCAAAAGTGTCAATAAATTGTCGTGTCTTGTAAACAATGTTATCTTATTTTTTGAGTCTTAGTATGATGTAAAGCCTTGTCACACACACATACACTCACTATTTTTATAATGTGTGTTTTTCAAAAACATCAAAAAGAGTCAAAACAGTTTGAAATAATTTAACTGTTGAGTACCAGTCGACCGATGCTCATATCAGTCGACTGGCAGTACAAAACTGTTTAAATTTATTCAAACTCTGACCAGTCGACTCATTATGGCAACCCAGTCGACTGTTCGAGTGCTTTTGACCGTTTTCTGTTTTCAAAATCGATTTTCAAATTCAAAAGCTTTTAAGATCCATTGGTTGACAGTTGAGATAACTGTCTCCCAACGTCCAGGAGTTCTAACTCTATAAATAGAGTTCAGAACTCACTGAAAAAGATCCAACAACATTCTTTAAGATTTCCGAGCATTCTTGAGCATTTCTAAGTGAAAAAGAGAAAAAGCTTTCAAGTTTCAAAATTCTGGTTCTCTACATTCAGTCCAGTATAACATCTGAATTCGTTCTGGACTGGGTATAGAAGTTGACCTCTTTTTAGCCACGTTCTACAACACATAACACCAACAAGGCTATAGGTTGACTGTAAAGTTTTATTGTTTCTTTTTTGCTCTCGGTTGGAGAGTTAGACTCTAGGGTGTAGAGTCGGTCGTTTCACTCTTGGTAGTAGAGTGGGTCTGCTTTCTCTGGTTAAGAGAAAGGACTACGGGTTAGACAAGGTTGTTGTCTTAACGCCGTAGGGTATTCTTGTAAACTTGTTTTTCAAGAATAGTGAAAATCTCAAGTGGGTTGCTTGGGGACTGGATGTAGGTCGGAAGGACCGAACCAGGATATATCGTGTGTACTCTGTGATTGTTTCTTTTGAACTTGCATTTACTTGTTTCTGTTTAAGTTCTGTGAAACTTGTCTGGACAGTCGACTCAGCACAATATCAGTCGACTGGTCAGATTCGTATAAGTTGTAAATTAACTGTGTCTTCAGTCGCCTGTCTCAACTTTAAGTCGATTGCACAGAGTTATTTGTATTTGCTTTTATTTGGTCATATCAGTCGACTGGTTCACTACTAAGTCGACTGCACCAAAAAAAAAATTATTTATTCCGCAGTTTATTTTAATTAACACTATTCACCCCCCTCTAGTGTTTGTTGCCTCGCCTACAGGATCCAACACTTGGTATCAGAGCAAGGTTACAGGATATGGCAACTAATTCAAATGCTAATCAGTACCATGAAGGCCAATCTACACAAAGGCCACCGCTCTTCGATGGAACAAACTACAATTATTGGAAGAGCAGAATGAGAATCTACCTCCAATCAATCAACTATGAAATATGGCACATGACGGAGACGGAATACACTGTCCCTACTATTCCATATGCACAATGGAATGATGATCAAAAGAACCAAACTATGAATAATGCAAAAGCAATGAATGCATTATTTTGTGCTCTCACAAAGGAGGAGTTCAACCGTGTATCAAATGCTACAACCGCACATCAAATCTGGCATACACTCGAGGTAACTCATGAAGGAACAAATAAAGTGAAAGAATCTAAAATCTCTGTTCTTGTTCACAGGTTTGAGATGTTCCGAATGAAGGAAAATGAAACTGTGTCCGAGATGATCACCAGATTTACTGATATTACAAACTCACTTGTGGCACTTGGCAAGACATACACTCAAGTAGAGATGGTTAGAAAAGTCCTTCGTGCACTCACTCCTGAATGGGAAAAGAAAATCACGGCAATAGAAGAAGCAAATAATTTGTGACAACTTTCTCTTGAGAATCTTGTGGGAAATCTCATGGCGTACGAGGTTCAAATTAAGGAGCAAAAGAAGGATGCAGAATCACAACAAGCAAAGAAGAAATCATTGGCTTTTAAAGCCATGATAGACTCAGAAGATGAGGAAGAAGATGAAGAGGAGATAGCAATGTTCACTCGAAGATTCACAAAATTCTTAAAGAAGGGTAAGTTCAATTCTAAAATTAGAGATTCTAATGACCCTCCTACTTGTTTCAGGTGCAATAAAACAGGTCACATGAAGAAGGATTGTCCCCTGGAAAATGCAAAGAACAAGGGAAAAACATCCAACTTCAAGAAGGACAAATACTCAAAGAATAAGTTTGCCAAGAACAAGAAGGCTTATCAAGCAACTTGGGATGATAGTGATTCCTCTTCAGAAGAAGAAATTGATGAAAACAATGAAGTTGCAAACTTGTGCTTTATGGCTTCACAAGATCATGTAAGTAATGACTTTGATTCAGAAGATTTACTTGATGCTTTTAATGAAATTTTTCAAGAGTTGAAAAAGGAAAAGATTAGAGTTAAGAATCTAGAGAAAGTTAATCAAACACTTTCTCAAGAAAATCTTAACCTTGATAAGGAAGTGAAATCTTTAAATTCTCGCATTGCAAGTTTAGATACTGATCTTGAATCTCTAAAAAAGAATTATGAAGAGATATCCAAGAACGTGTCTAAGTTTAACAAAGGCAAAGAGAATTTAAATGATGTCCTTCATCATCAAGTAAAATCTAGTCAAAAATATGGTCTTGGTTTCAAAAATTATTCTATAAAAGAATCTTCTTCTAAAAATACTAGTAGAAATAAATCAGAATCTATTTCTAGTGTTACACATAAATTATATGAATTTTTTGAAAAGCTTAAGGTAGTAAATTTGAGTGATAAAAGCGTCTGACGTTCGGTTAAGTCAACTGAGTCCATCAATCAATCGTCTGTCCAGAGGAATTGAATCTTATTCAACAAGATCAAAACCTCATATAAGTCGACCTAGCGTATCATCCAGTCGACTGACTCACACAGAAGTCGACTGAAGGATACTGTAAAGTCGACTGGACAGAACAAGTTTGTATGGGTTCCAGTTAACTTAAATCAGAATGATAGAATTGCGTATATCAATTCATATGTATTAAATGTGTGTAATTCTATTAATAATATTCCTGCTTATGGAGGAAAATCAAACTCATTATGGGTTTGGTTTTCCCCAAACTAATATGTTTTGGACCCAATAAAAAGGGTACCATATTTACCTTAAATATTTTATAGGTACGCAAGAAAGATCGCTGGATACTTGACAGCGGATGTTCAAAATATATGACCGGACATGCCAATCTATTATCCACTATTCAAAGCATCGATGGAGGAACAATTACCTTTGGTGATAACAACAAAGGAAAAGTCATAGGAATCAGCATGGTTGGTAAAAATTCTAACCCCACTATAGAAAATGTGCTGTTAGTTAGTGGATTAAAGCATAATTTGTTAAGTATTAGTCAATTGTGTGATAAAGGATATAAAATAGTTTTTGAAAAAGATGCATGTTTGATTTATGACTCTACTATGCAAAATATTATCTTTCAAGGTTTTCGCAAAAACAATATTTATGAATTGTGTTTGAATACAATTGAGTTTTCAAATGATTTTTGTTTAATAGCTTCTAACAATGAATCTTGGCTTTGGCATAGAAGATTTGGACATGTGAATATGAAGAATCTCTCAAAATTATCTAAGTATAACCTAGTTAAAGGACTGCCAAAACTATCCTTTAAAAAGGATAAGTTATGTGATGCATGTCAACTAGGAAAACAAATCAAATCCACTTTTAAAACAAAAGAAGTAATTTCTACTAGTAGGCCGTTCGAATTAATTCATATGGATTTATTTGGCCCTACTAGAGTTGCTTCTTTAAATAAAAGTAGATATGTATTTGTTTTAGTAGATGATTTTTCAAGATTCACTTGGACATTCTTTTTAAAACATAAGAATGATGCTTTTGATGAATTTGCAAATTTTTGTAAACGTATTCAAAACCAAAGATCTCTAACCATAGTCACTATTAGAAGTGATCATGGTGGAGAATTTGAGAATGAAACATTTACAGAATATTGCAACAAGAATGGTATAACACATTCATTTGCATTTCCTAGAGCTTCACCACAAAATGGAGTGGTTGAAAGGAAGAATAGGACTTTGCAAGAATGCGCACGTACCATGCTTGTTGAAAGCAATTTACCAAAGTACTTTTGGGCTGAAGCCGTTGCTACAGCTTGTTATGTTTTAAATAGGATTCCTATAAGACCTAAGCTAAAGAAAACTTGTTATGAGTTGTTTTTTAACAAAATTTCTAAAGTCTCTTATTTTAAGACATTTGGTTGTAAGTGTTTTATTCTGAACACTAAAGATAATCTAGATAAATTTGATCCTAGATCTAATGAGGGTATCTTTTTAGGATACTCAAATAGGAGTAAAGCATATAGAATTTTCAATAAGTCTACAATGACTATTGAAGAGTCAATGCATGTTACATTCGATGAACTCTGCCTTCATCAAATTTAAATAAAGATGATGAAACTGATTCATCACCTTTAAATAATGTGATTAAATCCTTAGAACAAACTAGTCTGGCTAATAAGTCGACTGATAAGGACTCCCAGTCGACTGAAGCAAAGCAGTCGACTGAAGAACCTGTCAAGTCGACTGATCCTATTGTGATATCTTCAACTTTACCAAAATCTTTTGTTGAAGTTAAAGATCATCCTCATGACTTAATAATTGGTGACATCTCCTATGGTATTCAAACACGTTCACATATTAATATGATTTCTCATACAGCATTCTTGTCGGATTTTGAACCGAAAAATATACAAGAAGCCTGTGAGAATGAATTTTGGATGAATGCCATGCAAGATGAATTAAACCAATTTATAAGGAATGATGTATGGGATTTAGTTCCACGACCACCTGATCAGACTATTATTGGTACCAAATGGGTATTCAAAAATAAATTAGATGAATCAGGACAAGTTGTAAGGAACAAAGCTAGACTAGTTGCTCAAGGGTATAATCAAGAAGAAGGTATAGATTTTGATGAAACATATGCTCCTGTTGCTAGACTAGAATTAATTCGTATTTTATTATCTTTTGCTTGTTTCATGAATTTTATACTTTATCAAATGGATGTTAAAAGTGCTTTTCTTAATGGGTTTATTAAAGAAAATGTTTATGTTAAACAACCACCAGGTTTCGAACATGAACAATTTCCAGATCATGTTTATAAATTGAAAAAGGCTTTATACGGTCTTAAACAAGCACCTCGTGCTTGGTATGATCGTCTGAAAACTTTTCTTTTGGAATAAGGATTTGAGATAGGTAAAGTAGACACTACCATGTTTATTAAAAGAGTTAAGAATGGTATCTTAATCATACAAATATATGTTGATGATATAATCTTTGGTTCTACTAATAATAATCTATGTCAAGAGTTTGCTAACACCATGAAAAACGAGTTTGAGATGAGTCACATGGGTGAACTCAATTATTTCCTTGGACTTCAAATTAAACAGTCCTCAAATGGCATATTTATTAATCTAGGAAAATATGCAAAGGAATTACTCAAACGGTTTAACATGGATAGTACTAGTAGTAAATCCACACCTATGGCTACTACTACTACCCTTGACAAAGATATATTAGGTAAGAGTGTTGATCAGAAACTCTATCGATGTATGATTGGTTCACTCTTATATATTACCGCAAGTAGACCAGATATTATGTTCAGCGTATGTTTATGTGCTAGATATCAGTCTAGTCCTAAAGAGTCTCATTTAAAAGCTGTGAAACGAATTTTAAGATACATTAAAGGCACATCTGAATATAGTTTATTTTATCCACGCACTGATAATTTTCAACTTTTGTCATATAGCGATGCTGATTTTGCTGGTAGTAAAACTGATCGCAAGAGCACTAGTGGGACATGTCACTTTTTGGGACATTCACTAGTTTCTTGGTGCAGTAAAAAGCAAAATTCCGTATCCCTATCAACTACAAAAGCTGAGTATATCGCTGCAAGTTTGGCATGTGCACAAATCTTGTGGATGAAACAAACTTTATTAGATTATGGTATTTCCTTTGAAAAACCTTCAATTATGTGTGATAATACCAGTGCAATTAATCTATCTAAAAATCCGATTCAACATTCACGTACGAAACATATTGATATTCGACATCATTTTCTACGTGATCATGTTTTAAAAGGAGATATATCTTTAGACTTTATCTCTACTGATAAACAAGTAGCAGACATCTTTACCAAATCCCTTAAAGAAGATACTTTTATTAACTTAAGAAGAGAACTAGGAATATGTAATTTTACTGACATTTGTTGAAAATTTTATCTGTTAAGTCGACTGTGTTTTGATTAAGTCGACTGTACAGTATTTTTTTTAAATATACTTATTTTGTTCTCTGAACAGTCGACTGAACCTTATTCAAGTCAACTGATCAGCAGATATAAAAATTAAGACTCTTCTCGACTAAGTCGACTGCTATACCCTATCAGTCGACTGTCGCGAGTTCAATTGTCTTCAGCGACGATTCATCACAGTTTTTGAGATAAAAATTTCACTTCTTTTCACCCGTGACTTCTCAAATCAGCCGTTGATATCTACCCCTTCAATCTCAGCCATCAATCTCCAGTTAAAAACCCTTCTCCCAGCCTCCTTTTTCACCTTTTACCATTACCCCCAATTTCGAAACCCTAAGGCCAGAGCTGAAGAAGAAGTCTGACTACATTGCTGCTGCTCGACTCCTAGCTGTTCTTTCCCCTTTCTCTTGGTAAAATCTTCCCTTTGCTCCTTTCAAATGGCACCCAAGCGTTCTAAGAGATCACATGATGCTAGTTCATCATCACAAGATTATTCTCAATATCTTTTAAGTCCTGATCTATTAGAACGTTGGTACTTAATGTGTAGCATTGTCATTTTTCCTGGCCGATTTCTCAATTTTGGTGACTTATATAGGTTTAACCTAGTTCCTCTTTTTCAAAATTGTAGTCTTTATGACTATCTCTCTTTAGCCAATGAACCCGACTATTATCCTCAACTTATCTATCTTTTCTATACGAACATGAGAGTTGTTCAAATGAAAGATGGAAATGTTGTGATCCGTTCCTCTGTCAAAAATACTAAGATGACTCTCACACCTGAGAGAATCAATCTTATAATGGGTATTAATGACGAGGGACTCAATCTAGGTGACATTATCCTTGATGATTTCTCTATTTTATCTAAAATATTTTTGCCAATCAAGGACCCCCAATGACTAGTAAAAATATAACACCTGTTGCAAAATTAGTTGCAAGAATACTTGCTTATAACATTCTTCCCAAAAGAGGAAGTTATGATCAGTATTCTATGGAACTGCAACAAGCTGTTTATGCCATTTTTGGCAAAATTATCATTAATTGGGGTCGTGTCATCTTTTCCAAACTTGAACAAAATCATATTCACTTTTTACCCTTTGGAGCTCTCCTTACCAGGGTCTTTCAGGCTTATGATATTGATCTCGACTCCGAGACCAATGTCGTTAAGCAGTATGAATGCTTCGATCGTGCTAGTTTAGCCCGTATGAAGCTTCTTGATCCTGCTCCTAGAACAACCCCTAGGTCTCCTCCTCCTTCCCAAGTACCTTTGGCATCTTCTGCTAGACCTTCAGCATCTTCTAGTTCATCTCGTCCTCATGCTAAATATGAAGATCCATCTACTCTTTATGAATGTGTCAATTATCTTATGGAACATTCAATCTCTGTTGATTCTCAGCTTGACTCCCTTGACACCAAAATTACCCACCTAACCAATCTCTTCACTTCTCAATTTCCCCCTCCATCTCAAGTTGCTGATGAAGACTCGGAAGACGACGATTGATGATTATTTTTAATTTTATTTTATGTAATTTTTTCTTATTTCCTATGTATTGATGAACTTGTTAGTTTATGACAGTTATTTCTGTGTTTATTTCTGCAAAGACTGGTTATTTTTTATTTTTGTTGATGACAAAGGGGGAGAAATACCTCTTACTGTGTGTTTGATATGTTCTGTGTGTTTTTTCACTGATAAGTCGACTGCTAACAATATAAGTCGACTGATATTACTGTTTAGTCTGTCTACTGTGTTTTGTTGTGTTTCTCTCTGATAAGTCGACTGGTCCTATCATAAGTCGACTTATACAGTTTGTTTAACAGTTTCAATTACTGTCTTATGCTATATCTTTGTGTATGCATATTGTGTTTTTAATAAGGGAGCTTTTAAATCCTATGCTTGTATTTTTCTATATATATATTGTTATCAGCTATTGTGTTGTCATTATCAAAAAGGGGGAGAATGTTGATTCTTGATTTTGATGATCACAACACACTACAACATGTGTCTATGCTATACAGCTAAAATTGCAGGTTGTACATACAAAAGACTATTCAGCTGAACAAATGAACAAGTACAAAGGCTCCAGATAAAGACAATGGTTAAAGCTTCATTCAAGACTCAAGACTCAAGACAAGACTCAAGTCAAGACTCAAGACTCAAGCCAAAGTCTCAAGCTCAAAAGTGTCAATAAATTGTCGTGTCTTGTAAACAATGTTATCTTATTTTTTGAGTCTTAGTATGATGTAAAGCCTTGTCACACACACATACACTCACTATTTTTATAATGTGTGTTTTTCAAAAACATCAAAAAGAGTCAAAACAGTTTGAAATAATTTAACTGTTGAGTACCAGTCGACCAATGCTCATATCAGTCGACTGGCAGTACAAAACTGTTTAAATTTATTCAAACTCTGACCAGTCGACTCATTATGGCAACCCAGTCGACTGTTCGAGTGCTTTTGACCGTTTTCTGTTTTCAAAATCGATTTTCAAATTCAAAAGCTTTTAAGATCCATTGGTTGACAGTTGAGATAACTGTCTCCCAACGTCCAGGAGTTCTAACTCTATAAATAGAGTTCAGAACTCACTGAAAAAGATCCAACAACATTCTTTAAGATTTCCGAGCATTCTTGAGCATTTCTAAGTGAAAAAGAGAAAAAGCTTTCAAGTTTCAAAATTCTGGTTCTCTACATTCAGTCCAGTATAACATCTGAATTCGTTCTGGACTGGGTATAGAAGTTGACCTCTTTTTAGCCACGTTCTACAACACATAACACCAACAAGGCTATAGGTTGACTGTAAAGTTTTATTGTTTCTTTTTTGCTCTCGGTTGGAGAGTTAGACTCTAGGGTGTAGAGTCGGTCGTTTCACTCTTGGTAGTAGAGTGGGTCTGCTTTCTCTGGTTGAGAGAAAGGACTACGGGTTAGACAAGGTTGTTGTCTTAACGCCGTAGGGTATTCTTGTAAACTTGTTTTTCAAGAATAGTGGAAATCTCAAGTGGGTTGCTTGGGGATTGGATGTAGGTCGGAAGGACCGAACCAGAATATATCGTGTGTACTCTGTGACTGTTTCTTTTGAACTTGCATTTACTTGTTTCTGTTTAAGTTCTGTGAAACTTGTCTGGACAGTCGACTCAGCACAATATCAGTCGACTGGTCAGACTCGTATAAGTTGTAAATTAACTGTGTCTTCAGTCGCCTGTCTCAACTTTAAGTCGACTGCACAGAGTTATTTGTATTTGCTTTTATTTGGTCATATCAGTCGACTGGTTCACTACTAAGTCGACTGCACCGAAAAAAAAATTATTTATTCCGCAGTTTATTTTAATTAACACTATTCACCCCCCTCTAGTGTTTGTTGCCTCGCCTACAGGATCCAACAGGAAGCATTCCTTGATTCCATTATTTTATTCACATGGATATCCGGTATATCTGGTTTGTATACCAAGAACCGATATGCACTACTGTTGTGTGCATAGCCTATGAATATGCAATCAATCGTCTTAGGTCCGATGGTGACCTGTTTCGGGTTAGGTACTGCCACTTTTGCTAGACACCCCCACACTTTGAGGTATTTATAAGAAGGTACGTTACCTTTCCACAGTTCGTATGGTGTCTTGCCAGTTTTCTTGTGAGGTATTTTATTGAGAATATAGTTGGCAGTCAGCAATGCTTCCCCCCACATGTTTTGGGGTAAGCCAGAATTCAACAACAAGACATTCATCATCTCCTTTAGAGTTCGGTTCTTGCGCTCGGCAGTACCGTTTGATTCGGGTGAGTAAGAAGCAGTTGTCTGATAAACTATTCCATGTTCTGAGCAGAACATATTGAATGGTGCATCATATTCTCCTCATATATCACTCCTAACGATTTTAATCATTTTGCCAAGTTGATTCTCAACCTCAAGTTTATATTCTTTGAATTTATCCAAAGCCTCATTTTTGCTATGCAACAAGTATACATAACAAAATTTTGTTCAATCGTCTATGAATGTCACAAAGTACTTTTTGCCACCTCCGGTCTGCACATATTTTAAATCAAACGGATCCTTGTGAATTAGACCTAGAGTTTCTGTGTCTCTTTCTACAGAACGTGATGGAGTTTTAGTGAGTTTGGCCTCCGTGCAAACTTCACATTTTTCGAAGTTATCTATCTTAAATTTCGGTAGCAAATTCATGTTAATTAATCTACGCGAAGAATTGACATTAACATGGCCTAGTCTTTCATGCCAAACAGAAGAAGACTCCACAACATAGGCATCAGGAGTTATTTCATTAACATTGAGAATAGCAGGAACAATAGTTTTAGGGATGACTGTCATTACATTAAACTTGAACAGTCCATCCTTTACATATCCTTTACCCAAGTATACCCCATTCTTAGACAACACAAAGTTATCAGAAACAAGAACAACCTTAAACCGATTCTTGCTGAGCAAAGAACCTGATATCAAGTTCTTTCTAATATCTGGAACATGCAGCACATTTGTGAGTGTTAGTTCTTTGCCTGAAGTCATTTTCAGAACTATATTCCCTGTTCCTGTAATTTTGGAGGTGGAAGAGTTTTTCATGAACAGCTGTTCATCTTTGTTGCACTTCTGGTATGAAGTGAACATTTTCTTGTCCGAGCAGATATGCTTGGTGGCCCCAGTATCGTACCACCATTCACGAGGGTTTCTCCCCACAAGATTTACCTCTGATACTACAGCACAGAGGTCCAGGTCAGAGAGATCAGTGGACAAGTTCTCAGCTATGTGTGCGTGGGATTTTTCATTCCCTTTTACATGTCCTATTCCTGAACGATTGTTGTCCTTGCTGCGGCACTCAGAAATTTTGTGCCCCAGCTTACCACACTTGTGGCATTTCCCAGCAAACCTCTTTGTAAGAGGTTTTTTGTTTGAGGCCTGTGGCAGAAACTTTCTCTTCTTGCCCTTCTGTTCGTGCTCCACCACGTTGGTCTTTTCTATGGACTGATTTCCATAGGACCAGTCAGTCTTGCGATTCTCCTCTTCGATCCGCAACCTGACAATTGGGTCTTCAAAAGACATCTCCTTTCGCTTGTGTTTGAGGTACACTACAAAAGAAAAGGTCTTGACCGGCATTTTTTTGCACATTTACCGGCATTGATAAATGCCGCTGTAGATACCACCAGCGTTTTATAAATTGCCGGTGCAAGTGTCGCTGAATCGTGCGTCGCTGTAGCTTAGGGACATTCACCGGCATTTTTTACGGCCGCCGGTATATGTTAAAACTACGCCGGCGGTCGTAAAAACGCCGGGGAATGTGTAGTTTCGTTTGGAAGCACCGTTTTCGGCCATCACCTACACCGGCGTTTTTAAAACGCCGGTATATACTTCCAGTTTTTGCTGAAAGCTACACCGGCGCTTGTAAAAACGCCGGTGTAGCTATATTTTTTTATAATTTTTTTTAAATTAAAAAATTAAAAAAAAAAAAAAAAAAAACCTTCGACACTCTTTACTAATCAAAACCAATTGCAAAACTAAAAGTGACCCATTATAATATATATGAATGAAGCATAATAACATAAACTTACCAATATCACGATGCATAATAACATAAACTTACCAATCAGATGCATGAGATAAGCTTCATTAACAGTAAAAGAAAATGAGGATGCTAGCAGCATACTTAGTTTGGAAGTGTACCCATTTTTTGTTAAAAAATCATGCCTAAGATGGCAATCAGGTTCTCTAACAGTATCTGAAAATGAAAATATCCATTATCTGAGCATATATGTTGCTCTACTAATTCTTTAGCCCAACTAAATCTAAAACCCAATTGTTGTACATATCCGGAGGATTTTGGCATACGTACATATAGCATCCTCAGTTCACAGTGAACCCATTTTGGTCAAAAAAACATGCCAAGATGACAATCAGATGCATGAAATAAGCTTCATTAACAGTAAAAGAAGATGAGGATGCTAGCAGCATACTTAGTTTGGAAGTGAACCCATTTTTTGTTAAAAAATCATGCCAAAGATGGCAATCAGCTTCATTAACAGTATCTGAAAATGAAAATTTCCATTATCTGAGCATATATGTTGCTCTACTAATTCTTTAGCCCAACTAAATCTAAAACCCAATTGTTGTACATATCCAGAGGATTTTGGCATACGTACCTATAGCATCCTCAGTTCACAGTGAACCCATTTTGGTCAAAAAAACATGCCAAGCTGACAATCAGATGCATGAAATAAGCTTCATTAACAGTAAAAGAAGATGAGGATGCTAGCAGCATACTTAGTTTGTAAGTGAACCCATTTTTTGTTAAAAAATCATGCCAAAGATGGCAATCAGCTTCATTAACAGTATCTGAAAATGAAAATTTCCATTATCTAAGCATATATGTTGCTCTACTAATTCTTTAGCCCAACTAAATCTAAAACCCAATTGTTGTACATATCCGGAGGATTTTGGCATACATACCTATAGCATCCTCAGTTCACAGTGAACCCATTTTGGTCAAAAAAACATGCCAAGCTGACAATCAGATGCATGAAATAAGCTTCATTAATAGTAAAAGAAGATGAGGATGCTAGCAGCATACTTAGTTTGGAAGTGAACCCATTTTTTGTTAAAAAATCATGCCAAAGATGGCAATCAGCTTCATTAATAGTATCTGAAAATGAAAATTTCCATTATCTGAGCATATATGTTGCTCTACTAATTCTTTAGCCCAACTAAATCTAAAACCCTAAGCAATTCCTCGAAATGGTTTTCTCTGCTTGGATAGAAGTCATTGTAAGTATTTAAGAAAAAAATTCATCATCTCTTGTGTAATACTTATCCTACTGTCAGTCCCTTGTGTATGTAAATGGGTTAGAAGGTTAGGCACCAATGGAAATAAATTTCAACCTCACTACCCAATTCAGCTAGTATATCTTAGTTAGCAACAATGGAGCTATTATTATTTACTGACAAAAGGTTATAAAAAATTGATATGAATGAAATGCACTCGTATCAATATATTGAAGAGTGTTTGTTTTTAGCACCATACCTGTAAAGTTTCCTGATGAAATGGTTGTGCAGTTCCCTTTTGCATGATTTACCTGAACACCAAAATATAAGCTGTTAGATGGACCAACATAAAGCACTTTTCTTTTTCTCTTGTGAGTGATTTCAATGAATGCTCTTACGATTTTCATTTGAAGCAATCAAAGGAACAAAGCTGAATGAAAAATACTCTTAAAAGGAGTGCATAATAATTAGGAATTAAAAGCAAATTTTATTGTCAGTAACAAGGTATGTATTGATATAAAGAAAACGCCATCATGAAGATAATTAGAAGCACATGATTGAAGATATAATGAACAACAATCAGAACAAATTTCGCTATCTTGCTAAACTATAATAAAATGAAAAGAGCCACTTCATACCCAAATATATTTAGTCCCCAATACTAGGGCAGCTTCCAGCAAGGCAATAGCTTCAATAGAAAAATTGCAAGTGCTACAATAGCTTCCAGCAAGGCAATAGAAAAATTGCAAGTGCTACAATAGCTTCCAGCAAGGCAAATTTGTCACACGACACACCGGCCCTTCGAGATCAAACCTATCAGGTATAAATTCTTCTGCCTTGTCCCAGACCTTGAAAAAACATACAAAGGTCACAACACAATGAATATTAGAAACTATCTACTAATAGTAAAACAGCGATTTGACAAATGCAGGCCAACCTCAAATGCGGGCACTTCAATAGGAGTAGGCATCTTGGCCTGGTTCTTGTTCAGTTTGGAGGGAAGAGGGGTTTGGAGGATTCTGGCCAGCCTCTTCTGCCTGGTGCTCCAGAAGTTCTTCACATCATTGTCTGTCCTCCCAGGCAAGTACGTTGCAATCCGTGCCCACTTATTACCGAATTGAGCTTGCAGATCAATCACGATCCGCTCCTCCTCTGGTGAGAACTTGCATCCGCTTGTCATATGCACAAGACATTGAAAACCAGAGTGTAATTACAATCATCGACTAGTTCAGTAGAATAAATAAAATGAGCACAAGAACGGAAGCAACTGAGAAGAATCTGATTTTATGACATTGACTGAATTATATTGTAGTCCTAGATATGAGAGTTTTGAGAGAACGTGGACCTTTTTTTGCTAGCAAAAGTTCAGAGCTGGCAAAAGATGAAAAAATATGTTGCAGTATATCTGATATTTAGCATCAAGAGACAAGATTCCAATATTGGGCTTGAGTAAGCTTAGGACATGTATTTTATAGAGCTGTCGGTCACTATTTAATGTTCACAATCACTTCTTTTGAGTTTCATAAAATTAACTTCAGTATCCATATCAAGTGTCTGAATATATGTAAAGATCTGAGTATTAGTGTCTGAATATTAGACTTTATAATGTAGACTTCTCTTAAATTTGGGTTCAAGCCTCAGAGTTGAAATACAATAGGGAATCACAAGTTATATTTTGCACTTGCTCCTTTCTCTAGATTATATCCTATCTAAGAAAAGCACACTAAAATTGTCACATTGCGTTCGGATTTTGTCATGAACCCAACTTCAATTTTTATAGGGAAGTAGAAATAAATAAATGGTTTCAGGCTAGAAAGGCAAAGGTTTCACATTCCGTTGTGCACTTGCCTCCATGTGCACTAGGCCTTCGAACATTCGTATCGACGATCCGAACCGTTTACATTAATCTACACGCCTAAACTAGTCGAAATATATTCATGTCATTTGAAATTCATTTGTCCATCAAGTTATTATAAAAATAAACAATATTCAACAATACAATTTTGTAACATTTCAATGGATGGGCAAATGAATTTAAAATGACTTGATTTTACATATTTAGACTAATTTAGACGTGTAGATCAATGTGAACGGTTTGGATCGTCGATACGAATGCCGGAAGGCCGAGTGCACACGGAGGGCACACTATGGCTAGTGCACAACGGAAGGTCTCTCTATATATATAGAGAGAGAGAGACACACACACACGAGCGGTAGGAGAATCACGCATAATGAAAGAATAATATCATAGAAAACTAGCATACCCAATTTGATTCAATTAGTGAAAATAGTGAAATACCAAATAGAGCAGCCATAATTCGAAGATTTTAATCACTAATGAATGGGTATCTATTGTGCCCTATGCCAAAGTCAAGAACACGAGCAATTGGATCTTCTTAACTGGAACAACAATTTCAACCATTCAAGTACTAAATGCAACTACAAATAGGTACTAAAAATTGATCGTCTAAGCTGAAACGCACAATACTATAAACCACATTAGTCAGTGGATTTCCATATAGCTAGCAAAAATCCAAGTAAAATACTAGAATTCCAAAATGCAAACATAGAGAACACACCAAGATTCACGGTAGGACTAGTAAGAAACAGAACAATTCCACTCCCCTTCTTGCTCTCAAATCGCTGTTCTTCTAGTAAAATTTTCCCAAAATAAAATTAACAAAATTAACCCTACAACTAACAAATCTCAAAACAAAATTAACCCTAAAACCCTAAAACCATAAAATTAACATTAAATTTGTTTTTACCAGATTACAAGATCATCGACGGTGGGAGACAGCGGAGGACTGCGGGGAACGACAGCGGGGGAGGGAGACAGTAGGGGACGGCGAGGGATGACGGCGGGGGAGGGAGACAGCAATGGCGATGGTGGTGTCGGGACTCCATTGGAGGCAGGGAGAGAGAGAGAGAGATGGAACCGTGAACTAAAAGGGGATTTGGGGGAAATAGGAGAGGCGGGAGAGTGCGGGAGAGAGGGGGAAAAATTGGGATTTTTTTTTTTTGTTTTGTTGTTTTTTCGATCTCAGGAGGACTTGCTGTAGGGTTGGGAGAAATTTATCCCCAATCCTATACCGGCGTTTTAACTAAAAAACGCCGGTGAATGAGAGAAGATTTTTTGGTACATTTTTTATCTGTATATTCACCGGCGTTTTTAATTAAAACGCCGGTGAATAGGGCCTTCACCGGCGTTTTAATAAAAAACGCCGGTGAATATCATAATTCCCCGGCATTTTTTAGAGGCCGTCGGCGTATATCTATCCATTTTGACGTCCCATTTCTGGTCTCTTCCTACCCCGGCGTTTCTGGTAAAACGCCGGGGAATATACGCCGGTAAATCCATCATGTGTTGTAGTGGTAGTTCTTGAATTCTTTCCATCCAGGTGGAAGTTTTTCGATGAACGCTGCAACCTGGAATGGTTCGCATAGCGTCATGTTCTCTGTAGCAATGTCGTGCATTATAACCTGCAGTTCTTGGACTTGACTCACAACTGTTTTGGAGTCAATCATCTTGTAGTCCAGAAATTTGCCAACTACAAACTTCTTGGACCCGACGTCTTCTGTTTTGTACTTCTTTTTCAAGGACCCCCACAGGAGTTTGGACGTCTTGAAGACACAGTAGATGTTGTATAGGGGGTCTACCAAGCCATTCAAGATGTAGTTTCTGCAGAGGTTGTCGCCCTGAGTCCACGCATCAACTGCATCAACGGAGTGTGCATCCATTGGCGCCAGTATCGGGGCAGATTCAGTGAGGAATCTATCCAGCTTCAAGGTGGTCAGGTAGAACTGCATCTTCCCTTGCCACTTCTTGAATCCAGTTCCATTGAACTTCTCCAGTTTTTCTCCCACAGTTATGTGCGTGGGCAGAACGACTGAATGTGCCGCAATCGATTGTGCAGTCACATTTTGGGTTACCGGCATTTCGGTACTGATAAGCCCACTGGCAATATCACTTTGTGTGTTCTCCATGTTCTTATCTGAAATAGTTGGAAACAGAACTGTTAGTTGTTTGTTTTTTCCAAATTGATAACAGTACCTGTAAATAAACTTCACAAAAAAACTGTTAGAATCAGTGAGGAAAAAATTCTGCTTTAAGATTGTTAGAACCCGATTTTCTGAATATGAAAAAATCCCAATAGCAACTGTGAAGAACTGAATTACAGAAAATAAAAACAGTAAACTAAAGGCTTTGCACAGAGTCGAGATGAAGAATCTCTCTTCTTAAAGCAGAATTCACCCCGTAGTGTGACGGTAGCTGGCGAATTGCTTCCCAGGATACAACTGTACCTTCTCTGAAGAGCAGCACCCTTGCTTCAGAGATTCAATGAACTGCTATCTGTGATGTACTCTCAGTTGACACAGAGGAGAAGAAGAAGAATAAAACTTAGACTGTGAAGAATAAAACTTGGGCTGTCTAAAAAACTCAGTCTGGATTCAGTAGCCTTTATAAAAGATAATGGAGACTCTTCAGAGGCCCATTACTCTGTAACAGCAGAGTAATGGTCCACTACTCTGCAACAGCAGAGTGGTGGTTCAGATTCATAACTGGTGAGCCATTACTCTGCTGTTACAGAGTAATGGTACCAGTTACCGAATCTGAAAAGCCTCATCAGTTCAGTAGGGAAAAAGTTTTTGTCTGGGCAAAAAAAAAAAAAAAATTAAGCCAGAGCCAGATCCAGAGCCAAGCAAAACCGAACCGAACCGAACCGAGCCGAGCCGAAGCCGAAGCCAAAGCCGAAGCCGAGGCCGAGGACCAAGTTGACTGGCATGAAGCCCAGTACTACCCTATACCCAGTTACATCACATATATACTAGTCTAGAGGTAGTGCTATGTGATATTTCAATTATGATAAGTAGTGTATAATATCTTAAGTTAGAGGGATATTAAACCTAACCCTAATTTCATTGTTATTGTCTCTCATAATCTCTAACAGTCTTAAGATATTATCAAATAATTTTGAGATTAAGAGAGAGAATAGTACTTGACCGATCGTCGGATTTAATCACTGGCATTGCCCCACCGCAAGCCGAATTCTGCACCGTCTTCGACAGCCACCAAGGCCACCAGCGTCGACGGTGCTACCGCACGCCATCGGCGCATCCACCGCGAGCCACTGGTCCGACCCCAGCCACTTCCCCCTTCTTCTTCCCCAAGTGCAGACAGAAAAGGAGAAAGAAAAGAGCTCGATCAGATCTGATTTTTTTTTCATTGGTGCAAATCATCGTTTGGTGTCGGGCTGTTGGAGCAGATCCAGATTCGATCCAACATATGTTATTCCATTGGTTGGAGGTTCGTTGTTTGGTGTTCGGGATGCTGGACTAGATCAAGACCCAATCTGGTAGATCGGACCCAAATTGACACGTGGAGCTAATCTACTGGGTGTTTACTAGTTGTTGTGTGTTCGGTCATGGCATCAGATCATGATGCTACTGATTCTTTTTAATCAGATATAATCTTCCACTTTTCCTTGATTCTCATCAAGATTGGTCCACTATAAACTTTAAGATCTGTGCTGTTTTATTCGATTTAAATTTTTGTTTATTTTTATTATGTAGTTTTACAGAAAAACCCTTTCTTTTACTGAAATTACGCTCGTAGTAATTATTCAGAATAAACCCTCTAGATTTTTGAATTCAAGTTTAAAGGAAACATGATTAGGCATACAAGATTCCGAAACTAGATACGTTCGATAGTTCTGAATTTAACAGTTGGAAGATGAAAGCACAATACTAGATATGGATAAAATTTTTGAAGATAGTACGTGCGGAGAGGATGTTGTTTTGGCTAGATCCAACTATGATTGGACTGGATCAGATCTAAATTATAGATAAATGTTTTACCTGCATATACACCTAATTATTTGTTGCTGCTAAGTGCTACAATTTTAAACCATGTTAACCATTGTTTAATTAAATACAAGTTGAACGAATGTTTTGACTTTGTGCTAAGGATCAAATATTTTTTTGATAAGTTAAATCATGCTTTTGACAATAAAGTTGTATCCCTAATTAAATTGTTCTTAAAGTTAAATAAAGCTAATAATTCGTTTAATTGGCTAATCTTTAACAATTTGATGAATATAGAAACTTTAAAGTGGCCTGCAAACTGTGTGTTGGAGACGGTGGATTTGCATCACGGTAAAATACGTCTGCACTACGCAGACTTCTTCATCGAATTTGGAAAACACTTCTAACTTGAAGTGCCGGTATGATCTACTCTAATCTTTCTTAGTGTTTTCATGTGATGAATATATTAACGTTTTGTGTGTTTGATCACATGATTGAGATTTTTAGATCATAATTATTTTCATTTTAAAATTAGCATGTTTTAAATTGTATAGTATGCATTGTCAACCTTTGTGTATAGACATATTGGCTAAATCCATCATTTGCAACTTGTGTGAGATTTTATGTTTGCTTCTCTAATAAAGATTGATGTATAAGATGTATAACAAATATCTGTAACTTAAGAGATAACATTCTTTAATGCAGGATATGACTCCATTAATTACGTTTTATTTTTCTCGTTCATTGTACTGTGTGTGCAAAATTGAATTATAAAATATTGGTCATTATCTCATTTAAAATTTCGAAGATGATGAAGAACGAATATAGGAAAGAACTCGCTCAATGTGTTCGAGCAATTAGACATTGTTAGAACGATGACAGAAAGTAAACATTTTTTGAAATGTAATAGAGTAATTTTGTATTAACTCATATTTTATTATTATTATTTCAGTGTTCATAATATAGTCTATTGCATGTATAAGTTGAGTTTAACAAACAAAGCAACTGATAATAGTAGTTGTAATTTGTGTAGTTCTTGAATATGGCATAATAGGCTAGAACATGTGAACTATATATTAAATTGTTTGTTCTTGTTAAAACTCATAATTCTGCTAAATGACACCTCATTAAATATGACAATTGTAAAGTTTGTGCTCAGATTATGATTACTAGAAAATCATTTAGTATGGTCTTTAGGAGTACACAATTTATTGAGTCAATACATTCATATATTTGTGATCTGAGTAGCTTTGTGACTAGATGAGATAATAATAGGTCAGAAGTATTTAGTTACTCTTGAAAATGATTATTGAATATTTTTTATATATATGGAGAATGCAGCACTTGTTATTATGATGAATTAAAAATCTAGTTAAATGCTAAGATCATAATATTTCGAATTTGATAGAGGCGGTGAATATGTTTTAATACTTTAAGAGAAGTTTGCATTTGGCATAATCTCTGGTGCACTCTATTTACAATAGTCAAAACGGTATTGATAAAAGTTAAAATCAAACACTAAGTGAAATGTTGAATTCTATATAATTGACTGTTGTTTGACTTTATGTAATTATGAGTGATATTGTATTGTTAATTATATTCCTAATATATTACTACACTCTAAATTATTTACACCTTGTAGACTATGAGATAGAAACACAAACAATTTTGTTAAAGTGAAAACGTGTGGTGCGGTACATTTGTTAGAGTACATGACCCTAGAAAGCCTAAAGTAGGACCTATAACAAATATTTGTGTGTGCATAGAAAGTGCAGAATGTAGTTCTGTGGACAGGAGATAGATATAGAGGTAGGAATTTGTCGAGCGAACCGCACTCCTTCATATACGTCAGGAGTGGATCTATCTATTTTTTGTTAGAAGAATCTAGACTTGCAGAGTTCTTTGAGGATGTTTCATCAAAGATAAGTATATAAAATTATCTAGTCCTACAGACACGATCAATAATTCACAGTTAGAATTAAGAACTAGCCTTACTGAAACTTAAAAATTTCAATGGCAAATTAGCCAAGAAGAGTCTTTAGTAGATAATGAAATGAATTTGTTGTTATACAATAATACTTTAATTTAGTTGATTTGTCGAAATGGGTTAAGACTATCGTAAGTAAGTTGGGTTTTGTAGAAGAAACTTAATTTTGAAATGATCAGTAGCAATTTTAATGAAATTTTAGCAGCTAAAGGATTGATTGAGACAAGTGGGAAAGATTTGTTTGTCATCTACTCACATGTCTACAATAAGTATTCTTCTTGCTCTTACTTCTATTTAAAATTTTGTTATTCATGAAAGATGTTTAAAACAGTTTTGTACTAAAAGTTTTGTACTTGATGTTTTGTATTGAAAAGTTTTATACTAAACAGTTTTGTAATGAAAAGTTTGCACTAAGATGTTTAGTGAACTAGATTTATAAATTGGTAAAATTATTGTATGTTTTTAAAACATGTGTTTATCTCGAGGCACAAATAATTTGACATACTTTTAAAGAGGTTAGATTTGAAGCAAGTAATTCAGATAAATGTCTTTAATTCTGTGGTGAGTGAAATGTAATTGCCTTCATTTATTTTTTTGACATGCTTGTTGATTGGAAGTGACCTCTTTATAACCAATGAAGTTAAAACTGTGTTATCCAAAGATTTTAGCATGAAACACCTCGGTGTTGTGGACACCATATTAGGTATAAGAGTGAGTTTGGGTTGGTAAGGGATAACCCTTAGTCAAACTCATTAAATTAATAATGTGTTCCAAAAGTGGGGATATAGTGACTGAAAATATGTTTTGAAACACCTTATTATTATGATAAAGGTTGACACCTAATGATGGTGCAACTATGAGACAGAGAGATCACTCTAAACTTATTGAAAGTCTCATATATAGCCTTCGAGGTAGGTATGATTTGCAAATTCAGTAATAGTCCTGTTAATACACATTGGAGAGCCCTAAGTGGCTAATGAGATACTTGAGAGGTACTCAAGAGTTTGCTTTGTGCTAATCTAGTCATCCTTCAGGAATGAATTGTAATGCCCCTACCTAGCTCAGACAATTTTATACAATTTAGAAGACAAATTATTTATAGTATAGTACAACTGCCGACCACAGGCTGGCTCTCAAAAGGTGGTTAACCGGATTGGTGACTCTTGATCATAGGCAATTATATTTATAGTTATTTTATTCTAGTGTATTCCCGATATGGGACTTAATTTAACAAACTCTCTCTCTTGCTTCTGTGAGCACAGAGCCGCAATGGTGGGGCCCATGCCCATGTGGCACAAGTAACGACAGCAGCACAAGCTGCTGTTTCTCCTCACCTGCACATGAGGGCCCCCACACAAGTCCCCTACACAAGCTGCCACGTCAGCGCTCTCTGACGTCAAGAGCAACACAGCAGCATCCTTCAAGCTGTTACTTTCAACGTGTGGGCCCCCTCCTATCTTCAATTTTAATTACAACATTGCCATTGCCTTCTTGTATATATATATTGTATACTATAGTATAGTTCTTGAAATTACGGGGATTTACATGAATGGATGATCTGATGCATTATAATGCTCAGAATTTAGTGAAATTTATAACTAGTGGATATGTGTTTACACTAGGAGGAACATAAATGTTATAGAAATTAAAAGGCAAACATGCACTGTGCTATCATCCATGAAATTAGATCTCTATATGCTATCATCTACAGGAGAAGAGGCTAAGTGGATTGAAGAAATTGTTGCTAGTCATCCATTAAGAAGTATAAGTAACTCTCTAATTCTATTCGTCGACTATCAAGTTACAATCCACTGTAGCTCATAACTCACTCTATAATAGTTAGAGGAGTATATTAAGGCTGAAATAAGCCTAGTTGAACTTTCTCATAAATAAAGTGCAATTGAGATAAATATGGCTAATGCTCTTGCTAAGAGATTTGAACGTGATCTAATTATCAAAACTGTTGGAAAATGGAGTTAAAATCTATTAAGACAAAAGTTTTAACATCCTAATTTTTTTGAAAATTAGAATTGGAGCCATAGAGAAGTTCAAACTTAAGCATCAATTTTAGGCAGTTGGCATGCTTTAGATAATTTGAAAGTTCTATGTAAATTTTGTTAATATATAATTTCATTTCAATTTTGATGATGTTATATATTTTCATAATTTACTTAGAATCATCTTAATATTCCAAAAGAAAGTGTGAAAACTTGTCGTGTGTTTCCGATATTTAGAATGTCGTTATATCATTCCAATTTTGATGATATATTTCTTTTATGGATTCATGTTTCATTCCAATTTTGATGATTCAGAATTAACCATAATTGATTTAACTGTTCTATCATTTCAATATGAAACATAGTATATTTCTTGTGTATAAACTATAATAGTCATTGTTCTTTATTTTGTTAAAGAAACTTTGTTTGCGTTACATTTTGCTGAGCTATCGTTGAATTGTACTAAGTTCTTTAGTGGAACTAGATACTTTACGAAATTCGCTAGAATTCTTAGAGATTTATCTATTGATATTCTTGTATTCAATAAGCTAGCAAAGATGGAGGAGTTGAATCTGTCAACATAGATTTCAGAATAATAATTTGCTTGAAATGGAAGAGTAAACATAAAGCAGTTTGCAAGGATATAGTTTTGGTTTATTTCTCTTGAGAATAAATTCGTCACTTGTTTGGTAAAACTTCTGTTGGGTCAAGACTCTTGTGCTCATGAGCTTAAAACTCATATTTTTTTCTTCAAGTTTATTTGTTTTGGTTGATTTTGAAATTATGACAGGTTTCTCTAGTTGATTTAGTCATTGTGAACTATTCTGTTTTGATATGGTCTTTGAACTATTTGATTATTTTGGTTTAGTCTCATTTGAGTTATTCAAGTTATAACTGATTTAGTCTATGAACTATATTATTTTGTGATCCAATGATATAACATGCTTTCCTGAATATATTGAGAATATAGGAGGAGATTGTTGGATATATAGGTATATTCTCAATATAACAGAATATTACTGGGTATAATGTTCTATGGGGGCAATACGTGCTTTGCACATGTTGTATGCTAATTGTTGAACCGGGTTGACTGGCATGAAGCCCAGTACCCTAAATCCAATTTCATCTCATATATACTGGTCTAGAGGTAGTGCTCTGTGATATTCCAATTATGATAAGCAGGGTATAATATCTTAAGTCAGTGGGATATTAAACCTAACCCTAATTTCATTGTTATTATCTCTCATAATCTCTAACAATATTTATAAGGGGAATACAAATTTGGGGCCCCTAAAATTGCAAAAAAATCGGGGGCCTAGGCAGCCGTCTCACTTGCCTTAAGGTGGGGGGCGGCCATGCCTATAATAGTAATGATGTGTGCTAGATTTCAGAAAACTTCATTAACTTTATTCCTAATGTTATATCACTCATTAATTTTTTTTTTATTACATCTTCAATGGCCGGCCCTGAGTTTATGGGAGCCTAATGCGAACTCTTGAAATGAGGTTTCCATACAAAATTTAATTTTAAAAAAAGATTGTTAAATTTTTTTTTTTTGAATTGTTTTTATTATTTTGCTACAATTTTTAAAAACTGGTATATATGAATAAACACATGGAGATTTAAGAATTTGAGGAAACAAATCTTGATGCAAATCCAAGCCAAAATAAAATAAGCCGGTCTAAATACTAATTTTAAAAACAAAATCCCACAAAAATAAATTTGGGGCCCAAAAGAAACATTACGCGTAAAATATGTATATTTAAATATAAGGAAAAAAATTTGGTCCGTAAAATTGCAAAAATTTTGGGGGCCCGAGGTGGCCGTTTCCTGGTCTCCATTGGGGGCTCGGCCCTGACACCTTTATTTGTTATCATATTAGACTAAAAAATGACGACACATTAGATGGTTATGTACAATCTTTTAGTTTCCATAGTATTTAGTGGTCGATAAGCTTATTCAGGTGAAACTAATTAAGGTGTTCTGTTGGTTATTTGATGTAACTAACAACTAAATACGTATCACTCATCCTTGACAGCATGGCTTCGGCCCAAGAGATTATCACTTATTGTCACAACTCTCAGTCCGAGGGCATTCTTCTTAAACTAGATTTTCAGAAAGCTTATGACAATGTCTGTTGGGATTTCCTGTTTGACATCCTCGTTTATAGGGATTTTGGTCCAAAATGGATTGCGTGGATCAAATCTAGCCTCTTCTCGGGCACCTCCTCCATTCTCATTAATGGCTCGGAAGGCCACAAATTTAAAAATAAATGTGGATTGCGCCAGGGTGACCCTCTGTCCTCCCTTCTATTCACCCTAGTGGCGGATGTTTTTTAGCAAGCTTCTGAGCAACGCTAGGGAAGCTCAGGTCATCGAAGGTCTCGGTGATTCCCGCCTCTTCCACGGGATCCTTAATCTCCAATACGCGGATGATACCATCATTTTCATCAAACCAAACCCCCACTCTCTTCGTAACCTTAAACTCCTTCTATATTGTTTCGAGATGGCATCGGGGCTCTCTATCAACTTTCAGAAATCCTCGGTTCTCTGGTTGGGAGGACCGTATGACCACCAAATCGAAATATCCAATTTCTTCAACTGCCCGATTGCTTCTTTCCCTATTACGTATTTGGGCATCCCGTTGAGATGGGGTAAACTCCATAGATCTGACTGGATGCCGTTGATCGACAAGGTTGAGTCGAGGCTTAATGTTTGGACTAGAAAAATTCTTTCCCGAGGAGGGAGACTCATACTTGTCAACTCAGTCCTCTCAGCTATGTCGCACTATATGATGTCTTTCTATTATCTTCCCTCATGGGTTTTAAGGAGGTTAGATCAAATAAGAAGTAATTTCTTCTGGTCTGGATCTTCTTCTTACAAGCTAGGCTCCCATCTTAGCAACTGGGCCAGGGTGTGCTCTTCCAAGGAGTCTGGGGGTCTGGGGGTGTTGAACCTCAAACACCACAACCTGGCCCTTTTGGGAAAATGGCTTTGGAGATTCTTTAAGTTTGAACACCTACCTTGGATCCAGGCCATCAAGTCTTATTGCTTCTTCAACCATTGCGAGTGGGAGTTCCCCGCCTCTCCCCACCGCAACGCCTCCCCTTTCTAGAAGGGCATCTGGAAGGTGTCCGACGCCTTCCAGTGTATCATTAGACATGTTTGTTGCGAAGGTGCCAAGACCAAGTTCTGGTCTGACCTTTGGATTGGCAACTCCAAACTGGCATCTTCTTTTCTCAAACTTTTCTGCATAGCGTCTCTTCCCCGAGCCACTGTCGCTGAATCCTTCTCCATTATTAACTCGCAAAGGCATTGGTCTATCCCTTTCTCCGACATTCTTACGTCGTCCTTAGCTTCGCGTTTCAACGATCTGCTCAGGACCCTCAATGGTTATGAGTGGCAGCCTAAAGACGATTTAGCGTGGCGTTGGAGTTCGGCGGGGACCTATTCCGTCCAATCTTTCTACCGTTTTCTTAACATTAGAGGCACCCTCTCCCCCTTCGCTGACTTCATCTGGCAATCTTGCGCCCCCTTCAAAGTCAAAATTTTGACTTGGCTAGCTCTCAACAACAGATTACTCACTGTGGAGATTCTTAATAATAGAAATTTAGCTTGGGGACAGCTATGCCCCCTTTGCTCTAATTGCTCTAAGGAAGCGGATCACCTATTTGTGGGTTGCGATTTCCCGCGCCCCTTATGGAAAATCTGTTCCTTAGCTTGGGTTTTACCATCCATTCCTACTGACCTTCAATCCTGCTGGTCCACTCGCTCCCAGGTCAAACCTTACCGTAGATCTTGGAATCTATCGGTACAGATCATCATCTGGCTTATTTGGAAGGAAAGGAATTGTAGGCTTTTCAAGATGCGTGCGAATTCTATTCAAAGCATCATAGCGGACTTCCTTCTCTTCTTTAATCATTGGTCTTCGACTTTATCTAGCGAAGCTAGAGTTTTGATGTCCGGTTTCAGACTGGACGATGCTATTCACTGCCTTCATATCCTGGATGCTTTATGAGTTTTTTCGATTGTGTCTTAGCAGTCGTGGTATTTTGTCTTTGCTTTTTCTCTTATCTGGATTTTCCTTCTCTCTGTGTGCAGGCTTACTGTGGCTGGTCTATTTCTCTTTTGGCGGGCGGACTCCTGTGATCCTATGCTTTTTTGTTTGGCTGTATTGGCTAGTAGCATCAGCCTCTCTCTTCAATCTCATCTTTAATTGCTTTATCTTTTTGGTGCACCTGTAGTGGTGCTTGGTAGACATATGTTTCTCCTCTTTTTGCTGTCGAACTAGATATGTGTGTGCTTTGTGATCTGTTGGCTAGCCACTTCTTAGGCCTTTAATTAAATGTTGGGCTTTGGAGCATTTTGAGCATTTCTTTCTATGGCTCTAGTGATTTTCTTATCTTCTTCTTAGTTTCTGTGGATTGTGCATAGGAGCATTTTGTGATTTGGCTTTGCCTTGTAGGTTTGGTGAGGTTGGCCTGGGCGTTGAGGATGTTTGGTCCCTCTTCTAAATTTTTGGGTGACATTTTGGTGCTGCGGCTGGTCCCGATGCGCCGCTTCTGCGGTGCGTGGTTGGTCTCGCCAGTCGGTGGAGTTGATTCTTTGTGGGTGATGCCGGTCTCTGCCTGGCAGAGTCCTTGGGGTATAGGGCCCTGCGGGCTACCGAGCGGTCTCCGTTCCTCCTTCCCCTTGCAAGCCGACTATCGCTCGATCGTCGGTCCTCCTTACCAGGTCGTGTTTCGAAGTCTGGATCTTACTTAGCGTCCTGCTAAATGGATTTGGCGTGGCCTCCCTCGCCATCTTTAGCTTTAGGCGCCCGTTCTGCCCGCTTTTTGTTGTATTTTCTGGACTGTTACTGCGGTGGTGTGAGTGGTTTGGCTTGTGGTTTATCTTTCGCTCGTTGCTGCTTGTCTGTATTATTTTACCTCTTGTAAAACCCTTGATGTACTTGTTTTTGATTTATAATATATTGTTCGTTGGGCTGGAGTCGTAAGACTCTATCCGGATCATCAAAAAAAAACTAACAACTAAATACTACTTAGCAATATATTAAAGCATTTGCAGTTGTGAAAGCTAAAAAGGAAAAATAAATAAATAAAAATAGTAATTTGTAGTTTCATTACGGTCATTAAATGCTAAAAAATAGCAAAAGATATGAAAAATTGATCGGACCATGATTTTTTTTTAAAAACTTTTTAAAACTTTTTTTGTCTGAATAGTATATATATATATATATATATATATATATATATACACACACACACACACACACACACACACACACACACACACACACACACACACGTCCGTTGCTTTTGCTGATTTTTATTTTGTTTTTTTTCCCCTACAGTTTAGTAATCCATAGAAAATCATATGAGTCAATCTATAATCCATAGATAATTTAATGGTCCTAATCAATAATCCATAAAAAATCATATGCAATACACACCATAGAATCCCAAAAAATCAATAATTTTGCATGGGTTTGGGGGAGATGTTGTAGAAGAATGGGTTTTTTTTTTTGTGTTTTTTCATTATTATTGTTTTGGCAATTGATGCGGACTGCACGTGTTAATTGCTACTTTTGCTCTCATTGCTTCATTTCAAAATGGAGGAAGGAGAGGGGGTGGGCCTATTAGCTTAAGATATATATAAAAATGCTAAAAAATAGCAAATGATATGAAAAATTGATCGGACAATGATTTTTTTAAAAAACTTTTTATAATTTTTTTTGCCTGAATAGTATATATATATATACACACACACACACACACATCCGTTGCTTTTGCTGATTTTTATTTTGTTTTTTCCCTTACAGTTTAGTAATTTATAGAAAATCATATGAGTCAATCTATAATCCATAGATAATTTAATGGTACTAATCAATAATCCATAAAAAATCATATGCAATACACACCATAGAATCCTAAAAAATCAATTATTTTGCCAACTCTTCGCTCTGGACAAAACATGAAATTTCGTCCGAGCTTTTTTTGTCTGTTTTTTTATAAAATATTCTAAAAATTATTTGGACGAAATATCATGTTTAGTCCAATTAAATAAAAATAATATAAAATATTTCGGACCCTCTCAAATATAGCATTCTACTGCAGCGAAAAAACTATAAAATGACAGAATACCACCCGACTGCACGCTCTCATCGTTAAAAGTACATTTTATGCATATATACCACATGACTGTGGATGCTCTTACAAGGGTACTAATGTAATTTGTTTTCCAAGTAAGGTTGGGGCCATAAAAGTCTTTCCCTACAATAATGTAATGTAGATTGTAGGGTACAATCAATGTAATAAAAAATTAGAGAAAGGAGAAGGAGAAATAATAAAAATAGAAAAATAGATTGTAAAAAGCGATATTACTCGCTAATAAAGTGTAAACCTTTACTGAAAGTAGTGATCGTTTGCTATATGCATCATCATAGGTATCGAACTGAAGCAAAAGGTAAAGAGGCCTACACATACACCTTTAAGTTATTCCACAGAGTCTAAAGAAGCAAAAGGTAAAGATGGTATTCAAGGAGGAGCTACAGGGTCGGATTCCAACACTAAGGAATGGGAACAAAAAGTGAGAGAAATGGCAGGTTTCAAGAGGAAGAGCAAGCAACAGTTGGACAAATGGGATTCACAGGGACCTAGAGAAGAGGATCTGGCGGCAAAATCTAAAGAACCAACGTCTGCTTGTGAAGGTGAGTTCATTGATAAACTGTCAATTACAAGTCTCATTTATGATAATACTCTTATTTACTGTGCAAGTTTGTTTGGTTTAGCCATGTGTTCCAATAGAGTAGATGTAACCCCGATTCCCGTTAATATGTATTTTTCAAGTATTTTTCCGTATTTTTCTTCGTTATTAATATATTTTTTGATCGGGCTGGAGTCTGACGACTCTATCCGCTTACATCAAAAAAAGTATTTTTCCGTATTTCAAATTCTTGTATCTTGTAACTAATTATTCTTAACTGATTATCGATTTTCAACCTAAATTATATTTCATTCTAGTGATTTTGATATGAAACCCAAATGTTGAATCTTTTAATTTTGATCAATTATTTTTAAACCAATTTATTTATTCGATTACTTTTCTATAATTATATATATACATCCTTTCATTTAATTAGTACTTGAAGTCTAAGCCCAGTTGTCTAATTATTTAGAATGAGCCCAATTCTATAATTAAATTATTAGATTGTTCTGAACTCAACCCAAGTCCATCTCTTATTAGATCTCCAACCCAAACCCATTAACCCAATTTCTCCTTAATCTATGTGACCAGATCAATTCTACTCCACATTCAAATCCCCAAAAATTTGAAAATTGAATCCCAAGTTTTCAGCCCTATAACCTCTCCTCATCAATATGGCTGTTATAACAATTTTATTATCTTTTAAATCTCCTCCACACAATCAGCCATTGATTCCCGTAACCCCCTCCTCCCTATAATCTCTCCCCTCTTTATTATTATATTATTATTATGCATTATTTGAATATAACCTCTCTTTCCCCATTACTCTATATCTCTCCCCTCTGTTTAAAGTACTCTCCTCACTCTGTCTCCTTCCCTCCCTCTCTCCTCTGTTTACCTAACCGAACAGAGAACCCCCAACTCAACCCATCTTCCTCTGCCTCAAGTCGTGACCACCTCGCCGCCTTCACCGCCTCGTCTCCAACCCCCACTCTCGTCACCCTCGCCTCGCCTCCCCCTCGTCGTCATCTTCCCGAAGCGTCGCCCCGTCTCCGCCAGTCTTCGCTCGACCATCCGCCGAAGCACCCTGCCATTACCACCTCCAGCCTCGACACCACCACAGTCGAGCCCTCCGCCTTCGAGCGCTTCCCGCTCGAGCACCGAAGTCCCCCTTCTTCCTCCTCGCATCGTCGTCAACCTCCAACGCCGTTGCCGCATCTCTGTTGCCCTCTCCGCTCGAACCCCCGAAGCCATTCCCGTCTCCTCATCGCCAGTCGCAACCCATCACCCTCAGTCAACCTCGTCACTCCTCGTCCTCGCCGCTCGACCTCAGTCACGATGCCTCGTAGCCTCCATGCGCCGTCGCACCTCATCTCCACCACAGACTCCCGCCATTATCGCGACCCTGTCTCACTTCAATCGCACCGCCCTGCCTCGTCGTCCTCGCCGCTCCTCCATGACCTTTCACCTAAGCTTCGTCATCCACCTCCGAGAACCCCCCCAATCGAACTCTGCTCGCCATTTTCGTTGTCTTCCCCACTCGAGCCTCCGTCGCAGTTGCTTCCGTCGCCTCCGCCTGCCATTACCCATCGCCACTGTCGCCCTCTTGCTCGAGCCTCCGTCGCTGTCCAGTCATCGTCGTTAGCCGCCCACTCTCACGCCGCCTCTTCCCTCTCTATGTGTCGAAGTGGAAGTCAAGAACGGGTGGGTATTATATATTGTGTTTAGGGAAGCCTGTTGCTGGTTGGGTGTGTGGTGTGTAGTGTGTGGTGTGTTGGTGTTTTGGGTTACTGTTTGACTATCGTGGGGTTTGGGGATTGTGTGAATTGTTGCTGTTGTGTGTTTGTAAGGAGGACCCGATCCAGTGTGTGGAGAAGTGGAGTTTGGTGTTTGTGTGCTTGATTGGAGTTTGCTGTTCAGAGTTGGGTTATTGGGTTAGTTGTTAGGGTTTTTGCTGTTGTGGAGAAGTGGAGTTGCTGTTTACTGTTTTAGAGTTGCTGCCACGTATCTTGCACGTGCGTCGCTGCCCAGGATTCTGATCCCGTTATTCTGGTATTCGATATCAATCGTCATCAAATCAGGCAAGTATCTCTTGTACAAAATCGTTTGTTCTAGTACAAGTTTTCTTTGCAAAAATATCGCAAGTATATTCCTTGACTTTAATTCACATTCACCAGTTGAATTGAAATCTGTTGCTACACTTAATCCGTTGATCCCGTATTTGCATATGATCGCGAATACTTTATTGTCATATGCATTACACGAACACGATGATATAAACATATGTACTTTTAGGGTTATACATGATGGTGTGAATGATCATTTTACCCATGATAATAATTTGAATATTGTTGTAATATCTTTTAATTCTTGATTAAGTTTCATACATGTCCTCGATCACTTTGCAATATTGTTTTATATAACCCGAAAATACTATTGACCCAGACTTATAATAGAAATTAGACCCAGATATGACATTAAAACTGCAGGCTTTGTATCTCATGACTTAGAACATATTTCATGCATAATTCATTGATGTTCCCTGTCCATATCTTGACATCGTTCTCATTGCATTATGATCATATTAAATTGAAATAAAAGTAACAAGCGGGGTATAAAAAAAAAATTTAAGTAGTAGGCAATATAGAAGAGCGTACTCGGATGGAAGCTCGTGGTTTCCCGATGCAAATTGCAAGTTTACAAGTTGCAAGTTTGCAAATTACAAGTTACATGTTTTACGTTACAAGTTTACACTCTACATGTTTCACATTACACGTATCTCGATACAATATTGAATGTACATGTTTTTCCTGAGTACGTGACCTATAGAATGCACCACTAAATCTAAACGTAACTGATTATACGTAGCAACCATGTAGTAAAAGTATGGATGCATGAAGTGCTACTTAGATAGAATCAAACATTATACTTAAGATTAACATGTGCACTCGCATAATCCAACTACATGTACATGTTCCTGTTGACTTGTTTACTCGCTTACTTGTTTACATGCCACTTGATCCATAATACCTTGTTCATAATCATATTTACATATTGCATTTTCCCTATTTCATGATTCTCGATTCCTTGCTCTTTTCCTTTTTTTTTGTTGTTTTTTTTTGTTTTGTACTTGTCCCCTTAGCTTGTACCACTTGCGGCCCATAACTTGTATTAATGAGCATCTTCTTGTTTCTTTTTTTTTCCTTTTTGTAATAATGTACTTGCAGGCCTACAAGGAGAGTTACCCGAAGGTGTTGCTGAACAAGTATTTTAGTTTTGTTAATTATCATGTTATCTTAGTTCATGTTTTATTCATGCTATCCTTTATTATATTCCGGGCTTGTTTGACCCGTAACTACTTGTATTTTCCAGTTGTTGGTTATGTTATGGACTATGTCATGAAATTTCATTATCATATTGTGATTTTACATGCTTGCGTGGTTTATTTTGTTATCTTGTTGTTGAGTACCTGTACAGCTTATGAATGGTGTATTCGCATCATTCGCTGGGTCTTAGTCACAGATTTGTATTCCCGTATTTTGGGAAGCGGGGTGTGACAGTAGAACAACTTGAGATGATGAATATTTTAAGAGGGAGGCAAATAAACTGGGTCTATAGTCGGTGGAGAACTAGGTTGATAGAGAGTTAGATAGAGGGTCATTTGTTGTCCAATGAATTATATCTTTTAAAATGTTAGAGGGATGATACAGAAATATAAAAGAAGGTTGATTAGCGATATCATAGCTAAATCGAAACCAAAAATTTGTGCACTTCAAGAAACTAGGACTGAAAACCAACTGAAGAGGAATTCCAGGCCATTAGAAGTATAAGGATTTTCGAATGGCATTTCAAACCAGCTATGAGGCAATCGGGGGGGATTGACATTGGTGTTGTTCCAACATTTATAGAAATCATTGATCATTTCATAGGGGAATTTTTGGTCATGATTACTCTTAGGTGTAGAAGTGACGACTGGGTCCATATGGTATCATTTATCTATGACTCATATGATTCTAGAAAAGGGGGTCAATTTTGAGAGGAGCATAAAATTATTAGAGGTAGAAGGAATGGGCCATGGGTGGTCGGGGGGAATTTTAACATCACTAGATTCCAACTTGAACACATTGGTAGAGGGGAGAGCCAGCAAGATAGAAATAGATTTAATATGACCATAGATGAGTTAGAGCTTATGGAGTTACAACCAACGGATAGGAGATTCACTTGGTCCAATATGCAGGCTAAGCCTACCCTGATCAAACTGGATAGGATTTTAGTGTATACTGATTGGGATGCCACCTTCCCAGTAGCATTTGTCAAATCTATAGTGAGATTGACGCAGGTCATGTTCTGTTAGTAATAGATAGATGTACTCCAAACGGTTCACAATCAAGACCTTTCCGCTTTGAGAAGACATGGACCATTAATACTAACCATAGGAAGGTTATGGAAGATTCATGGAACGGTCCAACTGAAGGGTGAGGAGCTATGAACATTTGGATTGCTAAGATAAGGAGACTTTGGAAAACTTTGAGGTACTGGGCGAGGGAGGAATTTGAAGAAATGAGAAGAAAGAAAGAAAGAGGAGTTAGGGGAGAAAATAAAAATGTTGGAAGTAATAGAGGAGGAAAAGGACTTACTGGATGTAGGTCATACTAAACGCAGCAGATATCCTGACTTTTTTTGACCTATCCCGATGTTTTTAAACGCTGGGATAGACCGTAGCGGCACTTCTGAAGTTGTCGCCAGAAACGCCGTTATAGCGAGCGTCGGGACAAATTGGGGGTCTATCCCAATATTTTTAGGAACGCCGCTATAGACCATGTATATCCCAGCATTTTCAGTAAAAAAACTCAGGATAAAGCGTTTATTTAAAAAAAGAAATAAATAACCTATTCCGACGTTTTTGGTCAAAAACACGAGGATAGGTTGTTCAATTTTTTTTAAAAATACCATATCCCAGCATTTTGGGCCAAAAAACGCCGGGACAGGATATATTTTTTAAATTTCAATTATCTTTAATAATTTTTTTAAAAAAAAGTTCTTTAATAAAAAATTACCCTACATAAAATAGAATCTCATATGTTATAAAATAACATTGAACTCCATTCAATACAAATAATTGAAATCAATAGAAATATGACAATCTTTTTACCTAATGAATATATATAAAGAAGTCCATTTTTTTTTACTTAAAGATGGCAAAGTTACAAATATACTATTTTTTTATCCTTGCATTACTATGTTTGATAAGCACTATATAATGTTAAACTATATAAGATAAGCCCTATTTAATAAAAAGGGAATAGAAAACATAGAACAATATGAGAGCGAAAAAATCTCGTGGTAAACTGTGGACAAAAGATGTTGATGTAAATATCAAGTAACTTTATATACTCTCATGATTAATATCTAGACATCACTTGATATATTCATTAATATCTATACACAACCATGGTAGAAAATTAATTAATACAGAAGAAAAATCAATCAACTCAGCCGATTACAGAATATGTTACTACGCACTTATAATTCTGTAAATTCTTTTGTTATGCATTCACAAGGGTTGAAGACTCTAATGCATTATGCGAGACTAGTATAATGTACGTGCGATGCATGTCTAAAAAAAGTAAAGTCATCAAATTAAATGAATATTGAATAAGAAAAGAAATAGTTTATATTTCAATGTTTTTGATTTGGACTACATGTGCGGTGCATATTTATATTTGTTGGATATAGTTTAGATGTATATTATACGTGTTTATATAGTTACAAAGTTAGGGTTTGTTTATTACAAACCCCAACTCTCACATTAAAATAGTAGAGATAGATGAGAGTGCTTTCCCATTACTAGTTGAAGCTATTTACTTAAATTGGAAAGTCCATATACTGAGCCGGCCCTGAGTTCCCGGGGACCCAAGGCGAAAGACCCAAATAATTATTTTGGGGCACTTAATTACTATATAATTTTTGCACGCGCAAAATACGTGTCTATATTTACAAGGAGAATAAAAATTTGGGGTCCTAAAATTACAAAAAAATTTGGGGGCCTGAGGCGGCCGCCTCACCTGCCTCAAGGTGGGGGTCGGCCCTATCCATATATGAACTCTTCAGATGTGTTCACCAAACTACTTGAAAATGGTTATGCTAGAACGATAAAAAATAGGAACTAGACAACCATAACCATAAGCCTTGGGCCAAAAGACCTTGAATCTCAGCTAGCAGCCAAATTGTTCCCTTCAACCCAGTAATGCCCCGGCTGCAACGCCTATAATTTTTGTACGTGCAAAATACGTGCCTATATTTACAAGAGGAATAAAAATTTGGGGGTTCTAAAATTACAAAAAAAATCGGGGGCCTGAGGTGGCCGCCTTACCTGCCTCAAGGTGGGGGCTAACCCTATCCATATATCAACTCTTCAGATATGTTCACCAAACTACTTGAAAATGGTCATGCTAGAACGATAAAAAATAGGAACTAGACAACCAGAACCATAAGCCTTGGGCCAAAAGACCTTGAATCTCAGCTAGCAGCTGAATTGTCCCCTTCAACCCAGTAATGCCCCGAGCTAGACTAGATTGGAGTGAACACCTATGTGTACATGCCCATGCTTGTCTATGTGTCTAAGGATCTAACCAAAGCCCCACCACTGGGCATAGCTTCACCAAAAGTACTATAGCTTGTTAGGTACTCTTGGATCATGTATACACTCATATACTCTTTCTCACCACCTATGTGGGACTAAACTTAATTCTCTTTGTTACTACGTTCTATTCTTCATTCAAATATTTCATCAAACACCTTATGTGCATGCCATATATGCACATAACCTTGAGTTTGTTCCATGCAACCACCAAATCTCTAAGGCCCAAATACACACAAATCCAAGTCCACTAACATATATCTATGAAATACAAGGTATTACACATGCGATACCTTCACTACATCAGAAGACTTAGGAAGTGAAACCCAGTCATCTGGCTGTTAGGGATTTCTACCGAAAACCCCTCTTAGAATCTTGTTGAGTTATCCGATGCAATCAACACAAACCACCAAGCACATATGAGATCATACCAAACATACCAAAGCCCACACAAATTTGTCCCGATTGGGGCTTTCACTTTAATCCGGGGGAAGAAAGTACCTAAGATGTTATTCAACTAGAGAAGATACAGGAATATTGAAATTCTCACCACGACCATCTCTCAAGCCTCACCAGCAAGTACTAGTTGTTTACAATTAGAGAATCAATCAATCTCTCCTTCAATGAAGTACTATCTCTCTTGGCTCTCAATGGAGGTTAATAACAATAATATATAGGGATCTAGAGAAAACTTAGTTTGATATCTTGATACAATAACCATTGGATATTTCTGAAGAGATAACCCTACGATAAGAACCGTAAGATCTGACTTGAAGAGCAAGTTGGGCTTCTCACGAATCACCAAAACCCGACCCGAATAATCCATCAGCACCGTGTTCCGTCGACCGCACCATAGGGTCGGTCGACCGTCTCCTTCTCGGGAACTTCTGCAAAGTTGGAGGGTCGACCGCAACTCCTGCTGCTATTGCTGCTGACTGTTTCCCTTGCTTCCACTCCGTCTCCGATCGTCTCGATTCCTTCATCGTCTCATCGTCTTCTTATCCAACATAGTATGCAAGACATAAACTCAACAATCTCCACATTGGATTGCATACTCATGAATCCACACCTGTGTGATTTAAAACCTTCTAGACTCTTTTTCTTCTCTTCTTGCAAACAACTTGTTTCGATGGCTTCCTCTGCTAGTTGAATCCATCTCCACCTGTTTTTCTCCCGCTGTATGCCTCCCTCAAGGGCACACCCTAATAGATGTAATCATGGAGGTGCCACCCTCCATACGAGATCCACCTACCTCAAGGCTCTCTCCACCTTCCGACGATATTCGAACGTTGCAGTCTCGCTCGGATGATTCTAGTGATGGCATAGTAGATGGTGCTTTAGGAACAATGAGCTTCGAAACACTTGCGCAAGTTTTTATGTTCCTCCAAAGCTGGTAAAGTTTGTGCTGACCCTGCTTAATCCCCCTCACCCTTCATCACCTCACGATAACTTTTCCAAACTGAACAAACTCCACCTGGATCTGTGTACCTGCAGTCCCGAGCTTCTAGAGTTTCTGATGGAAATAAGGCTCTGCTTCATTCAAGGAATATGCATGCCCTTCTCTAGTGTGTATCCCCTTCTATCTGTCATCTTTGACTCATTTGTTTTCTCACCTATTACATCACAACTCTTGTCAATCTTCGTTCCCACACAACGATACGAGGCAAACTTGTAAGTAGAAACCATTACTTCACAAATCTTATCAACCATCGTTCCCACACAACGATATGATGCAAATTTGCAAGTAGAAATCATCTCCCTCTTGGAGCAAACTTGAGAAGAACTAACCGAATCAAAACAACAACCGAAATTCACATCTAAAGAACTTGAAACAAAAGCACTGTTTAAGCCATCACCTGATTCAGCGGCACTTGATTTGGTGCCCCTCTGACTCAAACGCTTGCAACAGTCTCTCATGTAATGCTCAATCCCTTTGCACTGGTGGCCACGGACCTTACCCCTACATATACTCTCTCTTCCAATCAAAGTACAATCTATCTCCAAGCTACTCACAGAAGTTGACACCGATTTCTAACTCTCCTTCCTAAGTGCATCCTCCTCCAACCCCTCTGTCATACCTGCTATGAAAAACTTCTCCTTGATAGATTTCTCATTTAGCACGGTTATCATGTTGGATGGATTTAGTGGTGAATATATCGAGTTGGAAACCTTTAGATCATCTGCGTTGAACGCCCTCAGTTCAGATAAATCCATATTGAACTCCACTTCATGATCTAGAAGAGTGGTACTTTCCTTCATTGAGAAACCCCACAACTTTCTCTGCTGGTACATCCGACCATGTGATGACGATCTCGAGTAGTCAGTTCTGACTTTGCCCAAAGACTCGCTATGCTTCTCCTATACCTGACTTTGCTCGTCAATGACAACCGGATTAAACCTAAGGCTTCTGAACATATCTTCTTCCACTTCTCATGCTTTGTGCCAATTGGTCTCACTTTATCTCCTTCTAGGACTAGATTCGAGTCTTGTTGAACCGATGCTTCATGCATGTCCACCTTCAAGAGATCAAAGTTGATCTTGCTTTTGAATCGCTTGATCTTCGTGATCTGATTTGCCATCTTCTCCAAGGAACTCGAACATAACCTTTTGAACCCGAAGCTCTGATACTAATTGTTAGGGATTTCTACCGAAAATCCCTCTTAGAATCTTGTTGAGTTATTCGATGCAATCAACACAAACCACTAAGCACATATGAGATCATACCAAACACACCAAAGTATTCACAAATTTATCCCGGTTGGGGCTTTCGCCTTAATCTGGGGAAAGAAGAAACCCAAGATGTTATTCAACTAGAGAAGATACAAGAATATTACAATTCTCACCACGACCATCTCTCATGCCTCACCAGCAAATACTAGTTGTTTACAATTAGAGAATCACTCAATCTCTCCTTCAATGAAGTACTCTCTCTCTTGGCTCTCAATGGAGGCCAATAACAACAATATATAGAGATCTGGAGAAAACCTAGTTTAATATTTTGATACAATAACCACTGGATATTCCTGAAGAGATAAACCTATAATAAGAGCCGTAAGATCTGACTTAAAGAGCAAGTTGGGCTTCTCATGAATCTCCAAGACCCGACCCAAATAATCCATCAACGACGCGTTCGGTCGACCGCACCACAGGGTCGGTCGACCGTCCCCCTCTCGGAAACTTCTGCAGAGTTGGACGGTCGACCGCAACTCTTGCTTCTACTGCTTCTGTCTGTTTCCCTTACTTCCACTCCGTCTCTGATCATCTCGATTCCTCCATCGTCTCATAGTCTTCTTATCCAACATAGTATGCAAGACATAACCTTGAATTTGTTCCATGCAACCACCAAATCTCTAAGGCCCAAATACACACAAATCCAAGTCCACTAACATATATCTATGAAATATGAGGTATTACACATGCGGTACCTTTACTACATCAGAAGACTTAGGAAGTGAAACCCAGTCATCTGGCAAACCAATTATTCTCTTCACATACGTTTCCATATGATCACTTGGAGCTCTACAAAAAACCATCCAACTTTCACAAACAAAAAGAAACACAATTCCTTTACTCTACTCACCAAATCCAATTTAATTCACTTGAAAATCACCACTTCTCAATGAGCAAAGTCGAACTTATCGAGGCAGAACTTCTCAACAAGCACCCTATCACCTGCTACCAACCAACTAATCAGCACAAACATTTGATTTCCTAATCACCCAAATGGAAAACTCTATGGCTAATTTGTCATACCATACTGGGTTTTATTGTACAACACCCTGACGTGCATTTTTCTGAATATCTAGATATCTGGCATCTCTGGTATCCCAGGTAGCAAAATGCACGCCAGAGTATTTTTTCCAGACAGCAAAACACATTCAAGCTATTTTTCAGATAGCAAAATGCATGCTAGGTTAGGGTATTTTATAGTAAAATTTGGTAAACTCTAGGGTACATTCTAACAAATTAGACAAACCCAATTACTAAATACATAGCATCAATCACCCTTTAAACATCCACACTTTTCATCAGTATATACCCTATAGTTGTTGAGTTTATATCTTGCATACTATGTTGGATAAGAGGACGATGAGACGATGCAGGAATCGAGACAATTGGAGACGGAGTAGAAACAAGGGAAAACAGTTAGCAGTAGTAGTAGCAGCAGGTTGCGGTCGATCGTCCTGGGGTGTGGTCGACTGCCCTACTATGTAGGAGTTTCCGAGAGGGGGATGGCCGACCGACTTTGGGGTACGTTCGACCGAACACGACGCTGATAGATTATTTAGGTCGGGTCTTGGTGATTCATGAGAAGCCCAACTTGTTCTTCAGTCAGATCATACGGCTCTTATCGTAGGACTATCTCTTCAGGAATATCTAATGGCTATTGTATTAAGATATCTAACTAAAATTTCACTAGATCTCTATATATTGTTATTGGCCACCAATGAGAGCCAATAGAAATAGTACTTCTTTGAAAGTGAGATTGAGTGATTCTCTATCGTAAACAGCTAGTACTTGTTGGTGAGGCTTGAGATAAGGTCGTGGTGAGAATGTAATATTCTTGTATCTTCTCTAGTTGAATAACATCTCGGGTTTCTTATCCCCTGGATTAAGGCGAAAGCCCTAACTGGGACAAACTTGTGTGTTTGGTATGATCTAGTAGGTGCTTGGAGGTTTGTATTTGTTGCATCGAATAACTCAACAAGATCCTCTGTTAGTGATTTTCCTAACATTAATGTACTAGGTTTTACTATATAATACTGTAATAAGCATTTGAGCAAAATGCGGATCAGGGTATTTTTTGGACAGCAAAATGCATGTCGCATCAGAGTAATTTACAATAAAACATAGCAAATTTGGGGGTATTTTCTATAAAATTATGCAAACCAAATTGCGAAATGCAAAGCATCAATCGCCCTTTTAACATCCAGTAAACATCGAATCGCCTATTACAGGAGTGTAATTCAAATATCTGTCAGAAATGGTGAGTCCAATCACCCCACTAGTTGCTACACTCTTAACCAGGGGCCAAACTGAAGCTTTCCATAAACCCATTTCATTAATTGTTGGAATAAGACATACTAATTAGTAATTATCATAATTTTTTGGAAATCTATTATTTTCTTAAGTTGGTGAAATGGAAATGAGAAAATACAACTTGATATCCAACATCTAAAGTTTATCACCAATATCAAATTCCAGTACTAAGCAAACTTAATAAGAAAATATAACATAATTAGAAGGGGATATTACTTTTAGGCTCGAGCTTACAAATCAAGGAAGGAAAGGAGAGGTCGGATGTTGGATTTATGTCTTGCATACAATGTTGGATAAGAAGACGATGAGACGATAGAAGAATCGAGACGATCGGAGCCGGAGTAGAAGCGGGGGCCAAAAATGTCTTTTGTAATAAAAATGTCTTCTTCCGTCTCTCATCTTTTATTATTTATTAATTAATAAAAGATGAGAGACGGAAGCAGATCATCCGGCTATCAACTTTTAATTTTTATTTACATAATTAAATATTAGAGACTAAAGATCTTATTCCTTCCCTCTTTTTTTTTAAATTAATCAATTAATTAAAGTAGAGGACGGAAGATCTTCTTCCGTCCCTCTACGTTTCTGCTTTAAATCACGTTAGACGGAGGAAGATCTTCCGTCCGACTTATTATAATATTCACAAATATTCACAAGCGGAACTCGATCTTTCGTCTCCTATATATGCATATCCCTATTCTTGACTGCTATATTTAGAACGGTACTGTTCACTCCTATTCTAAAAACTAGGTTTTTAGCGAATGATAGTGGGCGAAATTTAATCAAAATCTCCATTTTATAGATAAATAGCAAACGATAATGGATGCTATTAGACAACACATAAATGTAAAATTTAGAGAATTGCTTGGTTATAGGAGAAAAAAAAGATGTCACCTTCATCCAAAAATGTGGGAAAGATTTTCTAGGTTATAGTCTATATTTTAAAATTAATTTCGTAAAACTTTGAATTTCACTACTTTAATCAAATTTTATGGGAAATAGTCTAATATTATTTAAGTAATGAAATTATGAAATATTATTTCGGCTATAATCTTAATAACTTATTTATGCCAACCTCTATCATCTTTATTAATTCTGCATTATGAATTATATCCATCTACCACGAAATTTTAAAGAAGAGTGGATTCTAGATTTTCAACGAGCAAAATAATCTATGTGATTGTCTAATTATATCTTTTGACCTCCTATAACATTTCCTAAAAGACAGCACAGGATTGTACATTAACACTGAACAACATCCACAAATAATTAATTTTTCTTAAAATTTACACACCACTCAATCTGAATTGATTATAAAATTAAAGATTTGCAAAAAAAAATTTTGTTTTGAAATTTTCAAAAATTGACCAAAATCAATAGAATAAAAATTGTTGTTAATAAAATAGTTATCTTATATAAGCCACACAAATCTACTGTAATTTTTTAAAAATCGGCAGAAAACGATGGTGATTATATGTGCTAAAAAGCTATGATCTAATACCAATGACCATTGTAATTACTTTATAAAATAGTTAATCTTATATATTATCCTTGAGCAACCGAGAATAATTCAAAATTAACGCAATTTGATATAATAATCAATTTAAGATCTCAGAAATGATGACATGAAATTAAATTTCATGCTGAACTTCTTGTTTTAAAAAAAAGGGAAAATGCTAAACTTGTCGTTGCAGCCACGATTGATTGGTGTTGACATTTCTCATGGCCATGATGGCCTCGAATGATTTTAATCTTATATTCATATCTATCCGACTATCCCTTTCAGATGCATGCAAACATATAAAATACTTTTCTATGTATAGTCCAAAATAAATAAAATACTTTGAGAATGATCTAGTCGCATGAAATATCTTTACTATTTAATGGGAGAGAGTTAGGATTTGCAACCGAACAAATCCTAACTTTGTAACTAAACAAATCCTTGCAATACACATCCCAACTAAATCCAACAGTATATATGTGTACCGCATGTATCACCCAAATCAAAACATTCAAATATAAACTTTTTTTTATTTGATATATATTCATTTAATTTAATGACTATACTTTTAGTAGGCGTGCATTGCACGTACATTATACTAGTAACTATTATAATTGAAGAGTTGCAGTTATAAATCCACCTACTTAAGTACAACACACGTGCAACTCCAACTCGTCCTTTAATACGTGCATTGCACGTGTATATTACTAGTATATATAAGGGCCCTTCGGTTGGCTCACTATTTTCATGAGCACTCACGAAATAGAGCACCTATGAAAAATCTGAACCGCTTCTCTTATTCTATATGCCTAAGATAGCATAAGAATAAAAAATTAAATAATTTAAAATTTATTTGTCCATGATTTACATCATCACAAAATTATATGGCTGAAAATTCTAACAGCATGATAGATGGGCAAATGAACTTTAAATTACTTGATTTTTTATTATTAGGCTATTTTAGACATATAGAATAAGATGAGTGGTTCGGATTTTTCATGGGATCTTTATTTCGTGAGTGCTCACGGAAAGTAGTGAACAATCGAAGGGATATATATATATATATATATATATATATATATATATATATATATATATATATATATATGGTAAAAGGGATGTGAGCAACTTGCTCATTTAGTAAATGAGCAATTGATTATGTGGCATGCATGTGATAAATTGAACAACTAACCATTTTAAAGATTGTCCAATCACATGTATGCCACATCATCAATTGCTTATTTAATAAAGAGTAATGCTTTAGCCACTACCAATTTCACTACCATTCTCATTACTACCTTAGGTGTCATACTCCTATTGGAGAGTTTTCCCACCTACTCTATCTTTCCCTACCTATTGAAGTGTGACACCTAAGGTAGTGAAGAGAAATGTAGTGAAATTGGTAGTGGATGTAGCATTACTCTTTAATAAACGAGCAAGTTGCTCATACCCCTTTTTCTCATATATATATATATATATATATATATATATATATATATAATGGGAAAAAGGGGTATGAGCAACTTGCTCATTTAGTAAATGAGAAATTGATGATGTGGCAAACATGTGATTGGAAAATTCTTAAAGGGTTAGTTGTCCAATGTATCACATGCATGCCACATAATCAATTGCTCATTTACTGAATGAGCAAGTTGCTCATATCCCTTTTACCCATATATAATATAATACAAAATATATATCACATGCATGTATCACATGCTCATTTACTAAATGAGCATGTGATATATATTTTGTATTACAATGAAAAATCCTTAAAAGGGTTAGTTGTCCAATGTATCACATGCATGCCACATAATCACTTGCTCATTTACTAAATGAGTAACTTGCTCATATCCCTTTTACCTATATATATATATGTATATATATAATAAATTACAAAGAAAGCTATCAAGTGGCTCATATATATATATATATATATATATATATATATATATATATATATATATAATAAATTACAAAGAAAGCTATCAAGTGGCTTTGTAATTTATTATATATATATATATATATATATATAATATATATATATATATATATATATATATATATAATATATATATATATATATATATATATATATATATATATATTGTATTATATTACATATATATATAATATAATATTGTATTATATATTGTATTATATATATATATATGGGAAATAGGGGTATGAGCAACTTGCTCATTTAGTAAATGAGCAAGTGATGAGGTGGCATGCATGTGATTGGGAAATCCTAAAAGTGATTAGATACTCAATGTATCACATGCATGCCACCTTATCAATTGCTCATTTATTAAATGAGCAAGTTGCTCATATCCCTTTTACCCTATATATATATATATATATATATATATATATATATATATATATATATATATATATATATATATATATATATATATATATATATATATATATATATATATATATATATATATATATATATATATATATATATATATATATATATATATATATATATATATTGTATTATATTACATATACATATAATATAATACAAATATATATCACATGCATGTATCACATGCTCATTTACTAAATGAGGCTAATGAGCATGTGATATATATTTTGTATCATAATGAAAAATCCTTAAAAGGGTTAGTTGTCCAATGTATCACATGCATGCGACATAATCACTTGCTCATTTACTAAATGAGCAAGTTGCTCATATCCCTTTTACCTATATATATATATATATATATATATATATATATATATATATATATATATATAAAATAAATTACAAAGAAAGCTATCAAGTGGCTCTCATTTAATCTCCCCTAAAATTAATGGCCTAGATTGGTTCTCACAAAACATATTTTTTCGCCCAAAATTTCAAACCCAAAAATTAAGGGTCTGCTTGTTTTAGTATTTTTTTTTCCTGAATAAATATCCAGAGTTGGCGTTTGTTTGAAGTGTTTTTTGGAAACACTATTCAGAATACAGCTATACCCCTCTTTTCTTTTTTTGATTCATCGGAACCCCCCCCCCCCCCTCTTTTCCTCTGCTTCGAAAACCCGCCATTGCCGAACACCTCCTTCCGCTCGAACTACCGCTCAGCCTCGAAGCCCCCGCAGCTCACCGCCTTCGCCGCTCTCCGTCTTCTACGGTGAGTCGCTCCGCAGTCGTCGCCATCGAGCTCGTCGATGCTGCTCAAGCCCGCCATTGCCAACTCACCCGAGCTCCTCGATCGTCGTCTCCGTCGAGCCAGTTATCGTCGTCTCCACTCGACCTCCGCGAAGCCGCCATTACCGAAGCTTTGCCCCCATCGCTGCCGCTTCCACAGCCGCTCACCTCGCAGCCTTCCGTCCAGCCGTCGCCAACTCCGAGAACCACCCCGCACCTCTCCGCCTCGCCCCTGTCGACATCCTCTAACCACCGCCATCCTCCTCGCATTCCCTTCAACTCGACTCCTCGCCGACCGTCCGCTCACCCTCCAACTTCGACGTCGACCATCGCCTTGCCGCCGTTGCTGTCGACCGCTCGCCTCACCGCCCGTGCACCATCCTCGACTCCCCCGGCCCTCGAAGCTTCCGTCGCCGTTCCCTATCTCCCATTCTCCCGCTCGCTCTCTTCTCCACTCGTTCTCTCTCTCTCTCTCTCTCTCTCTCTCTCTGTTGAAAAAAAAGAAAAAGAAGAAGAAGGAGCTGTAGTGGGTTTTATTGGTGGTGTTTTGGGTTGTAGTTGGGGTATTATTTTGGGTATTGAAGTTACTGTTTGGTGATTGGATAGTCGTATTGGGGTTGGTGTTTGTGAAGTGAAGTTGAGGTTATTAGTTTGCTCTTTGGTGTTGTGTTGGAATGTTACTGTAATGGAGTTGCAATTGGAGGTGTTTGCTGTCTTGGAATTTATTGAAGGAGTTGTAGCCATTTTGAGTTGCTTTGGGAGTTGCTAATTGGAGACTTGCTGATTTGGATTTGTTGAAGTGGAGTTGCTGCTTACTTCTTTGGAGTTGCTATTATTGGAGTTACTATTGGTTGAGCATGTTATTATTGGAGTTACTATTGGTTGAAGAAATAAAACCGAACAGCTTTTAAACTCTCTTTTTTAGGAAAACAGCTTTCAGATAACAGTTTTCAGCAAGAAATATAACCGAACAGCTTTTAAACTCTCTTTTTCAGAAAAACAGCTTTCAGATAACAGTTTTCAGCTAGAAATATAACAGAACAGCTTTTGAACTCTCTTTTTCAGAAAAACAGCTTTCAGATAACAGTTTTCAGCTAGAAATATATCCGAACAGCTTTTAAACTCTCTTTTTCAGGAAAAAAGCTTTCAGATAACAGTTTTCAGCTAGAAATATATCCGAACAGCTTTTAAACTCTCTTTTTCAGAAAAACAGCTTTCAGATAACAGTTTTCAGCTAGAAATATAACAGAACAGCTTTTGAACTCTCTTTTTCAGAAAAACAGCTTTCAGATAACAGTTTTCAGCTAGAAATATAACCGAACAGCTTTTCAACTCTCTTTTTCAGAAAAACAGCTTTCAGAATACAGTTTTCAACTAGAAATATAACAGAACAGCTTTTGAACTCTCTTTTTCAGAAAAACAGCTTTCAGAATACAGTTTTCAACTAGAAATATAACAGAACAGCTTTTCAACTCTCTTTTTCAGAAAAACAGCTTTCAGAATACAGTTTTCAGAAATAAATATAACCAAACAGCTTTTAAACTCATTTTCAGAAAACTCTATTCAGAATACAGTTTTCAGAAAACTCTATCCAGAAAACTCTTTTCAAAACAACAAAACAAACGCAACCTAAATTTTTTCCCCCAAAACTAAAAAACACATTACTTTATTACTATATCTCTCATCTCTCTTTACTTTTTCATATTTCTCTCTTTCTCTCTCTCACTCTCTCTCTTTGTAACCCCTGTTTCCTTAATACATATTTTAAAGTATTCTTCCGTATTTAAATCCACAGTATCCTATAACTATTTTTCCTTAGTTGATTTTATTATTATTTAAACTATTTTGGGGCCCAATTATTTACTGTAAACCCAAGATTGTATTTTGGTTTTATTATTTATTAATATGAGCCCAAGTTTACATTTTGATTTTATTGTTTAATTAAATGTGAGCCCAGTTGTTATTATAAACCTAATTCCATATTCTGATTTTATTTTATTAATATATTTAGTCTTAGCCCAATTTCTTAGCCCAATTGTTTTTGTTTAAATATTTTAAACCCATGAACCAAACCCAAATTCACTAAACCCAAACCCACAAACCCATATACTACTCACCCGTATACAATCTTTTCACATTTCCCCACTCCTCGTAACTACCCCCATTATCTCTCAACCACTGCTACTATATTTATTATTATAATATATACTCTCCCCCGTTCTCACAGTCTCTCTCCCATCCTCTATCTCTCCTCTGTCTCTCAACCAAAACAGAGGACCCATCGACTCATCTTCACCATTCCTCATCTCCACCTCTCCAAAGCCGCCAGCCTCCGTCATCGCGCCAGCGACCTCTCGCCATTGCCGTCCGCTCAAGCTCCACCTCGACCTTCCTTCCGCTCGCTTTCTCCATCGTGTCGCCCTTCAAGCCCAGTCGCGTGCCGGCTGCAACCCGTCTTCCTCATCCCCACTCCAACTCGCCATCGAAGCTCCACCCTCCTACTGCTCGAACCATTCCCCGAAGTCCCCGCCGCTCGCTTCGTCGACAGCCACAGCCTCCCCTGCCGCCATCACTGCCGATGTCTTCTTCCTCCTTCTTCCGCTCGAGCTCCAATCGCGCCGCCTGAAGATTCGCCGCCTGAGCCTCCCCCTCGTCATCGCAGCACCATTCCCCTGACCAGCCGCTCGCCATTCACTCCCGACTCCTCGCGCCATTTCCCCTCCGCTCGAAGCTTCGTCTCCCGCCAAAGCATCGTCCACCACAGCGAAGCCTCGACCACTTCTTCCCGTCGCTGCTCCTCTCCCATCGTCGACCAGCCCTGTCGTATGCCTCACCACCTTGAGCCCCTGCGGCTTCGACCCCGAGCTCCTCTGTTCTTGGGTTCAGCCAAACAGAGCCAATGCCCTTCGTTTTCCCCATTGGAGCTCCTCCTGTCGCCACTGCCGAGCTCCCCCACCGCAGCACTGCAAAGAGTAGCTGATCGTTCTCCCGCTCTCTCATTCTCTCTCTGCCGCGCTAAGAAGAAGAAGAAGAAGAAGGAGAAGATCGGGATTGGGTGACGTTGCCGTTTGGTGTTTGGAAGAGGTGTGATTGGTCGATTTCACAGTGTGGTGTTTGTGTGTAGCGGATCCGAAGATGGTGTTTGCCGTTCGGGCGGATCCAATGCGGGGATTGTTTGCTGTTTTGCTGGTTTGGATTGCACGCGCCTTGCACGTGTTCTTGGGATTGCTACCCGGGATTCTGATCCCGTTATTCTGGTGATCCTAATCTAATCGTCAACTAACAGGCAAGTCCACTTGAACTCTTTTAATTTTCTAGTTCAAGCTTATTGATCTCCTGCAAGTAGTTCCATTTTAATTATCTTAAATTGCCTTGTGTCCATTATCGTTAGGAGTATCGAGGGTTTACACGAGCTAATCCGACATACTCTGGACCTCCTATAATTGTCCATTGACTCAAACCTAAGCCCATATAGATATAATCGATATGAATAAAAGGAATAGAATTGTGTACAAAGGAAATGAATGGTAATTGTATATATTGATGGAATGAGACAATCGTGATTGGATTAATGACTTCATAAAGTGGATTGTACATAGAAAATGACATTCTAATCGTTATATGACATTGTAATGGGTTCCATAATTGGTAGTAGCACATTAATTGGCACTTTAATGAACGTATATGTGATGACCTTTATGATTTCTTGCTGATTGTACTATTTAGCACAGAGGTTTCGACCCTGTTAAATTGAGAATTTACACACAGGATATAAAAGAGAATTTTAGCCTATTGAGTCTAATTTCTAACCCAAGCAACGGATCCCAATTTGGAGTCCCGAGCTGTGAGTGATCATCCCTCGTCCCTATTAGTCTACATTTTCTTTTACTGCTGAATTATTATGCCATTGACATAATTGGTAATGAAATACCATGCAATTAGTGTTAGAATGCTATGAAACCTTTCAGAAACCTTGCACACATGCTGAGGGTTCGCCCCAAATTTTTATAGAATTTTATGATACATTTAGACCCTGTTTCCACTCCTTAGGAATTGACATCTAGTTGCTGTCAGGACAGCTGAACCGTAAAGAACAGTACATTTGACCTAGATACAGTCCGAATTAGGAGAAAGCTCCTGAATGTAACTTGTAGCCCTGTCTGTCTAGATGTCCGTAGCATACTGGAAGTTTGAATTTGGAGTTGTAGTCTAGGAGTTATGCCTATTTTAGTGTAACTGTGTCAGCTACCGCAGATTTATTACTTCTTGCTTGTTATTGTGTAATGTATCATATTGCTACATTATTATCGTTCCCTTGACATCCTTATATACACTTGCATGAGCATGAATGATTTAACAGTAAAATACTAAACAAGCCGGGATTTATAAGGGTTGACCTAGTAGTGGGAAATCTCAGAAAATGTACTCGGTAAGGCCTATATTGATATCGTATTGAAATGGAAAGAGAAGTAATGATTGTGAATGATTGATTGAATAATTGGAAATGGATTGATTGCAAATGGTAAATGATTTTTATTGAAACCGAGTACACGCTCTGTAGACCCCACCACGAAGTCTAAAACGAACACTGTTGTGCGTGCATCGAACTTGTAGTATGGGATGCAGTAGTACGTGCACTAGATAGGAGAAATGACATTCTAATGAATATAAATTGACACGTGTATACTTGATTAAGACCATTGCTATTAGTACCATTATTGTCTTTGCAAATTGATCTTGATTCACATTCCTTCATGTACCTTGTTCCTTACTCTCTGTTTTTCACTACTTGCTGTCCGTACTTGCTCTAAGGCCAAATTATTCTCTTTTTTTAGATAATCAAGTACAGGTGCACAAGGAGGATTTCCAGAAGGTATTGATGAACAGTTCTTCTACAGTTGAAGCAGGAGCCTCTCGAGTTATTTGATAAGTCTTTATATTCCAGATCTGGTTATTGAATTTCATTCTCATTTATGTGATTATGTTTCTTGTGTGGTTGTGATTCATTTTTCATATATTGTTGAGCTAAGACTGGTACAGCTTATGGATGATATGAGTTGGCGTACTTATATCATTCGCTGGGTCTCAGTTACGTGCATGTGTTCCTGTATTCCGGGAAGCAGGGCGTGACAGGTTTTTAGTGGTATCAGAGCCAGGTTAGGCTCTAACTATGTTGGAGTTTAGCTGGTTTGGCTAATATGTTAGTCATGTTTGACTAATATGTCAGTCAAGTTTGGTTCTAGCCAGTCTAACTCAATAATATGTGCACCACGCTAATCACATGAACATGAATAACCAACATATAATCTGGATACCCTTTTATTTGATTCCTATTTTGATCCCTTCATATTCAGTTCCTTCATCTCTTAGTGTTTCGTCCAATCTATTCATTCACATTCATTGATTCCTTATTGGGTATAATTTTATTCTTTTGTGCCCATATTCTTTTGGTTCTGGAGTTGTCCATTCTTTTCTTCCCACTTGGTTTGTCGATCGGCATCGGTGGATCTTCAACGACATGTTAGAGGCTCGTTTAATTCCCATGTTAGTATATATTTTTATGATATATTTAATGCACAAATTTGCGACACTGCATATTTATTTTCTCATTCATATTTGCATTATGTTTATGCATGTATTTTATTCCGTTTTCTCCCTACTTTTATAAATCATTTCCACTACTGTGATTTTGTACTATTGTATTTGATATTTATAATTTATACATCTATTTTGATATTCTATTGTGTGGCTTTCAACTTCATTTCTTACTTTTCTACTATTTATATATCATGATTTTCAAAACACAACATCATATTTAAATTTAAATGTTCCCTAACCCTGTGCATATGGAAGGTTACATCTTCTATTTCACTATTTCGGTGCAACCTAATGTCGAGATGGCAAATATGCAACTCGATGTCAATGGAGGCAAATTGCAACTGGATATCGGCGAGGCAAAATGTGCAGCCGAATATCCGGACGGCAACTTGCAACCTGATGTCGATAAGGCAAACATGCAACTTGATGTTAAAGATGCAAGATTTTCTACCTATTTGCTAATTTATATTTCAAGACAATTTTTACTTATATAATGAAACTAAAGGTAAAGAAATATTTGCTTTATGACATTTTGTTTATACAATTACACTTTATGTTTCCATACAATTTGAACGCGTACAGTTGATTTTACTCTATTTTGTGTATAAAATTATTATCACTATTATTATTATTATTGCTATTGTTTTCGTTGTTATTCTTGTTTTCGTTGTTATTCTTGGTATTATTATCATTATTATTATTTCTGTTGCTATTTTTATTATTGTGTTCATTATCCTTATTGTTATTACTTCTATTATTATTACTGCTATTTTATTATTACCGATACTATTACTATTATTGCTATTGTGTCCGTTATTATTATTAGTATCATTATTATTACTGATATTACCAGTACTATTACTATTATTGTTGTCTCCATTATTTTATTATTGCTATTGATATCGAATTACCTTCATACAAGAAAATGTGTTGAACCCGAATTATATTCCATCTTACAATATTATTACTATTGTCAGTATTGTTAATATTTTCATTACTATTATTATGATTATTATTATTGTCATTATTATTATTTTTTTTATTGATATTATTATTATTCATATTATTGTTATTCTAATTATTATTATTACTATTGCATTATTTTCATGAATGTTTTAAACCCAATTTTGTCATGTATGTATTATCATGATTATCAGTATTGTTAACATTTTTATTGTATTGTTATTATTTCTATCAGTATGACTATAATGACATTTTTTTTTCATTACTGTTATTAATAATGCTATTATTATTATTATTATTATTATTTTGTAATTGTTATTATTATTGTTATCATTATTTTTATTATTAACATGTGTGTTATTATTATTGTTATTATTATTTTATTATTGCTATTACTATTCTATTATTCTTGATGTTATTGTTTTTATTATTAACATGTTGTTATTATTATTTTGTTAAAAACCCATTAGTTTTGATCTATAGCATATATTTTAATTATTTAAATTGAAGTCAATCTTTATGTTCATTTTGCATTGTTAATTATATCTATCATGAGCCCATATTGTTCCTGATCCTGATGCCTCATTCTTGCCCTTCTGCTCGGTTCATTGATTGGTGTCATGTAGTCTACACCGACATGAATGTTGCTTGGGACATCGCCATCAGAGTAGCGCAGTGGAAGCGTGGTGGGCCCATAACCCACAGGTTCCAGGATTCTCCAGTTGTTCCTCATTCTTTGTATCGCTCAGATCTTGTTCATCTTTTTCACTTGTTATCTTTTGTCGATTTATTATTCGTTATCGATCTTATTCAATGTCCTTTTCTTATTCTGGTACTTCCATCATTTGAGTTTTCTTTTCTAATTTTCGTGCTTTGTTATTTCTTAAGTTGTTTCTGTTTTGTCCTGCCGCCTGCCAAAATGAATTTCGAGGACGAAATTTTTCTTGTAAGGTGGGTAGGATTTGTAACCCCTGTTTCCATTAATACATATTTTAAATTATTCTTCCGTATTTAAATCCACAGTATCCTATAACTATTTTTCCTTAGTTGATTTTATTATTATTTAAACTATTTTGGGGCCCAATTATTTACTGTAAACCCAAGATTGTATTTTGGTTTTATTATTTATTAATATGAGCCCAAGTTTACATTTTGACTTTATTGTTTAATTAAATGTGAGCCCAGTTGTTATTATAAACCTAATTCCATATTCTGATTTTATTTTATTAATATATTTAGTCTAAGCCCAATTACTTAGCCCAATTGTTTTTGTTTAAATATTTTAAACCCATGAACCAAACCCAAATTCACTAAATCCAAACCCACAAACCCATATACTACACACCCGTATACAATCTTTTCACATTTCCCCACTCCTCGTAACTAACCCCATTATCTCTCAACCACTGCTACTTTATTTATTATTATAATATATACTCTCCCCCGTTCTCACAGTCTCTCTCCCATCCTCTATCTCTCCTCTGTCTCTCAACCAAAACAGAGGACCCATCGACTCATCTTCACCATTCCTCATCTCCACCTCTCCAAAGCCGCCAGCCTCCGTCATCGCGCCAGCGACCTCTTGCCATTGCCGTCCGCTCAAGCTCCACCTCGACCTTCCTTCCGCTCGCCTTCTCCATCGTGTCGCCCTTCAAGCCCAGTCGCGTGCCGGCTGCAACCCGTCTTCCTCGTCCCCACTCCAACTCGCCATCGAAGCTCCGCCCTCCTACTGCTCGAACCATTCCCCGAAGTCCCCGCCGCTCGCTTCGTCGACAGCCACAGCCTCCCCTGCCGCCATCACTGCCGATGTCTTCTTCCTCCTTCTTCCGCTCGAGCTCCAATCGCGCCGCCTGAAGATTTGCCGCCTGAGCCTCCCCCTCGTCATCGCAGCACCATTCCCCTGACCAGCCGCTCGCCATTCACTCCCGACTCCTCGCGCCATTTCCCCTCCGCTCGAAGCTTCGTCTCCCGCCAAAGCATCGTCCACCACAGCGAAGCCTCGACCACTTCTTCCCATCGCTGCTCCTCTCCCAACGTCGACCAGCCCTGTCGTATGCCTCACCGCCTTGAGCCCCTGCGACTTCGACCCCGAGCTCCTCTGTTCTTGGGTTCAGCCAAACAGAGCCAATGCCCTTCGTTTTCCCCATTGGAGCTCCTCCTGTCGCCACTGCCGAGCTCCCCCTCCGCAGCACCGCAGAAAGTAGCTGATCGTTCTCCCGCTCTCTCATTCTCTCTTTGCCGCGCTAAGAAGAAGAAGAAGAAGAAGGAGAAGATCGGGATTGGGTGACGTTGCCGTTTGGTGTTTGGAAGAGGTGTGATTGGTCGATTTCACAGTGTGGTGTTTGTGTGTAGCGGATCCGAAGATGGTGTTTGCCGTTCGGGCGGATCCAATGTGGGGATTGTTTGCTGTTTTGCTGGTTTGGATTGCACGCGCCTTGCACGTGTTCTTGGGATTGCTCCCCGGGATTCTGATCCCGTTATTTTGGTGATCCTAATCTAATCGTCAACTAACAGGCAAGTCTACTTGAACTCTTTTAATTTTCTAGTTCAAGCTTATTGATCTCCTACAAGTAGTTCCATTTTAATTATCTTAAATTGCCTTGTGTCCATTCTCGTTAGGAGTATCGAGGGTTTACACGAGCTAACCCGACATACTCTTGACCTCCTATAATTGTCCATTGACTCAAACCTAAGCCCATATAGATATAATCGATATGAATAAAACGAATAGAATTGTGTACAAAGGAAATGAATGGTAATTGTATATATTGATGGAATGAGACAATCGTGATTGGATTAATGACTTCATAAAGTGGATTGTACACAGAAAATGACATTCTAATCGTTATATGACATTGTAATGGGTTCCATAATTGGTAGTAGCACATTAATTGGCACTTTAATGAACGTATATGTGATGAACTTTATGATTTCTTGCTGATTGTACTATTTAGCACAGAGGTTTCGACCCTGTTAAATTGAGAATTTACACACAGGATATAAAAGAGAATTTTAGCCTATTGAGTCTAATTTCTAACCCAAGCAACGGATCCCAATTTGGAGTCCCGAGCTGTGAGTGATCATCCCTCGTCCCTATTAGTCTACATTTTCTTTTACTGCTGAATTATTATGCCATTGACATAATTGGTAATGAAATACCATGCAATTAGTGTTAGAATGCTATGAAACCTTTCAGGAACCTTGCACACATGCTGAGGGTTCGCCCTAAATTTTTATAGAATTTTATGATACATTTCGACCCTGTTTCCACTCCTTAGGAATTGACATCTAGTTGCTGCCAGGACAGCTGAACCGTAAAGAACAGTACATTTGACCTAGATACAGTCCGAATTAGGAGAAAGCTCCTGAATGTAACTTGTAGCCCTGTCTGTCTAGATGTCCGTAGCATACTGGAAGTTTGAATTTGGAGTTGTAGTCTAGGAGTTATGCCTATTTTAGTGTAACTGTGTCAGCTACCGCAGATTTATTACTTCTTGCTTGTTATTGTGTAATGTATCATATTGCTGCATTATTATCGTTCCCTTGACATCCTTATATACACTTGCATGAGCATGAATGATTTAACAGTAAAATACTAAACAAGCCGGGGTTTATAAGGGTTGACCTAGTAGTGGGAAATCTCAGAAAATGTACTCGGTAAGGCCTATATTGATATCGTATTGAAATAGAGAGAGAAGTAATGATTGTGAATGATTGATTGAATAATTGGAAATGGATTGATTGCAAATGGTAAATGATTGTTATTGAAACCGAGTACACGCTCTGTAGACCCCACCACGAAGTCTAAAACGAACACTGTTGTGCGTGCATCGAACCTGTATTATGGGATGCAGTAGTACGTGCACTAGATAGGAGAAATGACATTCTAATGAACATAAATTGACACCTGTATACTTGATTAAGACCATTGCTATTAGTACCATTATTGTCTTTGCAAATTGATCTTGATTCACATTCCTTCATGTACCTTGTTCCTTACTCTCTGTTTTTCACTACTTGCTGTCCGTACTTGCTCTAAGGCCAAATTATTCTCTTTTTTTAGATAATCAAGTACAGGTGCACAAGGAGGATTTCCAGAAGGTATTGATGAACAGTTCTTCTACAGTTGAAGCAGGAGCCTCTCGAGTTATTTGGTAAGTCTTTATATTCCAGATCTGGTTATTGAATTTCATTCTCGTTTATGTGATTATGTTTCCTGTGTGGTTGTGATTCATTTTTCATATATTGTTGAGCTAAGACTGGTACAGCTTATGGATGATATGAGTTGGCGTACTTATATCATTCGCTGGGCCTCAGTTACGTGCCTGTGTTCCTGTATTCCGGGAAGCGGGGCGTGACACTCTTATTCCTTCTTTATTTACTTAGAAATTTAGATTTTTAAAATTTCAGGTTTGTAAAATTTTCATAATTTTTATGCTTTTTTTATTGCACATGTTATATTGAAAGTAACAAATATCTCTTCAACAGTTAAATTTCATCATTTTTGATATGGCTAAAAATAGGATTAAATCGGGACTGTTCACATCGGACACGAATCTTAAAGCTCAGGGTTAAAACGGTAATTTCACCTACTAACGGGTCTGAAATGGGAACTAGGTCTTTCTTCAAGATCCAATAACCCACGAACGGATCCACCTCAACTGGGTACGGGTCCCAACTCGAAATGAACCCGGTCCAGCAGGATAGAATTAGGGTTTCTGATTAGTCCTAATCAACGGCCCTAATTCACATCTATCCTTTCACTGGGAATTAGGGATTACATTCCTAATCTGATCACAGGGATTACATTCCTTATCTGATCACAGGGATTACATTCCTAATCTGATCCCTAAGGCGACTATAAATACCCCTCATCCACCACTATTAAGAGGTAATCAATGTTTTGCCAATTTATGCTCTTTCATAATCTTCCTGATTACTGACTTGAGCGTCGGAGGGTGCGTCGCCGGGATCAACCCCGGTGTCTCGCACTTTTTGCAGGTGAACGGCCGGAGTCAGCTGTCAAAATCCGGCGGAACAGGTTCAGGTTTGCTATTCAAGTTTTCCAAGAATCAACAAATACTATCTGTTTACCCCCACACCAGATTTAGCGGTAACAGATTGGTGCCGTCTGTGGCAAAAAAACGAACAGCAACCCTTCCTCTTCCCACAGGTCAGATCTTCTCCAGCCATGCCTCCAAGAAAAATAAGATCCAGAGGGTCCAACCGAGGACCCAATCCCGTTGATCCCCAGCAGTAACAGGAGGTCCCCCTCTAACCCGTTCAGCAGCAGGGGCAACTTCCTCCTCAGGCAGAGGACCCCCTGCGGCTGGACCAACTCCCTCCTCAGAATCTCCAACCCCCTCGGGGTCCAACCGGGCCTCAGAATGCCGGTGCGGGGGGGTCGCTTCCCAATCCTCAGAAGCAACCTCTCCAACAGGACCGCATCCCAATGCACAACCCCTCTTCCGACTCTATGGCATCCCATAATCTCCGAGCTTCCGACCTTCGAAATACCATCCTCAATCGGCAGAAGGAAGAGGATCTTCGCCGCCGTTTGGATGAAAGGCGGGCCCGAAAAGGAGCCTCCCGCCAACAACGTCCAAATGAGCGATCTCCTCATCGCCGAGACTACATAAGGTCCCCTACTCGAAGAGGGCGAAGGGAGTCCCCTCAGCGTCATCAGCGGAGAACTCATTCTCCAGTAAACCGAGCCACACATAGGGACTGCCAAGCTGGAGAGGCACCAGTCACAAGGGCAGATTTTCAAGACTTCCAAGCGACAGTCTTACGGGCCCTCAATATCACCCCAAAGAACGACCAGAGGCCACCTACTCATGAGCCAACTAGGAGCCATCGCCTTCACACTCTCAGTCCTCGTCCATCTCTAAGCTACCATCACCGCAGCTCCAGTCCACCCTCGTACGAAGATGAGTCCCGGGGCTCGGCAAGGTATGATCAAAGAGAAGACTCAGTCTACCGCCGTCTCCACGAGATGAAAAGGCGCCTCAGCCGAATTGACAGGGAATAAGAGTAACGAGCGATAAACATCCGCCCAAGCAGACCTCCATTCTCCCGCACCATCATGGAGGCCCCCATCCCAGAGAACTTCAAGCCGCCTCACTTCGAGCCATATACCGGGGAGTCAGACCCCGCGGATCACATAGAGAGTTTCAAAACTCTCATGATGATCCACCATGCTTCAGACGCCCTCCTCTGCAAGATCTTTCCTGCCACGTTGAAGGGGCCTGCAAGAGAATGGTACTCTCAACTTGCCCCGGCCTCCATCTTCTCATTCGATCAGTTCGAAGGGCTCTTCCTTACTCATTTCGTGAGTAGCCATCGAGCCGAGAAAACAAGTGTATCCCTGGTGACCCTCAACCAAGAAAAGGGTGAACGCCTGAGGTATTACGTTCGACGCTTCACCGCCGAAGCCCGGTCCATTCCCTCCCTCAACCAACCAGTAGCCTCTGCCGAATTCGAGCGCAACGTCACTAATGCCAACCTCAGGGTATCCCTTGCCAAGAAGCCTCCTCGGGACTTCTCGGAACTTTTACTTAGGGTGGAGAAGTACATACGAGCGGAAGAGGCTCTCAACCCCCCTACTTTTGAGGAGTCATCTTCCGGGAACAAACGGAAGAATACGAGCGAAGAGGGATCCCAAAAATTCCAGAAGGACGGTAATGGCCAACGCCGCCCGACGTTTTGAGAAGTTCACCTCTCTCATTGCTAATATATCAGAAGTTCTTATGGAGGTGGACAAGGAAGAACTACTCCGCGCTCCCCCTAGAATGAATACCCCTGGCAAGAAGAGGAACAAGGATAAGTGGTGCCACTTTCACAAGGACCACGGCCATGACACGGATGATTGTCGGGCTCTCAAGGAGGAGATCGAAGAACTCATACAGCGGGGGCACCTGACCAAGTTCGTCCAAAAAGAGGGGGCCGGGCTTCCCCCCTGAGGAGCCTACAAACGAACAGAAAGGCCCGCCGAGCTTCAAGACTCAGAACCTCCCACCTCCTCTCAAGAGGTCTTCACCTTATCATAGAAGTAGGATCTTGATTTTCAATAAAGCCGATGCTTGTAACTCGGCCAATAACATATAATAATGGCTCGCCCTATTGAAGTGGCCACTTTGTTTATCTCAATAAAACTTTACATTTTTCATTGAAAATTATTGCTCTTGCTTCTTCTCTATCTCTTCGAGTCACATCTACGACTCGTTAAATGGTGAGTTCGGAGTCCAGATTCTTCTACATGGCTGCTCCCGCAACTTACTAAGCTTAAAAACGACGAGTTCGGAGTCCAACACTTGGCTCGATTCCGCTTCAAATTACTCGCTCATAAGCGGGTAAGAAGTGGTTCACTATTCGGAATTGCTCCTACACCTCGTTGACCCCCTCTAACGACGAGTTCGGAGTCCAACACTTGGCTCGATTCCGCTTCAAATAACTTGCTCTTAACTAAGTTAGAGGTGGTTCGCCATTCGGAACTGCTCCCACAACCGTTGATACTCTCTTAAACGACGAGTTCGGAGTCCAACACTTGGCTCGACTCCGCTTCGCAAGCTCGCTCTTAAGCGAGTTAGAAATGGTTCGCCATTCGGAATTGCTCCCACTGTAATACCCTGATTTTTCAATTAATGAAAAATTATTTATTTTGCACGTAGTGTGCACGTGCAATATTTTGTTTGGATTATTTTATTATGATGTGTATAAATATTTAAATATTTTCTCAAATTATTTTGTACAAAAGCTTTTCTTTAAATAAATAGAAAGCCTTATTTTAATGAAAAGGCCTTTTTCTTAAAGCCCAAAATGTATTTTTATTTTATTTATTTTAATAATACTTTTGGCCCAAAATAAAGCCCATGGATTAATCTTCTTTTTATTTAAACTTGTCATGTAGAAGACTATTTTATAACTAATTTATTTTTATACAAAATTAAAATGTACAAATTTGGCCTAGTTGCATGCACGTGCACTACACGTACACGTGCAATGCACACTCTTTATGGTGGCCGGGTTGCATTCTTTTGGGAGGGAAATTTTGAAATTAGTCATGGTGATCATGGAGGTGGTTTTGTGGATGTGGGTAGTTTTTATAACTCCTACTCTAATCTTGGCCCTCCATTCTACAACCAACTAATCAATCTTGGCCCTCCATTTCACTTGTTTTCTAGTATAAATATCCCCCCTCTCATGGCTATTTTCATATGCAAATTATATCTTTCCAAACTATAGTCTTATTTTAATATTAGTGTGAGTTATAAAAAAGTGAGTGTTTGTGTGGGATTGCTTGGAGAGGAGGCCGGCATCATTCCAAGGAGAGGAGCTTTCGGTTGCTTGGTGGCTTGGAGCTTGTGCATCTCGTCGCAAAGGGCTTGTGTTGCTAAAATTGTTTAGTTCTCTCCATACAAGGTGGGTGGAATTTTCCTTATTTCTAATATAGGAGTATATGCTAGATCTCATTAACAAATTGCATGAAAATGATTAACAAGAATGCGTCTTTAATTGAATAAATGATCTCTAGTTGATTGAATTATTGATATGCGAATTATGTGTGATTGTATGCCATAAGAATGTGACTACAAAGTGAGTTGATTATCTTTGTTTCTAATTAGAAATGATTCATGGAAAATGTTAGTAAAATACATTTTAATGGAAAGTTAGTTTACAAATTGATTAGTATGTTAATGAACAATTTGCATGTGATTATATTGTTAATTAAGTTGTAGATAAAATTCTCCATGCTTATTAGAATAAATGAATGATGCTAGTATTGATGCTTGAGAATACTAATGAGGATGTTAGTTTAATTGAAAAATTGAAGCATGCAAATTGATTAAGAAAGAGCACGCTTTTTGGAAAGAACAACTTTCTTGAATGTTTGATGTGTGAACATGATAATTGATAAGTGGCTATATATTTTTGTGATGCACATGATTGAACTAGAAGTATATGTTGATTTAAAGAAAACACATTTTTGCCATCACTAATTGCATGAAAAAGAAAATTAATACCTTGTTAGTGCTAATTTGTGAAGAGACCTCTTTAATTATTGTGGGGTTGGACAAATTCAAAGAAAGTAGATTTGTGTGTTAGATGAAAGATTAATATCAGCAAATTTGTATAAGAAATTTGGATAGAAGAGATTCGAAGACTAAGTGTTAACCAATGTCGAAAATGAAAAATATAGTAGTTTTGATGAACAATTCATGGATTTGTATGAAAAATATATTTTTATTAGTGCAAAAATTATTTTATACTTGCTGTTATGAAAATCATGAGAAGAGGATTTAATCTGGAATTTTTCAGTAAATTTTACAAAGGCAATATGAACCAAGATTAAATTGAACATCGAGTTGTTTTAACAAACAGTGGCTAAATGATTCAAAATGCTTTTAATTTATATTGTGACAACCTGAGCTAGTAGCTCAGGCGGTCACTGTGTGCGGTTGGCTTCTCTGGGTTGAACGGTTCGAATCCCTGTAGCCGCAACATTTTTTTCACAAATTTTTGTAAACATATAACTGCCGACCGAAAGTGATATATACTATTTTGACCCCCTTTATAACGCTAGCACAGTTCGGCCGGACGGCGGGTGCTCTTGGCTTTGTTTCCGTTGTGCCTGGGTTCGATTCTCACCCTCGGCATATATGAAAAAAATATTTTTTTGGACTTTTTAGATGTCCAAAAATTATGAAAAAAATATGGTTATTCTCATAAAAATGTAAGGAATTTTTTAAGAGTGATTTGGGCATTATTTGAATGAAATACACTATGGTTTGTGAACAAAAGGCACAATTAGAACTATGGTTCTAAAATATACACTTGTGAAAAATTATAGTTTATAAAGATAAGTTGAAATGGACTATTAGAAAGTAATTGGCAAAAAGAACCTTGTTGTGTGACATAATACTATTTATTCTCACTTGAGAATATTGTGCAAAAATATGAAGTATGAATGTTCATTAGTGATGTGAATTTCAAATGTGAAATTATGAAGTGCATGAGTTCATGTATGATTATGGATTAATGAAGGAATTAGAGATCATGTTAATGAAAAAGAAATTTGTTGGCTATGAATATGAATTTTATGAGTTATAAGTACTCAATGTGGACATTGTGAATTGGAATTGAATTGAAAGAGTAGCTAAGTCTCCCCCGGCAATTGGAAAGAAAAAGAAATGAAATATTGAAATGAAAGACCAAGGTTGGTCACGTTTGTATAAATGAATAAGTCCGGCTTAATGGAGAGGCTAACTCTAAAACTTTGATTTTATTCATGATTCTATAAAACTAAGGACTAGTGCATAGTGAAGATGTGATGAAAGTAAGAGAAAAACATTGAGTATGAGGGCCCTGGGTAGCGGCGAGAGCGTATCCCAGGAATTCCCATGACGAGTCTGGGTGAGGATACTGCTCCAGAATACCGTCCCGGTGGCGACGCTCGTGGGATGTTTGAAGACTACGGGTGGTGTCATGTCTATGGTGAGAGCTGAATTACCACAGGATGTCTGCATGATGAGTCATGTCAGCGATGGGATTCTCTCCAGAGTGCCTAGACATGAGTTCGTAGGTCAGAAAACTTCTAGGATACTTACCGTAATTACAGTAGTAGATTAAATCATAACGGGGGATTGAACCCTATAAAGATGAAGAACGAATAAGGGCTTGCCCTCGGACCTATGTAGTATGAAATGCATAGAATCCGAACAAGTGCGCATTAGTGTCATGTAACATAAATAAATGCATTAAGGATTAAGTGCACAATCACAACACGACATCAATAGGGTAGTCCCTTTAGTTTGAATGTGACAAGTTTGTGTTTGTTAAATATGGAAAGTTAAGTTATACTATTTTTGGCATAGAGAGGATGGCCGTGTATAATGTTCGTCGGTTGAATAAACTGACGTACCCACAGTCTTATATGCAGGTAAATGACATGTTAAAGATTAAAGAAGAATGGATGCTTAAAGATTACACCATGCTGTTGTTCATTTATTTAATTGTTGTATTTTATTTCCGCTGTGCAAAAGAAAAGTGTAATATTGATGTAAACTCTGATGTATGATGAAAAGTTTTAATTTCCCTGTAAAATTGTACTAAAGAAAGTGAAAAGATCCTGTAGAACATCTCAAATTCAGTGTATTTCGGATTCGGGGCGTTACAGAGTGGTATCAGAGCCACGCTTTCTACGCTTTCACACTTGTACAAATTTATAGGGAACGACACCTTAGAAGTGGACATTAGAGTGTGTGTTTGAGTCTAGAGATTTGAATGTAAGTGACTTACATTTGTGTTGCTCTAATATTTATGCTTCTTCCTCTCTATTTCTAAGATGGCTGATCACTTCGACCCTGCTGGAGATGACGACTGGCATATCATTGAGGAAGAGTACCATCCTGGACAGGCTGATTCCGAGGACGAGTACTACCCTGGGCAAGCTGATTCTGACGGTGAAGAATGGCCTGAATCCTGAGAGATCACCCCACCTCCGGATTCATCTGATGACTCTTCTTCTGATGAAGAAGAAGAACCAGTTCCAAGTGGTCTTGTGACTTCTCTTCAGAGGCAGGTTGAGACGCTGCGAGAGAGAGTCGGATTGTTGGAGGCTCAGCTGGCGAAGCGAAAGGACGACTATTCTGTTCTCAGTCATCGGGTTTGGGAACTCGAGAAGAGGAAGAACCTGACTGATGTGCTGAAGGATGAAGTTGAAGAACTACGGGAAGAACTTCGAGCAGCGAAGAGGACCCGTAGGAGTTAGACTGTTGTAGCTTCTTTTATTTTCCATTCTGATGTCAAAAATGTTTTTAAATTCGAATGTATAAACTTTGGAATTCAATGAAATGCAAGTTGGTTTAAATTCTTGCCATATACTTCGAATTTGATGGATCTTTTGCATCAGAATATGTCGAGAAGAGGAGCTAGGAATGGTGAGGGGTTGGATCTGGAGACTGAACTTGCAAGGGTCTACCAGACGCTGAATGCAGTGGCCATGAACCAAGGAAGGGGGCCGGTGAATCCAGTGCCCGAGGCGATTAAGCTGGTGGAATCGTTCAAGAGAATGAAACTACCTGTATTCGAGGGAAAGTCAGACCCAGATGCGGCTGACAACTGGATTCGGCAAGTGGAGACAATCTTTGAGGTGTTGGAGACCCCTGAGGGTAGCAAGGTCAAGTTGGCGACTTTGCAGCTGGAGAAGAATGCGGCGGTTTGGTGGCAATCCATGAAGAGGACCATGGGAGGCATGGTGCTTGGCTGGGAGGAATTTCTGGAAGAATTCCGCAGTCACTACTTCTCCTCCGACGTCCAGGAGAAGAAGGCAATGGAATTTCTGTCACTTCAGCAAGGCAGCATGTCGGTGAGAGCGTATGAGACCAAATTTACTCAGCTCTCCAGGTATGCTCCAGAGCTGGTGATGGATGAAGCTAAGAAGGCTCGCAAGTTCAGGCATGGACTGAGGCCGAGCTTGAGGTCCCGTATGATACCTCTTGGTATCAGGCGATTCGACAAGCTGGTCAAGAGGGCGGCAGCGACGGAGGCGGATATGGAGCAGTTCCAAGTTGTTCAGAACCGGAGGAACAACTGGCAGTCTGGAAAGAGGCCTGCACATTCTGGGAGTTTCAAGGGACAACCATCTGCACAGAGGTTCAAACTGACAGGGGCGAACGCTGTTAGTGTGGCTGGAGGACCTGGAAACAATGTGGTGAGACCTCCTGCGGTGACTTGCTACAACTGTGGTGAAACGGGGCATTACAAATCTCACTGTCCCAAACTACAGAGTGGAAATAGCAACACACCAACGCAGCAGACTGGGAAGAGTCCGTACCAATCAGGGCGAGTATTTGCCTTGACGGAAGCTGATGCTGATGAGGCAGATCAGGTCATCTCTGGTACGAGGGCTGGTGTTTAGAGTTTTTGTCATTTCTTTTCCCGTTGTTTAGTGAGACTGTTATGTAATGGTGTGTATTATGTAACAGGCGAACTCTATCTTAATGGAATGAAAGCTGTTGTATTGTTCGATACTGGATCCTCTCATACATTTGTGTCTCCAAAGTTTGCTAAAATGTTGGGAGTTGAACCGAATATTTTTCCAGGCAAAATCTTAGCAATAGCTACTCCGTCAGGGGAAACTTTAACCACTGATCGGTATTATGCTGATTGCGAGATCGTGATTGGGGATAGAATCTTTGGCATTGATCTGATCGAGTTGACTATCTTGGGAGTCGATGTTATCATTGGCATTGATTGGATGTCGGTGTACAGTGCAAGCATCGAGTGTAAGACCAAGACGGTAACAGTGAAGGCTCCAGGTGGACCTGAAGTCACGTTCCAAGGGAAGAAGAAGTGTTCTAAGCTGGTGGCAACTATCCGCAAGGAAGAGACTCCTGTGGAAGTGCAAGGGATTCCTGTGGTTCGGGACTATCCGACTGTGTTCTTAGAAGATTTTCCTAGGTTACCCCCAAATCGTGATGTAGAGTTCAGCATCACTGTTCAACCGGGAAGTGCACCCATTTCTAAGGCTCCAGTGGAACAGGATGAGGTGAAACGGCAGATTGAGGAACTGTTGGAGAAAGGCTTTATTCAACCTAGTGCGTCACCTTGGGAAGCACCAGTGCTTTTGGTAAAGAAGAAGGATGGATCGATGAGAATGTGTATCGATTACCGGGAGCTGAATAAGGTCACTGTTCAGAATAAGTATCCGATTTCTCGAATTGATGATTTGTTCGATCGTCTACAAGGAGCAGCTGTTTTCTCCAAAATAGATCTTCGATCAGGTTACCACCAAGTTCGAGTGAAAGCTGAAGATGTGCACAAAACTGCATTTAGAACTCGACATGGGCATTACGAATTCTTAGTTATGCCATTCGGAGTGATGAATGCACCCGCGATCTTCATGGATTTGATGAACAGAGTTCTGAGGCCGTCCTTTCGTCGTGGTGTTTATCGACGATATTCTCGTGTACTCCAAGTCTGAGGAGGAGCACACTGAGCATCTGGCAGCAGTTTTGTAGAAGTTGGAAGAGCAGAAGTTGGAAGCCAAGTTATCCAAGTGTGATTTCTGGAAATCTGAAGTGGCATTCCTAGGTCACATCCTTTCTAAGGAGGGAGTGGCAACTGACCCTCAGAAGATAGAGGTAGTGAGAGATTGGGCTAGGCCTACTACAGTGAAGGAAGTCAGAAGTTTCCTTGGGATGACTGGATACTACAGGAGATTCATTCAAGGTTATGCTCAGATAGCTGTACCGCTTACTGGACTGACCAAGAAGAATGTGAGCTTCAAGTGGACTGAGCAATGTGAGGCGAGCTTTCAGGAGTTGAAAGATAGGCTGACTACTGCACCTATCTTGGCTTTGCCTAGAGCAAGTGTTGAGTATGATGTTTATAGCGATGCTTCACATCGGGGGCTTGGTTGTGTCTTAATGCAAGAAGGAAGAGTAATCGCTTATGGGTCTAGGCAACTACGACCGCATGAGAAAAATTACCCGACTCATGATCTGGAGTTGGCTGCGATTATCTTTGTCCTGAAGCAATGGAGGCACTACGTGTACGGTGAGAAGTTGAACATGTACACGGACCACAAGAGCTTGAAGTATATATATCAGCAGAGGGATCTCAATCTGAGGCAGCGGAGATGGTTGGAAGTGCTCGAGGATATGCGACCTGAGATCAAGTATCATCCTAGAAAGGCTAATGTTGTTGCTGATGCACTTAGTCGCAAGAGCAGTTTGGCCAGTTTGATTACAACTCAGAGGCATCTGATTGAGGAGCTGGATCGGGCAGGTATTGAGGTTGTCTTGCAAGGATTGGGAGCATCTTTGGCTCAGTTGAGGCTTCAGCCTACTCTGAATACAAGGATCATTGCAAGTCAGGAGGTTGATGCTGATATCTTGGAGATGAAGGAGCAGGTTGGTGCTGGCAGGTTGCCCGGATTTCAAATCAGGGATGGAGTGCTGTGGTTCGGAGATAGACTGTGTGTTCCAAATCAGGCGAACCTGAAAGAGAGTATTCTTCAGGAGGCACATGCTACTCTTTTGTCGGTACATCCTGGGAGTACTAAGATGTACAAAGACATCAAACAGCATTTCTGGTGGTCAGGTTTGAAGCGGGATGTGGCTGAATTTGTGGCGAAGTGTGAGGTTTGTCAGCAAGTCAAAGCCGAAAATCAGAGACCCGGAGGTCTATTACAGCCGTTACCTATTCCAGAATGGAAGTGGGATAACATCAGTATGGATTTCATCACGGGATTGCCTAAGAGTCCTAAAGGCAATGATGCGATTTGGGTTATAGTCGATCGACTGACCAAGTCCGCTCACTTTTTGGCGATGAAACTCACTGCTTCGATGGACAAGTTGGCTGAGATGTATGTTGGTGAGATTGTCCGACTTCATGGTGTTCCCTCAACTATTGTGTCTGATCGAGATGCGCGGTTTACTTCGCATTTCTGGAGGAGTCTTCAGACAGCTTTGGGTACCAAGACAGATTTCAGCACTGCTTTTCATCCGCAAACCGATGGGCAGACCGAGAGAGTCAACCGTATTCTTGAGGATATGCTTCGGTGTTGTATACTAGACTTCGGAGGCAGTTGGGAAAGGCATTTACCTTTGGTGGAATTTTCCTACAAAAACAGTTTTCAGGCTAGCATCGGGATGGCGCCGTACGAAGCTCTGTATGGCAGGAAGTGCAGGACTCCTGTTTGTTGGTATGAAATTGGGGAGCGTCAGTTGTTTGGTCCTGAGCTTGTACAGCAAACTTCTAAGAAGATTGATCTGATCAGGAAAAGGTTGGTGGAAGCTCAGAGCAGGCAGAAAAGCTATGCAGACAACCGGAGAAGGGACCTTGAGTTTGAGGTTGGTGACTTCGTCTTTCTAAAGGTATCGCCCAGTAAAGGTGTGGTTCGTTTTGGCAAAGGCGGGAAGTTAGCCCCGAGGTTTATAGGCCCGTACAAGATATTGAAAAGGATCGGGAAAACTGCTTACCGGCTTGAATTACCGGAGGATTTATCTCAGGTGCACAATGTCTTTCATGTGTCTATGCTGAGAGGTTATATTCCAGATCCGAGTCATCATTTGCCTGAAGTTCCGGAAGGTTTGCAGTTAGACCTGAATTACATCGAGTTTCCTGTTGAGATTGTTGATCGTCGAGAGAAAGTCTTGAGCAATAAGACGATACCGATGGTCAATGTAGTCTGGAGAAATCACTTTGTTGAAGAGGCTACTTGGGAATCTGAGGAGAGGATGTTGAAGGACTATCCTGAGCTTTTTGCTTGATTGTATTTTTGTATCTTTTTGTTGCTGTATTGTATTGTCTGTTTTTCTCGCTCTTGATTGTAGTTCCGGGGACGGAACTATTCTAAGGAGGGAGTGCTGTAATACCCTGATTTTTCAATTAATGAAAAATTATTTATTTTGCACGTAGTGTGCACGTGCAATATTTTGTTTGGATTATTTTATTATGATGTGTATAAATATTTAAATATTTTCTCAAATTATTTTGTACAAAAGCTTTTCTTTAAATAAATAGAAAGCCTTATTTTAATGAAAAGGCCTTTTTCTTAAAGCCCAAAATGTATTTTTATTTTATTTATTTTAATAATACTTTTGGCCCAAAATAAAGCCCATGGATTAATCTTCTTTTTATTTAAACTTGTCATGTAGAAGACTATTTTATAACTAATTTATTTTTATACAAAATTAAAATGTACAAATTTGGCCTAGTTGCATGCACGTGCACTACACGTACACGTGCAATGCACACTCTTTATGGTGGCCGGGTTGCATTCTTTTGGGAGGGAAATTTTGAAATTAGTCATGGTGATCATGGAGGTGGTTTTGTGGATGTGGGTAGTTTTTATAACTCCTACTCTAATCTTGGCCCTCCATTCTACAACCAACTAATCAATCTTGGCCCTCCATTTCACTTGTTTTCTAGTATAAATATCCCCCCTCTCATGGCTATTTTCATATGCAAATTATATCTTTCCAAACTATAGTCTTATTTTAATATTAGTGTGAGTTATAAAAAAGTGAGTGTTTGTGTGGGATTGCTTGGAGAGGAGGCCGGCATCATTCCAAGGAGAGGAGCTTTCGGTTGCTTGGTGGCTTGGAGCTTGTGCATCTCGTCGCAAAGGGCTTGTGTTGCTAAAATTGTTTAGTTCTCTCCATACAAGGTGGGTGGAATTTTCCTTATTTCTAATATAGGAGTATATGCTAGATCTCATTAACAAATTGCATGAAAATGATTAACAAGAATGCGCCTTTAATTGAATAAATGATCTCTAGTTGATTGAATTATTGATATGCGAATTATGTGTGATTGTATGCCATAAGAATGTGACTACAAAGTGAGTTGATTATCTTTGTTTCTAATTAGAAATGATTCATGGAAAATGTTAGTAAAATACGTTTTAATGGAAAGTTAGTTTACAAATTGATTAGTATGTTAATGAACAATTTGCATGTGATTATATTGTTAATTAAGTTGTAGATAAAATTCTCCATGCTTATTAGAATAAATGAATGATGCTAGTATTGATGCTTGAGAATACTAATGAGGATGTTAGTTTAATTGAAAAATTGAAGCATGCAAATTGATTAAGAAAGAGCACGCTTTTTGGAAAGAACAACTTTCTTGAATGTTTGATGTGTGAACATGATAATTGATAAGTGGCTATATATTTTTGTGATGCACATGATTGAACTAGAAGTATATGTTGATTTAAAGAAAACACATTTTTGCCATCACTAATTGCATGAAAAAGAAAATTAATACCTTGTTAGTGCTAATTTGTGAAGAGACCTCTTTAATTATTGTGGGGTTGGACAAATTCAAAGAAAGTAGATTTGTGTGTTAGATGAAAGATTAATATCAGCAAATTTGTATAAGAAATTTGGATAGAAGAGATTCGAAGACTAAGTGTTAACCAATGTCGAAAATGAAAAATATAGTAGTTTTGATGAACAATTCATGGATTTATGTGAAAAATATATTTTTATTAGTGCAAAAATTATTTTATACTTGCTGTTATGAAAATCATGAGAAGAGGATTTAATCTGGAATTTTTCAGTAAATTTTACAAAGGCAATATGAACCAAAATTAAATTGAACATTGAGTTGTTTTAACAAACAGTGGCTAAATGATTCAAAAAGCTTTTAATTTATATTGTGACAACCTGAGCTAGTAGCTCAGGCGATCACTGTGTGCGGTTGGCTTCTCTGGGTTGAACGGTTCGAATCCCTGTAGCCGCAACATTTTTTCACAAATTTTTGTAAACATATAACTGCCGACCGAAAGTGATATATACTATTTTGACCCCCTTTATAACGCTAGCACAGTTCGGCCGGACGGCAGGTGCTCTTGGCTATGTTTCCGTTGTGCCTGGGTTCGATTCTCACCCTCGGCATATATGAAAAAAATATTTTTTTGGACTTTTTAGATGTCCAAAAATTATGAAAAAAATATGGTTATTCTCATAAAAATGTAAGAAATTTTATAAGAGTGATTTGGGCATTATTTGAATGAAATACACTATGGTTTGTGAACAAAAGGTACAATTAGAACTATGGTTCTAAAATGTACACTTGTGAAAAATTATAGTTTATAAAGATAAGTTGAAATGGACTATTAGAAAGTAATTGGCAAAAAGAACCTTGTTGTGTGACATAATACTATTTATTCTCACTTGAGAATATTGTGCAAAATTATGAAGTATGAATGTTCATTAGTGATGTGAATTTCAAATGTGAAATTATGAAGTGCATGAGTTCATGTATGATTATGGATTAATGAAGGAATTAGAGATCATGTTAATGAAAAAGAAATTTGTTGGCTATGAATATGAATTTTATGAGTTATAAGTACTCAATGTGGACATTGTGAATTGGAATTGAATTGAAAGAGTAGCTAAGTCTCCCCCGGCAATTGGAAAGAAAAAGAAATGAAATATTGAAATGAAAGACCAAGGTTGGTCACGTTTGTATAAATGAATAAGTCCGGCTTAATAGAGGCTAACTCTAGAACTTTGATTTTATTCATGATTCTATAAAACTAAGGACTAGTGCATAGTGAAGATGTGATGAAAGTAAGAGAAAAACATTGAGTATGAGGGCCCTGGGTAGCGGCGAGAGCGTATCCCAGGAATTCCCATGACGAGTCTGGGTGAGGATACTGCTCCAGAGTACCGTCCCGGTGGCGACGCTCGTGGGATGTTTGAAGACTACGGGTGGTGTCATGTCTATGGTGAGAGCTGAATTACCACAGGATGTCTGCATGATGAGTCATGTCAGCGATGGGATTCCCTCCAGAGTGCCTAGACATGAGTTCGTAGGTCAGAAAACATCTAGGATACTTACCGTAATTACAGTAGTAGATTAAATCATAACGGGGGATTGAACCCTATAAAGATGAAGAACGAATAAGGGCTTGCCCTCGGACCTATGTAGTATGGGATGCATAGAATCCGAACAAGTGCGCATTAGTGTCATGTAACATAAATAAATGCATTAAGGATTAAGTGCACAATCACAACACGACATCAATAGGATAGTCCCTTTAGTTTGAATGTGACAAGTTTGTGTTTGTTAAATATGGAAAGTTAAGTTATACTATTTCTGGCATAGAGAGGATGACCGTGTATAATGTTCGTCGGTTGAATAAACTGACGTACCCACAGTCTTATATGCAGGTAAATGACATGTTAAAGATTAAAGAAGAATAGATGCTTAAAGATTACACCATGCTGTTGTTCATTTATTTAATTGTTGTATTTTATTTCCGCTGTGCAAAAGAAAAGTGTAATATTGATGTAAACTCTGATGTATGATGAAAAGTTTTAATTTCCCTGTAAAATTGTACTAAAGAAAGTGAAAAGATCCTGTAGAACATCTCGAATTCAGTGTATTTGGGATTCGGGACGTTACACCCACAACCGTTGAACCTCACTTAAACAACAAGTTCGGAGCTCACAACTCTCTCCTTGGGTTGCTCCTCAAACTTGTCTCCCAAATGGCTCTCTCCTAGAGCCAAGCTTTTTGCTCCGCTCACCTCCGAAGCGGACCTCTTCTCAACGAGTTCGAAGCACAACTCTCTCCTAGAGTTCCTCCTCACACTCTTCTCACGAACGGCTCTCTCCCAGAGCCAAGCTCTTCACTCCGCTCACCTCCAAGGCGGACTTCCTCTCAACGAGTTCGGAGCTCACAACTCTCTCCTAGAGTTGCTCCTCAAACTCGTCTCCCAAATGACTCCCCACGTCCCTCGGGACCAAAATCCGAGTGACAGGCGATCCGACCTCAACAACCAAGAGGATAGCTCGGATTCCGAGCAAGTGCTAATCCGAGCTGCGAATTGGGGAAAAACGACTTTCCCCTCAAAATTCGCCTAAGATTTCGATCGGACGGCCCAGATCGTGCCAGCACCACTATACGACAAGATAGTGTTTTCTTGGGAACTGTTCCCACCTCGAGATTCGCGCCAAGATCCGACGGCTCAGATTGCTCCACGACGTTCGGCAATCCAAATCCGAGCCAACAGTTAGACCGCCGAGCTATACGCTCGGTCCCGAGCTAACAGTTCGGCCACCGACCTATACGCTCGGCCACCGAGCTAACAGTTCGGCCACCGAGCTATACGATCTGCTACAGAGCTACATCGCTCGGAGACCGAGCAAGTGCCAATCCGAGCTGCGAATTGGAGAAAAACGACTTTCTCCCCAAAATTCGTGTAAGATCTCGATCGAACGGCTCTCTCCCAGAGCCGAGCTCTTCACTCCGCTCACCTCCAAGGCGGACCTCCTCTCAACGAGTTCGGAGCTCACAACTCTCTCCTAGAGTTGCTCCTCAAACTCGTCTCCCAAATGACTCCCCACGTCCCTCGGGACCAAAATCCGAGTGACAGGCGTTCCGACCTCAACAACCAAGAGGATAGCTCGGATTCCGAGCAAGTGCTAATCCGAGCTGCGAATTGGGGAAAAACGACTTTCCCCTCAAAATTCGCGTAAGATTTCGATCGGACGGCCCAGATCGTGTCAGCACCACTATACGACAAGATAGTGTTTTCTTGGGAACTGTGCCCACCTCGAGATTCGCTCCAAGATCCGACGGCTCAGATCGCTTCACGACGTTCGGTAGTCCGAGCCGAAGCAACTGGCGATCCGAGCCAACAGTTCGACCGCCGAGCTATACGCTCGGTCCCGAGCTAACAATTCGGCCACCGACCTATACGCTCGGCCACCGAGCTATACGATCGGCTACCGAGCTACATCGCTCGGAGACCGAGCAAGTGCCAATCCGAGCTGCGAGTTGGAGAAAAACGACTTTCTCCCCAAAATTTGTGTAAGATCTCGATCGAACGGCTCAGATCGCTCCAGCGCCACTAAACGATAAGATAGTGTTTTCTCGAGAACCGAACCTGCCTCGAGATCCGTGCCAAGATCCAACGGTTCAGATCGAGCTCACAACTCTTCCCTAGAGTTCCTCCTCAAACTCGTCTCTCAAATGGCTCTCTCCTAGAGTCAAGCTCTTCGCTCCGCCCACATCCAAGGCGGACCTCTTCTCAACGAGTTCGGAGCTCGCAACTCTCTCCTGGAGTTGCTCCTCAAACTCATCTCCCAAACGGCTCTCTTCCAGAGCCAAGATCTTCGCTCCGCTCACCTCCAGAGCAGACCTCTTGTCAACGAGTTCGGAGCTCACAACTCACTCCTAGAGTTCCTCCTCAAACTCGTCTCCCAAATAGCTCTCTTCCAGAGCCAAGCACTTCGTTCTGCTCACCTCCAGGGTGGACCTCTTCTCAACGAGTTCGGAGCTCACAACTCACTCCTAGAGTTCCTCCTCAAACTCGTCTCCCAAATGGCCCTCTTCCAGAGCCAAGCTCTTCGCTCCGCTCACCTCCAGGGCGGATCTCTTCTCAACGAGTTCGGAGCTCACAACTCACTCCGAGAGTTCCTCCTCAAACTCGTCTCCCAAATGGCTCTCTCCTAGAGTCAAGCTTTTCGCTCCGCTCGCCTCCAAGGCGGACCTCCTCTCAACGAGTTCGGAGCTCACAACTCTCTTCTACAGTTGCTTGGTGTTGAATTTGCAAGTGGACAAAATCGCACAAGTAATATAGATAAATGAGTAGAGTGTCGAACCCACAGGGACTAGATATTTTACTGAGTACCGATATCGCTAGATGAATCACTATTTGGAAGATCGAATTTTATGAATAATAAAACAACTAAATTACTCTAATCTAATTTAATCTAACTAAATTGGTGAAGAGGGAGAGGGCTGCGAAACGATGAAGCACTTGTACTTTGTTTAATGGTAAAATTTGTTCTAGGGCTCTTGGTTCACCTCGTTTATCACACACACAAATTATAATTCCTTATAAATAAAAATATTATCTTTCCCAAATTGTCGACCAAAATCCTAAAGATATTAACCACTCTATCAACGTAGTCTAAAAATTATTCTCAATTAATCATTCGTCTATCCACCAAATTATTAATTGAAAAATTTGATTTCTTAACGGTCACGTCCTCCAATATACGGTCTTAATTTTTATTAATCACAAATCACCTGTTCGGTCTCTTCATGATTTGAAAAATCATACAAATGTCTATCCACCATGTTGTACGCATAAATAATAAAAATTAAAACACAATCAGGAAAAATAGAGAAATAGGAAGGAATTAAAATTTGTGTTCAAAACTCGGCTACATCTTAGCCTCTAAAACAATCAATTCAGTTCATGATCAAATTTGCAATTAATGGAATTGTTTGGATTGCATCTAAAAATACTTAAAGGAGAAGAAGTACACAAAAATTATAATAAAAATTATATAAGCAACCCTGTCTAAAAATACCGAACTAGCCCTTGAAATTTGCCCCGTCACCGTGTCCTCGAAACCCGCGCGTCAGATCCAAAGAAGGAGCACACAGCACCTGTCAGCGCCAGAGGACGAGCTCGCCACGTCAGCGGTCAGATCGGTCAGAGCTTCGGTGTGTGGGGTTCCGTGCTGAAGGAAGCAGCAGGTGGGCTGTGCTTCACGCCACGTGGGGTCCCGTCAGCAGCTCTGGTTCTCTCTCTCCCTCTGTTTATTAGTTCGGCACGCAAAAAGAGAGGACGAAGGAGTCGCCGGGTGAAAATAGCAATCGCTGGGTGCACTTCGAATACTGTGCCAAAGAAGACAGCAGCCCTACTGCCCACACGCTGCTATTTCGTCTTGGAACTCGCACCCGCCTTCTCTCTTACTTTTTCTTTTTCTTATTTTCTTTTGAGTTATTGTACAGCCGTCACCTCTTACTTTCTTCTCTCTTCTTTGCTTTGTATATATAGAGAACGGGAAGGAGTTAGGGTTTGCACTTTTTGCAGAATAGTCCTCCACTTTCTTTATTTTATTCCTTTTATAACCCAGAATTTTATTTACTTCCTCTTTCTTTCTTTTCTTCCTTTTCTGCCACCCACGTGCTTCTGCGTACACAAAATAATACCAAAAATTAGGATTTTTAAATAACATAAAATTAATTAGTTTAAAATTAATTAAACTAACTATAAATCAAATTCGCGTATAAAAATCCTTTTACCAATTATTTGTCGCAATTTTAACTCAACAAAACAATAAAATCGATAAATCAATTATTTTACTTTGTTTGTTGATTTTTTCACCAATTCTTTACTTTTTGCCTCAAAAATATTATTTCTTCAAAAATAATTAATTAAATAAAATCATATAGAAATAAGATGAATTAAAGACAATATCAGCGAAAACAAGCCATTTTAATAGGTAAATGAGTACAAATATTTGTATATAAATCCGACACATCAAATACCCCCAAACTTAAGATTTTGCTTGTCCTCGAGCAAAAAGTAGAATCATTAACAAGGGATTAATAATAGTAGACTCGACCCATCACACCAAGAGATCTTATCATGCAAGCATCAAAATTTCAATTAAAAATATAAACAACTGCAAATAAAGTAAAACTAAGCATACCCACTTTCTCCAGTGCAATTATTTAATCATAATTCCCAAAAAAAAATCGCATTTGTCATGCAATTAATGTAATTATAGTATGCAACAACTCAATCTGTGATTATCCCTTCTCTCTACTACAAACCGAGTAGCAAACTAGAGTTTTTTTTTTTTTTTTTTTTATTTTTTATTTTAGTATCTTCTTTAAGTTGTCACTTGCCTTTTGACTCGAATGCAAAACATTTGTGATGAATTCACCCGGTTACTCAACAAGTCACAAACTTAAAGTGCTTTGCATACTCATATTTCAAGTTGCCGTTTTACGTAAAAGTAAACATTTGTGATGAATACCCCTAGTTACTAAGCAACTCAAAACATTGGAGTAGATTGACTTTATTCATATTAATTTTAAATATTTTTTTTTTTTAATTTTTTTTTTAAATTTTTTTTTTCATTATTACTCTATTTACTTAAACTCTGTTTAGGACTAGATCAAAGGGAATAATCACGAGAAAAAGCATCACATTTGTCTTTTATGTATAATAGTATGACTCACACAATTTTGTAAGGAATTTTGAAACTCAATAATCCTAAAATAAATAAGTATGCTTAATATTGCTTTATAAAAAAAAATTGTTTATCCAAAAAAAAAAATTGTTTCAATGCTTGTCACAATAAAGAACTCAAAATGTGTAATGGTGAGCCTAATTATAATCCTTTTGTTTTGTTTTTCTTTTCAAAAATAATAAAAATAAAAATAAATTTGTAAACCTTCCCCCCAAACTTAAATGTCACATTGTCCTCAATGGGAAAGAAAAAGAAAAACAAAAAGAATGCAAAAAGTTTAGAATATCTCCCCTGATTCGTCTTTAAATTTCTGCACGCGCAACGTTCAGTATTTTGGCTATATCTGGAGCTGTAGATGTCAAAATGGGCTGAATTTTTTTTTGCTGGAAAGCTAAGACAATTGTCTACAACTTCTCTTTGAATCACTTTTCCAGATTCTGACTTTAAACTGCTCGAAAACAGCCATCAATGCAGGTGTTCAAAACAGCTCCGTTTGGCGACTTTCAAAATTGATGCAATCCTACAAAATAAAATCAAAAATTAAAATAAAATAAACTAAAATATAAATCAAAACTAAATGCAATAAAAGAAAACATGGGTTGCCTCCCAAGAAGCGCTAAGTTTTAAGTCTTCAGCCAGACATGGGGGTGAGATGGTTAAGTAACGCCAAGATCCAACAACATTAACACATCCTTTCTAATTTTTCTTTTCTGATGTGGATCAGGTTCAAGCTCCAATTTGAGGCGTTTTCTTCGTGATGATGATGTCATTGATTCCCCCACCTCTTTGAGTTTTCGCTGCAAAAATGAATAAATAGAAGGTTCAGCATCCAAGTACATGACATGTTCAAAAATATTTTCTTGTTCACCTTCAAGAGTTTCTAAATTTGTTGGACATACTTCAATTGGTAATTTTTCAAATTTAGCCTTATGTTTCTCGCCCACAATTAAATCGATTGTACTTACTTGGAAAGATGACTGTTCTTCAGGAGGAAAATTTATAGAATTAAAAACATCATACATTACTTGCTCATGCTGAATTTGTTCCTCCACAATTTGTTCTATTTCACTTTGCTTTTCAACCACATTATGTTCTTCATTTTCTTCTTGTGGTTGCTCAATTGTCCTCCCACTTCCTAGTATTATAGCCTCAACATGCTCCTTGGGATGGACAACTGTATTGCTTGGTAATGATCCTGCAATTTTTTCATTAAGAATATTTGAAATTTGACTAATTTGTACCTCAAGATTTTGGATGGAAGCCGAAGTTGAATTTGCAATATTTTGAATTGTTGAATCTGTCTTTTGTATGTATTGCATGAACACCTCTTCTAATGTCGGCTTCTTTTCTTCCTGTGAAAAATTTTGAGGGTGTATAACTGCTTCTTGATTGTTGTTCCATGAAAAATTGGGGGTGTTTCTCCATCCTGAATTGTATGTGTTTGCATAATAATTGTTTTGCATTTGAAAGTTTGACACAAAATTTTCATGTTCGGCACTTGATGGAGCAAAAGGGTTCCCCACTTGACAATCTGAACTTGCATGATTTCCTGCACAAAGATTACAAATCATATTAGATTGAAAAATATTAAAATTCATATTTTCTACTTGTTTATATAAAATATCATTTTTTGCATTTAAAGTAGAAAAAGGATCAAGTTCAAAAACTCCAGCCACTTTTCTTAGCATCGTTCTCTCTGAAGACCACTGGTAATGATTTGATGCCATCTCCTCTAAAAGATCATAGGCTGCTTGGTAAGTTTTGCTCATCAGTGCACCACCAGCTGCTGCGTCAACCATAGATCTATGTGTAACTCCCAAACCATTATAAAATATTTGCATTTGCAGCCATTTTGGTAGTTCATTATGAGGACACTTTCTCAATAACTCTTTAAACCTTTCCCATGCATCATACAAAGACTCGGTCTCAAATTGAGTAAATGTGCAAATGTCATTTCTTAGTCTTGCGGTCTTTGCTGCTGGAAAATACTTGGCTAGAAATTTTTGTGCAAGTCCCTCCCAAGTAGTAATACTACCTGGCGGTAGATAACGTAGCCAAGTCTTCGCCTTATCCTGTAATGAAAAAGGAAAGAGTGTTAATCTAATTGCATCATTTGATACTCTGTTGTGTTTGAAAGTGTCACAAATTTCTAGAAAATCTGCAATGTGAGCGTAAGGATCCTCGTGTGGTAGTCCCCAAAATTGAACAGTCTGTTGAATCATTCGAATCATCGCCGGTTTAATTTCAAAATCGTTAGCTTCAATAACCGGCTTCTTTATGCTTGACTCATAAATTGAGGGCATAGCATAGTCTCTCAAAGGCCTATTCTCATCGTTCGCCATGATAATGCACTGTATGTCCTGAAATGTAAGTATCGAAAAAGAAAAAGAAAAAAAAAATAGAAAAACTAAAAAAAAAACTAAAATAAGAAAATTAAAATAAAATAAAATAAAAGTAAAAGTTAGTCAAAAGAAAATAAAGATGTAAAATGATAATAAAATAAAAATAATTACAAAAAATCCAAATTAGCAATAATCTAGCAATTGTCAATATCAATAAAAGAATAACTAGTCCCCGGCAACGGCGCCAAAAACTTGGTGTTGAATTTGCAAGTGGACAAAATCGCACAAGTAATATAGATAAATGAGTAGAGTGTCGAACCCACAGGGACTAGATATTTTACTGAGTACCGATATCGCTAGATGAATCACTATTTGGAAGATCGAATTTTATGAATAATAAAACAACTAAATTACTCTAATCTAATTTAATCTAACTAAATTGGTGAAGAGGGAGAGGGCTGCGAAACGATGAAGCACTTGTACTTTGTTTAATGGTAAAATTTGTTCTAGGGCTCTTGGTTCACCTCGTTTATCACACACACAAATTATAATTCCTTATAAATAAAAATATTATCTTTCCCAAATTGTCGACCAAAATCCTAAAGATATTAACCACTCTATCAACGTAGTCTAAAAATTATTCTCAATTAATCATTCGTCTATCCACCAAATTATTAATTGAAAAATTTGATTTCTTAACGGTCACGTCCTCCAATATACGGTCTTAATTTTTATTAATCACAAATCACCTGTTCGGTCTCTTCATGATTTGAAAAATCATACAAATGTCTATCCACCATGTTGTACGCATAAATAATAAAAATTAAAACACAATCAGGAAAAATAGAGAAATAGGAAGGAATTAAAATTTGTGTTCAAAACTTGGCTACATCTTAGCCTCTAAAACAATCAATTCAGTTCATGATCAAATTTGCAATTAATGGAATTGTTTGGATTGCATCTAAAAATACTTAAAGGAGAAGAAGTACACAAAAATTATAATAAAAATTATATAAGCAACCCTGTCTAAAAATACCGAACTAGCCCTTGAAATTTGCCCCGTCACCGTGTCCTCGAAACCCGCGCGTCAGATCCAAAGAAGGAGCACACAGCACCTATCAGCGCCAGAGGACGAGCTCGCCACGTCAGCGGTCAGATCGGTCAGAGCTTCGGTGTGTGGGGTTCCGTGCTGAAGGAAGCAGCAGGTGGGCTGTGCTTCACGCCACGTGGGGTCCCGTCAGCAGCTCTGGTTCTCTCTCTCCCTCTGTTTATTAGTTCGGCACGCAAAAAGAGAGGACGAAGGAGTCGCCGGGTGAAAATAGCAATCGCTGGGTGCACTTCGAATACTGTGCCAAAGAAGACAGCAGCCCTACTGCCCACACGCTGCTATTTCGTCTTGGAACTCGCACCCGCCTTCTCTCTTACTTTTTCTTTTTCTTCTTTTCTTTTGAGTTATTGTACAGCCGTCACCTCTTACTTTCTTCTCTCTTCTTTGCTTTGTATATATAGAGAACGGGAAGGAGTTAGGGTTTGCACTTTTTGCAGAATAGTCCTCCACTTTCTTTATTTTATTCCTTTTATAACCCAGAATTTTATTTACTTCCTCTTTCTTTCTTTTCTTCCTTTTCTGCCACCCACGTGCTTCTGCGTACACAAAATAATACCAAAAATTAGGATTTTTAAATAACATAAAATTAATTAGTTTAAAATTAATTAAACTAACTATAAATCAAATTCGCGTATAAAAATCCTTTTACCAATTATTTGTTGCAATTTTAACTCAACAAAACAATAAAATCGATAAATCAATTATTTTACTTTGTTTGTTGATTTTTTCACCAATTCTTTACTTTTTGCCTCAAAAATATTATTTCTTCAAAAATAATTAATTAAATAAAATCATATAGAAATAAGATGAATTAAAGACAATATCAGCGAAAACAAGCCATTTTAATAGGTAAATGAGTACAAATATTTGTATATAAATCCGACACATCATTGCTCCACAAACTCGTCTCCCAAATGACTCTCCACGTCCCTCGGAACCAAAACCCGAGCGACAGGCAATCTGAGCCTGATCACAAAAGCAAGCCGCTCGGAATCCGAGCAAGTGCCAATCCGAGGTGCGAATTGGAGAAAAACGGCTTTCTCCCCAAAATTCGTGTAAGATCTCGATCGAACGGCTCAGATCGCTCTAGCGCCACTAAACGACAAGATAGGGTTTTCTCGAGAACTGAGCCTGCCTCGAGATCCGTGCCAAGATCCAACGGTTCAGATCGAGCTCACAACTCTCCCCTAGAGTTGCTCCTCAAACTCGTCTCCTAAATGGCACTCTCCTAGAGTTAAGCTTTACGCTCCGCTCGCCTCCAAAGCGGGCCTCTTCTAAGCGAGTTTGGAGCTCATACATAGTTGCTCCCTGCACTCACCTCAAAGAATGGGTCTTCCTATAGCCCTTACGAGGGTCTTCCTAGCACATCTTCTCCGCCCCTAGGAGTGGAGCTCCTCTTCACGAATCCTCAAGACCAAAACACTCCTCAACTTCATGAAGATAAGGATGTTGCGGGGCTATTTGACCATGAAGGATGGTGAATCTTCATCCTACTCCTAAGGAGAAGTTGTAGATCTTCGAGTTAGCTTCGAAACAAGGGGTCGCACGCCCCGATCGGACCTCCGTAGCACTGGGAAAGTGGATCACAACACAGCTGGGCCGAGCAAGAAAATGGCAAAAACTATCGCCTCAGGATTCGCGCCATGATCGTGATCAACCGTCTAGATCCCCCCACGTAGCTCGGATCTACAAATCTGAGCAACTAGCCATCCGAGCTGCGAATTGGAGAAAAATAACTTTCTCCCCAAAATTCGTGCAAGATCTTAATCAGACGGCTCAGATCACGCCACGCCCACAAAACGACAAAATAACGTTTTCTCGAAATTTGAGCCTCTTGTCTCATGATTCGCACTACGATCGTGATCAACTGTCCAGATCAAGCCACGTAGCTCAGATCTACAATCCGAGCTACTATCCTACCGAAGTGCAAAAGAGCAAAAACTCTACCTCAAAATCTGTGCTCAAATCAAGATCAACGGCTCAGATTCGCAAAAAAAAAGTGCCACGTAGCGGTCAACGGTCAACGTTGACCGGCCACGTGTCAGCATCTGGTGGGTCGGCACTAGATTCCGAGCAACTAGCATTCCGAGCTCCGTATTGGGGAAAAAACACCCCGAGCTCCTCGGACCGTCAGATCGTCCAGATATTCGCGCCATGGCTGATGGATGACTCAGATTTTGTCACGTCTCCACAAAACGACAAGATAACGTTTTCTCAAAATTTGAGCCTCTTGTCTCGAGATCCGCACCACGATCGTGATCAACCGTCCAAATCGAGCCATGTAGCTCGGATCTACAATCCGAGCTACTGTCGTGCCGAGCTGCAAAGTGGCAAAAAATGCGCCTCAACATCCGTGCTCGGAATTGCCGAACAAGAAGCAAAAAAAAAAAGAAAGGGGGTCAGCGGGCCAGGTTTGGACCCGTTAAGGACCAAACCCGAACCACTCGTTACCCTTCTTCTCCTCTTCACACGTTATCGCCAAAAACCCATCAGAACAAAAAACCCGAGCTCGACCCACCAGCTCCTCGCCATGCCAAGCTCCATTCCGACCTCCGAAACACTTCCTCCGAACTCCACAGAAGTCCTCGCCATGCCGAGCTCACCTCCATTCCTCGTCGGCCTCCACAGTGCCGAACCCATGGCCGAGCTCGTCTCCAAAAACAGAGCTCCACGCCTCCGCCGCTGAGCTCCAGCTCCAGTGGCAAGCTCCTCCACGGCGCGAGCTCCGATCGCAACCAAGCTCCGTCGAGCTCCCACCTCTAGCGAGCTCCGCCATGGCCGACTTCTCTACCGAGCTCCATGCCCCCGCTGTCGAGCTCCAGCTCCAAAGCATCGAGCTCCCCCTCGAGCGAGGCTCCGAACCCAAACCGCTCGCCAACCACCAAAGCTGCTCGTTCGCCGAGCTCGACCTCGTCTTTGCTCGCGGCGCTCGACCTCGGCTACGTTCGCCAAAAACCCAACAATCGAGCTCCATCACCGCCTCGACGAGCTCCGAACTCCACAGAACACCTCGCCGTCACCCTCGAACGAGCTCTGTACCCATCGCCAACGAGCTCCTCTCCCTCTAAGCTCGACCTCTCCACTGCGCCAGACAAGGTCGGAGAGGGTGCAAGGTCAGGGGCAAGGCGGTGTGGCCAAAGTCGAAGGGGGCGAGGCGCTGAATTCAAAGACGGAGAAGAAGAAGAAAAGAAATAGGACGGAGGAGAAGAAGAAAGAAACTGGGCGGAGAGAGAGAGTAAAGAAAAAGAAAAAAAAAAAATATGGGCTTCACCTCCAAGGTCGGATGCCGAGCTGCGCGAAAACTGGGCGAAGTTGCTCGGATTCCGAGCAAGTGCCAATCCGAACTGCAAATGTGGAGAAAAACGCGGTCGACCAACATGAGCCGTCCGATCTTCTCAAAAATCGCGCCACGACACGATCGATGCTCAGAAACGCACCACGTGTCCAGAACGTGATCTGCTTCACGACGCGTGCACATCTGATCATGATTGACGCTCAGAAACGCGCCACGTGTTCAGAACGTGATCTGCTTTACGATGCGCGCACATCTGATCGTGATCGACGTTTAGAAACGCGCCACGTGTCCAGAACGTGATTTGCTTTACGATGCACGTACATCTGATCGTGATCGACGCTCAGAAACGCGCCACGTGTCCAGGTAATATTAAAATTATTTATTTATTTATTTATTTGTTTTAATTATTTAAAAAATCTGAAAAAATATTTAAAAAATCAAAAAAAATTAATTAAAAATTCTAAAAATAATTATTAATTCAGAAAAATTATTTTAAATTCTAAAAAAATAATTATTAAATTAGAATAATTAATTAATATTTTCGATAATTAATTATTTAATTCGGAAAGTGAATAAAAAATTCAAAAAAATGAGAAAAAATTCAGAAAAATCTGGAAAAATCACCAAAAATCCAGAAAATTCTAAGGATGTTTTTGGGTATTTTACAAGCCCAGAATAACACCGTTACACCCCGAGCAAGATGCAAACTCCCTTATGAACCCCGATAAAATCCTGTACGCCATTAGAACAACAAAACTACTCCTCGAAGACTGTAAAACTCAGTCTCCAGGAGTGGGGGGCTCGTGATATGACTAAAAATAAGATTAAATTGGGATCGTTCACATCGGACACGAATCTTAAAGCTCAGGGGTAAAACGGTAATTTCACCTACTAACGGGTCTGAAATGGGAACTGGGTCTTTCTTCAAGATCCAATAACCCACGAACGGATCCACCTCAAATGGGTACGGATCCCAACCCAAAATGAACCCGGTCCAGCAGGATAGAATTAGGGTTTCTGATTAGTCCTAATCAACTGTCCCGATTCACATCTATCCTTTCACTGGGAATTAGGGATTACATTCCTTATCTGATCACAGGGATTACATTGCTTATCTGATTACAGGGATTACATTCCTAATCTGATCCCTAAGGCGACTACAAATACCCCCCATCCACCACCATTAAGAGGTAATCAATCTTTTGCCAATTTACACTCTTTCATAATCTTCCTGATTACTGACTTGAGCGTCGGAGGGTGCGTCGCCGGGATCAATCCCGGTGTCTCGCACTTTTTGCAGGTGAATAGCAGGAGTCAGTGGTCAAACTCCGACGGAACAGGTTCAGGTTTGCTATTCAAGTTTTCCAAGAATCCACAAATACTGTCTATTTACCCCCACACCAGATTTAGCGGTAACAATTTTCAACACTTAATGTTCTAAGAAGTTGGATTTTACACCCTCATTTATAATTATTTTTCAACATATACTAATAGAAACATGGACTTTTATTTACAACTAATTATTATCATACTATATATTCAAACTTGAACTACATAATTATTGTTTTACCGTTTACAGAGCTTTTCGTGTGTTGTATCGTTCCGAAGACGTGCCGTAGGCACGTGCCCACGGGCAAATCTAGTCTATATAATAAAACACAAAGAAAGCTATCAAGTGGCTCTCCTTCAATCCCTAAAAAATCAAAGGTCCAGATCTAACCTTACAAAACATATTTCCCCCCAAAAGTTCCCCCCAAAACTCAAATTCAAATCTCCCACCTAAAACAACTCCTATATTTATTTAATTTTTTTTTTCTCTCTCTCCCTACCTCTTCTATTCAAAAAATTTATAAAATAAAATTTTTAGAAATTTTAGAAAATTTAAAAACTAAAAAATTTAAAAACTTAAAAAACTTAAAAAATAATTTTAAAAAATCAAAAAAAATCATATAATATGTTTTTTGCTCTATGTTTGCTACTTCAATTAATTTGTTGGACTTCCAAAACTATTTTATATGATTAAACAAGGTGCACTGTTTCGAAGACGTGCCATAGGCACGTGTCAACGGGCAAACCTAGTATATATAATAAAACACAAAGAAAGTTATCAAGTGGCTCTCATTAAATAAGGTTGAAATCAATGGTTCAGATTTAACCTCACAAAATATTTTTTCCCGCCCAAAAGTTTTCCCCCAAAACTCAAATTCAAATCCCCAAAACGACTCCTTTATTTATTTATTTATTTATCTCTGTTTTTCTCTCTCATTCTCTATCCATTAACTCAGAAATTTATATTTTCATATTTTAGGTTTGAAAATTTTCAGATTTTTTATGTATTTTTTATTGCTCATGTTACACTGAAAATAGCAAATATCTTATCAACAGTTAAATTTCATTATTTTCCATACTCAAAGTTCTAAGAAGTTGAATTTTACACCCCATTTATAATTATTTTTCAACATATACTAATGGAAACATAGATTTTTATTTACAACTAATTATTGTTTTACTATTCAAACTTGAACTACATAATTGTTCTTTTACTGTTTACAAGACTTTCATATGATGTATCGTTCCGAAGACGTGCCGTAAACACGTGCCTACTGGAAAATCTAGTATATATATATAACACCATTAATATTGTATTATATTAGACAAGGTTTAGGTGTTCCAAAATTGTTGCTTGGTTTTTGTTAGTATAAAAACAGACAATTGATGCCTGATGGTAAAAGCTATAATTTTTTTGAAAGTTAAGACAATATTAAGCTTTAACGGCAAATTATAAATTTACCCAACGTGCATACAAGAAACCCTTTAGGAGTATTTTTACTGTTATAAGAGCATCCACTGTGATTGACTAAAAACTCAAAAATTAGAAATAAATTTAGGAAAATGCCTCGCAGTTGTTTGCTAAAACTAAAAATTTAGGATAGAAACGAACAGTAGCTTGCTAAACTTAGCAGCGCCTTTAGAAAATTGCTAAATATAGGAGTCGGACGATGTTCATCCGTTTGAAGAAATGGACGGATGAAGATATGCCATCTGGTTGAATAAAAAAAAATTTGAAAGATGGTTGAAGATGTTCCGTCTCTTGGTGGATTTAATTCTTTATAAATAAATAATAAATATTCAATAGGTAAAGTTTATAAATAACATTTAATAAATGTGAAAGTGAGGGTATATTGGTAATTTCGCCAGGGTGAAAGAAACAAAAAAAATCAAACCAACATGCCAGATGGATGAAGATCATCCGTTACACTGTTCATTTGATTTTTTTTTTTGTTTTTTTGTGTTGTTAACGAAATTAAAAAAAAATTAAAGAGAAACTGAGGAACAAGCACCGTCCGATACAATTCAGGAATTTTTTTTTCTCTCAAACGGAGGATGAAGCTCCGTCTACTCAATTTTTAATTAAAAAAAATTAAAAAGCATTAGACGGATGAACAAGATCCGTCCAATACATTACTTTATCAAAATTTAGAAATAACGATAGCAGCGATCGTTGCTAAAAGCTAAAATCTCATTGCTAAAAATAGCATGGGTTTAGCTAACAACAGTGGATACTCTAATCTGAGAGAGTTTGTAACTTCCACGACATGTATAATTCAAATCGACTTAAAACTTGATATCTAAATAAAATAATTGTGAATCTTCCAATATTTCTTTTCCTCGTATTGAAGTTATACTTCAAGAACTTTATTAATAACTTTCCAATAACGTTTGAAAAACAATAAATAAGTAAATAAAATATTTTTTTTTAAAGAAAATGTGGAATACAACGACCATCTTTCGTTAATAAAAAGTTAATAAAACATCCCCAGAGTATTGAGAGATTATATAAGGAACTACAAAGCATGAGATAAAACATAAACTTCAAACAAAGTCCTGAAGAGTGGGACATGTTCAAAAGTGATACTGACATACAAAATAACACGTACGAGATAAAACAAGAACAAACATAGCAGTCCTTCTAACAAAACTTTGGAAAATGAGTGTCTAGGTTGTTGTTGCTCTGCTCAGTCTAAGGTAGGTCCGAACTCTACCTCCTCATCATTGTACTCGTCAACATGAAAGGCTCTGGCGATCCTCCACTCGGCCCTGTGGCAGTAGCTGTAATCCAAAAGAAAATAAGATACATGATATATGTTAAAATAATGCTATTAAAAGCCTCACGAAAGTAAAAGTTATTTCTGTCTATCAATAAAACTCAAGTCGTAGCAGCGATGACGATGTACCACGCTTGTTTTATATCGTGATGCACAGAGGCAAATTTGGGAGCAATTCACAAATCCTCATATGTGTTGGGATACTCACTCGTACCCAAGGTCGGCTCGCAGAATCTCAACCAGTGTTTCTTTGCTCCTTTGGCAATAAATGAATAGGTGGTTTAGCGACTCCGTATGAAAGTTAAAGAACCCACAGTTGGTCACAATATGCGACTGTCGTTTGGCCAGATTCCCTATAGTCAGGATGGCATTATTGATCACCAACCATAGGAATACCCTGACTTTGAGGGGCGCATTTGCCTTCCATAGAATCGTAGCCCACCTAGGCCATGCGTCCCCAGAAATGAATACGGTTTTACATAGAACGGACCATAAACGAGTTGTTGTTCTCTAGACCCCAAGATTTATTGTCTAGGCCGTGCGAGCACTTCACCCCAGTCCATGCAATGTAGTCCTGGAGGGCTCCCAACTAGGGGTGTAAAATGAACAGTACAGTCCGCCGTCCGTCCGAGTCTGACTCGAGAAATGGTCCGACCGTGGACCGTTCGAACTGTTATACGAACCGAACTCGAACAAATTATTAGGTCCGATTCTTTACCGAGCTTGAGCCGGACATAAGTCCGTCCGAGTATTATTGCGGTCTGATACTTTATCGAACCGAGTCCGGACTATAAAAATTTTGTCCGACCTAGACCGAGCCGGACATAAGCCCGTCCGAGTAGAATTTCAGTCAGAGCTTGAACATATGGTTGTCCGATCCCATCCGGTCTGATTTACGGCCCTACTCCCAGCCTCAGCCGGGACTCCTGACTAAGCCAAGCTCTAAAGGATAGTTTCCATGCTTCCCTCCTCCATGTCTTGGCCACGGAGATGTGTGGTTAGGACGCTTGTTCATAGAAATCCAGGAACCTCTCTCTAAGAGTGTGGCCGCCGCACCCTTTGTCCCACCAGAATTTGGTCGAATGACCATTGTCTATAAATGACGTGACCCCCAAGCAAAACGGCTCATGGGCTCGGATGATCACTTTCCAAAATCATGAGACCTTAGTACTCACCTTGAAACCTAAGCATTTGGTACTTTTCCTTTGCAAGTAGAATTGAATGAATTCCTATCAGCTTTCACCATTTGGGTGGAACACTTTCCACCACCATTTTTCCAAAAGAGCAAGGTTCATGTCTCTCAGATCAATGATATCCAGTCCACCATGTGTTTTCTTCATGCATGTTTTTTTTCCATCTGATCAGATAGTAGTCTCCTTTATCCATGTCAGCTTCTTTCCACATGAATCTCTTCCGGATGCTATTAATGTTTGGATTACCCACTTTTCTAATTCGAAGAAGTAAATAAATATTGGAAAGCCTTTAGGGCCTAACATTGCCTGAAAATTGAGTTGTAGTGCTATTACTATATTTGGGACTGATGATGGTAAAAATCACAGCAGATCAGAGCCGTACGATCCCTGCACGGATCTCAAAGCATCTACAGGCAGATTAGCTATCACAGGCCTATTTCACAGGCCTGGACCTACTCCAAGACATGAGCTTCTCTCAAGCCCATAAAAGGTGACAGACTAGGTCCACTAAGAGAGACACTCAGCCCATGTTGGCTAGGAGTCTCATCTCTTATCCTCTCACAGGGATATCTTATCTCTTCAGAGGGGGGACATGAAAGATTCGATGGTCACGATTCGCCTTCGAGAATGTCTTTCAGGCATATAAATACTCCCCCCTCCTCATTTTCCAGATAATGAACAATTCACCAGTTTTTATTCTCTCTCTCTTTTTCTGGTTCTGACTTGAGCATCGGAGGGTCTGTCGCCGGGGGCCACCCCTCGGTGTTTCAGACGTTTTGCAGGTCCATCGGCCGCATTAACAACCATCGATTTTAGATCACAGGAGGTCAATCAACGATCCAGATTCAATCTCAGGAGCTCTAACGTCTTTTAATGGCCAAGGCACAGGCTTGACTTTTAGTAGTTTCCATCCATTATTAACTCACCATCTGTTGGCTCCCACACCGAAAAAAACAGCAACAGATTGGCGTCGTCTGTGGGAAACTACACAAGTAAGACTTATCGCCATACCACAAAGACTAAGAGGTAAAGGGGTGACCTCCAGCCATTGCACTACCACTCTTCGTCAACCAGCTCCTTCTATGGAAGATCTGATTCCTCCTCAACAGTCACCCCGACAGCCTAATTACGCTCCTTCCAACGGAGAGGCACCGGGGGGCTCCTGAAAAAAACATCCTGAACAACGTCCTCAGTACGACTGCATTTTAGTTCACAATGCTTCAATTGGATCCCAAAAGAAGGATGACCAAGTCCTTTGCTGTATCCAAGAAGTAGAAGATCGCCGAGAACAGATGAAGAATGAGAGAAATTGGTCCAACAGGGCCTACCGCCCAAATCAACATCCCCTCAGCAGAACTATCCTCGATGCACCTGTTCCAAGCTCCTCAGTTTGAGTCCTACAACGGGGAATCAGACCCGACGGGCCACGTCGAGAGCTTTAACACACTTATGATGTTCTATAACGCCACCGATGCACTCATGTGTCGGACATTTCCCGCTACACTGAAATGATCAGCTAGGGAATGGTATTCACATCTGAAACCCGAATCCACATTTTCGTTCGATCAGCTCGAGGAACTCTTTGTTGCACACTTCGTTACTAGCCAGGGAACTGAAAAAACCAGTGTCTCCCTGCTAGAATTGAAGCAAGAAGATGGAGAACTGCTTAAGGACTTCGTCAAGCATTTTACAACTGAAGCAAGGACAATTGACACCTTCAACACTTCAGTCACAATTGCAGCTCTTTCGCCGCAAGACTTTGTTGAGCATTTTACAACTGAAGCAAGGTCAATTTACGCCTTGAACACTTCAGTCGCAACTACAGCTCTTTCGCCGCAAGATTTCGTCAAGCATTTTACAATTGAAGCAAGGTCAATTTACGCCTTGAACACTTCAGTAGCAACTGCAGCTCTTTCGCCGCAAGAATTCGTCAAGCATTTTACAACTGAAGCAAGGTCAATGTACGCCTTGAACACTTCAGTCGCAAATGCAGCTTTTTCACTGCAAGACTTCCTCAAGTATGTTACTACTGAAGCAAGGCTAATTTCTGCCTTGAACACTTCAGTCTTTCGCCACAACGTCACTAACACAGACCTGAAAGCCTCCCTCGCCAAAAAGCCACCCAAAAGTTTTACTGCGCTCCTGAAAAGGAGTGAAAAGTATATCAGGGTCGAGGAAGCCATCTATCTTCAAGGCAAGAACGATTCACCTTCCGGAAACAAATGGAAGAACACAAGCGAGAAAAAACTCAGGAAGTTTCAGAAAAACGGTGTAAGTTCATGTCGTCCAACTCTAGCATCACGCTTCAACAAATTCACTCCTCTCAATGCAAGTATATCAGCCACCCTCATGGAAGTGGAGAAGGACGAAATAATTCGCCTCCCCCCATAATGTCAACGTCTAGCAGAAGAAGAGACAAAAATAAGTGGTGCACAATTTAAAGAGATCAAGGACACAGTACTTACGACTGTTGATCCCATAATGAAGAACTGGAAGCCCTGGTTCACGGGGGCTATCTCTCCAACTTCATTCAGAAAGACAACGACGCCGAAAATTCTCCGTCCCAGGGGATTGATAAGCATTAGCAGAGGCCATGCGAGTCGCAAGACTCTGAACACATGACCATCTTCCATTCCATTCATGAAGACCCGAGGGGGGGAGATTCCAACTCCTCCCGCAAGTCTTTCGTCAGCAAAATAAACTCCTTAGATAACACTCTGCCTGCCAAACACACCAGGGTCCTGACATCTTTCTCTCACAAGGACTTAGAAGGCGTCCAAACACCTTATCGCAACGCATTGGTCATAAACCTTTGCATGCTATATCATGAGGTATGCCGCATCCCGGTGGACAATGGCAGCTCAGTAAACAACCTCTTCATGGCCACATTTCAGGCTCTCAAGCTCTTTCAGGACCGACTCAAGCCAGCTGGTTATACACTTCATGACTCCTCTGGTGCACCTATCCAAGTCGAGGGAATTGTCGCACTCGACGTAACAAGCACGGAAAGCCCCCGCTATTCAAACAGAAGCACTGGACTTTATGGTAATCGATGTCAAAGATGCATACAATGCTTTATTCGGCTATCCCGGCCTAGGGCATTCCATGCAGTTGCCTCGCATTTCACATGAAAATGAAATTCCCAACAACAGCCGGCGTAGGCCAAGCTGTAGGAAGCCAACAGGCGGCACGAGCGTGCTACACCGCTACAATGGGGGGCTCCATTCTCCCCTTCGACGCCATAGAGCTACCGCAAGAAAACTGTCACAATAACTCCAAAACTGTAAACGAGCTCGAAGCCTCTGCCATAACCAACTCTACCAAGATCTTCCAAACCTGCCACACCATCTCTCGCCAGGTCCAAACTAGTTCTCATCATGATACAGTAATAAACTTGAATCCCTCTCCCAAAGCCACTCCGCTCAGTCGACGAAAATAAATAATCTTGCCTAAACACATTGGTACATCAGAAGATTTCCCTTTCTCTATGCAAAATAATGGGGGGCTCCCTCCAAAATAGGCAAGTCTAGGCAAGGTCTATCAAGTTGTTCGCCTGACGGGTCATCAACTTGAAGACCCGGGGGGCAGAGAGATATCAGCAGGGACTTAGAAAGTGAAACACCTTGTGAAGTACAACGAGTTGGGTGCCAAACTTGTACACGATAACGGCACCAAAAAATCATTAAAAACTTCCTACAAGACAAGTTCGGAGCCCACATCCATAGTACGAAGTAATTACAACAATTTACAATGAAACAAGTTCAAAGTGCTTTGCCATTCGATCTGCTCCTACAACCTATTAATTCATCAAAGCAAACAACGAGCTAGACGCCCAACTTACATTTAAAGCGGTGCTAGGCACTCGTTACAGGCTTTCCTCAATGCAAGTTCGGAATCCAGAACTCGGGAGTTGCAGCGTGCAAATATGCACGTTTAGAACACAACTCACCGATCGATCTGTTTCTGCAACTAGCTAAACTTTCTTGGAGGCTCGGAAACAACAAGTTGAGTGCCACACTTAAACACTTAAGCAGAACCAAACACTAGTTGCAAGTCTCCCCGTAAGACGGATTCAGAGTCCATACCCATAGCTCGATAGGGACTCTAAATAATTTGCAATAATGCAAATTCATAGTGCACTTCGCTATTCCATCTGCTCCTGCAATCCGTCAATGCCTCGACGACCGGTTCAGAGTCTAGTTCATGGTTCAAAAGTGACCCTATCAATTTGCAAAGAAGCAAGTTCAGAGTGCGTTTTATTATTCGTGCTGCTCCTGCAACTTGTTAATACTTAAACTAACAAGTTCGGAATCCATATTCATGGTTCAGAGTTACTCTCACAACCTGTAACGACACACGTTTAGAGTTCAACTCGCCATTCGATCTGTTCCTGCAACTAGTTAAATTTTCTCAACAACAGATTAATAGGTCCAAAATAATGGATCGAAGTTACCCTAGCAACACTTGTAAAAAGCCGCACTTAGGGTTCAACTCTCCATTCGATGTGACTGTCACAATCTGTCAGAGGCCTCATATAGAAAGTTTGGAAAACAACTATCCCTCAAAGTTATCCCTACAACTAGCTGGGTTCAAGACGGAGCAATGCTACACTTTGTCATATACTGTCGACAGCTCTGTAAGCTATACGTAACAGACTTGAGACCCTGTTATTTAGCGACAGAGAACCCTTCGATGATACCTCAACCATGACAGCAAGGATCAAGCATGTGAAATGAATCCCGCAAGTCACAGAACTATCACCAACTCATATGTTCAGATCCAGTAGCATTACAGACATCTGCAAATACAAAATGGCTAGTCCAAAGTCTAACTCTCCTAAGATCAGCTCATACGACTAGCCAACCCCCAAGACGATGTATCACAGGATACGACATTGGCATGTAAAAGACTTCTCATTCCACAAACTACAAGTCTCATTACAACAACAAAGTTACAATGACTCCACATTTCACATCTAGGAATCGCTACCAAAAGTCCTACGAACACTGTATAACAAACTGCCATGAAAGCTGTTCTTCCAGCTATACACACTGGAGAGATGCTCTACCTCAAACTGTTCTTCGATGATACCTCAACCATAACAGCAAGGATCAAGCATGTGAAATGAATCCCGCAAGTCACAGAACTATCACCAACTCATATGTTCAGATCCAGTAGCATTACAGACATCTGCAAATACAAAATGGCTAGTCCAAAGTCTAACTCTCCTAAGATCAGCTCATACGACTAGCCAACCCCCAAGACGATGTATCACAGGATAAGACACTGGCATGTAAAAGACTTCTCATTCCACAAACTACAAGTCTCATTACAACAGCAAAGTTACAATGACTCCACATTTCACATCTAGGAATCGCTACCAAAAGTCCTACGAACACTGTATAACAAACTGCCATGAAAGCTGTTCTTCCAGCTATACACACTGGAGAGATGCTTTACCTAAAAGAAATAAAACTCCTTGCCGGCCTCCTACCAGCTAACAGCTCCATAGGGCTGCCTCAACCCTTGATTATGATGTTCAAAACAAGCCTTCCTTAGATGAGCAAAGTCCAGATTTATCCGGCCACCTTCACTTGAGCAGGCTCCAACTCCGTCTCACTTGAAGCATCGTGCAAACGAGAGAGTTCCAACTCCGTTAAGTACAGTGTATCACGAAAGAAGACAAGCTCAGTATCCCGGGGAACCTCATTCCATGCACGCAACCACTTTTCAGTAAAGAGAAGAATGGAATCATCTCAATGCTGAATAAACACAAGTGACTTTACTTCCACACTAAGAAGATTCAGAATACCCACAACTCATTTGCTCTAACAATGAGTTCGACGCGACACAGGCCACTTGAGTTCCTCTGGCCGACCACTGGTCAACATCGAACAATGAGTTCAGCGCTCTACTCGCCGCTTGAGCTCCATCAACAACTCGTTTGTTCCAAACAACGAGTTCAGTGCTCCATTCGCCGCTGAGCTCCATGAATAGCTCGTTGGTCCCAAACAGCGAGTTCAGTGCTCAGCGCGCCGCTCGAGCTCCATCAACAACTCGTTTGTCCCAAACAACGAGTTCAGTGCTCCGCCCGCCGCTCGAGCTCCATCAATAGATCATTGGCTCTAAACAACGAGTTAAGCAATCTGCTCACCGCTCGAGCTCCATCAACAGCTCGTTTGTCTCAAACAACGAGTTCAGTGCTCCGCTCACTGCTTGAGCTTCCTCAACAACTCATTTGTCCCAAACAATGAGTTCAGCACTCCGCTCGTCGCTTGAGCTCCCTCAACAACTCGTTTGTTCCAAAACAACGAGTTCAGCGCTCTGCTCTCCGCTTGAGCTCCATCAACAACTCGTTTGTCCCAAACAACGAGTTCAGTGCTCCGCTCGCCGCTTGAGCTCCCTCAACAACTCATTTGTCCCAAAACAACGAGTTCAGCGCTCTGCTCTCCGCTTGAGCTCCATCAACAACTTTTTGGCTCCACGCAACGAGTCCAATGCCATGGTATTCGCTCAAGCTCGGCCAAATAGCTCGTTGGCTCCAAACAACGAGTTCAATGCCTTGGTCTTCACCCAAGCTTCACCAAATAGCTCGTTGGCTCCAAACAACGAGTTCAACACCTTGGTCTTCATTCAGGCTCGCTTGGCAACTCGTTGGTTCCAAACAGCAAGTTCAACATTCAGCACACTGCTTCAACTCCTTCAAGCTAGAACTTGTTTCCAAACAACGAGCTCTAATGCCTTGGACTTCGCTCAAGCTCTGCCAAACAACGATTTCAATGCTCTACCCACCGCTTGAGCTCCGTCCATGCTCCAAATAGCAAGTTCAATATCTTAGGCTTCACTCAAGCTCCTCCAAATAGCTCGTTTACTCCAAACAACGAGTTCGACACGTTGCTCTATGCTTGAGCTCTGTCCATAACTCATTGGCTCCAGACAACGTGTTCAATGTTCTACTCTTCGCTTGAGCTCCTTCAACAACGAGTTCAGCGCTCCGCTCGCCGCATGAACTCTATTCACTACATGTTGGCTCTAAGCAACATGCTCAAATTCTGCTCTCCGCATGAGATCCTTCAGCTACTTCTAGGCTCCATGCAACGAGCCCAATGCCTTGGTCTTCGCTCAAGCTCTACCAAATAGTTCGTTGGCTCCAAACAATAAGTTCAACGCCTTGGTCTTTGCCCAAGCACCGCTAACAACTTCCCGGGGCCAAACAACAAGTTCAAGCTCAACTGCATCTCATAGCTCTCCCTACAAACTCGTCGGGAACAAATGGCAGTTTCTACATCAACTCTATCTCAGAGTAGTATGCACGCTTGCTGGGCGCAAACAACAGGTGTAATACCCAACTTTGTCATAGAGTCTCCTCTAAACTCGTCGGGGTCAAACGGCAGTTTCTGGACCAACTCAATCAAAGAGTTGTCTCTACACACTTGCTGGGTGCAAACAGCAAGTGCAACATTCCACTCCGTCGCAGAGTTCTCCACAGGCTTGCTGGGCGCAAACAGCAAGTTCAACACTCAATTCTGCTACTGAGTTCTTTCCAAACTTTTTGGGAACAAACAACAAGTTCAACACACAACTTCATCACAGATTTTCTTCTCTAAACTCACCGGGATCAAACAGCAGTTTCTACATCAACTCTATCTCAGAGTTGTCCCTACACGCTTGCTGGGTGCAAACAGCAGAAGCAACATCCAACTCGGTCATAGAGTCCTCTACAAACTCACCGGGATCAAACGACAATTTCTACATCGACTCTATCTCAGAGTTGTCCCTACACGCTTGCTGGGCGCAAACAGCAGGTGCAATATCCAACTCTGTCTTAGAGTCATCTCCAAACTCGTCGGGACCAAACATCAATTTTTTCATCGATTCTACCATAGAATTGTCTCCACAAACTTGCTAGGATCAAACAGTGAGCTCTACGCCAACTCAGCCACGAGTTGCCCCCACAAACTCACCGGGGTCGAACGGCAGTTTCTGGACCAACTCAATCAAAAAGTTGTCTCTACACGCTTGCTGGGCGCAAATAGAAGGTGCGGCATCCAACTCCATCATAGGGTCCTCTCTAAACTTGTTGGGAACAAACAACAAGTTCAGCACACAACTCGATCACGGAGTTTTCCCTATAAACTTGCTAGGATCAAACGACAAACTTGAACGTCCAACTTTGTCCCGGATATGCCACAACAACCTGTTGGGATCAAACAACAAGTATGCAAACAGCTCTTCCATAACAGCTATTGATATGCATACAAGATCCACCAATCCGCGGTGATGGAGTAAAAAACTGGGTATACACATATAAGTAATTATATATACATATATATATGAGTTGTTGCATATACACGACAATACACACACACACACACACACACACACACACACACACATATATATATATATATATATATATATATTTATATTTATATGCAAGCCAAAGCTCTAAAAATCTCCTAAAATTTCTAAGAGTTGCAAAATGAAATATTTTCAAAGCAAAAATACTCTTAAATGTGTGAAACGGAGATGGATTGTTGGAAGGCATTGGAGCGGGTCGGGTTCACAACCCAAACCCGCAACCAAATCAAGAAGCTCAACAAGAGAAGCAAAGGGTTGTTAACGGGTCAGATCCAAACCCGTTTTAACCCAAACCTGCACCGCTTCTTCTCTTCTTCTTCTTCTTCTTCAGATTTTGGCACCAAAAACACCTCCGAGATCCTTCGCCGAAAAACCCAAGAAAAGTAGCGACTGTCTCACTCCGACACCGAGCATCAAGACCCCTCGCTCCAACAGCGACTTCGTGCTCTCGCCTCCGGCACAGGTTTGACTTTTAGTAGTTTCCATCCATTATTAACTCACTATATGTTTGCTCCCACACCGAAAAAAGCAGCAACAGGGACTTAGGTCACAAAATCATATATTATATTTACAAATCTAATCTAATCTAATCTAATCTAAAGCTTTAATGGGATGATGGGGATTGTGTTGTAGATAAATAGCTCAATTTGTAGATACAGACAAACCAACTTTTTTTGCATCGTCCAAGCATAACTAATAAAGGTTTGGAATAGATAAATGGATGTCTCAGATTCGAACCTAGACTATATAGTAGTCTGTATTTTTAAAATATTTATTTATTAATATGTTCGTTGCACGTAGAAATTACTGGTATTATTAATCACAAAGTCAAACTTTATTTGGGCCAAATTCTCTTGTATACTACTTGCGCACGAGATACTTAATTTGGTTGGCTAAAGCAAGTCAACAGTCTCAACACCCTTTATACAATTTCTTATTCTTAAATTATCCATTTTCACCTTGAAATAGAAGAAACTAAAATTTATTTGGATTAATTAATTATAAAAAGGGAGAGAAAAAAGAAAAGAAAAGAAACAAAAGGCTATAACGGATTTTTAAAGAAATATAAAAGATGTGGGCGGGAAATAGGTTTTCTGGTCCGGTTTTCTTCCAATTGATTGATTTTTGGGACTTGATTGGATGGGCATAGGTTAAATTTCTTTAGTTTTTGTTTTGTTTCTTTGTTTCTTTTTAATTTCTTAATCTCTTTAAACAACATAACTAAGTCTGTGCACTGCATGTTGAGTTCGGGTAAAGTTAACAGATATATTAGAAAATATTATTGGATTTATTATAACTAAGTATAATATTTTCTTTATATAAGAGAGAACTAAATATTAAACTAATATATAAACCGATATGGGACTAAATGTAATACAATATCTAACACACCTCTCATACTCACGGTGGGACAAATAATGTTTGTTTGCCCACCAAGTAACGAAATATCTGAATTGTGTGATTTGGAGAAGAAGTCTGCTATCCGCTGTGAAGAGGTAATAGAATAAAGTGAAATGGTCTCTGCTTCAAAGCGCTCACGAACATAATGGCAATCTATCTCTATGTGCTTCGTTCGCTCATAAAAGACTGGGTTGCTTGCAATGTGCAATGCACTCCTGTTGTCACAATGAAGAGGAGTAGCTTTTGTAAGCGTGATACCCATATCTGATAATAACCAACGATCATGAACAATCTCTCTAGTAGTAGATGTCATTGCTCTGTGCTCAGCTTCGGAGGAAGAACATGCAACAACTGCATGTTTCCTACTTCGCCATGAGATCAGCGAATCACCAAAAAATAGACAGAAACATGTAGTAGACCGTCTGGTGGTAGGATCACCCGCCCAATCTGAATCAGAATATGCACTGAGCTCTAGTTTGGAAGTAGAAGGCATGAATAATGAAAGAGTGATTGTGCCCCGAAGATATCTGAGAATCCGAAGAAGTGCACTGTAGTGAACTGATGTAGGAGCGAAGACAAACTGACTAAAAAATCTGACTGCATGAGCAATATCGAATCTGGTCATGCATAAGTAGACAAGTTGTCCAACAATCTGTCTGTATCTAGTGGAATCATGAATGAGCTCACCATGTGCGGGGCGAAGCTTCACATGAAGCTCTAAGAGAGTATCGGCAGATCGACTGTCAGAAAGACATGTAGTTGATATAATATCTAACGAGTATTTCTGTTGAGAAATGAGTATGCCCCGAGTTCCATGGGCAATCTTTAGACTCAGAAAGTAGCGTAGTCTACAAAGATCTTTCATATGGAACTGCTGGTGAAGGTAGTGTTGGGTGGATGCAATGTCTGCGGGGTCATCCCCAGTAATAATCATATCATCGACATATAATAGTAGTACCTGTTGGGATTGGGGCGTCAACCAATGCCCGTTGTCGCAGCGGAACTAAATAGAGCAATGAGGAAGTCGAAGTAGATGAAACGAATCAATTGAGTAAGCAAGTAGATCCACCAAACTAACACAAATATAACAATGACTTATCCCGGTTAGCTTTTGCTCAATCCGGGAGGCAATATAGGGAGATCTGATTAGCATTGTCACATTTACCCGATACCTGGACCCGACCCGGACCCTACCCGTACCCTACATTGGACTGGAACCGACCCAATCTATACGGGTCCGGGTCCAGGTTCTAAAATAAGACCCGATGCACTTTCGGGTCCGGGTCCGGGTCCGCTCAAAATTGAACCGACCCGAACCCGAACCCGTTAAAAAATATCCCCAAACATATAGAATTTGAATGGGGTTATAGGAATATACATAAAAAAGTTATTGTTGAAGATAGATATGTAAATATAATATTAATTCATGTACTTAAGTACAAAATTTGTTAGAATCGTAGGGTATCGGGTGCAAAAATACTTAAGTGCAAATATTTATTCTCTACTACCGGACCCGATGGGTAATTTTTTTTAACTAGGACCCGGACCTGGACCTGGTTCTTGCAAGTCCGGGTCCGGGTCCATGTTTTGGACCCGTGAGGTACAGGGTCTGGGTCCGGGTAGTGGAGGACCCGATACCAGCTCTAGATCTGATATTCAACTAGAAGAGATTATAAGGAGTTATTGATTCACTCAATACAAGAAATTAAACTCACTCACTGTCACGCCCCGCTTCCCGAAAATATGGAATACGAGTACGTGACGAAGCCCAGCGAATGATTTTTACATCATCCATAAGCTGTAGGATCGACTCAGCATCATAACAAGAATATACAAGAGAAATATATATAACCAAGCATGCATGAATAATTTATTAAGCAACAGAAAACAATTTAAACAAATAATAATATTCCAATAGTTTCCATGTCTCGATCAAGTGTAAACTCGGAAACCAGTCTTAAACAGCAGAAGAAATAAATACCTTAAGGAAAGCAAACAGGTCCTTGCTCCAAGCAAAACCTGAAATGTCTGCTTGCCAATTCCAGCAGGTAGCTTGCCCCAAAGTCTGTTTAATAAATATAAACAGGGAAAACTAAGGGAAAACAAAGAGAATGCCCTTAGTGCAAGCTAGGGCCACAAATAGTGAAAACAAGTACAAGTAAGGGGAACAAGAATTGGAATCAAGAATATATCAAATTTATAAGAAGTAGTGGACAAAACAAGGACTAGCTAGCAAGAGGAAACATCTTAATAACTAGATTGGATAACAACTGCTAGTAGTGTAACACTCAGGTATACCTATAGGGTTATTTAATATCAAGCGCCAAATCTCAAGTCTAGTGTCATATGTTATTTTGAATGTCAGGTCTCAAATGTCAAGTCCAAGTATCAAATTGTCTAGCTCAAGTTATCAAGTTATCTAGTTCAAATTATTAAGTTCAAGTCTAGTGGTGATTACTATCTAGGTAGCACGACATGCATCCATTCTTTTACTACATGGTTGCTACAGTCAAACAATTTCGTTTAGACCTAGTAATGAATTTTATAGGGCGGCGTACTCAGGTATCAAGTATCAAGCAAGCCATGGTTCATGAATCGGAAATTAAATAACAAGTTCACGAAGCAAGTTCGCGAATCCACAAGCAAGTTCAAGAACCGCACAATGCGTTCATGAATCAAACAAGTTCATGAGCCGAGTAACCGACTCCATGAATCGAACAAGATACAACAAGTTCATGAACCAAGTATTGGGAAACACGGGCCCCCTTCCGAGTACACTTATCTATATTGTCCATTCTATAGTCTTTCCCATAACCCCGGCTTGTTACTTTTATTAACTCTTATCAAGCAAGCATACAAGTATAATATGTTGTAATTTAATTCTAGAAAAAAAATTGGGGATGTCCTATATGGTGTCCAGCAGCTACATATAAAATTTTGTGTCAAACGCTCGCTGTTTACATAGCTAAAATAATTCGCAAAGTAAATATATACAGCAGTTTTTGCAAAACTGTGTCTACTGACACCGCTGCAGTATAACTGTCATAACTCCTAGACCGTAGCTCCAAATTCGATCAACTTGGAGTCTATCGATATCTACACATCCGGATCTACAATTTATATTCAGGGCTCGGGCCCAAATTCCAATGATAAAAGGGTCGAAACCGCAAAAGAATATTCAGACAGCAACACTCAGAGTTTATTTACTAATGTAGATTTCTTGGGAATATGTAATTTGGTGTCTACGTTATTAAGTAGCATAAATACATAATCATGGATGTCAAAACAGCAACTAATAAATGTTTTTCAAGTCATAATAGTCGCAAATACGTCAAAATACTAACTTTATATGTATCTACAAATTTTGCGGCTCCTTAATTCATATGTCCATGTGATTCATGTGTTCAAGGGGGTAAAAGAGTCCAATTGATTATTATTTAATACGAGGAAGTTTTGTGACTCTTAGAATTGTGGGTTTGAAGGTTCAAAATTGATTTACAATGATATTTCAAAGGGAGTCACAATCTAACTATATGTGGTATTTTCAAGAAAACTTGTACTAGAGCAATAAAATGTACAAGATGAATACTTGCCTTAAATCGACGATTATAAACTCCGCTTGTTGAAGCAATTTAAGTAGAAAAATCCCCGAAGATGTCCTCAAAAAGCGCGTGCAAAAATTGATCGGAGATCGCGTTTTCCCGCACACAGGATCTGTCCAGAACAGCGAACAGCAAGTAGGATCCGGTGCGGCCAAAACAGGAAACAACGAAGCCGGCGAATCAGATCGCTGTGAAGCAGCGGATCTGAGACCAGAACAGCGTACAGCGGCTTCGGATCCGGTGTGGACGAACACCACACAACAATCACGGCGCGGATCTTGACGCGATCTGACGGCTGTGATTCGCTCCCGCCTTCTCCTCCTTCTTCTTCGTTCGATCGAACAGAGCGCGAGAGAGAGCAGCAACGGCGGGGTGCTTCGTTGGCGGTGACTGCGGCAGCGACGGAGTGCGGCGACGGAGGCAACGACGTCGAGAAGCGACGGCGCGGCGATGGCGAGGCTGCTCTGTTCGTGGGTTCGAACAGAGGGTGAGAGCGGGAGTGGCGTTGGGGTTCGGCGGCGTCTGGCGAAGCAGCGGAGAGGGTAGAGCGGTCGAGAGGGGTGTGCTGGAGGCGAGGCGAATGGTATGGGCGATGGAGGTCGGAGTTGTGGAGGAGGTGGTTGCGAAAGATACGGAGAAGGGAACGGGGTGTGGGGATGATTAGCAGCGGTAGAGAATTAGGTTTAAACAGTATAGAGTGATTAGGGTTAGGGTAGGGGTTTATATACTAGGGTTAGCGGGTTTGCGGGTTCAAGGGTTTTGGGGATCCGCTTCAAAAAGAGCCCAACAGGAGAAATGATCAAAATGCACTCAAATGGGGATTAGAGAGATGAATATGAAGAATTAGCCATTTCTTCATGAATAATGACACAAAGAGCATACAAACGAATTCGATAAAAGGACCAGAAATTGAGTCGAAAACAAATTGATGGTTTTATTCGAACGAAAATGAAATACTGGATCTCAAATAGATAAAAGAGTACAATTTAGCAAAATACAGTATAAAAGTACAAATACGGGGAAACAGGAGTTACAAATCCTACCCACCTTACACAAAAATTTCGTCCTCGAAATTTGCTTAGGCGGTACATAGGACAGGGTAAAAGCAATTTAGGGGAGGGTAACAAACAAGGGATCCAAAGAAAAAGTCAACTTGGTGGTAACACCAAAATAAGAAGGAAGTGAATAACAACGACGTCAAAAGGAATGCATGAAAGAGAATAGACGGTATCAAAAGGAAGGAACAACACGAGATAATAAAGCAAGATAAGAAGTCGGCAGAACTGAAATCAGAGAGGGAAAGGACCGGGTAGAATCAACCATTCAGTGAATCAACGGATGGGGATGAAAACAAGGAACAGAGAGGGAAGCAACAATACTAAGGACTAGTCACAACAAGGGGATCCCGGGACCTGTGGGTTATGGGCCCACCACGCTTCCGCTGCGCTACTCTGATGGTGACGCTCCAAGCTCCAGACATGTCGTTGTAGACCACGTGACACCAAGTGACGATCCGAGCAGGAAGAAAGGAATGAGACACCAAGATCAAATAGAGTATGGGTTCAGGATAGATATAAACAATGATGCAAAAGAATATAAAATTGAGCTTCAATTCAAATAATTAAAATATATAGTATACATTAAAACGAATGACTTTAACAGGAATAATAACAGTAACAATATCCATGATAATAATATCAATATTAATAGAAAATAATAATGACAATAAAACTAATAATAACAATGGTAATAACAAAATTAGTAATAATAGTAACAAAATAATAATAACAATAATAATAACAAAAATAAAAATCGTCATAATCATACAGGTAATAATAATATGAAGAAATAAAAATATCAACAATACTAATCATAACGATAATACATACATGACCAAATAGAATTCAACACATTCATGAAAATAATGCAATAATAATAATAATAATAGCATTAATAATAATAGCAATAATGATAATAAATAATATGACAATAGCAAAAATAATAGTAATAACAATAAGGCAACAGTAATAATAATAAAAATAATAACTGTAATAAAGGTGATGAAAACGATAATAATAACATAAATTGAAATGATAGTAATATTAATAATAATAACGAAAATATTCTTTTACCATCAGCTTGATTATATAAGTAACGAGTCTTGAAATATCAATTAGTAATAAGTAGAAAATCTTGCCTCCTTAACATCAAGTTGCATATTTGCCTTCACGACATCAGGTTTCAAGTTGCCGTCCGGATATTCGGCTGCACATTTTGCCTCGCCGATAACCAGTTGCAATTTGCCTCCAGTGACATCGAGTTGCATATTTGCCATCTCGACATTAGGTTGCACCGAATTGGTGAAATGTATATAAAATTGAGCATGATCAGGCTCAAAACAAATTAATAATAATAATAATAATAATAATGGTAAAAATAACAATACCAATAACGATAAATATAACAAAAATATCGATACTGATGACAATAAAAATAGCAATGATCATAACAATGATCATAACAGTAATAATAACAGTAATCGCAAAAAGAGTCATAACAATAATAATAATATTAACAGTAATGTTAAAATATCAACCACATTAGTAAAAATAATAATGCAAGACAAGATATAGTTTGAGTCCAACATTTTTTTGTGTGGAAGTAATTTGATATTAGCAATCTAATAAAACAATGAAAACAACAATAAGAATATCAATAGTAGTAACAATAATAATAATACTAGTAATGATAATGAAAATAATAGCGATAATAATAGTCGTAGGAATAATAGCATTATACAACAAAATAAGAGTTTGTCTTATCAAAATACTCCAGTGGAAATATATAGTCGATCAAGAATGAAGAGTGAAGTTAAAATACACCATTGTTCGAAATAACAAAATCTTTGTTGAGAAACATTTTTTTTTTATTAATATAGAAGATCGAACATAAATATAACAATCAGAAATCATAATATAGAAAACATTCGAGAAAATAATTATAAGGAGAAAAATAGGTAGGCGAATATGAAGCTACACCCAATAAGGAGTTAAAGAGGAGGATGACTAGAAGGAACAAATGAAAATTAAGGAATTGAATATGAGGAAGAAGGTCGAGGGCAAAATCAGAATTGAAGAGAATATAGCAGAGAAGGAATAACTAGCATGATACTCAAAGTGAGTCAACAGTTGAAGATGAACGCAAGGCACGAAAAGTAATGAACGACACACGAACTGAAATAAGAGGGGATCAACGAGGCAAGCGGAAAATAAGAGATTGCTTGCTCCGGAATCAAAAGAATATAGGCACAGAAGAATAAATTGTACCCAATAAGGACTTAATAAATCAGGATGACTATAAGAGATGGAAGGAAGCAATGAATCAAAGAATTGAATATGAAGGAATCAAATGAATGGGATAAGACTTGTATCCAGATCGAGTTGACTATTAAATCATTCATGTGGTTGCATGGCCTGTTTAATGTTGAGTTAATCCTGACTGAGTCAAGCATGTCTAATGTATTAGTTAGACTAACACATTAGCCAAACCTGGCTCTGATACCACTAAAAACCTTGTCACGCCCCGCTTCCCAAAAATATGGAATACGAGTACGTGACGAAGCCCAGCGAATAATTTTTACATCATCCATAAGCTGTAGGATCGACTCAGCATCATAACAAGAATATAAAAGAGAAATATATATAACCAAGCATGCATGAATAATTTATTAAGCAACAGAAAACAATTTAAACAAATAATAATATTCAAATAGTTTCCATGTCTCGATCAAGTGTAAACTCGGAAATCAGTCTTAAACAGCAGAAGAAATAAATACCTTAAGGAAAGCAAACAGGTCCTTGCTCCAAGCAAAACCTGAAATGTCTGCTTGCCAATTCCAGCAGGTAGCTTGCCCCAAAGTCTGTTTAATAAATATAAACAGGAAAAACCAAGGGAAAACAAAGAGAATGCCCTTAGTGCAAGCTAGGGCCACAAATAGTGAAAACAAGTACAAGTAAGGGGAACAAGAATTGGAATCAAGAATATATCAAATTTATAAGAAGTAGTGGACAAAACAAGGACTAGCTAGCAAGAGGAAACATCTTAATAACTAGATTGGATAACAACTGCTAGTAGTGTAACACATGTCAGGTATACCTATAGGGTTATCTAATATCAAGCGCCAAATCTCAAGTCTAGTGTCATATGTTATTTTGAATGTCAGGTCTCAAATGTCAAGTCCAAGTATCAAGTTGTCTAGCTCAAGTTATCAAGTTATCTAGTTCAAATTATCAAGTTCAAGTCTAGTGGTGATTACTATCTAGGTAGCACGACATGCATCCATTCTTTTACTACATGGTTGCTACAGTCAAACAATTTCGTTTAGACCTAGTAATGGATTTTATAGGGCGGCGTACTCAGGTATCAAGTATCAAGCAAGCCATGGTTCATGAATCGGAAATTAAATAACAAGTTCACGAAGCAAGTTCGCGAATCCACAAGCAAGTTCAAGAACCGCACAATGCGTTCATGAATCAAACAAGTTCATGAGCCGAGTAACCGACTCCATGAATCGAACAAGATACAACAAGTTCATGAACCAAGTATTGGGAAACACGGGCCCCCTTCCGAGTACACTTATCTATATTATCCATTCTATAGTCTTTCCCATAACCCCGGCTTGTTACTTTTATTAACTCTTATCAAGCAAGCATACAAGTATAATATGTTGTAATTTAATTCTAGAAAAAAATTGGGGATGTCCTATATGGTGTCCAGCAGCTACATATAAAATTTTGTGTCAAACGCTCGCTGTTTACATAGCTAAAATAATTCGCAAAGTAAATATATACAGCAGTTTTTGCAAAACTGTGTCTACTGACACCGCTGCAGTATAACTGCCATAACTCCTAGACCGTAGCTCTAAATTCGATCAACTTGGAGTCTATCGATATCTACACATCCGGATCTACAATTTATATTCAGGGCTCGGGCCCAAATTCCAATGATAAAAGGGTCGAAACCGCAAAAGAATATTCAGACAGCAACACTCAGAGTTTATTTACTAATGTAGATTTCTTGGGAATATATAATTTGGTGTCTACGTTATTAAGTAGCATAAATACATAATCATGAATGTCAAAACAGCAACTAATAAATATTTTTCAAGTCATAATAGTCGCAAATACGTCAAAATACTAACTTTATATGTATCTACAAATTTTGGGGCTCCTTAATTCATATGTCCATGTGATTCATGTGTTCAAGGGGGTAAAAGAGTCCAATTGATTATTATTTAATACGAGGAAGTTTTGTGACTCTTAGAATTGTGGGTTTGAAGGTTCAAAATTGATTTACAATGATATTTCAAAGGGAGTCACAATCTAACTATATGTGGTATTTTCAAGAAAACTTGTACTAGAGCAATAAAATGTACAAGATGAATACTTGCCTTAAATCGACGATTATAAACTCCGCTTGTTGAAGCAATTTAAGTAGAAAAATCCCCGAAGATGTCCTCAAAAAGCGCGTGCAAAAATTGATCGGAGATCGCGTTTTCCCGCACACAGGATCTGTCCAGAACAGCGAACAGCAAGTAGGATCCGGTGCGGCCAAAACAGGAAACAGCGAAGCCGGCGAATCAGATCGCTGTGAAGCAGCGGATCTGAGACCAGAACAGCGTACAGCGGCTTCGGATCCGGTGTGGACGAACACCGCACAACAATCACGGCGCGGATCTTGACGCGATCTGACGGCTGTGATTCGCTCCCGCCTTCTCCTCCTTCTTCTTCGTTCGATCGAACAGAGCGCGAGAGAGAGCAGCAACGGCGGGGTGCTTCGTTGGCGGTGACTGCGGCAGCGACGGAGTGCGGCAACGGAGGCAACGACGTCGAGAAGCGACGGCGCGGCGATGGCGAGGCTGCTCTGTTCGTGGGTTCGAACAGAGGGTGAGAGCGGGAGTGGCGTTGGGGTTCGGCGGCGTCTGGTGAAGCAGCGGAGAGGGTAGAGCGGTCGAGAGGGGTGTGCTGGAGGCGAGGCGAATGGTATGGGCGATGGAGGTCGGAGTTGTGGAGGAGGTGGTTGCGAAAGATACGGAGAAGGGAACGGGGTGTGGGGATGATTAGCGGCGGTAGAGAATTAGGTTTAAATAGTATAGAGTGATTAGGGTTAGGGTAGGGGTTTATATACTAGGGTTAGCGGGGTTGCGGGTTCAAGGGTTTTGGGGATCCGCTTCAAAAAGAGCCCAACAGGAGAAATGATCAAAATGCACTCAAATGGGGATTAGAGAGATGAATATGAAGAATTAGCCATTTCTTCATGAATAATGACACAAAGAGCATACAAACGAATTCGATAAAAGGACCAGAAATTGAGTCGAAAACAAATTGATGGTTTTATTCGAACGAAAATGAAATACTGGATCTCAAATAGATAAAAGAGTACAATTTAGCAAAATACAGTATAAAAGTACAAATACGGGGAAACAGGAGTTACACTCACCAAGAACTCTCTCTCTCTCGAGCCTCTCTTTGCAATGAAGAAAACAATCTATGAAGTACTCTACTCTCATAAAGGATGAGTTTACAATATATATAGAAGAATGGAGAGAAACCTACGTCTAATCTTGATTCTCAGTCATCCGATATAACCTGGAAAAGAAGTAACTGAATAGGAGCTGTACGATCTAACTTGGAGTTGAAGATTGGGCTGAAACGACCTAACAAATCGTGGCCCAAAACGAACACAGCGCCGCGGTCGGTCGAATGTTCAACAAGACCGATCGACCGTCCACCTCTCGGCCAAACCCAATGCAATTACGGTTGGGGGGTGCGGTTGACCGCAACTTGGGATAGTCGACCGCACTATGCTTGCACCTTGCTGCTATTGTTTTCTTCTACTCTCTTCGACACTTCAACCTCCGTGCTTCATCTTAGCTTCTTCTAATCTGAACCACGAGTATTCAAGACACATTCCTAACAAACTCCGCCTTGGACTGCATACGAGTGCTATCACATAATGTGTTATTAATTTCTAAACTCTAATGAACTCCACTTGCAAAAAATAACTTAGAACAATAGTTTCTTCTTCTAGTTGAAATGATCTCTACAAAATCTCACAGAATCCAATATACCCCTTCAAGGGTACACCTCCATAAATGTACTCACGAAGTTGCCAAACTCCGCACGAACTCCACCTACCCTTAGTCTTTCTCCACATCTCGACGATATTCGGACATCGTGGTCTCGTCTTGATAAATCTAGTTGCGGCAAACTAGCTGAGCTTGCAGGAATAACGGGAAAAGGATCAACACTTGCATAAGTTTTCAGATTTCCCAAAACTTGTAGAGATTGTTTTGGCTTGGCCCAACCACTCTCATACCTCTAATGACCTTACGACGATCCTGAAAAACAGACAGAATTCCACCTCGAGCTGTGTACCTACAACCCCGTGCATCAAGAGTTCTCAAGGAAATCAGATTCCGTTTCAGCATAGGAATATGAAAAACGTCCCTTAAAGTGAAAATATTTAGACCTGGCATCTTCAACTCAACTGTCCCCTCACCTACTACTTCACAAATCTCCCCAGTTTTCGTTGTCACACAACGCCCCGTAGTAGACTTATAAGTAGAAAACAACTCCCTCTCGGAGAAAATATGATAAGAACTTCCTGAGTCAAGAAACCAACTAGAATCCAGTTCTAAAGAATTTGAAACAAGAAGACACGAATCACCTGAATCAAAGGCACTAATCACATAAGTGGCTGAATTCCCATTCTTTGCACTCTCCTGATTCTGCAATTTCCAACAATCTTTCTTGATATCCCCTGGCCTCTTGCAATATCGGCAACGGATCGAATCCTTCTGCAAAATACTTTGTCTTCCCCCTGAAGGACCATCCACTGCTAGACAACTTGTGGGAATAGACGGTGATTTCTGAGTCTCCTTCCTAAGTTGATTTTCCTTCAATACTTTGATTACACTATCTACCGAAATACTCTTCTTGGCAGATCTACCAGCATGGTAGTGATCAAAGGCTCGTACGAATCTGATAGTGAATATATCAGGTTGAAAGCAGTATCTTCCTCACACATATCTGTGTTTATCACCTTAAGTTCAAATAATACTTTATTGAACTTTGTAATGTGGTCTTGGAGATCGGTACCTTCCTTCATAGATAAACGGAATACTTCCTCTTCCAATGCATCCGATCTAATAACGACGAATCAGAGTAGTCAGCTATAAGTTTTTCCTACAAACTCGCCGCATCAGTTTCTTCAAGAAATCTGCACTTGACCTCGTCCGCCAAGGATAGTCAGATCAGACTTATGGCTCTTTCATGAATATCTTCCCAACCATCATCCTTCATATCAGTTAGTTTTTCTTTCTTCTTAATAGCTAATTGCAAACGTTCTTGAACAAGAACATCATACATGTCAGTCTTCCAAATATTGAAATTGATCTTTCCATCGAACTGCTTGATCTACAAAATACTGTGACATGTCATCTTAACCAAGGAACTCGACAACCTGAAGCTTTGATACCAGTTGTTGAAATTGGATCGTCAACTAACGCCCATTGTCGCAGCAGAACTAAATAGAGCAATGAGGAAGTCGAAGTAGATTAGACGAATCAATTGAGCAAGCAAGTAGATCCACCAAACTAACACAAACACAACGATGATTTATCCCGGTTAGCTTTTGCTCAATCCGGGGAAAATTTTAGAGAGATCTGATATTCAACTAGAAGAGATTACAAGGAGTTATTAATTCACTCAATACAAGGAATTAAACTCACTCACCAAGAACTATCTCTTTCTCGAGCCTTTATTTGCAATGGAGAAATTAATGTATGAAGTACTATACTCTCATAAAGGAGAAGTTTACAATATATATAGAAGAATAGAGAGAAACCTAGGTCTAATCTTGATTCTCAGTCGTCTGATATAACATGGAAAAGAAGTAATTGAATAGGAGCTGTACGATCTAACTTGGAGTTGAAGATTGGGCTGAAACGACCTAACAAATCGAAGCCCAAAACGAACACAGCGCTGCGGTCGATCGACCGTCCAATAAGACCGGTTGACCGTCTACCTCTCGGCCAAACCCAGTGCAACTGCGGTCGACCGCAACTTGGGACAGTCGACCGCAACTATGCCTGCACCTTACTGCTGTTGTTTTCTTCTACTCTCTTTGACGCTTCGACCTCCGTACTTCATCTTACCTCCTTCTAATCTAAACCACGAGTATTCAAGGCACATTCCTAATAATACCCTCCCCTGCGGTGATGCCTGCATAAAAAGAGAATGGTCCTGGGAACTCTGACGGAAACAAGTCTGGGGATGACACGGCAAAAATACTCAAACCAACAACAAGTTGGAAACTTGGCTGTGGGGTGCATTTAGGGGTGCTGCTTGTGCTCAGGTTCGACGCGGATGGGTTGCTACGGGTGTTGGAGTGGAGCACGGGATGAAGACAAGTGGTGGAGATGATGGTCGGGAGGGTTCTGGAGGTTGTGGCATCGGCTGTTGATGATGCATGCATAGGAGAGGGAGTTGGAGAGGAAGGGGATGATGAACTTTTTTTTTTGAAATCTAGGATTTTGATGACGTGAATACGAAAAGAAAAATTGTATAATCTTGCTCTAATACCATGTTGAGGTTAACAAAGAGATTGTAAAAGATTATTGGATTTATTATAACTGAGTACAATGTTTTTTATATATAGGAGAGAACCAAATACTAAACTGATATACAAACAGATATGAGACTAAATATAATACAATATCTAATAAGTTCAAGCCAAACCTGGACATAACTACCTCGAATAGATGAGATGTTTGCATTGAAAATCATTTGAATCCGAAATGGTGGTTTGAACTCGGATGCCATACATGTGATTATACAGGTATAACGCCCAATACGAAGGAACTAGGATTGAGTGTATTCTTTCCACGATCTCTCAATTCAAAGATCCAGGATTTGAACCAATGCTGTTCTTTCAGATCTTTTTTGGTAAAGAAAGATGTAAAATACTTATAGCAATAGGAGAAATCCTATTCTACCCCATTTATTACATATACCACTTGCACATACAGATACGAGAAAGGAGGCACTGACGGTTTGTTCTTATTTGAGTTAAATAATGTTAGCTATGTGCATGTATAATACATGTTAGAAGCTAGACTTAAGTAATGTGTAGTTACTTGAGGCTCAATTTAAATGAGTAGTTAATCTAATGTTGGATTTATATGTGTTACACAAATCTTTAAAAAGTTTTTTTTACAATAAACTCAATTGATTGAGAGGCACAGAAAACAGAGAAGAAAATAGGAAAGAAAGAAAAACCAAAAGGAAAATAAAATAAATAAATAACAACTTACAAAAACCAATTTCAGATTACAAGTTAGAGTAGTCGAGGCCTGTGTATCACACAGTGTCCTTAAAACATATTTCGCCTCTTCCGGTTGCTGGATTATACGAAGGCGTCTGTCTCCCAGGATACAACGACCAGAGTGTTCACGTAGGCACCATGTAGCATTCTCAAACTGAGCAGCAGTGTCAGAATCCTATCACCGACTTACCAAACAGCAGGAGTGAAGAACAGAATAGAACTCAGAGGAGGAAAAAAGAAGATTACTGGTGCAGGGAAGAAATGAGAGGGGAGGCCTCTATTTATAGAGCTAGGGTTAAAACTGTAACGGTAGACAAGCCTATGAATGCCTTCAGTGTAATGGCAGACATTCAATTGAATGTCGACACTGTAACGGCAGACATCAATTATTGTCTTTGAATGCCTTCAGTGTAACGGCAGACAAAATATTCAATACAGGATTGAAATGGCAGACAGAACCGTTTTTGCATTTATTTCAGCCGTTACAAAAGAAAAATCAAAACTGTAGCAAAAAGTGGCTCTGCACAGGGTGAGATCATGTCAGTCTGACATTCGTGTCCGCAGGTCGTGCGGGCGCACACAAGTCGCATGTAATCTGGTCCGAGATTTGTACCCCCGCTGCGCGCGCGAGAGAGAGCCTCTCTTCTACCTATCTTACAATGCTTAGAAGGAGGTTACTATATATCATCTTCTATTTCCTTTGATTTTTTCGATGTGGGAGTATGTTCCCTTAACCCATTTTCAAGAATGAAAACGTCTCACTTTGAGAGATAATTTTTCATTCACCCCTTAACCGTTTTTAGCAAATCAATATATGATTTTGATCTCAAATCAATCAAGATCTCTCAATAATTCATTGAGGATCTTACTCAAAAAATTACTAAAAAACCGGTTTGTAAATGGTGTATAAAACACTCATTTTCTAACATTCCCCACATGAATGAAAATTGACGACCACAGACACGACAGATTGATATGACAGACTGACACAACAGACTTGGTGATAGAATTAAACGTTTGATTCCTGCATAGGATAGGTATGTAATACCCCAGTTTATATTTATGAAAATTATTTATTTATTTTGCACGTAGTGTGCACGTGTAAATTTTTGTAGTATGAAATCTTATAATTATTTTCCTTATGGATGATGAGTATATGTATATATATGTGTGTGTGTGTGTGTGTGTGTGTGTGTGTGTGTGTGTGTGTGTGTGTGTTCTTTAATTATTTTTTATAAAGGCCCGTTTTTCTTTAAATAAACATAAGCCTTTCTTTTTAGCCCAAATCTAATTTATTTATTTTATTTTATTAAACTATTATTTTGGCCCATTAATTAAAGCCCATGAGTTATTTTTATTTTAAATTACAACTTGTAATGTAGAACATCTTTTAAAGATTATTTTTGTAGAAAATATAATGTACAACTTTTTTAAATGGAGGACTAATGCATGCACGTGCATTGCACGTACACGTGCATTGCACGTACACGTGCAAATGCACCATATGTGGCCGGTTTTGACATGGAGGGAAAAGGAAAAAAATAATGGAGTCATGGGTGGTGGTTGCTTGATCATGGTTGGTTACTACAACTCCCCCTTGAATCCTAGCCTTTTATTTCTAACTCCTAGTTTGATCCTAGCCTTCCATTTACTCAAATTTTTAGTATAAATACCCCCCCCCCCCCCAGCCTAGTTATTTTTGTACTCTTTATTCCTCCAAAACCTATAGTATAAAATACATTATTAGTAGTATAGTAAGTGAGTTAAAAGATTGAGAGTTGTGTGTGAGGAGTTGTGTTTGCACCAAGAAAGGAAGGCCGACATCTTTGGAGCTCGGGATTGCATCCTTTGGGAGGCTCGTGTGCACATCGAGGAGGAGGAGGAACGCTCTTTTGTCAAGGACTTTTTAGGAGGTGTTGCAATTGTATTTCTCTCCAATTAAGGTGGGTTATTTTCCATGTTTCTAATTAGATAGCATGCTAGAATTGAATTGAAATGATAATGCATGAAAAAGATTAATAAGAGTACATTTAATTGGAAAAATGGCTTACTAGTTAATTGAAATGTTGCTAAATAGATTGTATGTGATTCCATCATCAAACTTAAGTTGTGTGTGAATTATTTATAGCTACGGATTGCTTGAAGTAAAATTCATTGTTAGCATCAAAAACTATATGCAAATGTTAGTAGATGAAAATGTTGTTTTATATACTTGAATGAACCTTTTGTGATAATGTGTAATGAATAACTTAAAATATAATTTGTGGGTTTGTGAAATGAATATAAACAGGGAATTGATATAGAGAGTATTGATGTTAAATTGGATAAGAAATGTCGAAAAAGAAATGTAGTAGTAGTAGTATACAATTTAAACTAATTGTATGCAAAATATGTGTTGATTAGTGGAAAAATTTTATTTTTAATTACTGGAGTATCAATTATTTTGTGAATAATTATTCTGGAGATTTACAGTAGATTTAGTAAAGGCAAAACTCAAATGAGAGCTTTTGAAACATCGAAATGTCCTATTAAACAGAGAGTTGATTTAATTAAAATGCAAGTTGTATTTGAGACAACTTAAGCCTACAGCTCAAGTGGTCGGAGAGCCCCTCGGCGCTACAGTAGCGCGGGTGTGTGTAGGTTGAGGTCACTGGTTCGATACTTGAGATTTATGTGCGTTTTAAAATTAATTCAGTTTTCGAACCGAAAGTATATAACTCTCTGGCTCTCTTCTATACCGTTGAGCACAAGTAGCTAGTTGGCTAGCGCGTGCGGCTGTGTTCTCTTGGGTCGTGGGTTCGATTCCTGAGATGGCCAGAATGTTATCTTTTGTTTAAAAAATTGATTTTTTGGGTTTCTTGAGGTGTAAAAATTATGAAAAAAAATACTATTATTATTCTAAAATCATGTGTGACTTATAAAAAAATAAATTGGGAGTTATTGAAATGAAATAGAGTATATTTTGGGAATAAAAGTGTAGTTGGAACTATGGTTCTACACTTGTATATTTTTGTGAAAGATGTGTTTTGAAAAAGGACTTAGAATAAAGTGCTAGAAAAGAAAAATAATAAAGAAAGAAAGTATGTTGTGAAGTTTGTGTAAATTATTCTTAGTGAAGAATAATGTGACAATAATGAGTTGTGAATATTCATCTTGACCATATAATTGGTGATATGATTTTTAATGTGGAAATAAATATTTGATGAAATACATGATGAGTAATTGAACTCCATGTATGGTTATTGACTCATGAATAATTTTAGAAATCATGTGATTGGAAAAGAGAAATATTATTGAGTATGACAACTCAAATATACGGATTTGTGAATTGAAATTGAAAATTAGGGTGTATTCAAAACTCACACCGGCAAGTGAAAAGTGATGAATATGATTATTGACACTGAAAAGACCAAGTTTGGGTCATTGTGAAATGAAAGAAATAAGACCGGTAGTAGTGAGAGGGCTAACTCTAAGAGATTGATTTTATTTATGATTCAATTAAACTAAGGATTAGTTACATAGTGAAGATGTGATGAAAGTAAGAGAAAAACATTGAGTATGAGGGCCATTAGATTGGCGGCGAGTGAGTATCCCAGGATGTCCCATGATGAGTCATGATAGGGCGTGGATACTGCTCCAGAGTACCGTCCCGGTGGCGATGCTCGTGGGGTGTTTGACGACTGCGGGTGGTGTCATGTCTATGGTAGGAGCTGAATTACCACAGGATGCCTGCATGATGAGTCATGTGTCAGTGCGTTGGGATTCCCTCCACGACGCCTAGACATGAATTCATATGTCAGAAAACATCTAGGATACTTACCGTAGTTACAGTAGTAGATTAAGACATGACGAGGGATTGAACCCTACAAGATGAAGAACGGTTAAGGACTTGCCCTCGGACCTATGTAGTATGGGATGCATAGAATCCGAACAAGTGTGCATTAGTGTCATATAATATAAATAATTGCATTAAGGACTAAGTGCACAATCACAACACGACATCAATAGGGTATTCCCTTTAGTTTGATATGTGACAAGTTTGTGTTTGTTAAATATGAAAAATCAGTTATACTATTTCCGGCATAGAGAGGATGGTCGTGTATAATGTTTGTCGGTTAAATAAACTGACGTACCCACAGTTTTGTATGTAGGGTAAATGACATGATAAAGATTAAAGAAGCACAGATGTTTAGAGATTATTCAATGATGGTGTACATTTATTTAAATGTTGTAAATTTGTTTCCGCTGTTAAATGTAAAGTGTAAAGTTTTCATGTAACTCTGATGTAAGTGAAAAGTTTTAATTTCCTTATAAAATTGTACGAAAGAAGTGTAAAGATCCTGTGGAATCTCGAATTCAGTGTATTTTTGGAATTCGGGGCGTTACAAGGTAGGTGTTACCCCGGTGAACCTTCCTTTATGAAAATATATTTACTTCACTAACTAAACAATAGACGTGATGTCCTTGAACTGTTCTATCATTTGTGTAAACGATGACATATCTCACACAGAAATCTTCCTAACACATTTTCAGTTCTCTCTGTTATGTTCGTTTTGGCCATGAACATACGCCTGATTCTGCAAAAGTTTAACAGAAATATTGCCCTATATTATTCCCTTGGAAGCGGCACTTCTTCCCTCTTACATAGATGATATCTTACTTAAGAGTAACCCGCATTACTCAGCTCGGATATCCGACGTATAAGAATCATTAAAAGCCTAGCTTAACCTGTTATCTTGCAGGCATCACTGTTTCATCATGGAAATGGACATGGAAATTTTTTTACAGTGATCCAACTTGGTCTTTACAATTTAGTTGTCCCTTTGAACCTAGATCTTGGGATCTCCAGTCAGCTAGGTTGGGTGTCCATTGTATCGACTTATTCTTTCATGGGCTTTAGTCTCATTTCCCTCGTTGATTTATCAACTAATCCTCTGTTTAACCCTTTGGTTAGCGGATCCGCAATATTATCCTTTGACTTTGCATAGTCCACAGAGATAACCCCAGTAGAGAGTAGTTTTCTAATGGTATTATGTCTTCGACGAATCTGTCTAGATTTACCATTGTACATATTGCTCTGTGCTCTACAAATTGCAGATTGACTATCTGAATGAATGCAGATTGGAGGCACAGGCTTCGTCCACCATGGAATATCCTCAAGGAAGTGGCGTAACTATTCAGCCTCTTCCCCATATTTGTCTAGTGCGATAAATTCAGATTCCATCGTGGATTTAGAGATCATTATTTGTTTCGAGGATTTCTAAGAAACTGCTGCACCATCTAGTGTAAACACATAGCCACTGGTGGATTTTAAATTATCACTAGATTTCCAGTTCGCATCACTGTATCCTTCAAGTACAGCCGGGTATCTCGTATAGTGCAGCCCATAGTTACGAGTAAAACGCAAGTACTTCAGTACTCTTGTAATTGCTTGCCAATGCTCGCTTCCAGGATTACTCGTGTATCTACTTAGTTTACTCACTGCATAGGCTATGTCTGGTCTTGTACAACTTATTAAGTACATTAGACTGCCTATGATTCTAGAGTATTCTACTTGAGAAATACTCTCACCTTTATTCTTATATAAATGTAAAGTTAGATCTATTGGAGTTCTGGTGATTCAAGAATTATCTTTATCAAATTTTTCAAGAATATTGTCAACATAATGTAACTGGCTTAAAATAAGCTCGCCTGATGTTCTTGTGATTTTAATTCCCAGTATAACATCAGCTAGTCCCATGTCTTTCATGTCAAACCTCGAGTTCAACATGTTTTTAACAGATTTAATTATCTGATCATTGCTTTCAATAATAAGCATGTCATCTACATACAAACATATAATGACATATCCATCTTCTGTGTTCTTGACATATACACATTTGTCACATCATTGATCTTGAAGCCATTTTGTCATCATGACATTGTCAAATTTTTCATGCCACTGCTGGAGCTTGTTTCAAGCCATATAATGACTTCACCAGTTTACATACTTTCTTTTCACTTCCTGGAGCTGAAAAACTCTCAAGTTGTTCCATGTAGATTTCTTTATCTAAATTTCCATTAAGAAAAACAATTTTTACATCCATTTGATGTACTTCAAGATTGTGCAGAGCTGCTACTGCAAGTACCATCCTAATGAAATTTATTCTCGTCACAGGAGAATACGTATAAAGTAATCAAGACCTTCCTATTGTTTATAACCTTTAATTACAAGTCTTGCCTTGTATTTATCAATTGATCCATCAGGTTTCATTTTTCTCTTGAAGATCCACTTGGAACCTAAAGGTTTACTATCCGGTGGAAGATCTACTAGTTTCCAAGTATGATTTTGCAAGATAGAATCAATTTCACTCTTGATGGCTTCTTTCTATAGAGGACCGTCACTAGAGTTCACCGCTTCCTTGAAGGTTTGGGGTTCACTTTCAAGCATAAAAGTCAAGAAATCCGGATCAAAAGATTTTTCCGTTCTTGTTCTTTTACTGCATCGAGGTTCCTCCTCAACTTCTTCATCTTGGTCTTCACTATTTTTACTAATAGTCTCATGTGTACGTTTGGAGGAACTTGGTTCCTCCTTTAACTTACATGGAAATACATCTTCAAAGAACGATGCATTTCTAAATTCCATTATCTTGTTCTTTGATATATCAGTGGTATCAGATTTGTACACCAAGAACCGATAAGCACTACTGTTAAGTGTCTAGCCAATGAAAATACAATCAACCATTTTTTTTCCTATTTTCACTTTCTTAGGTGGAGGTACTGCCACTTTGGCAAGACATCCCCACATTTGCAAGTAATTGTAGGATGGCTTTCATCCTTTCCATAATTTATATGGAGTTTTCTCTTCTTTCTTTTTGGGCACCTTATTCAAAAGGTAGTTAGCAGAAAGAATAGCTTCTCCCCACAAGTTTGGTGGCAAACCAGAACTTATTAACATTGCATTTATCATTTCTTTCAATGTACGATTCTTTCTCTCAGTAACACCGTTGGACTGAAGAGAATAAGGTGCTGTCATTTCATGTATAATCCCATACTTAGCACACGTGTCAGCAAATGACAATTCATACTCTCCACCTCGGTCGCTTCTTAGCGCCTTAATTTTCTTATTGAGTTGATTCTCAACCTCATTTTTATAGAGATCAAATTTCTCTATAGCTTCATTCTTGCTTTTAAGCAAATATACATAGCAGTATTTTGTGCTATCATCAATGAAGGTAATAAAATATTTATTACCACATCTTGTTTGTGTCATTTTCAAATCACAAATATCAGTGTGAATTAGATCAATAGGTTCAGTGTTTCTTTCAACACTTTTAAACGATGATCTTGTTAGTTTTGCCTCAACACAAGTTTCACACTTGTGTTTGGAATCAATTTGAAATTTGGTATGTGATTCAAGTTAATTAGTCTTCTCAAAGTATCATAATTAACATGTCCTAGTCTACTATACCATAAATTGGAAGACTCAAACATATAAGTAGAAGAGCTAGCTTTATGGATATTCTTGACCATGGTTATTATATTGAGTTTAAACATTTCACCACTCATGTATCTTCTACCAACATACATTCCACTTTTGACAAAACAAATTTTTTCGACTCGAACACTGAACGAAAATCGTGGTTATTAAGCAACGAACCAGATACCAGGTTCTTACAGATTTCAGGAATATGTGCAACATTGTTCAGTGTCAGTTTCTTTCCAGAAGTCATCTTCAAGATCACCTTGCCTTGGTCCTTGATTTCTGAAGTAACCGAGTTCCCCATAAACATTTTCTCCCCATTCTCTAATGGTTCAAAAGTAGAGAACATACTTCTGTTGGAGCACACATGTCGAGTAGCTTCAATGTCAATCCACCATTCCTTCGGGTTTGAACCTATCATATTCACCTCTGAGATCACAGCTGAGAAGTTGATATCAGAGCTGAGAAGTTGATATCAGAAACATCTTGAGCAATGCCTTGAATCAAGTTTGCTTCTCTGTTCCTGTTCTTCTTGGGGAGTCTGCATTCAGTAGATTTGTGATCCATTTTGTCACAATTGAAGTACTTGTCTTGAAACTTTGGCTTCTTGGAGATTCCTCCCTTAGGCCCCAACTTGGGACCCTTATTGTTGTGCTTGTTGGAACGTTTTTTTATGTTCCATTACATTTGCCTTGGCTGCATGACTGACGAGCCCAACCTTTTCAGATCCTCTATTGTCTTCTTCAATACGAAGCCTGACATTGAGATCGTCAATGCCCATTTCTTTTAGCTTATGCTTTAGGTAATTCTTAAAGTCTTTCCAACCTGGTGGTAATTTTTCAATTATACATGCTACTTGGAAACTTTCACTTAAGTTCATACCTTCAGCATGAATCTCATGCAAGATCTGTTGTAGTTCTTGAACTTGACTATCACTGTTTTAGAATCTACCATTTTATAGTCTAGGAAGCGGCCCCCAATGAAATTCTTGGCGCCGGCCTTCTCAGTTTTGTACGTATGGTCTAGTGATTCCCAAAGTTCTTTAGCAGTTCTTTTGTCAATGTATACATTATACAAAGAATCGGCTAATCCGTTCATTATGTAATTCCTACATAAGTAATCAGCATTTTTCTAAGCATCCAAAATGGCAGTGACTTGGTTATCTTGCTCATCTTTCTTAAGATTTGGAGCTTCTTCGTTCAAGAATCTTGCAAGATTCAGTGTGGTCAGATAGAACATCATCTTCTATTGCCACCTTTTGAAATTCTGCCTGTTGAACTTCTCAGGTTTCTTCCTATGGGAGACTGAGACAGGTACAACGATTGGTATTGGCACTCATGCCGCATCAGCAGTCGGTACTTGTGTCGTATCAGCAACCGGCACGTGGACTGTTTTAGACACAGCAATATTGTCCGATGCAGTAGTCATTTTGATTCTGAAAATTACACAACATGAGTGTAAGTTTTCCAGATATAAGAAAAAGAAAAGAAGTGCCTCAAAATCGGAAATCAAGAAAATCAAAAATCTATTTTAAGTTTGTTACACAAATCTTTATAAAGTTTCTTTTACAATAAACTCAATTGATTGAGAGGCACAGAAAAAAGAGAAGAAAAAGGAGAGAAAGAAAAACCGAAAGAAAAATAAAATAAACAAATAACAACTTACAAAAACCAATTTCAGATTACAAGTTAAAGTAGTCGAGGCCTGTGTATCACACAGTGTCCTTAAAACAGATTTTGCCTCTTCCGGTTGCTGGATTGTACGAAGGCGTCCGTCTTCCAGGATGCAACGACCAGAGTGTTCACGTGGGCACCACATAGCACTCTCGAACTGAGCAGCAACGTCAGAATCCTATCACTGACTTACCAAACAGCAGGAGTGAAGAACAGAATAGAACTCAGAGGAGGAAGAAAGAAGATTACTGGTGCAGGGAAGAAATGAGAGGGGAGGCCTCTATTTATAGAGCCAGGGTTAAAACTGTAATGGTAGACAAGCCTATGAATGCCTTCAGTGTAACGGCAGACATCAATTATTGCCTTTGAATGCCTTCAGTGTACCGTTTCTGCATTTATTTCAGCCGTTACAAAAGAAAAATCAAAACTGTAGCAAAAAGTGGCCCTGCACGGGGTGGGGTCATGTCGGTCCGACATTCGTGCGAGAACACACAAGTCGCATCCAAGTTTGCACCCCCCCCCCCTATGCGCGAGCGAGAGCCTCTCTTCTAGCTATCTTACAATGCTTAGAAGGAGGTTACTATATATCCTCTTCTATTTTCTTTGATTTTTCTGATGTGGGACTATGTTCTCTTAACCCATTTTCAAGAATGAAAACGTCTCACTTTGAGAGACAATTTCTCATTCACCCCTTAACCGTTTTTAGCAAATCAATATATGATTTTGATCCGTTTTTAGCAAATCAATATATGATTTTGATCCGCTCACGAAGGAGAACACAAATCAATCAAGATCTCTCAATAATTCATTGAGGATCTTACTAAAAAAAATGCTAAAAATCCGGTTCGAAAATGGTGTATAAAACACTCATTTTCTAACAATATGAATGGTTGATATAATTTGACTTTTAAAAAATAGTTTAGATTGAAGTAGAAATAGTTCTTACAAAACACAAACAACCCCGGCAATAGGTGGTTTGCTAACAGAAACACTTTTGTGGCTATGGGCCTATGGCTAACTGCCAAATAAAATAATAATAGAAGAAGAAGAAGAAGAACACAACAATGCTTCTATTTGCTTAGTATATACAGGGGCGAAGCTAGAACAATTTTTTCAAGGGAGCCAAGAAAAAATTCTATAACTATATATAAATATATATGTATTTTTTCATAATTTTTAGGGGGGGCCAAATAATAAAATTTAATAGATTTAAGGGGAGGTTTTAAAATTTTCAAAATTTTAAAGGGGTTTTTCAAAATTTTGGGGGGGCCCGGGCCACCCCGGCCCCCCACATAGCTCCGCCACTGAGTATATAGTATATACAATATTATCCTATGTAAAGTCCATGTGCCCATGCTATTTTCCATCCTCGCCTTGTTCCCTTTTAAAAAAATTGGTAGCAATTTTTAGTCCCTTTTGAAATTTGGCAACAGATTTTATCCCCTTTTTGAAATTTGGCAAAACTCCTGTTCCAAACTTGGGAACATTTTTTTTAAAAAAATTTAGAAACATATTTCTTTTTTTTTTTTTGTGTGTGAAAATTTAGCAATAGATTTTTCAATTCCTATGTGGATTATAACTTGGGAAAATAGTTAAGGCAACTACAGCTATTTACTCCATATATATTGTTAAGTAGCCTATTAATATAAGGTAATTATAACCTGTTGAATTTTTTTATAATTGAATTTTCTAATAATTTATTTCCAAATTTTGGTAATGGATATGCCACCAACAACACCACCCCTTTCTTTCTTTTTTGCTTGGTAGATATATTTCCAATAAAGATTTGAATATGTGCAATAGTGCAATTAGGGTGAAATGAAGAGAGAGCACTTCATACGGAAAAGTAAGAAAATTTGGATAGGAGACCCAAGTTAATCCTTACAACCAAATCTCAATCTGGGTTGGTTTCAATCATTCAATGTATTTGTGGATTGGTTTCAATCATTCAATGTATTTGGTTAATTAGAGCCTTCATTTAATTCGTTTCCATTACTTTTTTGACTCAATTAACTCCTTTTGTTTCTAATTCTCTTTAATGAAACGCGGGGTTTTTTATCCACCGTTTAACGATATAAAAAAACCTCCCTTTGTTTCTTTCCATCCATCTCTCTTTGCCGTCTTGGTTGGATTAGAATGTGACCCTCTTCTCTTACCCACTATTATTGATAAAACCTAACCGTTTCTTTAGTCAATACTTGTGCTCTCTCCCAACCCCTAACTACATCTTTCAAAATCATCACAAAAAACCCTACACACACACACAAAAAGATTACCATCTCTTCTTCATTCTCTTCTTCTTCTTCTTCTTCTTCTTCTTCTACTTCTTTCCTAATCTCATCCCTTAATTCCATTTAATTCTTTACTTAATTACTACTTGTGTTGTTATATTTGTTTTTGTTGTCGTAAATAGCTTAGCTTCTTTATTTCATTTCATTAATTATGACACAAAAGAAACTCATGGAATTCTTCAAGGGAAGAGCTCATTTTCCTTCTTCATCAAGCATGGAGAAGAAATATGCATTCCCTCTTGTTGTGAGCTCTCTCATCTTCATCTTTCTCCTCATAACTTCTTTCAACATGGGTCTTCTCTCTTCTCTCTACACGATCAACTCGGTCTTCTCTATCTTCAATCCGCGGTCTGCCCGTAACCAAACTGCCTCTGTTTTCATCGATTCTAGATTGGTAGTCAATCCCCCTCCTCCTCCTTCTGACTTGATCAATGTCCCGAAATTGGCCTACTTAGTTTCCGGTTCCAAGGGAGATTTGGATCAGTTATGGAGGACTTTACGAGCCTTGTATCATCCTCATAACGAATATGTTGTGCATTTAGACTTGGAATCTCCGCCCGAAGAGAGGCTAGAGTTAGCAAATCGGCTCACAAATGATTCGGTCTTTGCAAAGGTTGGGAATGTTCATATGATAACCAAGGCGAATATGGTTACGTACAGAGGGCCAACGATGGTGGCCAACACTCTGCATGCTGCAGCAATCCTTTTGCAGAAGAGCAAGGACTGGGATTGGTTCATAAACCTTAGTGCATCGGATTACCCTCTTGTGACTCAAGATGGTGAGTTTTATTCCTTACAAATTAAAGCTTTTCGATACTTTGAAACTTTTAACATTTTGTTTATTGATTTTGTTTTCCGTTCCTTTTCTTGGGTGTTCAGATATTCTCTTTGCTTTCTCCGGAGTGCCGAGGAATCTCAACTTTGTTGAGCATACTAGTAAATTGAGATGGAAAGAGTGAGTATGATCAAAAAATTTGGTGTTAATACTAATTATGTTATAGAATTTAGGGAATACATGACTGATGTTTTCCGGTGTTCATAGGGAGCAAAGGGCGAAGCCAATGATAATAGATCCGGGGCTTTACATGTCAAAGAAGCAAGATGTGTTTTGGGTAACACCGAAAAGAAAGTTGCCAACTGCATTCAAATTATTCACAGGTAACTTGCCCTTTATTACAACTGTCTTTAATTTCTTGGAATTTATAGCGAAAACTGAGTATGTATTAGATATCAAATTTAATTTCTTACTAAAATAATTTAATTTACTAATGAATGTTATAGATTAGTAAAGAAATTAAGATGAATGGATGCACTATCGACCCTTTCTGAGTCTGTAACTTTCATTACAATTTTGGTGTATCTGCTTCCTATATGCACATCCTAGCTATAGTGGTTTCGTATTAAAACCCTAAAGTCTCTCTTCCCCATTGAGGGTCTTCGGCTTGCAGCAATCAACAGGTTAGGCTAAAGAAACTCAAGTTGTCAAAAATTTCTTCGAGTTTCTGAACTTGTTTTCTAGTACATTTGAATGCAGGAAAAGTAAGAATTGATAACCTGTTGCTGCTACAACTTTTTTTACATTTCATCGACAACTTTCACTATAATTTTTTGAGCAAATTATATTATATACACGGTTCTTGTTGTAGAGAAATTGTTATAACATCGACCTATATATGCACAGTTTGCAGCACTAGGTTGGTTAGTGGTTCTCCAATTATATCAGCATAGACTTGAAATCTTCTATGGGTTTGGTGGGTCAACTTATCACAACTGAATGTAGGGGTAGGTGTAGTACCATTACACGAAAAATCGCTATTGGAGCTTATTACATAATCTCTACTATTTTAATGGAAGAGTTGGGTTTGTAAACAAATGAATCCTAATTTTGTAACTGAATAAATACGTGCAATATACGGCAAACTAAATTCACCAAACATACCCGTGTGATGCACGTGCAGCTCCTAAAAAAGGGATATTTTAGCAAATGCCCCTATTTAAAATGTGAAAATTAGCATATACCCCCACTATTTTTAAAAACTAAGAAATACTCCTATTTCTAATCTTATAATGGGAGAAGACCTTAGTGTCATTTGTAAATATTTTATCAATCTACCAACCCGTGCAATACACGTGCATAACTATTATAAAGGAGTTTCTAAGTTCAAATCCAGATTATGTCTAAATTTTTATTTTAAAAAACTATATTTATTAAGACGTGCATCGCACGTGCAAATTACTAGTATAAGTTATGTGCTTGTCATGATATATAAGTCGATTTCATGCTCCTTAACAAAAAATAATAATAATAATAATAATCTCTAATATTTTAATGGAAGAATTGGGATTGTGTAACTAAATAAACACTGCATTGTAATCGAATAAACACATACAATTCATTGCATAATTAATATAAATGATCACTTAAATTCGATACCAGACAACGTCGGAATTTTAAAAATATATTTTTTTTAGACGTGCATCGTACGTTGTAAGTCCTTTTCAGTCGTCACTGAATTTTGAGCATTTGGTCCATACTGAATTGCATCTTGTACATACAATTGAATGGCATAGTTTTCTTAGCATTTTCTTGAAGCTATTCTGCCACATAAATACAGGAAAATGACTTGTGTCCTTTCATATAACCTTATAATATTATACACAATAAGTATTAATTAATCTACGATGTCAAATTTGAGAAGCAGACTAGTAGCGAAACAGATTTGTCCAAAGGAATGTATTCATTTCCATGAAAGTTTAGCTCGGTATAATAACAACACATGATATATAATCAGACGAGAAAAATGGCTATTATACATAGGTTCGGAAAATGGTGCATAAAGAATAATGTATTTCCACAATTTGTCGCATTTTGAGTCACGGTATGGAGAAACATTGAACATATATATGTGAACTAGGTTACTGATAACAAGGTTATCCCCAACAACGCTAAGATTTCGGTCAACGATAGTTTTTAAAACTAAATATTTCAGGTTGCTGTTTAGATACATTGAGAAAGTAAGCAGTTTGCACATCTTCAAAGATATATATTATGATCATTAATAAATGTTGCTGTAACTTTAATAATCCGAAAAGAACATTAGATGCATAGTAGAATATTTAGCTGCTAGTTTCCTGCAACTACAAGAACTTTAATTTTAATCTCTAATCTCTAATATTATAATGGGAGAGTTGGGATTGTCATTTGTAGATAACCTATAATCTGTAGACATTCAACCATTTAATCTCAACCATTCATTTTTAAGTGGGATTTATATTAATCATTCATTCACTCATTTGTTTCTAGTTACCATCATACTCTCGAAGTTCAAATTTATTTACGACATAATTATTTACAAAAATGTCATTCATATAAAATATAAGTTTGTCACTATAGATGATTTGTAAAAAGTATGTGATGAGTAAAGAGATGTCTCAAGTTCGAAGCCATTACTATATACAAATAATAATTAGAACTGCATCTCACGTGCAGATTACTAGTAACACATGAATGAATGAGTTGTGTATGTATGCTTTCAATTAGCTAAAGTTAATCAAACCCCTTTAAAGTATTGCTCATTCTTTATAAACACCCCTCAAATTTCTTCTTTAAAACCTCCGAAAACTTATATTTGAATTACTTGTACCTTCATTCTTTTCGGACAAAATGCCCCTATTTGAATTTGAATAACTTTTTGCAAATTAGTCCCTTAGTTAATCGGTATTTGCAATTTAGTTTCCAAATCATAGCATTTGCAAATTAGTCACTCGATTAGAATGACTTAATTAGCTTTATTTATAATTTAGTCTCTCAATTAATGGGTATTTAAAATTTAGTCCCCAAATCAAATACTATGATTTGGGAACTAAATTGCAAATACCCCATCATTTGAGGGACTAACACTTAACAAAATTCTAATTAACTCACTCTAATTGGGGGATTAAATAATAAATTCTATAATATGGGGGGACTAAATTGCAAATAACCATGAGGGACTAAATTGTAAAAAATAAAATTAAATCATGCTAATTGGGGGGCTAAATTACAATACTATGATTTTGGGTACTAATTGCAAATATCCGTTAATTAAGGAACAACCGGTTAATTAAAGAACAATTGCAAAAACAACAACAAAAATTATTTATTTTAAAAGCGGGGCATTTTTGTCCAAACTGTAGAGGCATTTGAGAATGGATAAATTTTAGATAACTCCACTAAAGTTTGCACGTTTGGCAGTTAACCATACTTAATTTTATTTTTTTTTGGCAGAAAACTTTACTGAAGTTATTTTTTGGGGCGTTTTGGCATACTCCACACTTAGAAAATCCTAAAAAATTCTACAAACGGAAATTAAAAATTATGAAACTTACGAGTCGGTAGGATTCACCAAACACAAGCTAACCCAATTTGTAGAAATGAGTTTCAACTTATGGTTAGAGAGATACATGCAAAAATAAAGTGATAGATGTCCGTATCTCGCAAATCATGAGTCGAAACTCACATATACTAGTTGGGTTATCTTATGTTTGGTGAATTCTACCTATTCGCAAAGTTTCGTATTTTTTTGTTACTGTTAGTGGGATTTTCTAAGTGCAGAGTAGAAAACCTCACAAACGGTAACCAAGAATTACGAAACTTTGCGATTGCGAGTAGGTAGGATTCACCAAATACAAGCTAACACAACTTATAGATGTGAGTTTCGACTCATGATTTGCGAGATATGGACATATATCACTTTACTTTGTTTTTGCATGTATCTCGCAAACCATGAGTCGAAATTCACTTCTATCAGTTAAGTTACTTTGTGTTTGGTGAATCCTACATACTTGCAAAGTTTATTAATTTTTTGTTGTCATTTGTGAAAAATGTGGAGTATGCTAAAATGCCAAGGAGGATGGGGGGGTTGGGCTTTCAATAAGTAACCGATAAATAGTTATTATGTGATCATATCTTATATTTGCATATTCCACTATGTTACCTGTGACATTTATTGTTAGAGTATAAATACTGAATCCTCAAACCTTACCACAATTTTGAGATTTTGGTATATTGATACAACCTTGCATCTCTAATATTATAATGGGAGAGTTGGAATTGTCATTTGTAGACATTCAACCATCTAATCTCAACTATTTATTTTTAAGAAGGAATTATATTAATCTTTCATTTTTTCAACTGTTATTAATTACCATAATACCCTCAAAGTTTAAATTTATTTACAATATAATTATTTACAAAAGTACCACTCATATAAAATAAAAGTTTGTGCCACTAGAGGTAATTTGTAAAAAGTATGTATGAGTAAAGGTATGTCTCAAGTTCGAGGCCAGATTACGTCTTATTATTTACTTTATAAAATATATAAAAATTGATTAGAATATGCATCGCCCGTGCAGGTTACTAGTAGTTATTAATACCAATTTGTCGTTGTTTGATATATAACTTCGGACCTACTTAGTTATACTATTAAGAAACTGGAACGTTAACTTTGATTTTTACTTAAAAATTGAAATTTGGAAGATAGTGTTAGGGACAACTGCTTGTCTGGTATTCCTAACTACTCGAAGAAATAATTACATAATATAAGTATATGTCTCTATTATATACTCTACTTAGCTAATTAACCAAATGGACAAATATTACAAAATTAAGCAGAATCTTCATTGCTAGCACTTACTTGAAAATTTCAATTCATTTGTTGCTGGAATTCCTTAATAGTTTACAAAAATGAAATTAGTGAGTTGCTGTAAGTAGTTTAGGGTTAACAGGGACCTTCGATTTCTGTTAGTCCCGGAACTGTTGTTTTCACTGTACGCATTACTCTTATTAATGGATGGAAGCGAGGCTTTCTTAACTCAAAGAAATTCCTAACATAATCTCATCTTTTCAGGGTCTGCATGGATGATGCTATCACGAGAATTTGTGGAGTACTGCATCGTGGGATATGAAAATCTACCAAGACTACTCCTCTTGTACTACAGCAACTTCGTCTCCACCCCCGAGGGCTACTTCCAGACAGTCATTTGCAACTCCCCCGAGTTCGCCAAAACTGCAGTCAATCATGACCTCCACTACATTGCCTGGGATAACCCTCCAAAGCAACATCCACATACACTCTCAATTGAAGACTCCTCCAGAATGGTAAGCAGCAATGCACCATTTGCTCGAAAGTTCAACCGTGATGGCCCCGTGCTTGAAAAGATCGACGCAGAGCTCCTAGGGCGAATGAACGGTAGTTACGTACCAGGTGGTTGGTGTGGGAAGAAACATAAGTGTATGAAGGTGGGGAACCCGAAGAGACTAAGGCCAGGACCGGGTGCTCGGAGGTTGGCTAGGCTTCTTAATAGGATAGTTAGGTCTAAGGTGTTCTCTCAATACCAATGTAAATAGTTGAAATACTACACCAATTTAGAATGTTTTCGGTCACCATTGTAAACAATCAGATGTTGTTTTATAGGAGAACTCGAGTCCATTACTGAATGAATAGGGGTACGTGCGAGGAGTTACAATCGATATCTGATAGGCATAAGTGTAGAGTAAGGAAGTGGAATATTATTGAGTTGAGTTGAATTTTCTGCTTTAGAACTGATATAATTATAGAGTCCTTTTATAGACTCTACATATAACTAACAGCCTCAAATATTGGCCAGTGACTCTGACTTCATCAAAGTAGTTACACTCCTTAATACTAGTTCAAATGAAAGACTAAATCAACTATCTGACTTATTCAAACTAATTCTAACATTCCCTCCCTTAAACTAGATGTTTCTAACACTAGTTTATGAAGCAGGACCAACTCCAAGTAGATGACGCAGCTTCTTGAATACTGGATACTTGAGTGGCTTTGTGAAAATATCTGCAATTTGATCCTCGCTGCGGCAATGAAGAAGATCAATAGTTCCATTGTTGACAAGATCACGTAGGAAGTGGTACCGCACATCAATGTGCTTGCTTCGCCCATGTAGAACAGGATTTTTGGAAAGTTTTATTGCCGAATTATTATCTCAATAGATTAGTGTCAGACCTTGCTGCTGATTGTGTAGAACTTCCAATATCCTTCGTAACCAAATAGCTTCACATGAACTTGATGTTGCTGCAACAAATTCAGCTTCAGTAGTTGACAGAGTCACCATTTTTTGCTTCCTCGATGACCATGTGACAGCTCCAGAACCCATCAGGAAAACAAATCCGGATGTACTCTTTCTATCATCAGGATCTCCAGCATAATCACTATCTGAAAACCGGATCAAACTTGACTTTCCACCATTTTTGTACAAAATTCCAAAATCTGTAGTACCTTTCAAGTAGCGAAAAATTCTCTTCGCAGCTGAGAGATGATCTTCCCTTGGGTTCTCCATGTATCGACTGATTAAATTGACAGCATGAATGATGTCTGGCCTTGTTGATGTCAAATACATAAGACTCCCAACAAGTTTCTTGTAAAGAGTAGCATCCACATTCATTCCTGTCCCATTCTTTGTGAGCTTCAGACTAATTTAGTTGGAGTGGAAACTGAATTGCATGCCTTCATTTTAAACCTGTCCAAAATTTCTAGAACATATTTTTTTTGTGAAATAAAGATACCAGTAGATGATTGTACTACTTCGATGCCAAGAAAATAGTGCATCAGTTCCAAATCTGTCATATCAAATTCATCCATCATTGATTTCTTAAAATCACCAAACATGGCCCTATCATTACCAGTATAAATAAGGTTATCAACATATAAACACACAACAAGCATCTTTCCATTTTCTCCAAATTTAGTATAAAGTGTGTGCTCATAAGGACATTTAAGAAAACTTTTTTTAACAAGGTAAGCATTTATACGACTGTACCAAGCTCTTGGTCCTTGTTTCAGTCCGTATAAAGCTTTCTTTAGCTTGTATACCTGATTCTCTTGACCTTGCTTCACATATCCAGGAGGTTGTTCAACGTACACCTCTTCTTCCAATTCGCCGTGCAAAAATGCCGACTTTACATCCAACTGATAGATAAGCCATGAATTCTGAGCAGCCATGGATAACACCAATCGAATGGTGTCAAGCCTCGCAACTGGAGCAAATGCCTCTTTGTAATCAACACCAAATTTTCGTTTGTACCCTTTTTGCGACGAGTCGGGCTTTGTATTTGTCAACTTTGCCATCTTTCTTCAGCTTTGTTTTATAAACCCATTTGACACCAATGGATTTATGTCCTTTTGGAAGTTCTTACAACTCCCAAGTATTGTTTTTCTCTATAGATCTGATCTCCTCATTCATGGCTTTTTGCCATTTAGAATCTTTGACAGCTTCTTGAAATGTGATGGGATCACAATCTGAAAATAAAACAAAATAGGCAAGTGTATCATCATCATGATCAGATTGATTATCACCACTAACCTCATAATCCATCATCCATGCTGGATTCCTTTTAGTCTGTTGAGGTCGAGAGCTTGCTCCTGCTGTCTGAGCTTCATCTGTCTGGGCTTCATTGGGTGGCTGCAGCACCTGCTGGTATGGTTGTAGCAACATATTATTAATAGAAGGAGTTAGCTGCTGTGTTTCTGGTCCTTCATCAAAACTCACATGTATTTGCTGCTGCCCTGCCCCCTTTTCAGTCCAATTCCATATGCTCTCCTCATCAAAAATAACATCTCGGCTTATGATAATCTTCTTTGTGATAGGATTGTATAACTTGCAGGCTTTCGATTGTTCGCTGACTCCAAGAAAGACACATTTTTTGCCTTTGTCATCTAGCTTCTTCCTCTTCTCATCTGGAATGTGTGCATATGCAATGCACCCAAAGATTTTGAAGTGATCGACAGCTGGCTTTCGTCCACTCCAAGCTTCTTCCAGTGTCAGATTTTGAACAGCAAACGTGGGACTCCGATTCAGAACATGGATGCTCCAATTCACTGCTTCTGGCCAGAAATTCTTTGGAATTCTCCCTTTTTCCAACATGCTTCTTACCATGTTCAGGATAGTTCGGTTCTTCCTCTCTGATATGCCATTTTGTTGGGGTGTGTAGGCTGCTGTCAATTGCCTACGGATGCCATGCTCATCACAAAAATTTGCAAATTCTTGTGACATGTATTTACCACCACGATCAGTGCGGAGAGTTTTAATAGCTCTCCCTACTTCATTCTCCACCTGGGCTTTGAAACTTTTAAATGCTATAAAAGCTTCAGATTTCTCCTGTAAAAAATAGATCCAAGTTTTTCGACAATAATCATCAATAAAAGAAATAAAGTATTTCTTTTTCCCATTGGATACCGGGTTAATGGGACCACACATGTCGGAGTGGATCAAGTGCAATGGCCTCCGTGCTCTCCGTGCTTTTCCTTTCGGGAATTGCTCACGATGTTGCTTGCCAACAATGCACTCTTCACATACTTTAGAGGGAGGAATGATCCGAGGAAGGCCGGTCACCATGTTCTTTTGAGAGAGAGTCTTTAAACCACTGAAGTTCAAATGGCCATGGCGAAAATGCCAAAGCCATGTTGGATCATTCACCTCTGCCATAAAGCAAGTCTGGATGCTCTTGATATGCAGCGGAAACAACCTATTTGGTGTCATCTTAACATGAGCAATTAGACCCCTTTTAGGATCATAGATTTCACAAGCACCTCCTTTGATTGTAGCCACATATCCCTTCTCTTGAAGCTGTCCCACTCTTAACAAATTGCTTTTCAGGTCAGGAATATAAAAGACATTTGAGATAGTCTCAATATTATCCTTTTTAGTCCTGATGTTAACATCACCCTTTCCCATAACATTCACTGTAGAATTATCACCAAAGCTTACAGTAGTACGGAAATCTTCATTTAAATGAGAAAAGAGTCACTTACTACCACACATATGATTGCTGCAGCTGGTGTCCAGATACCATATGTCTGGTTCAAGCTCCTGTTTCATGACATCAACAGCCATTAGGAGTGTTTCTTGTTCCTTCTTCTCTGCATAATTTGAATTCTCCCCCTTTTCTTTGTCGCTGGGCAAGTTGGTGTAGCATTCAGAGCTGTAGTGACCAAACTTGTGACATCTGTAGCATTCAACGTTGAATTTGTCAAAGTATTGATCACGACCTCTCCCTCGACCTTGAGAATGATCTTCATGTTTGAAACAAGACGGCTGCCTGCTTCCATATATATTTCCTCGACCTCCTCTTCCTCTTCCTCTACCTCGGCCTCTTCCTCTTCCTCTTCCTTGACCACGTCCTAGACGATCAGAAAGCTGAGTATTGGTGGAGACTTTCAATGCTTGTTCTTCTTTTTCTTGTTGGTTAATTTTTCGCTCATGAACCAACAAAGAACTTTGTAATTCATCAATTGACAGTGAATCAACATCATTAGCTTCTTCTATAGCACATACAATAAAGTTGAAATTTGGTGTCAAGGATCGAAGAATCTTCTCAACAATGAGAACATCCTCTGTCTTGTCGCCAAGGATGCGCATCTTGTTAACGATTGCCATCATTCTTGAAAAATAGTCTGTAACTGATTCTCCTGACTTCATTCGAAGTAGTTCAAACTCCGAACGAAGTGCTTGAAGCTGCTGTCTCTTAGCCCTTGCTGTACCTTGGTACTTCTTCTTCATGGAATCCCAAATATGCTTGGCTGTGTCCTTGCAAAGAATAGTTACCAAGATTGAGCGATCGATAGCTTGGAAAAGATAATTCTTTTCTTTAAGATCCTTTAACTTCAGCCCTTCAAGCTCTATCTTTTGCGCATCTGTCACCACAACACCTGCTGCTGGTTCTGCTACTCCAGAAACAACAACCGTCCAATATTCTTTGGACCTCAAGAAGTTCTCTATGAGCATGCTCCAATGATCATAGTGACCATCAAAGCGGGGAATTGCAGGTTGCACATAGTTGTTGTTGTCGGTTGCCATTGGTTTCTTGTTGCAGCAAGGAAATGAGCTACTGCTTCTGTGGAGAGTTTTGACCAGGACACAAGGAAGGTGAAGGTTCTGGCTCTGATACCAGATGTAGAGTAAGGAAGTGGAATATTATTGAGTTGAGTTGAATTTTCTGCTTTAGAACTGATACAATTAGAGTCCTTTTATAGACTCTACATATAACTAACAGCCTTAAATATTGGCCAGTGACTCTGACTTCATCAAAGTAGTTACGCTCCCTAATACTAGTTCAAATGAAAGACTAAATCAACTATCTGACTTATTCAAACTAATTCTAACAATAAGGCTGTTATACATGTACTTTTACTGAGCTCAGTTTGGAAGATGCTTTACAAAATGGAAGAACTAGAAAGGATTTGTAGTGATAAATTTAAAGAAGAATACACTGCAAGAAAAGTTGATGCATGTTTCATTAATGAAACAAATACCAAAACAAAGGCACATATTGCTTCCAAAATATAATTTTACGAAATGTCTTGGACAAGAAGGCGGTAACTAGGCTGTCGAATAAGTTAGAGAAGATATATGAGAACTAGTCTATAATGAAACAAGAAAGAATTTCTTCGGGCTAAGGAGGCATATCTAACTTCTTATTCCAAAGACGTCATTAGCAGCGCAGATTAGAAATTTGGAAATACCGCCAATCTCGGCTAAGAGCAACTTTACCGACTCTCTTGGATTGGTATACCAAATCCACTTTGATTCTTTATCTAATAATGATATTCTTGATTTGACATATGACATGGGTTTTGTGATTGATCCATCTAGATCGGATTATCTTGACTCCATTCACAACTTAGATATCTCTCGTGCTAACGTGCATAACTCTAAATATGATTAGCGTCTATTGATTTTTTGGTGGGTTTGGTTGTCTTGTCGTATTTTTTAACTTACTTTTCTATGTCTCTCTGGATTGTATACACTTAATTGTCCGGTTACTTCTTTATTTATTTGATGGTGCTTCTTGCCAAATGGCTATTTCTTTTTCTATTTTGTGGTGCCTCTCCCGACCCTCCTATCTACTGTGTATGTTGTTTGTATGTGTTGGTGGTTATCTTCTTATTATTTTTGAGTTTCCACTTTCTATGGTTCCCTCTTTATTACTATCTTTCTACTTAGTGCCTAGTCGCGCTTTATATGCATTTTTCTCTCTACTCTGTCTATGTGCAGGCTGAGGTTTGCACCTTTGTGATGGGTTGTTTAGCATCATGTCTCATGGTTCTGTTCCGTAATCATTGCAATTTGAATCAAGTTGTGTGTGTGCCTGGCTCAGTTTGCATGCTAGCTACAGATTCCTTTTGCCTTTAATGAAGTTTGCCTTTGATTGCTCTTTTAGATGATTTTCCATCCCTGTTTGGTGATGTTCAACATTTTTGTGGTAGATCGATTATCGGCTGACGTTTTCCTACGTTTCTTTTATAGATATCTTGTATCTCTCTTTCCGTTTTACATCTTGCAAACTATTTGTACATATTTATGTAACGTTACTGTTGATTTATATATACTAGTAACGTGCATGTGCAATGCGCGTTCTAATCAATTTTTTATTTGTTTTATAAAGTAAATAATAAAACGTAATCTAGCCTAAAGCTTGAGACCTCCCTTTACTAATATACGCTCTTTACAAATTACCCATAGTGGCACAAACTTTTATTTTATATGAGAGGTACTTTTGTAAATAATTATGTTGTAAATAAATTTGAACTTTGAGGGTGTTATGGTAACTAACAACAGTTGGGTAAATGAATGGTTAGTATAACATCCATTTAAAAATAAATGGTTGAGATTATATGGTTAAATATCTACAAATTACAGGATGTCTACAAATGACAACCCCAACTCTCTCATTATAATATTAGAGATTTTATATATAGAGTAATGTTCCGTTGTGCACTAAGCCTCCGTGTGCACTCGGCCTTCCCGCCTTCGTAACGACAATCTGAACCTTTCACATTGATCTACACGACTAAATCAGTCTAAATATGTAAATTCAAATTATTTGAAATTTATTTGCCCATCCATCATGTGACTATAAAAATAACGATTTTCAGCCATACAATTTTGTAACACTTCAATGAATGGGCAAATGAATTTCAAAAGATTTGATTTTACATATTTAGACTAATTTATATGTGTAGATCAATGTAAACGGTTCGGATCGTCGATACGAATGCGGGAATGCCGAGTGTACACGAGTGCACACGGAGGCCTAGTGCACAACAGAACACTTTATATATAGAGAGAGATCTTTCGTGAGCACTCACGAAATAGAACACCTATGACAAATCCAAGCCGGTCATTGAGCCATTTGGCTCTATCCATATTATCAAAAACAAAATAAACAAGAAAGCATTTTGCCTGTCTTTGAATCGAAAGAATAAGTAGCCTATCTTGAGGGGTTGAACAAAATTTGGTGGATGAGAAGAATGAACGGAAAAGATATAGATCGAGCTTTGACAAATTAGGAGTCTCTTCTGCCTTCTCACGAGACACTGCAGGCATCTAAATCATGCACACAAATACCAAAAGTTAACTCACATAATCTAATCTCTAATATTATAATGGGAGAGTTGAAGTTGTAATTTGTTAACATATAAATCCGTGCGTTGTACGTTCAACTCAAACTCTCCCATTAATTACAGCAAAAAAAACTAACAAAAAAAATTTTCACCTATTTAAAACGTGCAAAGCGCGTACAAAATAAAATTTCAATATTTTTTAGCACCAAACATACACATATGTTACACGTACAACTCAAATTCTATTTATAAATACGTGCATTGCACATACAAAATGTAGCTTTTTTTTCAAAATATTTTTTTCAAATACGTGCAACGCACGTCCATCTCCAAAAATATTTTTTAACATATATATCGCACGTGAAAATTCTCCAAGGTAAAAATTCTCCAACTCTAATCAAAACTTGTGAAAAATACTAATTTCTCTAATTCCAGGGACGTGCACCCCAAAGTATCCGCTTCTCTTAAAAACCCCGGTACAGCACCACAATGAGTAGTTTCCCACCTCACCATCATAACCATTGAATTCGTAGCCATGATAAAACATCACAAGAATAAACTCTTGATCAATTTGATCTCATTCACACAACTCCAAAAACATGCATCTGTATAGTTTAGTTTTGTGGACATACATTTCAGGGCCGGCCCTCACTTGAGGCAGGTGAAGCGGACACCTCAAACTTCCGAATTTTTTATAATTTTAGGAGCTTCAAATTTATATTTTTCTTATAAATATAGATATGTATTTTATGCGTAAAGTTTTTTATTGTAATTATGGCTCCCAAAATTAATTGTTTGGGCTTTTCGCGTCGGCCCCGGGGAGCTGAGCCGGTCCTGATTCTAATCTCCATCTGATATAAGTTCTATGCAACACAGGTAATTGATAAACAAGTATATGCAGCGGTGGACAACTTAGGGTCTTTCAATATTCTTTCAAATGTTAAATATAATGAGCGAATTATATGCATAATCAGTACCCATAAAAAATTCAATTACAAAACAGAGTAAAGTTCAATAAACCTCGCTGAAGTATACACATTTTGACATGTAAAAGCATCCACAGTCGTTTGCTAAATTTTCATATTATCCATAAAATAACAATCGCCTCTGCAGTCGTTTGCTATTTATTCATATTTTGACAGATTCGCTACAGTAGATCGCTATATTTGAGAATATATATGAAAATATGCAAATTATAGCGGACGGAACTTGAAGATCCGTCCCAAATAAAAAATTAAATTTTTTTTATATCGAACGGATCTTCAAGTTCCGTCCCAAATAAAATATAAAAAAAAAAAATTATCTGACGGAGCTTCAAGTTCCGTCCCAGATATAAAAATGTTTTTTTTTAACCTTTTTACCTTGAACGGAAGTTCACCATCCGTCCCATGAAATATTAAATATACTTAAATAATTAATTATACTTAGGCTTAGTTAACTTCAACTTCTATATATATGATTAATTAGGTAATTAAGTGGGACTTAAAATGGCTGAAAGTGACAGCTCCCCTAGGGACGGAACTTCCCATGGGTTATATATATACTAGTATTTTTCACGTGCGATGTACGTTTTAGCACGTACGATTTACATGTAAAAAATAATTTTGAAGTTGGACGTGCGTTGCACGTAATTAGTAAAAATATTTTGAAGAAAAAGCTACAATTTTTACATGTGTTTACAAGTAGAATTTGAATTGGATGTGCAACATATATGTATGTTTAGTGTTAAAAAAATACTTTAAAATTGTTTTGAACTTACGTTGCACGTTTTAAATAGGTGGACTTTTTTTCCGATTTGTTCGATTTTGTTGTAATTAATGGGAGAGTTGAAGTTGCTCGTGCAACGCACAGGTTTGTATGTTGACAACATTACAACTCCAACTCTCTCATTATAATATTAGAGATCAAATATCTATATAATAAAACACAAAGAAAGCTATCAAGTGGCTCTCCTTCAATCCCCAAAAAAATCAAAGGCCCAGATTTAACCTCACAAAACATATTTTTCTCCCCCCAAAACTCAAATTCAAATCCCCCAACCAAAACAACTCCTATATTTATTTAATTATTTTTTTCCTCTCTCCCTCCTTCTTCTATTCAAAAAATTAAGAAAATAAAATTTTTTAAAATTTTTTAAAATTCAAAAATTCAAAAAATTCAAAAAAATTTAAAAAATTATAAATTTAAAAACTTTAACAATAATTCAAAAAAATCAAACAAAATCATATAATATATTTTTTCCTAGACTCCCAAAAGTTTATCATATAATATGTTTGCTACTTCAATTAATTTGTTGGACCTCCAAAACTATTTTATATGAGCAAACAAGGTGCACCGTTCTTAAGACGTGCCGTACGCACGTGTCAACAGGCAAACCTATATATATATATATATATATATATATATATATATATTCCGTCTCCGACGGAGCTTTAAGTTCCGTCTAAGCTTTAAAATTAATAAATATTCAATTTATTTCTTAAAAAATGCACGGATTTTTTTTTCGCAGGACGAAACTTAAGAGTTCTGTCTGATCATATTTTATTTTTGATTGATATATTATAGCATTTCACCACTGCGGCAAACGAGACTTTACTATATGTATAATATGAAGATTGCTATTTTTTCAGTAATCACGACTGTGGATGCTCTAACATCTGGCTTTTATAAGCGCCTGTTCCATTCCATCTCTAGAAGGATTGCTTTCTTGGGAACAAACTATCCTCCATCCATTTTGTGAGTAGGCAATATTACTTTTGGGCTGACTTTTTCACATTAGAGATAGATTTTGACACTAAAGGGGTGTTTGGTACTGAAAAATGTGAAAGAGAATCACAGATTTCCTTTTAAATTAACTTATTTGGTATGTGGCAAACATAATTTTGGAATAAATGATATATTTTTAATGAAATCAAAATTCTTTGTTGAAAATAATTTACATTCACTCCAAAAACCATGGCATTTGAGGATTCCATAAGTTTTTCATAACAAATAATAAAATTACCCAAAAAACTAGGAAAAAAAAATATTCCCCTAAAATCATGCGATTTGAGGATTACATAACAAACAATAAAATAACTAAAAAAACTAGAATAAAAAAATACAATAATAAGAAATTTTCGAGAATACAATGTACTATACCAAACACAATAATGCAATCTTTCTGGGAATCTTCATTCCCACCCTTATATTTTTTGAAATCCTCTCGTTCTTGAGAATCTTCCAATACTCCGTGTACCAAACAAACGCTCCCTAAACCTTTCCTGTATGGCAAAATTCTCATTTCACCACAAAATAACAGCTTTTTACAAGAAACATAAAGCAGGGGAGTTAGTTGTCAAGAAATGTTTTCTTTCGATGGATTTCACGAAACAGTCACTTCCAAAAGTCGGAAGATTTATCTTCCCAAGCATGAAAACTGAGTGGGGGTTTCGTGAAATTTGCCCTAGAAAATATAAGTCCATTATAAAACCAAATCTAGGATATTTGCAGTCAAAAGCCATTCTCCTTCAGAAGTCTCTGCCTTAAATGTGATGAAAATCACCTTACATTGGATCCAACTCACAAGGACACTTTCCATATTAACTCCTAGAATGATTAATATTTCCACATCAACCCTTGAATCTTGCTAATCCAAAATAAAAAGCCAAAATCTGTTGCGACAATTTGACCAGCCATTATGAGCCAGGAGAAAAAGAAAGGGAGATGGATGAACGCAAAGTTGAGAGACAGACGGAAAAAATGAAAGGAGAATAAAGAAAGAAAGAAAGGTGTGGAAGCAAAAGGCGAAATGCAGGTCGAAAATTTTCAAGAAAAAATGGGTCCGGTGAGAAAAATTGACGCGGTAGAAATACAATATGTAAGAGTTGAGGATAATACTATATTTACTATTTAGGTTGTTTCGTTAAGTTCTTTTTAATGATTTATGTGAAGGCTTTACCGCATGGTTCCGATCATACTTTCAGAAAAGAAAGTTTAATTACTGGGTACTGATCAAAATTCAAGAACATTAAATATTAACAGTTTTAGTAACTATCTAAATATTGACAAACTAAAATTAAGGGCTTCAGTCTTCTCTCTTCTGGAATCTTTTCAAAGTTCTAAGCATGTACAAACTAATATAGGGGTAAATATATTTTTTGTGTTTTCCATATAACTACCCTAAACTTGTTTTAGTAAACATAACCCCTTACAACTTTTATTTTTAAGATAACTACCTTAATACAGGATCATTTTCCCTTTTTTTTATAACTGCTATTGTTTATGGTAATTTCTTGAAATTATATAAAAAGTATTAGGTAAATAATTGTTATGAGTTTTGAGAAAAATGAAAGTTTGAAAGGATTAAGCATACTGAAACAAGTTTAGCGTAGTTATCTGAAAAATGCCAAAAATTATAGAATAGTTTTAAGTAATTTAGCCAATAGTATCCCATGAAGTACTGAGGAAAAGAAATTACTTCAATTAGTTCATAAAGAAATATAATTATTATCATCTTCAAAGTCTTCAAAGTCTCCAAGGTCTCCAAGGTTAACTCATTGCTATCTTGTCATAGCACACTAAATTTTTTTGCGTAATGCTCAAGGCCGGTGCTGACAATCTGGAAGTCTAGGGCGAACAAAGATTATGAGACCCTTCTTTTAGTAATTGAAATACATTAATATATATTACAATAATTTACATGTTCAAAATAACCACAGGAAATATAATCATATATAAATACTTAATGATAAGAAAGCTTACAAATAGTTCAAAAATTCAAAAATCATGGCAGAAGTAAACTCTCTCTCTATAATTTTCAAAAAATCATGGCAGAAGTAAACCCATTCTCTCTATAATTTCAAAAAATCATGGCAGAAGTAAATCGGCCCATTCTCTCTATAATTTTCAAAAAATCATGGCAGAAGTAAACCCATTCTCTCTATAATTTCAAAAAATCATGGCAGAAGTAAACTGGCCCATTCTCTCTATAATTTTCAAAAATTCATGGCAGAAGTAAACCCATTCTCTCTATAATCTGAAAAATTGCCGTTTAAAATAAGCACGGACCTAGAATGGAAAAGAAAATTATTCATTAAGATTCATGATTATATATAATACGAAATCAAAGAGAAAAAGCCTAAATACAAGTGACAATCAATAGAATCAAACACACAGTCTAAATACTGACATTGTTCAACTATTACCAACTTGAGTTTCTTTTTTTAGATCACCCGGCCCAAAAATACTTAATTAATTTAGCACACTTTATGTTTTGATATATCCCCCAAGAAGGTGCGGTTTTATCAAACTAAAATTAAGATTGATGAATATACCTTTTTCTCATAGCCATACGCTGGGAATAAGTATTTTTGTCATTTTCAGTGGATTAATCATATAACTTAGTTTCATGAGAATCAAAATATAAAGTTTTATATTTTTTGAAGTTTTTTGAATTTAGATCAGAAAGTTAAGTTTGTGAAAGTAATATATAAGAACATGCAAATTTAATTCAAGGCTTCCTGGCTTCCTGCAGTAATTAAACTGAAGTTTTGGAAAGCACATGAAAAGCTTTTAATATGTTATTTTCACATTGTTACCGCTGAATCTGGTGTGGGGGCAAACAAATAGTATTTGTGGATTCTTAGAAAATTTTGAATAGCAAACCTGTTATCTGTTCCGCCGGAGTTTGACCGTTGACTCCCGCCGTTCACCTGCAAAAAGTGCGAGACACCGGGGTTGATCCCGGCGACGCACCCTCCGATGCTCAAGTCAGTAATCAGAAATAATTATGGAAGAGCGTAAAACTGACAAAAGATTGATTACCTCTTAATGGAGATGGATGAGGGGTATTTATAGCCGCCGTTGGGGTCAGATTAGGAATGTAATCCCTGTAATCAGATAAGGAATGTAATCCCTAATCCCCTGGTGAAAGGATAGATGTGAATCAAGGCCGTTGATTAGTATTAATCAGAAATCCTAATTCTATCCTGGTGGACCGGGTTTGTTGCGGGTTGAAACCCGCACCCAGTTGAGGTGAATCCGTTCGCGGGTTAATGGATCTTTGAGGAGGAGAACCAGTACCCGCTTCAGACCCATTGGTAGGTGAAATTATCATTTTACCCCTAGGCTTTAAGATTCGTTCCTGATTTGGACGGTTCCGATTTAACCCCATTTTTAGCCATATCACGAGCCCCCCACTCCCGAAGACTGAGCTTGATCAGCCTTTGAGGAATAGTTTTACTGTTTTAATGACTGGCGGAGTTGTATCGGAGTTCAAATGGAAGGTTTCGAATCTTCGCAGAGGGCAGTATGGTGATTTTCTAAGTTAGTTGCGTGCTCTGAGTTGTTCTTGAGCCCTTCTGGATGTTTGGTGATTTTTATCTATTTTCTCGGAATATTCACTTAATTTTTCGAAGTGTCTATTCGTCGTTCGGGGGTCTTAATAAATGGTCCCAAGCGATAATTATTCACTCGGGGGCTCAAAAATATTTCCCCGACTTCATAATTATTTTCTAGGATTTTAATTAATTTTTTCGAATTTTTAATCATTTTTCGCAATTTTTTAAATAAATAAAACGATTTTAATAGATAAAATACCGAATTATGGCGTGGCGCGATCTGGACCATTGATCCCGAGCGAGCGCAAATTTTTGAAAGATCAGATGGACCGAGTCGCTCGGCAGTAATTTCCTCGCTTTTGTGGGTCGGATGGGCACTTGCTCGGAATCCGAGCGAAGTGGCTCGGTCCTTCCCTCGCGCAAGTGACTCGGATCGCTAGTCGCTCGGCTCGGAATACCGAGCGACGTGGAGCGATCTGAGCCGTTGGATCTTGGCGCAAATCTCGAGACAGGCACGGTTCCCAAGAAAACACTATCTTGTCGTTTAGTGGACGTGGCGCAATCTGGGCCGTCCATCATCTCAGGCGTGAATTTCGTAATGATCCAACGGTCGGAGACGCTCGGTAGCATTTTTTTTTCACTTTCGAGGGTCGGATTGGCACTTGCTCGGAATCCGAGCGAAATGGCTCGGTTTTTCCCTCGCGCAAGTGGCTCGGATTGCTAGTCACTCAGTTCGGAATTCCGAGCGACGTGGAGTGATCTGGACCGTTGGATTGCAGCGCGAATCTCGAGGCAGACACGGTTCCCAAGAAAACACTATCTTGTCGTTTAGTGGACGTGGCGTAATCTGGGCCGTCTGGTCGAAATCTTACGCGAATTTTGAGGGAAAAGTCATTTTTGTCCATTTCGTAGCTCGGATTGGCACTTGCTCGGAATCCGAGCGAAATGGTTCGGATCGCCTGTCGCTCGGGTGTTGGATCCGAGGGACGTGGGGCGATCTTGGCCGTTGGATGATGGCACAGATCTCGATGCTGGCTCAGTTCCCAAAACACTATCTTGTCGCGTAGTGGTGTTGGCATGATCTGGACCGTCTGATCGAAATCTTACGCGAATTTTGAGGGAAAAATTGTTTTTCTCTATTTCGTAGCTCGGATTGGCACTTGCTCGGAATCCGAGCGAAAGTGGCTCGGATCGCCTGTCGCTCGAGTATTGGATCTAAGGGATGTGGCGCGATCTTAGCCGTTGGATCTGAGGTGCCGAGCTACTTTACTTGGGTTGAAACGCCGCTTCCTTTACCAACAGTTGCGGCTCTTCGTTACTTACTCGTTTGGGCTTTTGTAACGCTTCAAGGGAGGCCCAAGAGTTGCGCCCTTACGTTACAAAGCCTAAGAGGCATCTTTTTCACTATAAGTTTTCACCCCCACAACACTTCACCTCATTTCTCACTTTCACTTTCTCACTCTTGGTTTTTACTTCTTTAGCGAAGTTTTTAGCTCTCGAGTGGCGCTGCTAGCTGTCGCGGCGAGGCGTTTCAAACTCCGGCAATCTTTTTCGGCCATACTAGTCATTTCAAGGTCAGTCCTTCTCTTCATCTTTAAAATGGTTAAGTTTTCTTCCATGGATGAGACCTCCTCCTCGGACCTAGGCGTCAGCCGAGCGGTCAGGCCGAGCAAGGATAAAGGGAAGGAGGTCGTGGAGCCGACCGAAGAGACTATGGTCAGGCCGAGTACGGATGGGGAGTTTGCCGAACCTCTTCTGGAGGTAATGGTCCGAGCCAGCAAGGGGGAGGGCGTGGAAACGATCATTGAGCACCCGAAGACTGCAGGGGAGCTGGGTCGGTAGCCGAGCATTCTATCGAGCGTTGGCGGTGTGCGGAGCTACTCCGGAGAACTGTTGGAG